>OY783191.1:26026612-27228128 GCA_963678675.1 Xiphydria camelus
AGACAAGAAAGGACGCAGTGTACGAAGAAAGTCTCGTGCTTTATTCGTCTCGTCTACTCCTCTACAGCTCTACTACGAACGATGAGTAGCCGCGAACGGCTAATGCGAATAGTGAGTGTTCGTCGTGACCTTCGACCTAGTCGACTCGACGTCGCTAGGGAGGTGAAATCGATGATCCTGCGACGATGTACGCTCGGCGATCGATGGCGATGAACTGACTGTTTGAGCTCGGCGAGCCGTCTTCTTGTACGGTGCTCGTCCCTTGCACCGAGCCAATCAGAGCTCTCCTCGGTGTCGTCAGCGAGCGTCGTCAGCAGGCACGGTCGTCCGTACGTCATCGGGAATTTTCATCGTGGAAAATTCCGATCCGACCGCTACCCCCGACGCGCTGGTCAGGTAGCCGGAATCGGTGCGTCGTCGAGGATTAACGTCCCAGTTAATCCCTGTCCGGCCGTTATTCCTGATACGCTAATCAGGTAGCCGGAATCGGTGCGTCTTCGAGGATTAACGTCCCGGTTAATCCCTGTCCGGCCGTTCCCCATGACACGCTAGTCAGGTAGCCGGAATCGGTGCGGATGCGCGTGACTCAGGCGCCACAGCACCCCCCTGCCAGTGATTGGGCCAATCACGAGAATCCAGCTTGGAACTTGTCTGCGAAGCGGACTCGTCGGCCTGACCGTGTGCGATGGTGGGTGTCCGCTCCCTGGGCGGGTGGTGGGTCTGCGGGGTCCTCCCGCTCCTCCGAAGTTGTCGCATCCTCTCTCTCGGTTGGATGGTTGGTGACGTCCTCAGCCAATATGTAGGCTGGTTTCAGCCGGTCAATGGTCACAGTGACGTCCTTGTCTCTGATGTTGACAACGAACGTCCTGGCCTCGCGTCTCACGACCTTGAAGGGGCCGTCGTACGGTCGCTGCAGGGGTTCTTTCGGCCCATCGTGACGGACGAATACGTGACTCGCTGTTGCGAGGTCCTTGAATACGAACGTCTTCTTCTCGCCGTGGTGTGATCTGCTGACCGGTCGTATGTCCTGGAAGTGTTGTCGCAACTCCTTCAGGTAGTCTGCCACGTCGTCGTCGTTGCTCCTTTTGGGTTGCGCCCCCAAGAACTCTCCAGGTATTCTGAGCGGTTCGCCGTAGACTAATTCTGCCGCGGTTGCCTGAAGATCTTCCTTCCATGCGGAGCGAATCCCTAGTAGGACGGTTGGAAGAACGGTGGTCCACCTTCGGTTTTCGTGGCATTTGATGGCTGCCTTCAGCTGTCGGTGTAGACGTTCTACCATGCCGTTGGCTGCCGGGTGGTATGCTGTCGTTCGCAAGTGAGTCGTACCGGTCACGCGATTTAAGTGTTTAAACAAATGCGACTCGAATTGCCTCCCTTGGTCCGTGGTAACTCGTAGCGGTACCCCGAACCGGGCGATCCAGTTGGAGTAGAAAGCTTCGGCGACTGTGCTGGCTTCCTGGTCCTCCAGTGGGATGGCCTCTGGCCAGCGGGTAAACCTGTCGACGCAAGTAAGGCAGTATCTTTTTCCTTCCGAAAGTGGCATAACCACGATATCCAAGTGGACGTGTTCAAAACGTCCGGAAGGTTTAGCGAAAGTTCCCAGCGGAGCGGATACGTGACGCGTGATTTTCGATTGTTGGCATTGTTGACAGCTCCGTGTCCACTCCTTGCAATCCGCCTTGACCGATGGCCAAACGTAGCGTTGCGTTACTAGCTTGGTCGTTGCCTTGATGCCAGGATGCGATAGTTGATGCACCGACTGGAATGCCGCGCGGCGGAATGGTGTGGAGATGAATGGTCGTACGTATGCCGTGGATGTGTCGCAGAAGACCGCTACGCTTGTTCCCGGAATCTGCACTTGCTTGAGTTGCAAGGCTGATCCTTCGCGTAGGAGTGTCTTCAGCTCTTCCTCGCCTGCCTGCGATGCTGCCAGTGCTTCGTAGTCGAGGGAACTGCTTAACTCTTCTATTCTCGACAACGAATCCGCGACTACGTTATCCTTGCCGGAGATATGCTGGATGTCTGTCGAGAATTGGCCGATGAGATCTAAGTACCGAAATTGCCTGGGCGAGCATTTCTCCGGTTTTTGTCGAAATGCGAACGTTAACGGTTTATGATCCGTGTATATCGTGAATCGATATCCTTCCAAACAGTGACGGAAACGCTTGACAGCCGCGTAGACTGCCAGTAACTCCCGGTCGTAGGCACTGTATTTTTTCTGCGCTGTCGACAAAGCTTTCGTGAAGAAAGCTAGTGGTTGCCATGCGTCTTTCACATATTGCTGCAGTGTAGCGCCTATTGCGAAATCCGAGGCGTCGACCATTACCGAAAGTGTGGCTCCAGGTTGAGGGTGTGCGAGCATCGCGGCATTCGCGAGTCCTCGCTTCGTCTCCTCGAAGGCGGCCTCCGTGTCTGGACTCCAGACGATTGGAGAATCGCCTTTGATTTTCGGTCCTTTGAGAAGGCCGTTGAGGGGCTGTTGCAGCTCCGCGGCTCTAGGTATGAAACGACGATAAAAGTTTAACATACCCAGGAACCTGCGCAGTTGGCGGACTGTTTTCGGTTTCGGGAAATTCGTAATAGCCTGTACTCGTTCCTCCAAGGGCGTCGTGCCGTTGCCGTCGACCTCGTACCCGAGAAACTGCACCTTTTGCGCGCCGAAGACACACTTTGCGGAGTTGATGACAAGGCCAAATTCCTTAAACCGTTCGAAGAGTGTCCGCAGATGCCGGTGATGCTCCTCTTCATCCCTAGATGCTACTAGGACGTCGTCTATGTAAGCGTAGCAAAAGTCCAACCCCCGCAGGACGTGGTCGATAAAACGTTGGAATGTTTGCGCGGCGTTTCGAAGTCCGAAGGGCATCCTAGGGAATTCGAACAGTCCGAACGGTGTGGTTATCGCCGTTTTCGCCACATCTTCCGTCGCTACGGGGATTTGGTGGTACGCCCGGACCAGGTCGATGGTCGAGAAGATTTTCCTTCCGTGGAGAGATTGCGCGAAGTCTTCTATGTGCGGAACTGGATATCGATCGGGTACGGTTCGCGCATTGAGTGCACGATAGTCCCCGCACGGTCTCCACTCGCCGGACTTCTTCGCAACCAGATGCAGAGCAGATGCCCATGGACTGCTGGATGGTCGGATGATTCCTTGCTGCAGCATGACGTCGAACTCAGTTTTTGCTGAGCGTAATCGGTCCGGCGCTAGCCTTCGAGGCCTGCAGGATACGGGCGCGCCTGCTGTCGTCGTTATGTGGTGCGCCACGTCATGCTTGATGGTTTCGCGTTCGATCCCTGCCGGTCGAGTTAGGTCGGGGTATTCGGCTAGCAACCGATGATATCCCGAACTACCTGAGATTGTTCTTATCGACGCCGTTTCTTCTGTCACGGCTTTCCCGGGTACGGAGAGCAACGTGGTTCGATCGATAAGGCGGCGGTCACGCACATCCACCAGTAGTCCATAGAACGCGAGGAAATCGACACCGATTATTGGTCTGTCTACATCCGCGATCACAAATCTCCACTTAAGGCTTCGTCGGAGTTGAAAGTTCAATTCGAGCGTGACTGTCCCATACGTCGCGATCGGCGCTCCGTTCGCCGCGTAGAGCGTGTAATCCGTTTTGCGCGGTCGGTTCTTCGCGAGTGAGCGCGGGAAAACACACAAGTCTGCTCCCGTATCTACGAGAAAGCATACCTTCGATGTCGTATCCGTGATGAATATGCGGCGTAGCGTGGGACCGTCGTTGATGGCCGCGATCAAGGACGGTTCTATTAGTTTCCCGCCTTGAACATACAAGGTGCGCGGCACTTCTTGGCTTCGGCCCCGAACTCCTGGTGGTACCAGCAATTCGACTCGTCGCTGTTATTGCGGGTCCGGCTTCTGCTTCTGCTTCTGGAACTGGATCGGTTACGGGAACGATTTCCTGGTTGCTGTCGGTTTCCTCCGCTCGAGATCGCCTGTATCTCCAAGCGCAGCTGCTGCATCGCGGCTTGCAGCGCGGCTATTTCGTTATTTGCCGCGACCGCTGCGACTTGTCCTTTCGGTGGGCCGATCTCGTGCACTCGGTCGGCGATCTCCGCCATGACGTCCATTGGCTGTTCCATCGAGGCGGCGAGTACTCGCTGCGTGGCGTCGGGCAGGCGGTTCATCCACAACGTGCGGAGAAGTTCCTCGGGGACGTCCGTTCCTGCCAGACTCTTTAGGCGTCGCAGGAATTGTGACGGGGTTCGATCGCCAAGTTCCTCGCTCTCCACGAGTTTGCGGACTCGGAGGCTGCTGGAGTCAGACAGCCGCTTGATCAACTCCGCCTTGATCTTCTCGTATTTGCCCTGCGCTGGTGGATTGCGTATGACGTCTTCAATTTCCTGCATTTGCCGGCAGTCCAGGTGGGAGACAACGTAGCCAAATTTCGTCGAGTCCTGTGTGATGCCGGCGATAGTGAACTGGGCTTCTAGCTGGCAAAACCACAGGTGCGCCTTATCCGTCCAGAACGGTGGCACACGGACCGTCACCCGATGTACGGCGGAGGCCAGCTCGTTGATGGTGCCCTCCCTTGACGGGACGCTCGAGGGCTGTTGTTCCAGGATGTTGCCGGTCGGCGCTGGTTGCGAGACGCCTGGCCTGTTAAGGCCGGCAGCGTCGCCTCTCTCTACAACCATTTCTCCTGCTATCCGATCGTTTCGTGATTAAAATCACGTCGGGGTCACCAATGTGGGGACCGACTAGCGATCCCGCACTAGGGAGAAATGGAGAGACAAGAAAGGACGCAGTGTACGAAGAAAGTCTCGTGCTTTATTCGTCTCGTCTACTCCTCTACAGCTCTACTACGAACGATGAGTAGCCGCGAACGGCTAATGCGAATAGTGAGTGTTCGTCGTGACCTTCGACCTAGTCGACTCGACGTCGCTAGGGAGGCGAAATCGATGATCCTGCGACGATGTACGCTCGGCGATCGATGGCGATGAACTGACTGTTTGAGCTCGGCGAGCCGTCTTCTTGTACGGTGCTCGTCCCTTGCACCGAGCCAATCAGAGCTCTCCTCGGTGTCGTCAGCGAGCGTCGTCAGCAGGCACGGTCGTCCGTGCGTCATCGGGAATTTTCATCGTGGAAAATTCCGATCCGACCGCTACCCCCGACGCGCTGGTCAGGTAGCCGGAATCGGTGCGTCGTCGAGGATTAACGTCCCAGTTAATCCCTGTCCGGCCGTTATTCCTGATACGCTAATCAGGTAGCCGGAATCGGTGCGTCTTCGAGGATTAACGTCCCGGTTAATCCCTGTCCGGCCGTTCCCCATGACACGCTAGTCAGGTAGCCGGAATCGGTGCGGATGCGCGTGACTCAGGCGCCACAGTGGGTACCCGGGTACCCGGGTAGTAACATAAGGGTTAAAGAATCGTTAGAAATTGAAAAATGAATATTTTTTACTTTCTTGTTCATCAATTAGACTTAAAAGGTTCCAATGAATTGAAGCAAACATCTCGGGAATGTTAATAAATATGGAGAAATGGATGAAATTTTGAAGATACAAAGTATATTGCATTGTCAAAAGATATGAAAATGGAAGCGTCGGTCCTTAAAACCTTTTAAGTCCAGGGAAATGTCAGTTAAAACCAATTTTTTTTAGATGTGAAATATATAAATGAAATCAATAAGTTTTCTATTTGGAGGCCCCGACCTGACTGCTGGTCGATTTATCGACAAACCCCCGGACTCTAAAGGTTAATGGGGACCGTCATAACGCCAAATACTTCGCCAACCTCTCTAATAAAGTTGTTCTCACCTCCAGGCAAATCGGCACGTTTCGGAAAAATGTGGATCGCGAATGCACTCGCGGCCTCGCACCTTCCCGGCAATTACCGGACGGTCAAAACAAACCGTCTTCGGCGGTGCCCACTGTAAAGCTCGTCTTGTAAAGAAGACGGTTTGCTCTGACCGTCCGTTAGTGGTCGGGAAGGTGTGAGACCGCGGGTGCATTCGCGACCCACATTTTTCCGAAACGTGCCGATTTGCCTGGCGGTGAGGTACATATTTATGATGGCGAAACTGAAGCGGTACGAAACGGCCTTCCCAGTTCCGTCTACCGTGCGACGGAATAGAAATGATGATACTTCTGTTGCCTGTAGTTTAAATTTAACTGATTTCTTTTATTCGGTAATAATCAGGCCTTTTAAATATTCACAAGAATAACTAGTTATACTACCGAATAAAATTAATTAGTTAAAAAAAAAAAGACATTTATTATTATTTGTTATAATTAAAAGCAGAAATAGGGGGGTTATGAATGAAATTGAAACTTATTATTATTAAAAAAACCATATATATTGTTTGTAAAAAAATATTTTACAAACCATATATATTGTTTGTAAAAAAATATTTTACAGAAAAAAAATTGAAGGATATATAAAGAGAAATACACATAATTAATTATATATATTTCTACAATTATTATTTATGCATTTGCACAATGAAATACACGTTAATTGATTTTTTTTTACACTTAAAAGCCATCGTTCGACAATCCGATGCGCATTTACAGAGTTAAAGTAAAGACTGTGGCAATGGTCGCTTTGTCATTTGTCGTGGGTACAGGTTACCCTCTCTCTCTTCATAGTCAAATGAATTATAATCAATAGGCTGAAGTTGAGTTTGTTCGGCGTTTATCCATAAATATGTTTCTGAAAAAAGATAGGTGCAAAGTGTTTCTAATTCTTTTAATTGATCAATACTTAGATATAGCTTTTTCAAATATGCTAGAGCTTTTTGTACAAAATCTAATGATGCAGCATTCAAACAACTTTTTTTTGCACCTAATCTACTCGTTGTATCGCAACCACTTATAGCGTGTAATTCTGGCAAAATACGACAAATGTTTTCACCAAGAGATTGAGCAGCTAAATGACATCCGAGAAAATGTTTCTTTTTATTAGAACCGTGAAACCATAGACCAAGACAACCAAGACGTGTGCTAGATTATTCCAAAAATAAATACCCAGGATGAAAACATATTATATATAACATATTTTATAACATATTTTCAGATTCCTTAGAACTGTAATATTGTATTACGAAGAGAAAAGGTGCAATTATAGTGTGGAAGCACACGAATTTTCACATTGAAAATGACGGTTACTATTTAAAACTGTACCGCATTGACGTCACGGGGCGCATGCGCACGTAGCTCGTATGGTTTTCTTGTAGCGGAATATATGAAATTGTTATTGTGCTTGTCAAAATAATGGAAGTTGGTTTCGTGAAAGCAAATTCAGATAATTTGCCAAAGATAAATATGGACATATAGTTTTTGAGTTCATTTTTTCTGAAAAACCTATAGCCTCTGTCCATTTCTTTGCAGTATTTGCACATCTTGGTAGGCACAAGTAAAGATTTTGTCACGAGCATTTTTCGTGTTGTTCGAACAATTCGGAACGAAACACTTCTTAACATACTTTCGTTCTTTTGAATGCTCCATTGCCTCAGACAAATTTTTTAAGGTTAGCCGGGTGAGGTGTTTGAAGCGAGTTAATTATAGAGAACTACCGAAGTAGCAGTCGGAACGCATCTGTTACCTATATTGGGAACCTCTGTTAGATACCGCACTGACGTCACAGGTAATCTAGGCGCGGAAACGAAAACTCAACTGTCAATAATTTTTTTTAGCGAATAGGTGCACGGATCGCATTTTTTTAAAACCCGTTCTTTTAGTTTCGTTCTCTTTTATTTAAAACGATTTTTATCAAAAAATGCGTCAGTAGCCCATTTTACTGGACTAGGGAGAGAGAGTGGCACTGGCATCCCTTGCCCTCCGCTATCGCCAAGGGTCGAGCTATCATAAACGAAGCCATTGAGACGCAAGTAGGTAGGTATACCTACCTACCTACCTACCCTTCTATCCGTAGACCGTACCACGGGACGTCGACGACTCTGCGTGCCTCCTCGGAGTTTTTCTCACGTTTTCAATTTCGCACTGTCTTACAACTTTTTTCTCCTAGCCTGGAGAGGAGAGAAGCAGCTCTTGAGCTATATACACACACACACGCGCGCGCGTGTGTGTGTATGTGTTTGTAAAGGTTTCGTTGGGGACACAATATGTTAGGTTAAATCGATGCAGAATGGCATTATATATGAATCGCTAACTGCAAAAAGGGGACATATCCATATTTAGAAAAGTGTGACATGTCTCCTTTCTGCAGTTAGCGATTCATATGTACATATTATTTATGCACACTTCGATGAGTTACATCGAAACACGGCTGGCCAGGAGAAGGTGAACCAAAACAGTCGGTACAATATGTCGGCACTCTTTTAGAGTGCAATTATTTGCTCTCATTCTCCCTAGCTGTTTTGAATTTTTTTCGTGACATACTTTGTAAAATCGCTTTATATTTGGCACACTTTCCGGTTTGTTTCATTCGTGATGACGTTTTGTCTGTACGTAATAATAATTGCTTGATGAAATATAGAATGCACTGAATAAGACTAACAAGGGGACCCCGGTAGGTGTCAAATCGATCTTGGCTTGAGAATTTTTTTTGGTGAAAGTATATCGAAGGGGTCCCTCCCAGATAGCAAAATGAGAACACTTTGGGTGCAAATTGAACTCACGCCGTCAGTAACGCGTGCGCTGCAATTTAAGGATAAGATGCGTCGTCATTGGCGTCTGCTTTTGTCCTCACGCCGTGAGGAAAACCGTAACGTAGTAGTTGACGGCAACAGAGTATCACGGCGTGAGGAATGCATAATTTCGATGTTGGTGGTAGGTTGAAGGCAAAGGGATAACAACATGTGAGGTAGAACGTCATGCTGTCCGATTGCCTTAAAAATGATTTATTTTACGTAATGCTTACAGTAAAAATAATATATTTTTTATATTTATTATTACTGTAAAGTTTTACAACAGATAGTATCCACAGTGAAAACTCACTAAGCTTATACATATATAGCATAACTAGACGAAGACGTCGAAAATAATATGATCCTATTTAATCAAATCCAACGCGTTTTATTCGCTAAGATGCGTTGTTGCGTTCCCAGCCGGTCCAGGTCGTCTGTAGATGGCGGGTCCGTGCCCGTGGAACGCTAAGGCACTGCTTCAAAAGTGCGGAAACGAGTAACGAGTAAACTGAACACTGCACTCACTATGGATAAGACTGATATGGATATATTCAAGAGATCAAGGTGCGTCGATGAGTAATACAATTGAGACAAGGCAAACGGAGACGCCGGAAGCCTCGCCCGGCGTCGTCTTATATAGAGTTCGGAACGTGGCGACTTTTCGATTAACGGAGGGGATAGCGTGGGCAACCACCCACCCTGATTGGCTAATAGAAAAGGGTGGTGGAACAGCTGATGACGCTGGGCACTGGCTGTCCGAGTCCATGTCCGAAGGTACCGTTTACCGGATTATGCATTCCTCACGTCGTGATACCCTGTTGCCGTCAACTATACCGCTGTTTTTCCTCACGACGTGAGGACAAAACAAGAGGTAAATATGCTCTCACTTTGCTGTCTGGACGGAAGTTACCGCGTGATCACAAATTGCTGTTAATGTATGACATCAATTTTTACTCACATTGTCGTCACTCTAATATATGAGGACAACTTGCAAGCAAAGAGAAATCTTGTTGTGCGTACAAATGTTTTCTATTCTTTGCTCCTCACGCTTGGTTATCTGGGCTTGTAAGAAATCAGAGTATCTCTTTACCAACTGAAGCGCAATATTTTGAAACAATTGATAATCACAAAAACGGTCACCAGTGCCTTAGGCGTCACTGGTGACCCCCACCACGAACAATACATTAACCGTTCTGAGGTCGCGTGATGAGCGTGGCCCCGCACTTTTTTTTTAAATCGTCATAATTGCTGAACTACCTCGATTTGAACGATCACCGGCTACGTATTCCTTCATTGAAGTTTCGTGAATAGAATGATTATAATATGATGGCTCTGCATTCGTTAGGAAAATGGAAAAAATGTATTAATGAAGCGTGAGGCGGAAAATGCGGGGCCGTCCTCACTGTGCGACCAGATTCGCAATAGAAATTTGGTCTGTCACGTTGCTAGCGACAACGCAATGCAAGTCGTGTCTCGTCACTGATCGCTGTATGACGTGGCAACATCGCGCTCCTTAATAGACATAATATACATAATACACATGATATGCATCGCATAATAAATCATTTAAACGTCATGGTGATCCTTTAATATATATAGGGCATTTTGAATGAAACATATATACATTAATTTGATTCAAGAAACGTTTAGAATACAGGTAGATAATGAAGTCAATATTAACCATCCTCATCTTTATTAATGTAAAATTGCAAATCACTTCATAGGTGGCTGTATTGAATCGTTCATTGCCGTTTGCATTTATATTAACGGCGACAATGATTCATATGTGGCTTATCCAATAAATTCGAAAGACAAAGAATAAACTGTGCATGCAATGAAGCAGTATGGGGGGGAGGGGTTCGTTATATATAGTTCTGTCAATTCCGTTTCAAATAAAAACTTATGCGAATCTCTATCTCTAATTGTTAATAATAATAATGTATTTTCACTCATTGAGTTATAAAAGTGAATATAAATTAAAAGCAAAGAAAGAGAGAGATAATAGTTCACTTTCATATTCTCCATAACTGTGTACTAATATAAAGTATAAACTATTCTCTGCAGCAATAGTAGATACCAGTGAAATTCAGCTGTTGAAATTCTATAAATGTGGTATGTAATATAGATAGATATATATATATAAATATAAATAAATAAATATATATATATATATGTATATATATTAGACTGTGCCAAAATTGACTATTTGTTTTTCTTGGCTCCCATGTGAAAAATACATTTTTTATTACGAAAAAAGAATTCCTACCAAATCCGGGCCCGCTATCTTGATTTTTCAGTTAGCGCTCGTGTAAATAAGGATTTTTCAACAATGAAACATTTTTGAATAACTTTATGCCTTGAAATTCATGGAATATGATCTATAAAATAAAAAAAAAAGGCATCGATCATCGAGAATTGAATTCCTAACAAAGATAACCTTGGACGAAGTTAAAAAAATCGCCTACTCCTCTTGTAGAGCAAATAAGAAGTGAATTTTTTCTTGATTTACTATAGAAGACCTGCGCGGGCGAACCCGCGCATTAAAAATTTGTTCAGTCAGAATCTTTTTTGAGTTGCTGACTGAACAAATTTGTAATGCGCTCTTAGGAATAGGAATTTTTTTTGTCTGCATCCTCACGCACAATTATTGATCTTGTTATTTCTTTATCGAGGTTCTTCAATGTTTTGTAGTTGATGCAGAGAGAGTGTCCAAATTTATTCAATACATTTAGCAAATGCTTCGATTAACTTGATACTTAAGGGGGGGGGGGGGGGGTGTAACTAAAAATTGATACATCGTAGGTTCTGGCAACATCCGAAATATTAATCTACAAGCTTTCGTGAGCTTGAATCAATTGACAAAATGCGAGAGAGATGCCCGAATTTTGCATGCTCAAGTACCTACAGCGCCTGGACTATGAAATAGGTTGCCGAAGTATTTGGTCTTATTACGGTCCCAATGAGAGTAAGGCACCGCCGAAGACGGTTTGTTACGGTCGCTCGGTAATTGCCGGGAAGGTAAGAAACTGCGAGTGCATTCGTGACCCTACGTGTTTCCAAAATATCCCGATTTTCCTGGCGGTGAGAAAAACTTGATGAAATAGGTTGCCGAAGTATTTGGTCTTATTACGGTCCCAATGGGAGTAAGGCACTACCGAAGACGGTTTATTTCGGCCGCCCGGTAATTTTCGGGAAGGTACGAGACCGTGAGTGCATTCGCGGCCCACATTTTGCCGAAACGTGTCGATTCACTGATCGCGAGGTATTCATGATTACGGAACTGAAGCGGTACGAAACGGCCTTTTGAGTTCCATCTGTCGTACGACGGAAGATACATGATGTTGAGATGTGGAACACAACGCGATGATGGTTGATAGTACCTACATTGACGAAGGCGCGGTTGACTTCGTCTTATATACCTGAAAGCCGGGTTGTCATTAGTCAATATCATTTATTAATAACGTTGAAAAACTGAATTTAGAATATAGAATAACAGTGGAACATTGAATATAGAATTGAATGCACAAGTCAATGCGACTGAACGCTTATTCTCACGGGCAAGCACTGTTCAACACAATACGCATTGTGCGCATCGGTGGTGGCGCCGCCTTACTCGCCTGGTGAGCAAAAAGTGCTGTACTGGGTTACACGGCACGGGGGTGTACGACTATACATGTGATCACATGTACACTTAGGTTTGCCTGTATAAGCACAAGCCGGAAGGTCTGATTGGTTGACAGTGTAACCCATTTGTGCCAATCTTGGCCACTACGCGGCGCTTTCGGCGCACTTTCGAGATACGCAAGAGGCGTATAGAATCAATTTCGTTCATCAACCAAATCAACCGATTTTGCAACCATACTATAATTTTGTTATAAACTTCGCTGGGGGTGTGATTCTTCTTTTAACATGCTTCGCACAAAATATCGAGAAGGCGTAATGAAAAAGGAGAAAGAGGAAAGCAGAAAGAGCGCAGGTATACCTACTAGTAGGTAAGAGACAATAGCTCGGGGTCTGTTCCGTCGCACCGAGCGTACACACATAGGTCGTAAATACCACGGTCTGAAACCTCATACCTGCGCTCTTTCCGACGGAATCATGAGAGGTGATTATCCGAGCTATTGTGTATATGAATTCGGTCTCTTATCTATGAGTATACCTGCGCTCTTTCCTATGCTCTAATTTGAAATCGCCTGCAACGTCAAGCGCGCGCGCGCGCGAAATTTTCATTTCTTTTTTTGCTGACTGACGGGCGTTGTCCCACAAAATCGATGACTGACCATTTTGTTTATGTTTGATATAACATTTAATACCCTCACAAAGGTTTAAAGTGTAGTAAACGAATTGCACAGTATTTATTTTGTGTACATACATTGCGCTCCACTGACCAGCTCTGTCCCGACATTCAGCTGACTGACTGTCATAACTTTTATTTATATGCAATATACAAATTGTATATCGATTTTCAGCCTTAGTAAATCGATTTTCTTACCCCGGCAGGAACGACAATTTTGATAGCGTCCCTGAGACACCTGCTCTAAGTTTCGCTTGACTCACCGCAGTATGTTTGTCTACACAACCACTGTAATAAACTATTTAAAAAAGTAGGCTTAGTAAATTCAGAGACTTGTTTTGGCCTGGCTCTCCGTCTATAAGCTGAACAAAGTTGCTCCAAAGCACAAGTACGTTATATTAATCACTTCTCCTAAACGAATTTATCTTACTCTTGGAATATTATTTTTTAAAAACGATATGCCAAGATGCTCCGGAATATTGTGGCGACCCATCGCGCTACGGCGCCCCGCCGCCAGGTGGCGCCACCCGTCGACTCCACGGCTTTCGGCTTCTCGTTAGTGGTCCGACAACGGGCAAGTTTCTATATAAGACCGCAACTGCCCGTCTCTCACCGAGGACCACAGAGCGTCTAAGGCAGGAGTCGGCCTAGCCTTACTGACGAGTCCACAGGCCGACTCCGGGACGAAACGCTCCGCCGATAAGATGGCGACCACATCCTTTTCGCCACATTGGTGACCCCGACGTGATCCAGCGGAGAAGATCCATCATCCTGCAGCATACCTTCCGGACCAAGGGAACTCCCATGACAAGGACACCTTGATCTCTGGAAGCAGAGCCAACGACATGCTCACGACGTCACGACCCACGCACGCGCTTCGACACGACGTCACGACCCACGCACACGCTTCGATATGACGTCACGGTCCACGTACACGCACTCCTCCACACTACGTCACGACCCACGCACACGTTTCGATACGACGTCACGGCACATGTACACGCACGCCTCGATACGACGTCACGGCACACGTACAGGCCCCGATACGCACGGCATACGCATGCCACGACACACGCACCTGAGGATGATCGATCTCACACGCTGCGACGAGCACCGGCGGAGTTTCCAGCCTTCGACATCCCTCGGTATATCGAATCTCGATCGAAGATTCCTACCGAGGTCCACCGACGTCCCACGCAGTCACGCTCACAGCCAAGCCGTCGCCACACACACACACCACTTCTTCCGCCTCGTTCCGTCTGCATACATTAGACGTCACTAGGGGGGGAGTACTGTGGCGACCCATCGCGCTACGGCGCCCCGCCGCCAGGTGGCGCCACCCGTCGACTCCACGGCTTTCGGCTTCTCGTTAGTGGTCCGACAACGGGCAAGTTTCTATATAAGACCGCAACTGCCCGTCTCTCACCGAGGACCACAGAGCGTCTAAGGCAGGAGTCGGCCTAGCCTTACTGACGAGTCCACAGGCCGACTCCGGGACGAAACGCTCCGCCGATAAGATGGCGACCACATCCTTTTCGCCACAATATTTTTTCACTTTCCAGGAATATTCCTAGAATTTATCAAAGTCCGAGGTGAAAAATGTTCCTGTAATATTCTTCAAGAATATTCCTGGAATATTTTCAGCGTGTTCTTAGAACATGTTTAGAATGTTTTCAGTTTTACACCAGAAATGTTTGAGAATATCTCTGGAATATTCTTGAAACATTTATTGGAATACTCTAGGAAAGTTCCCGAAACATTTCAATACCCGTTTTTAATGAAATCCACATGATAATAAAAAAGTAAAAACTTCAAAGTTTGGAATTGAAAAACGAGTTTGGAGAATCAATTTTTCATTGAACAACATAGCGTACGTGTGTGTTACGTCTATTATTCAATGCTTCGATTTCCCGAATTGACAGCTATCGGGAAATCAGACGTTTGACACTTTTCGCTCTCACGCTGCACACACACCGCACTCTTCTCAATCCAACTCTAACTATCAAATTCTTGACCGTCGGTAAAGTATCGGCACTGTAGGTAAGCTTGCTTCGTTTCGACCGGACTGACGATTTGAGGTTAGAATCGGATATACCGTATGTCCCACTCTGTACGGGCCAGTTTGAAGTTACCTTCGGGGAGACTTGGTCGGTACTTGAGTCATTTAATACCGGTAGAAGTCGAGTTGGTAGTTAGAGTTGGTGTCAATTCGGGTGATCGAAGCGTCTAACTTCGAAATTATGAATTTGTGAATAATGGAAATTACTCACCATTATTCACAAATTCATAATTTCGAGGTTAGATGCTTCGATCTCCCGAATTGACACCAACTCTAACTACTGACTCGACTTCTACCGGTATTAAATGTTTCGATTACCGACCAAGCCTCCCTGAAGGTAACTTTCAAACTGGCCCGTACAGAGTGGGACATACGGTATCTTGTCGCTACCCCCGATAGCCAAGTTTTGTCACTACGAGCGCACTGTGCCGTCACGCGGTGGAGTTAGGAAACATCACAGTGACCTTATCGTGCGTGCCCCCGCGGACGTCACAGTGGCGACACGGAGTGGCGACGGCGAGTGAGGTTACTGTGACTGCACAGCGATCGTCACTACAACAGCACTGTGCAGTCAAGCGGTGCGCTTTCAAAATAAAATTGTCTTCTTCTTCTTTTTTTTTCCGTGCCCCACCGGGATTTGAACCTGCGATCTTTGGAATATCCTAGGCCAGATGCCTCGAGACTGGGAAACGTTTTCGCATTACGCCACCGACTCTTCGAGAGATGTTGGTCGACTCCAGTCATATATAGAAACCGGACATGACAGTGACTGCTCTCGAAGGTTCTCGTTAAATTTTCTAAAATAATTTGATATGTTCTTTTTCAAAACAGTAGCGATTATGATAATTATCCATTCACTATTTATAGTAGAATATTCGTCAAGAATCATGTTAAAGTTAACCATTAGCGCCAAGCGTCTTAACTCATACGTTACTGGGATGCCACGGAGTGATTGTCACTGGGTGACGTAACTGTGACGCCACTGTGACTTAATCTTTTAAAAAATCCAAATTGTTCAATAAAAATTAAAAATTATATATTAGGTGTTGGAATTAATTCGTAGCGTTTTTTAATGAAAAAATATGATCATGCCCAAACTTTTAAGACGTTTTCCTACTGGTGATAAGTCAACTCCCAACTTGGTTGGTACATAACCTTTTTTCAAATCATAAATAATAACATTTTATAATAATTTATTGAATATATCAAAATTTGTGCCGAATAAAGTGTTCTTGCGGGGAGTTTTGCTTCATTATTTTAATATGAACAAAAGTGCAGCTACGTATAGGTATTTAGTGGAAGTGTACATGCTCTAGCTGCGAGCAAACGCGTCGGAAGTGGTTTACACGTTTTAAAGCTGGTGATTTCGACTTGGATGACAAGGAGCCGAATAAATATGAAGATACCCAGTAAGCTTTATGAGTTCTTAAGGAATTCTTGAAGAGGTCTTATTTCAGATTAGGACGTCCGATTTATCTTCAGAAAGAATTCCTAATGTATTCAGAAGGATGTCCAATGCGCCACTTCAAGAAGTGTTTAAGACATCCGAAAAATGAATTCTTTTGGAACTGTTTTTCATGGTAATTGAGCGAATTCCTAAACAGCTCTTATTTCTGAGTTCTTTAAGACTACCTTATTTAGACATCTGCAGGATATATTTTGGTGGATAATTCCTAATTAAATGTAGTAATCATTAATATAATAATTCCAAAAAAGTGAATTTTAAAGAAATAAAAGTTTCTCTTTATTTTTTACATATACATATCCATATACATAAAGATGCCAAGTTAGATCAAATTACAAATGCTTCTTTGCATTATATTTCACTCGGTCGGAAGCGTGCTGAAGCCAATTTTTAATTACTGCTTCAACGTCATAAATGGTGCAGTCTTTGCGAATAGATACTATGGACTCTGGAACAATCAAACATTTCAATTAGCGTTCAATAATTTTCAAACTTCCAGTTTAATAAACTTCAAATTTAATGAATTTGTATACCTGTCAGAAGTTCGGTAAATTTCATATTTTTAACTCCGAAAGTATGTTTTTGACCGCTCCACGACAATAAACACGCCAACTCATCTGTCAGGAGCACATTAAGTACATCCCGTACATGTTTTTATAGTCTTTCCCTCCTTGCAATTGCGTTGTTTTCATCTGTGAATGAAATAAATGCTTGACTAAATAGAGTATAAGACAGATGATGTTAATTGCTTTAACGTAGCTAAATTGGCAGACTTTTCGTTAAAGCAAAATGAAATAGGCATGGAAGAAAAATTGTGAAAATAGAATAAATATTTACATATTGAGAGCATGCTGCAGTATTAGTATTCAAAATTGTCTCCAGTTCTTTCAAATCATCCGTATTTTGAATGGGGAATGGTGGTAATTCACTTCTCTCTTCAACGCCCATATGGGAACCTTTATAATTAGTAAGCTCATTTACAGCAATGGTCAGTAAATCGAGTTTCCGAATGTTTACATCAAATTGTTTCCGGCATGCCGCTATAAACAAAGAATGGAATAAATGAAAATTAATTTATAAAGAAATATAGAGGTATATAAGTAATAATTGGGTGTGTGCACTAGTTACGAATGTTGCGTAATTGCAGTATACAGTGAAGTAAAGGATTTATGTTGCACGTATCATTGTTCAAAAGTATCCAAAAACAGACAAATTCGCAATAAATTAAAGTAAAAAATGCCGCGGTGCAACTTGGCAACTGAGCAAAATCAAAACGCGCTCTGATTGGCTATGACGTCACGATCCGTGTAAACAAACAACTTTCAAACAAAGTTGCCTATGTTTTTGAAGCGTTTTTCTGGGTTTCGGAAAGTTTGTTGTTTCTATGTCGTTTTGGTGTAGTGTGTAGTGAAAGCGGCTAAAAATGTATGCACCAGAAGCACACAGTAAATCGTGTTTTGTGCCAAAATGCATGAATACTTCTGTGCGAACTCCAGACAAACTGTTTGTGAATGTGCCGAGAGACTATGACATGAGACGAAAATGGTTTAAAGCGGCCAGAAGAGACATGCCTAAGTCAAAATCGATATTCCATTGCTGCGAGGATCATTTCAATGTAAGTTTCCTTATACTATAGGTTTATAGGTTATGCTCAATGAATGCTTTTGGTTGACAGCTTGAAGAGGACATGGAAAATTATTTACAGTAGGTACAAGACTATGGGAGGAAATATTTTAATGAAACAAGGAGTTTTACCTCACATCTTCGACTGCCAAAAAGACAGGTAGAGAGCTGCTAGTTAGCCACCGAGACCACTTCACGAAAAATGTAAGAGGGAATGGTTGATCGAGGAAGTCATGTCTGCTACCGAGGTTCAACAACAGGCACTATCTCTTCAAGATAAACCAGACAATAGTACTGGTGCCAGTGGACTGGGTTATGAGCAAGAAAGTTCTGGAAAAAAAGGTTCAGTATTTAAGTATTTGTATGCAGACTCGAGGTGTCGCAGTGCAAACATAAAAATGCATGAATACTTCAGTGCGAACTTCAGACAAACTCCAGGCAGTTTCGACTGAACTACGCTCAAAATGGCACTGAATTCTTATGCTGCGATACGATCTTTTTTGTGTTTGCACTGCGTCACTTCGAGTCTGCATACAAATACTTAAACACTGAACGTTTTTTTTTTTGGAAATTACTTGCTCGTGACCCAGTCCACTGGCACCAGTACTATTGTTTAGTTAATCTTGAAGAGATAGTGCCTGTTGTTGAACCTCGGTAGCAGACATGACTTCCTCGATCAACCATTCCCTCTTACATTTTTCGTGAAGTGGTCTCGGTGGCTTAACTAGCAGCTCTCTACCTGTCTTTTTGGCAGTCGAAGATGTGAGGCAAAACTCCTTATTTCATTAAAATATTTTCTCCCATAGTCTTGTATCTACTGTAAATAATTTTCCATGTCCTCTTCAAGCTGTCAACCAAAAGCATTCATTGAACATAACCTATGAACCTATAGTATAAGGAAACTTACATTGAAATGATCTTCGCAGCAATGGAATATCGATTTTGACTTAGGCATGTCTCTTCTGGCCGCTTTAAACCATTTTCGTCTCATGTCATAGTCTCTCGGCACATTCACAAACACTTTGTCTGGAGTTCGCACAGAAGTATTCGTACATTTTGGCACAAAACACGATTTACTGTGTGCTTCTGGTGCATACATTTTCTATAGGACATCTTGATAAGTCAAATTATTATATGTTTATGAAATATACATTTTAGGTTATTTGCTTCGGTTAATCTCTCCAAGTAGTCTTGAAAAAGAAGGTCGCTAGAAGTCAGATAAAAGAGTACTCTTTGGATTCATAATTTTGAAGTTATATTGAAGTCTGGAAAATGAATCTTTTCAGAAGTCTTTCTGAACTTGGAGCTACCTGGTCAGATAAAAGACTACACTTTGGATTCATAATTTTGAAGTCACATTGAAGTCTGAAAAATGAATTCTTTCTGAAGTCTTTCTGAACTTGGTGCTAACTGGGTAATGATTTGGAGGCATTAGTCCATCAAGATTCATGTCAAACACTTATGTATAAAGAATTCTTACAATTAAATTGTGATGTTTACGATATTACATTACTGTCGGTAACAACGAAATACTGTACTACCTGCGTGCCATTTATGTTAAGATCGACGCTACAAATTAATTCCAACACCTAATAATACAAAAATTCCATCGTGAACTTAACCCATTAAAGCCCAAATTAATTTCTGGTGGATTTTCTTTACGAAAATTGCATGATTTGTTACTCAGAGGTTATGAGAAAAACATTCCAAATGGCCGTCCTATACATAAGACGCTTGGCGCTAATGGTTAACTTTAACATGATTCTTGACGAATATTCTACTATAAATAGTGAATGGATAATTATCATAATCGCTACTGTTTTGAAAAAGAACATATCAAATTATTTTAGAAAATTTAACGAGAACCTTCGAGAACAGTCACTGTCATGTCCGGTTTCTATATATGACTGGAGTCGACCAACATCTCTCGAAGAGTCGGTGGCGTAATGCGAAAACGTTTCCCAGTCTCGAGGCATCTGGCCTAGGATATTCCAAAGATCGCAGGTTCAAATCCCGGTGGGGCACGGAAAAAAAAAAGAAGAAGCGACACCTCTAGGCGGGTAAAGTCACTGTGTGCGATCCCTTTTTGCAAAATCTACATACCGACAATTTTATTTTGAAAGCGCACCGCGTGACTGTACCGTATGTCCATCTCTGTACTGGCCAGTTTGAAAGTTACCTTCGGATAGGCTTGGTCGGTAATCGAGACACATTTACCGTAATTATAATTATTTTCGTAATTTCCATTATTCGCAAATTCTCAATTTCGAGGTTAGACGCCTCGATCTCCCGAATTGACATCAACTCTAACTGACAACTCGACTTCTACCGTATTAAATGACTCGAGTACCGACCAAGCCTATCCGAAGGTAACTTTCAAACTGGCCAGTACAGAGACGGACATACGGTACAGTGCTGTTGTAGTGACGATCGCTGTGCAGTCACAGTAACCTCACTCGCCGTCGCCACTCCATGTCGCCACTGTGACGTCCGCGGGGGCACGCACGATAAGGTCACTGTGATGTTTCCTAACTCCACCGCGTGACGGCACAGTGCGCTCGTAGTGACAAAACTTGGCTATCGGGGTAGTAGTAACCAACCCCGACAGCAAAGCGTGGATTTACACGCTAGCCGCACGCAGTGCTGCCACGTAGTGGCACCACTGTGGTCTCACCGTGGCGTGATAGCGTGGCGTACACAAACTAAAAGCACCGTGGCTACACAGTGAACACACTGAGTGGTTCACAGCGTAAAGACACAGTAGTTACACTCAGTGCAGTCAAAGTGCCTTTTTGACGTGCACACTTCGTAAATTTACCGACCATGAATGTCGGTAACTTCATTGTCTTCACAAAATTTTTAACACGTCGTTTGCTGCCGCCGGCTCCGATCGGAGCCAGTCGACACTTCGCGCCTGTGCCGCCGGCTCCGATCGGAGACACATTGACGTCCACATTACATAATTATTCAGTCTGTTACCGGCACTGAGCGCGATGCAATCAATCTAAAAGTGGCAGCGAATGTGTTAAATTAGAAAATAACAAAATTGATATAATAATAGGTTTGTTCCCAGAAAGCAATTTGTGACTAGTTACAAATTTTGATCTGCGGATGTGTGCGGTTGTAAATTTACAATTAATTGATTTCACACCCCGATAGAAGAATTTTTAAATTAGAAAATAACAAAATTGATATTATAATAATGTTTCAAACAGTGCAAATTGTACTGAATTATTTCATAAATAATGAATAATTAATTACCATAATCGCTACTGTTTTGAAAAAGAAAGTATCAAATTATTTTTAAAAATTTAATGTGATATATATATATATAAACCGGCCTTTACACAATGCAACGCTGAGATATCTCGGCAAAAATATTTAAAATTTAGTTTACGTTTGACATAGCTCGAAATCGGCTTTCGGCTTTATCTCACTAGTCACAGTACTGTTGCTTTCAGGTATCGATATTATATGTATAACTTAGTCGACTTCCACCACAAAGAGTCGATGGCGCAATTGGTAGAATGCGAGAAGCGTTCCCAGTCTTCTAAAGATCGCAGGTTCGAGTCCTGGCCGGGTCGGGTTTGAGAAAAAAAAAACCGACACTCTCTCTCTCTCTCTCTCTAGTAGGCGGATAAGGCAGGCGAGAAATCCTACTTTATCGCCCCCTTTTTGCAAAATTCTACTTTTACCATCGTACTTACACTGCGTGACTGCAGTGTGGCTTCACGGTGCACAGACAGATGGACACCCCAGTGCATGCACTCGAATGCACCGCGTGAAAGCAGGGTGCAGTCACTGTGGTGCCACTTTGCTATCGGGGAAGCTTGGTTACAGAAAGCACTCAAGTCTCATCGCGTGCGCCCAAAACTAACGCGTGACTTCATTTTGACTGCGTAGTAGAGCGCACGCGTGAGACCGCACGTCGTGCGTCCTACGTGCGATGCACGATTGCTATCTGGGATAACGTTCCAATCGGTCGGATTCTTATTGCTTATTCTTGTCATTGTATAAAGACCAATTAAAAGGTTCGTACGGAGCGTGGCTCCGCATGGACAATACTTCTTCCGCAGAACGTTAAAATTGTCATTATTAGTCAAAGGAACAAGTATTGACCAAATTAAGCCACACCTTATAGGTATAAACCTCTTGACTATAACACACTATAGTCAAGCCACACTATAGTCAGTATAGTCATACCACACTATCATAACAAGTTTTATCGAACCCACGGGGATTAATTGAAATAAACTGGATAGAATAATATTAATTACTTTCATTTGAAATCCATTTACAATGATATGCTTATAATTGTTTATGCGTTAATAGGTATATGTGTACAGGGTGTTATTTAATGATAGGCCGTAATTGCAAGGGCACATAACTGAATCGATTTCCAGTAGAAAAGTTCATGTTAACATGTGTCCTAAAATGTCTGGTTTTCAAGATACAGGACGTCAGTTTAAAAAAAATCGGTTTTTTAATAATATCTCAAAGATCCTTGTGCCGATTTTGTTACATGCCTAACATGAAATTTTCTACTGGAAATTGATTCAGTAATGTACCCTTGCAATTACGGCCTATCATTAAGTAACACCCTGTACATATAAGGTTCGTTCCAACTAACATGAGAACTGGTTCTGAACTCGGCGGAGTGTGCGCAGTCTGACTTAGCCGTTCCAACAAACACAGAACTGGTTCTGGAACGATTCCAAAGAGCGTTCCAACTAAACTGCGAACTGTAACAGAACGGTTCTAGAACGGTAATTCCAGTCCCTAGTTCTGAGTTGGGACGATTTTCTAGCCCACGCGTAGTAAGGCGCGAGACGCGCTCTATTTGAATCTGTGAGTCCAAGAACAGTACAAATGCATAAAGATAGTTTCGAGAAAAAATGAAAAAACATAATAACTCCACAATGAGTTAATGGCCATGATATAAAAGTTGTGATAACTTTTTAGGTAAATGATAATTGAAAATAAAAAATCCGAAAAAATCACTCCCCTCCAAGTTATAGAAGGAAAAAATGTATGCACTCTCTCTTGTACTCTTTTTGGACTCATCTTTCTTTTTCTGCTTTTTTGAATGTTTATGCATGATAAGCCCTTGAAAACTGTAATGTTTTTTACGTTTCAACAATTAGTTGAACTCACACATCCGCTTAGGATAACCCGTGATTTTCCGCAAAATGTATACAAAAGGTGGACAAGCCTCCCTGTGCTGTGTGCGATCCTGTGTTCCAATACATCCCATGAATTCAGTTCTAGAACGCATCTGACTGGCGCATGCGCATTAAATAATTCTTAACTAGTTCCAGGACGGTTCTAGAACTGTCCTAAAATGCTTGTTGGAACGAACCTATAGGTATATAGTAATAGGTATATGTATATTTATAGAAAATTCAACAGATATTTTGATTAAATCCAAGTAGCATTGCCGGGACTATATCTCCCGCATTTAGCCGCCCTCGCTCGGCAGTTCGACCCGGTAGTATTAACAACGCGTTAGCGTTCTTGACGCTGAGTTGTTTGCTGCTTATCTGATTCCTGGTACTCCACGCCTTTGGTAGCGAATCATCGTCGTTCCATTCCAACGTAGATCTAGCGTACTCCGGTCTCGGGTCCAAATTGTACGAAGACGTCAGCTAATAAATGAACGTACGCCTTGCAATACGTGGATCCGCATTTTGTAAGATATATTGAGAGATCATCGACGAACCTTTGCGCTGACGACGACTGTTGGAATAATGAACTAGTATTCAAAAATTATTCTTCTTAGAATAACTGCTTAGTTCAGTTAAGAGAAAGAGTCGATTTTGTTTTTAGACATATCTTCAGAGCGCGATGTTTAAATAAAAGAAAGTTGTTGAATGTCTATCTGTGGTTTCTATTGAAAGAACTTTTTCCCGTTCTCCCATTTCCATTATCTCCCATTTCCATTAGGTTATGGGCCCAGTTTAACATTGTATATTAACTGTGCAATTTTTTTTTTGGAATTGTCTTAAATAATTTTCTTTGTTAAGTGTTAAGAGTACATACAAACTAGTGAAAGTGAAGATGGAAAAATCAAAGGACAGGAGAAACATTACGTCATTTAATGGCAGCAAATACAGTTCCTGGAAACAGAATAAGAAATTTGCTTTGTGAACATGACGTGTTGAAAGTGATAGATGAAAAGGCTCCTGAACCAGTGACAGCAGAGTGGAGTAAAGCTGAAAGACTGGCCAAGTGTACAATTGTTGAGTATCTAGCTGACACTCACCTCAAATATGACAAGCCTGGGTGTACAGCTAAAGAAACTATGAAACTTTTGAGTGACGTGTATGAAAGAAAAAGTACTAGTCCAAGAGCCAGAGCCAAAAAAGGTCTCTGAATTTAATAAGCCCAGTTTTTTTATAGTTTATTACAGTAGTTGTGTAGACAAACATACTGCGGTCAGTCAAGCGAAAGCTGGGGCATATGTCTCAGGGACGCTATCAAAGTTGTCGTTCCTGCCGGGGTAATAATTTGAATTTAATAAGGTTGAAAATCGGTATACAACTTGTATATTGCATATAAATAAAGGTTACGAAGTCAGTCAGCTGAATGTGGGGGCGGAGCTGGTCAGTCAGCAAAAAAAGAAATGTAAATTTCGCGCGCGCTCGGCGTTGCAGGCGATTTCAAATCAGAGTATAGGAAAGAGCGCAGGTATACTCGTAGGGGGGGTAAGAGACAATAGCTCGGGGTCTGTTCCGTCGCACCGAGCGTACACATAGGTCGTAAATATCACGGACAATTCGTTAACAGCCATCTCCCGCAGTGCCCGCTTTGACCGGTACCGTCATAAAAGTGATCCGAGCTGGCTAAAGGAGAGGAGTGTCCGATGCCGCCGATGAACAATTGGGGAATTTTGATACTTAGTTTTTCCATTTCGCCAGCGTCATCGACATCCCTCCTCTGGCCGATCAGGGCGCGTCGCGTCACGTTAGCCCACGCTATCCCCTCCATTGGGCTACGATACGAATATATAAATTATTATTTAACGAACTAGATTCAATAGGCTATTAATTAATTATAATATAATAATATTGAAAATGTATTATATATGTACAGAGAATAGACATTACAAATAATATTTTAATAACTCATTCATTATCAAATTCTGCCTCCGAATCATCAAATTCGTTGATTTCGCTTAAACTTCAACAACGCAACTTCTTACTTCAATAGGTGTTCAAGTCATATCGATAATAAGTACGAAATAAACTTTCTGTAGCATGCACAAAATGTTTATATTGAATTGTATCTTACCTTAACTCTTGTCTATACTTTTTACTTAAAGCCGTAAACTTTCTGTAGCAAACTACATGGTAGCACTCAATTTGTCCTGGATTCGACGGCAAAGATATATTGTCATACGTTAAATTATATTTTGCACGAATTCGTAAAATTGCTTTACAATTTGTTAAAGTCTTCTCTGTAAATGATATTAATAGCTGATGCTTCTTGAGGCAGAATACACAAATTTTGTTCATTTTGAAACGAAACACATGCGTCACCCACTACGGTTTAACCATTGTTCAATACAACACGAATTGAGTGACACTTGATGGTTGATAGTACATTGAAGGACACGCTTTTAGCCCCGATTTATATATTCGCATCGTAGCCCAATGGAAGGGATAGCGTGGGCTAACGTGACGCGACGCGACGCACCCTGATCGGCCAGGGGAAGGATGTCGATAACGCTGGCGAAATGGAAAAACTAAGTATCAAAATTCCTCAATTGTTCATCGGCGGCATCGGACACTCCTCTCCTTTAGCCAGCTCGGATCACTTTTATGACGGTACCGGTCAAAGCGGGCACTGCGGGAGATGGCTGTTAACGAATTGTCCGTGATATTTACGACCTATGTGTACGCTCGGTGCGACGGAACAGACCCCGAGCTATTGTCTCTTACCCCCCCTACGAGTATACCTGCGCTCTTTCCTATACTCTGATTTGAAATCGCCTGCAACGCCGAGCGCGCGCGAAATTTACATTTCTTTTTTTGCTGACTGACCAGCTCCGTCCCCACATTCAGCTGACTGACTTCGTAACCTCTATTTATATGCAATATACAAGTTGTATACCGATTTTCAACCTTATTAAATTCAAATTATTACCCCGGCAGGAACGACAACTTTGATAGCGTCCCTGAGACATATGCCCCAGCTTTCGCTTGACTGACCGCAGTATGTTTGTCTACACAACCACTGTAATAAACTATAAAAAAAACTGGGCTTATTAAATGCAGAGACCTTTTTTGGCTCTGGCTCTCCGACTATACCGCTACTGAACTGGCTGTGCGAAACAGACTCCATCGATTAAAAATGAAAAGTGAGACGCAATTGAGTGACACTTGATGGTTGATAGTACATTGAAGGACACGCTTTTAGCCCCGATTTATATATTCGCATCGTAGCCCAATGGAGGGGATAGCGTGGGCTAACGTGACGCGACGCGCCCTGATCGGCCAGAGGAGGGATGTCGATGACGCTGGCGAAATGGAAAAACTAAGTATCAAAATTCCTCAATTGTTCATCGGCGGCATCGGACACTCCTCTCCTTTAGCCAGCTCGGATCACTTTTATGACGGTACCGGTCAAAGCGGGCACTGCGGGAGATGGCTGTTAACGAATTGTCCGTGATATTTACGACCTATGTGTACGCTCGGTGCGACGGAACAGACCCCGAGCTATTGTCTCTTACCCCCCCTACGAGTATACCTGCGCTCTTTCCTATACTCTGATTTGAAATCGCCTGCAACGCCGAGCGCGCGCGAAATTTACATTTCTTTTTTTGCTGACTGACCAGCTCCGTCCCCACATTCAGCTGACTGACTTCGTAACCTCTATTTATATGCAATATACAAGTTGTATACCGATTTTCAACCTTATTAAATTCAAATTATTACCCCGGCAGGAACGACAACTTTGATAGCGTCCCTGAGACATATGCCCCAGCTTTCGCTTGACTGACCGCAGTATGTTTGTCTACACAACCACTGTAATAAACTATAAAAAAAACTGGGCTTATTAAATGCAGAGACCTTTTTTGGCTCTGGCTCTCCGACTATACCGCTACTGAACTGGCTGTGCGAAACAGACTCCATCGATTAAAAATGAAAAGTGAGACGCAATTGAAGGATCATTTCGAAACCTTTGATGACTTGATTACGGAACTAGTGGCAGCAGGTGTAAGAGCAAGAGAAAACGAAACAATCTCATATTTGTTAGCAAGTCTCCCAAGTGCTTACGATACTGTATCTACCGTGATCGAAACGATGACAGATGATGATGTCACATTAGATTTTGTAAAAACAAAGCTCCTGGACCATGAGACGAAGATAAAGAGTGGAAGTGAAGAGACCAGCGCGAAAGTATTACAAGTTAAAACAGTTGGAAGTGACTTTCAAATGAAAAACGATTATGAGCATTCAAATGTCAATACAAGAGGTCGAAACGATTCTAATAAGAGAAGAAAAGGATTCAAAATTAACAAGCATATACCATCAGTTCAGTGTCATCAGTGTGGAAGAAAAGGACATAAAAAGATAAATTGTATTTGGTACAAGAAGAACAAACAATACCTGACAAATAGAAACAGAACCGTGCAGACAATTCAAACGGTGCCGACTAACAACGCATCACAGGGTTTTTGCTTCATGACTGGAGAATATCAGGTCGGACAAAATGACAATTTCATTTTCCTTCTGGACTCCGGGGCGTTGAATCATCTCATCAATACAGACAGTGAATTCTCAAGTGTAATTGAGTTGAATCCACTGTTAAAGATCTCTGTAGCGAAGAATGGAGTATTCATTACAGCAATGAAGAAAGGACAAATTCACGTAACGAGCAACACTGGAATCCAAGGCGTTCTCGAAGACGTCCTCTACTGCCCTGAGGTTCCCTACAATTTGCTCTCAGTGCGAAAAATGCAACAAGTAGGGATGAGTATCACATTTAACGAGAAAGGTGTCACAGTACACAAAGATGGTAAAACCCTCATGTATGGTAAGCTCTCCAACAATTTAATAGCTATTGATTTTGAAGTTACAAAAGGGGTACATTCTAATCCTATAAATTCTCAAGCCAATAACGTACATGATAGTTGTAATTTTGAATTGTGGCATCAACGGTTGGGCCACATTGGGAAAGAAAAATTTATAAAAATGAAAAATAAACAATTGGCTATTGATTCAAATTTTCTTGAAAAAGTGACTCCTAACGAAAATTTGTGTGAGGCTTGTATTAAAGGTAAACAAGCTAGGTTACCATTTGAGAAGCGAAAAGATAAAAGTCACATAAAGCGACCATTGTTGATTGTACATACGGACGTGTACAGTCCAATCACTCCTTCAACAATTGATAGTAAAAATTATTTTGTAACCTTTATTGACGAGTTTACTCACTACGGTGTTACCTATTTATTAGGGAATAAATCGAGTGTGTTCTCAGTTTTTAAAGATTATTCCGCAAAGAGTGAAACTCATTTCAATTTGAAAATTGCGAATCTATATTGCGATAACGGTAGGGAATGTCTATCGAACGAAATGAAAGATTTTTTTGTACAGAAGGGTATTAGTTATCACTTAACCGTTCCGCATACTCCTCAGCTAAATGGCGTTGCAGAACGCATGAACAGAACGATAACAGAAAGAGCGCGTGCAATGGTACATGGTGCAGGATTAGAAAAGGAATTTTGGGGGGAAGCAGTGTTAAAGCTAGGAATCCACTACACTCGACTCGACTCGACTCGACACGACGCGACTCGACACGACGCGACTCGACACGACGCGTTTCTGATCGCATGATTTTCCATGTATTTAAATGGCGTAGAAATCCACTAGGCTCGACACGACTCGACTCGACACGACACTTTTCTGGCTGGCCAGAAATTTGTCGCGTCGAGTCGCGTCAAGTCGAGTCGAGCCTAGTGGACACGGTTTGCGTGCACATCGAGATATGGACCGATGAGCGAACAGTTGAATTGCGGTAGTCTTGCTTGGAAAGTCGAGAAGAGCAGTTCGAAGATTTTACATTAATTTCGCAGAGGAATGGAGGAGGATCTCATTAATAAAGTTAGAGCATATGAGATGCTGTAAAATATACATAGTTTATTCCAGTAACAATGGAAAATAAATCTGATATTGTGAAATCAGATGTGTCAAAGAGAAGTAAATCTAATAAGAGTGAAAAATCAGATAAAATTAAGCCGAGAGTAAAAGTAATTACAAGTCCCGAGAATAATAAAGCTGTCATCGAATCACAGAAACTAAATGAATCTATAATTGAAAATAGTCGTGAAGAAACACAGAAAACCGTAGAGCCTAGAAGGAGTGATAGGATCAAACAACGACCGCCTATTTCGTATGATGAAAATAATATACATAATGATTATCTTTTGTGTGTTCAATCACTTGTTTGTAAAATACCTACTTCGTTCGAGGAAATTAAAACAAGGGAAGATAGAGTTCAGTGGGAGGAAGCTATTAAGGAAGAAATAAATTCCTTAAACATAAATAAAACTTGGACGTTAGTACCAAAGCCAAAAGATAAAAATATTGTAGATTGTAGGTGGGTATTTACGATGAAAAACGATGAATTTGGAAACCCCGTTAAATACAAAGCGCGTTTAATTGCTCGCGGATTTAGTCAAAAGTACCTTGTAGATTATGACGAGACATTTGCACCAGTTGCAAGGATCTCAAGTTTTCGATTTATTATCTGGTTTGCAAATCAGCATGATTTATTGGTTCATCATATGGATGTGAAAACTGCATTTTTAAACGGCAATTGAAAAGAGGAATTTATATGAAAGTTCCGGAAGGAGTACAAAGTAATGGAAATCAAGTTTGCAAATTGAACAAAGCTTTGTACGGTTTAAAGCAAGCAGCCAGATGCTGGTTTCAATTATTTGAAAAGGCTCTGTTAGAAAAAGGTTTCCGAAATTCATCTGCCGATCGATGTATTTATATTTTAGATAGAGGAGATATATTAAAGAATATATATGTGGTATTATATGTGGATGATCTTGTGATTGCAACTACTTGTCTTGTAACGATGAGAAATTGAAAAAATTATTTGATGGACAAATTTCGAATGACAGATTTAAAAGAAATTAAATTATTTCTGGGAATTAAAGTTGAAAGAAGTAATGGGAAAATAACGTTGGATCAAAATGCATACATTAAAACAGTACTTGGTCCAATTAAAATTTACGAAGATAATATGGGTTGCATAAGTATCACCAACAATCCAAGCAGTCACAAACGATCGAAGCATATAGATATAAAATACCATTTCTCACGAGAACAAATTGAGACAAATGTTATTAAAATTGACTTTATCACCACAGGAAATCAACTTGCTGACATACTGACAAAGCCATTGCCTGCAGTGAAATTCCTGGGGCTCAAGAAAGGAATGGACCTGGAATAATTATAGAATTTAAAATAACAATTTTTATTCAATAAGCGATTTGTTTTGTTGACTGGCTTGATTAGGTTTTACTGGATTTCTCTAATCCTTGCAACAAATGTTGAGCCATGTAGTTCCCAGAAAAGCGTAAGGAAGATGTGTCTTTAGTATCAGTTTAACTATTTGCGAATAATTTTTGAGAGGGCGTGTTGGAATAATGAACTAGTATTCAAAAATTATTCTTCTTAGAATAACTGCTTAGTTCAGTTAAGAGAAAGAGTCGATTTTGTTTTTAGACATATCTTCAGAGCGCGATGTTTAAATAAAAGAAAGTTGTTGAATGTCTATCTGTGGAACTTTTTTCCGTTCTGCCATTTCCATTATCTCCCATTTCCATTAACGACGGATGTCGAGTAATCTCCAGAAATACGTCTTAATAATGGAAGAGCGAACAGATGTTCCGTTACCATCGCAGAGACTGGATTGCCGGGTAAGCGTACAATGTATTTCATCCTTCCTTGACGAGTTTTGTGTCTTCGACCTGAACAACTGCAGTTGCTTCTGCAATGATATCAAAACATATAGTTTTCATTTATTGGCATCGCATATCCAGTTTATTTTCGTTGTTCGTCATTGTACGAAAAATTATGGCTCTCTGATTGTTTCTACTCAATGAAGCGCTCGTATGTCCGATTGTATTACTAATTTGTACAAGAATTTATATAAATAAAGTTTTATCCAAATGTCAATATTTTCCAGAGGACGATCTATTTAATCCACATTTTGCTGAAATGAAGTTATTTTTTATTGACAAATACTTTGACTTCTTTTATACGTTAGAACCCTGGTCAATAATAGTCTAAGGATGTCCTTCCACCTTTTAGGATTATTAACTCTGTTCTAGTTTCGAAATGATCTGTATTATAGAATTCATTTTGGTGAAACAGTACTTTGCCAATAAAACAGTAAAGTTTTCCAGCTACCTTGTAGGATTCGTGTTCGTTTCCCTTGATCGGTTAACCTGCGAGACTTATTTGACAAAAAAGAAGTTAATGACTTACTATCGGGAATTGGAGTACCCGCTGTGTCAACAGTGATCATGGGATATTGTGATTCCCTGAGTCGGCTCACGTAATGCATCAAATGAATCTGGCCACATCTTTCTCCGAGATACATATGTCTATCAGCTTCAGAACTTTTGAAATTGAAATTCAACTAGCAGCTTGTTCTACTCAAACGATCCATGTAACATCTCTAGCGGCAAATCCAGTTCCACCAATCGTGAAGATAACATTTACATTGATAGTGTTGCACCATTCGATTAAATTTTCTATCGAGATGATAAATACACAGATGTAGGTTTGAAAATATCTTAATCTGGATTTTGATGCTCACCATTATCGTAAGCTCTTCGTATCCCTGACTGTTAAAATTTGTAATGGCGTTTTTTCATTGTACTATTTGATGTTTTCATGCATTTACATTCAAATTTACCCTAAGTTCTTCTGCTACATGCAAAACTTCGATATTCCTATTAAGACAGTATTCAATATTGTTTTAACCTAATGGCATTACTATTAACGAAAGGAGAATTAAAACACACCACCTATCATATGCTATTCACGAACTAATGCTTAGCTATATGAGGCGAAACATTTTATAAGTATTTACTCTAATATTGTATACGAACGTTACGAAATATAATGTCTAAGGTAAACAAATCTTAGACTGAAGAATTAATTCAAATCATATTCGTTGTAATTACTCACCAGTCAACAAACCGAACTTGATCCGAAAAAATCACCGGATCGACAAAATAATGAACCCGCTGATCAATTTATTAATCAGTACAGTAATTAAATAAATAATAAGTGAAGCACACTTTACCTAACAGCATACCCACCACCAGCACTGACGTTACGCCTCAGCAGAAGCGTTTTTAACCGATTAAAGCTACCAGTGGTGACCGCTAGGCGGGTACTGTTTCGCGCAATACAATTTACGGTTTTACGTGATTATTTAGAGCTTTGAAATGTTGAAATAACATCGCTTCTCGGCTCAATGAGCTAAGATCAAAGTGTAGTATCTGTTCTTATCAGCTTAATATCTGATACGATTCCCATTGGGAATCCAGTATATTAAACTGATTTTTGGAGGTGGGTGAGGTGACGGGAGCTCGCTCCGGCCTTGCCGCGGGTTGGCCTGGTATTGCAGTACCTCCAGGACTGGCCCAATTATCCTTTCCAATTTATAATTCCTCCCTTTAATAAGGTTTGAGGAACGGCAAGGCCATCCACCTTTACCAAAAATCAGTTTTCCGTACCTTGTCCCTGCCGCGACCGACTTTACCGGTGTCGCGGTACTCTTTATAGGACTTGTAATTATTCCGGGCTCTCTACACCCGTTTGAATTTAGGGACTTAGGTTTATTCTAGTCATTCCTCCTGAGAGCCTTTACACTCTCCGGAGGAATTTTAACTTTGATTTTATTTTCGCGACTTTTATCTTACGCTCGGTCGGGAAGCGATTAGTTTAAGTTTTATATTTCTGTGTTAAGTGTTAGTTTTAAATTCAGTGTCGCGCGGTGTGTAGTGTCGGTAACTGCGTGCAGTGTCGTAATTTATTTTGTGCTGTCCCTCTGTGTGCCGCGCAGAGAGTTCGCGAGTGCGGAGTGTTCGCGGATAACCCCCTTGGAGGCGCTACCGGAGGACGCAGTCGCCGTCCCAACGTTAAGTGGTCGGAGGTAAGTAGAGTGTTCTTTCCCCCTCCTTATCGTCCAACTCCCTTTCCTCAATCGAGCTCCTTACCGGTAACGGGAGGGAGTAATCGAGGGAGGAATCGGTTTTAACCCTTTTGAATTTCCCGGTTCCCTTCCATCAGCCCCCACTCGCCTGCCAGCGAGCTTTGCTCTAAGGCATCCGAGTGTCGGTTGCTGTAAGGCGACCTAACCCTACCCTACACTTCCCTTCTAACCTCCCCCGGTGTTTAGGCGCTCTGCTGCGCGCGTCGCTCCTTGGAGCGATCCCCGCGGCTAGGTGCCCATCGGAGTCCCTAACCTCTTTGCACGGGTGGTGACAGCTGTCATCGTGCGAGCCACTCTGAGGAGTGACTCCCGCGCGTCAGTTGCCGCCATCTTCCTTATCCCCTCTAGTGCGAGGAGTTAGTCGGTTTGTGGCGGGAAACTGTCACGCCGCCTGGCGAATCCCCTAGGGTACCCTCTCCTAGTTAGTTTAACTTAACCGTCGGTTAAGTTTCCCGGTTACTCCGACCACTGCGAGATGGCGACACCACCACGCGTCCCTCTGAGGATCGAGGTTCCTCTTCCGGAGGAATTTCGATGCCCTGTCTGCTACGGCGGCACGGGCCTAATTCGCTCCACGGGGCGTTTTAAGGGGAATGCGGAGCTGTCGAAGCACCTGGCCCTTATGGCAAGGCGAAATGAGCCGGCTCATGCGGGGCTCTTTATACAGTATGCGTGCTCGAGGTGTTCCTACATCGGACAGGGGAAGTATCCTCTGAAAGATGTGAAGGCGCACTTCGGGCGCGCACATCCCCGCGCGGCAGCCTCCCCCCCATCGACGGCCAGTACATCTGGCACTAATACCTCCGCCCCCGCGAACTCTCGACCCGCGACTACTATACGTAGCGCGGGCGTAAGAACAATAAGAGCGGCGATAAGTGCGACGGCGACGACGACGGGTGCGACGAGGACACCACCATCCACGACCTCGGCCACGACGACCACCACCGTGGCAGCCTCCATCGCAACAACTAGGAGGATGGGAGGACCAGCGACCCGGATGACGCTGACCTTTGGGCCGACGCGGCAGGTTCCAGCCACCCAACACCTTGTGCGGACTGCCGGGGCGACGGGAGTCACCGTCCCCCTACGACCCTCGCCATCTACATCTTCGAGCGGGGGTCCCACTAGAGCGTCGACCCAGAGGCCAAACATCCGAGGAGCCGATACCATGCGGAGCGCGCTCGGGGGAACACGGACATCTAGTTCCCCCCGCCCCGGTCCATCAACATCTTCTGGACGGGGATCAACTCCACCTCCTCGACGGAGTGGAAGCGGTGCAGCGACCACCTCTGCGCCGACTTCCACCCGTCCCTCGCAGACGACCACCACGCGAGGAGTGACGACCAGGCGAGGACGTGCGACCAGCGCCCCGCCTGTGTCCCCAAGAGTCACGAGGAGTAGGGCCAGGAGTCAGAGAGCCGCCACAGAGGATCGGTCTCCCGAACGGACGCAGCAGAGGTTCCGGCGATCACCTCCGGTCACCGCCGGGACAACTTTTGCGGCCATTGTTGCGACCACCCCTACGCCCGTCGTTGCCCCCGTCGCCAGCGAGGGAGCACCGACACCAGCCACAACGACAGCACCAACCCTCCAGCAGCAGCGCGAAGAAATTCGCCAACGTATACTGCTGCTGCAGGGCGGACAGCCCTTCGTCGCCCTCGGAGGTCTTTTGGACCCCCCGACGACCCCGCCCAGCGAGACTACCATTCCCACCTCCAGTCCGGTAGCCACGATCACCGCCACTACCATTACCACCTCGGTATGTGGCGGGCCGATCTGCTCTACGGCCGTCCATCCCGGGAGGATAAGTCCCCCCCGAACGCCACCAAGGATGGAGGACGTGATCGTGGAGGAAGAGGAGGAGATACCGGACGAGGCGCCTGCAGTAACATCCGATGCAGGTGCCGGGAGCGAGGAAGAGGAGGTGAGAGAGATCCCCGCCAGACGCCTCAGCGACGGAGCTGTCACCCTCTCCGTCGCGGGACGACCAAGGGTCTTAAGATCTGGTCGTCCCAGGCGATCCGTAACAATATCTAGCGGATCGTCGTCGTCGTCGTCGAGCGACGACGAAGTGTTCTGGCGGAACACCTCTTTTCCTCAAACACCTGCTCCCCCGGAGGTGGAAGTACTGCCTCATACGCCCGAACTGGAGGCAGTAAGGAGGAGATACTCGGCGACCCGTGAGTATCTCGCAGGGGTCGTCGAGTACCACGCGGGAAGTCGGGAGGTCCCGGACGACGAAGAAGAGGAGATCCGGAGGAGAGTCCGGGCGGAGGCAGCTGCGAGGCCACCGCCCCCACCACCACCAGCGGCCCGATCAACACCCGAGGGCCGCACCGAGGACTCACCCCGGACAGCTGCAGCAGCAACACCACCAGCAGCAGCAGCGGCAGCAGCAACAACACCAGCAGCTGCCATGAGGACGGCGAGGACGGCAACGACCGCTACGCAGACGACGCCGACCATCGCGGCGTCGACATCGGCCCCAGCTGGCCTGGAGCGCCGACCTGACGCGCCACCGCGCGACACTCGAGGAAGGACTGAGGTAGGAGGGCATCGCGGATTCAATTCTTCGCGCCGCGACCGGACCGCACAGTTTCAGCGTCCGGTAAGTCCCTCGCTACGCGATCACGGTGGTGGTTTCGTCGATGGTCCCCGGGCGCCCGGACGGGCTCCCCCGTTAGTTCCCCCACCCCCTCGACAGGGTGCCTCGGCCTCCCGAAGGCGGCCAGATCCGGCCCGCATTGGTGCGGGAGGACTGGGCGGGCCGCGCGGCGCCGGAGGTGTCGGGCCTGGTAGGGTCAACGCCCAGCCAACGCTGCCAGATGGCTCTGCGCCTCAGCCTCCTTTTAGCGAGACTGAGTGCGTCGAGCTCATCGAAGCGGCTGAGGCTGTCTCGTCGATAGACGAGTTGGAAGCGCTGGCAAGGCGACTTGCCACGCGTTTTCAGGCTGCGACTCCTGCTGGGCCCGGCGCCTCTGGTGCGCGAAATGCTCCCCGGCGTGGGGGCGGTCGGCCGCGCCGGAGGCGGGCAGCCGAGGACACGAACCCGGAGCGAGTAGCTGATCGTTCGGATCAGCCTGATCCCCTGCTTCCTCCCCCCATGGATCGCGTGAGTCGTGCGACTCACATCCAGCGCTTGTACAGACAAGACCCCCGGCGTGCATTTCGCGAGGTGATGCAGGGCCCTACCGTTCAGTGTGCTGTGCCACGCGATAGGGTTCTTCATCACTTCGAGGAAGTGTATCGCCGGCGTGAGGACCCGGAAGGTCTTGTCGGGGGCTGGCCGACTGAGCCCCCTTTGCAGGACGATAACGACGCGCTGGTGTCACCCTTCAGTCAGCTGGAGGTACTCCGTCGGCTCAAGAACGCGGCTAATACCGCGCCTGGACCCGACGGTCTTACCTATCGCGACTTGCGAAGGGTTGACCCCGGTGCGTGTGTCCTGACTGCGGTTTATAACGCCTGCCGCAGGCTGGAAGCGATCCCTGAGGGTTGGAAGACTTCCAACACCGTCTTGGTGTACAAGAAAGGGGATCAGGATGACCTGAGTAATTGGCGCCCGCTCGCGATGGGTTCGGTTCTCGCCAAGCTGTTCGCCGCCGTCGTGGCCGATCGTCTCACCGTATGGACGACGCGCAACGGCCGCATCAGTCCTTCACAGAAGGGCTTCCTGAAGTACGAGGGATGCTACGAGCATTCCTTCGTGCTTCAGGAGGCCATTCAGGACGCACGTCGGACTGGAAAGGAGGTAGTGGTGGCGTGGTTGGACCTCCGAAATGCTTTTGGTTCGGTCCCCCACGTCTCCATTGCAGCCGCGCTGGAGGGAGCCCAGGTGCCTGCATCTCTCCGCCGTTTGGTGGCGAGTATGTACCGAGGGGCCACTACGAGGGTGAGGACTGCGGATGGTTACACCTCGGAGGTGAACATCCAGTCGGGTGTAAAACAAGGTTGCCCGTTGAGCCCCATAGTGTTCAACCTCGCTCTCGAGCCCGTACTTCGTGCCCTCGCATCCTCGGATGCGGGGTACGATTTGCGCGGGACGAGATTGAACACTCTGGCGTACGCGGACGACCTTGCGCTGGTCGCCAGCGACCCCGCCGGGATGCGACTCCTCCTGTCCGCAGCGGAGAGGGCAGCACAGCGGATTGGCCTACACTTTAACCCGGCTAAATGTGCCACTCTGCATATGAACTGCAGAAGAGGGCGCCGGGTGCTGCCGACTGTGTTCCCTCTCCAAGGAGAGCCCGTTCGCGCGCTATCGGACCGCGACGAATACCCCCACTTGGGTACGCCCACCGGTGCCAACGTGAGCCAGACCCCAATAAAGGCGCTCGTTGACATCGTTGAGTGCCTCAAGGCGATCGATGCCTCGTTGCTCGCCCCTTGGCAGAAGTTCGACGCGGTAGCCAAGTTTGTGCTGCCGCGTATGGACTTCGGTCTAAGGGGAATGAGGATGGAGAAAGGGCCACTCGGTGAAGTCGACCGCCAACTGAAAAGGCTGGCTAAAGGCTGGTTCCATCTCCCTCAGCGCGCGAGCGCGGAAGTGGTCTTCCTACCTCCATCAATGGGGGGTGGAGGGCTACTTCCGCTAGCTGATCTCGCGGATGCGCTCACCATCGCACACGCCTTCAGAATGCTGACGGCGGAGGATGAGGTGGTGAGAACAATCGCGAGTAGCGGGTTGAGGGCGGCGGTCAGGAAGCGGCTCGGCCGAGAGCCGTGCATGGATGACGTGGCGGAATACCTTTCCGGTTCGCTGGAGGGGGATTTCGCCAGGCACGGGGGGGACGTTAAGTCCCTCTGGACCTCGGCACGTGACGCCGCCCGGAGGCAGTCAACGAAGCTCGGCGTGCGTTGGACGTGGTCTGGCGAACGTGAGGAGCTGGCGATCGTGTTGCGAGCGACTCGAGACCGATCGACCATCGTACCACCAGCCGCACGCTCGCAAATAGTGCACCGGATGAGGGTTGCACTGGTCGAGTACTACCGCGGAACCTTGCTGGCGAAGCGGGACCAGGGTAAGGTCCACGAGGTGTCAGGACGGGCGAAGTGGTCTAACCATTTCCTCCGGACTGGCGGCTTTACGCGTTTTGCCGACTGGCGTTTCGTTCATCGAGCGCGTCTCAATGTCTTGCCTCTGAACGGAGCTAGGCCTTGGGAGGCGAACGATAAACGATGCCGGCGGTGCGGGAGCGCCCTCGAGACACTACCCCATGTGCTCGGACATTGCACCCCTCACTCCAACGCGATTCAGCGCCGGCACGATGCGATTGTCGATCGGATCGTAAAAGCACAGCAACTGCCCGGCGTCGTGACCACGAACCGCCCTGTGGCAGGGGTGGTTGGGGAGTTGGCCCAACTTCGGCCGGATATAGTTATCCGGGACGACCGGTCACGTGTCATCACCATCTTGGACGTGACGGTGCCCTTCGAGAATCGTCTGCAGTCTTGGGATGAGGCCAGAGCGCGGAAATACGCCAAGTACGCGCCCCTGGCGGACCAGCTGCAGGCGCAAGGGTACCGAGTTGTGGTTGACGCCTTTATCGTGGGTGCCCTCGGGTCGTGGTACTGGGGCAATGAGAAAGTGCTGAGATGGCTACGAATATCTTCGTGGTATGCGTCGATGATGCGCCGACTCATTGTCTCGGACACGATCCGATGGTCCCGCGATATCTACGTGGAACACTTGACCGGCGCCAGGCAGTATGCACCGCTCGAGCCCGAAAATAATGTTTGATATTGTTCCCTCCTGCCTTGGTCAGTGGATGAGGTGGCTCTCGTGATAATAGGTATCGGCCTTTTGTTCTCGCTCCCATATCATTCTCTCACCTATTGTATATATTATCATTCATCCATTCAAGTCATGTCATTCACCGCCATTACCCATCGTGCCGATCACCTGTAATATAATTGTATTTATGAATTTATATGCTACTTACTTACCGCTGCTTTATGTATTATTATTTATTATCTATATTTTATCTATCTTATTTTTCTATTCTATGGTGCCACCCATCCTGCCTCGCTAATTAATGCTACTTATACTATTACATATTATTATGAACCATACGATGGTATATTATTGCTAGTAATTAACTTATCTAATTTAACTTACCTTCTAATTAATTAATTAAGCTATGTGTAGCCCACCGCGCTGTGTTGTCCATGTAGTGTCCTGTTCTGTCCCTGTTCTGTGCGGTGGAGCTGGTACCCCTTGACCGGCCGGCCTCGGTCCATTGAAAGATGGATCGGGGGATGGCTGGTCACGGGGTGCCGCTGGATTTCTGTTGGTGTCGTCCTGTGTTTGTCCGCAGATATGGCGTCACATCCCCCGACTGCAGTAAAGGCGGCGGGGGATCATTGGTATATATATTGTAAGGGCCCGTCAGCATTAATAAATCTATATCCTACAATGACGGGCCCCCAATAGTGGGGGGTGGGTAACTAGCCGCCCCCCTTATATTTGTATCTATACTTATACCTGATTATGTACTTGTTTTGTGTGGCGCCTGCGCCATTTATACTACCCCCGGAGGAGCATTGTTCCTCCGGGGGAACACATTTTTATTGTAAATTTTTTTTAATTTTCAATAAATGGCGTTTATCTGTTCTTATCAGCTTAATATCTGATACGATTCCCATTGGGAATCCAGTATATTAAACTGATTTTTGGAGGTGGGTGAGGTGACGGGAGCTCGCTCCGGCCTTGCCGCGGGTTGGCCTGGTATTGCAGTACCTCCAGGACTGGCCCAATTATCCTTTCCAATTTATAATTCCTCCCTTTAATAAGGTTTGAGGAACGGCAAGGCCATCCACCTTTACCAAAAATCAGTTTTCCGTACCTTGTCCCTGCCGCGACCGATTTTACCGGTGTCGCGGTATTCTTTTACAGTTTAGGACTTAGAATTATTCCGGGCTCTTTACACCCGTTTGAATTTTAACTTAGGGACTTAGTCTTATTTTCTAGTCTTTCCTCCTGAGAGCCTTTACACTCTCCGGAGGAATTTTAAAGTCTTACGCTCTCGGTCGGGAAGCGATTAGTTTAAGTTTTATTTCTGTGTTAAGTGTTAGTTTTAAATTCAGTGTCGCGCGGTGTGTACAGTGTCGGTAACTGCGTGCAGTGTCGTTAATTTATTTGTGCTGTCTCTCTGTGTGCCGCGCAGAGAGTTCGCGAGTGCGGAGTGTTCGCGGATAACCCCCTTGGAGGCGCCACCGGAGGACGCAGTCGCCGTCCCAACGTTAAGTGGTCGGAGGTAAGTAGAGTGGTCTTTCCCCCTCCTTATCGTCCAACTCCCTTTCCTCAATCGAGCTCCTTACCGGTAACGGGAGGGAGTAATCGAGGGAGGAATCGGTTTTAACCCTTTTGAATTTCCCGGTTCCCTTCCATCAGCCCCCACTCGCCTGCCAGCGAGCTTTGCTCTAAGGCATCCGAGTGTCGGTTGCTGTAAGGCGACCTAACCCTACCCTACATTTCCCTTCTAACCTCCCCCGGTGGTTAGGCGCTCTGCTGCGCGCGTCGCTCCTAAGAGCGATCCCCGCGGCTAAGTGCCCATCGGAGTCCCTAACCTTAAAGCCCGGGTGGTGACAGCTGTCATCGTGCGAGCCACTCTGAGGAGTGACTCCCGCGCGTCAGTTGCCGCCATCTTCCTTATCCCCTCTAGTGCGAGGAGTTAGTCGGTTTGTGGCGGGAAACCGTCACGCCGCCTGGCGAATCCCCTAGAGTACCCTCTCCCAGTTAGTTTAGCTTAACCGTCGGTTAAGTTCCTAGTTAACGCACTCCGACCACTGCGAGATGGCGACACCACCACGCGTTCCTCTGAGGATCGAGGTACCTCTACCGGAGGTATTTCGATGCCCGGTCTGCTACGGCGGTTCGGGCTTAATTCGCTCCAAGGGGAGCTTTAAAGGGAACGCGGAGCTGTCAAAGCACCTGGCCCTTATGGCCAGGAATAATGAGCCGGCTCATGCGGGATTATATATTGAGTATGCGTGCTCGCAGTGCTCCTTCGTCGGAAAGGGCAGGTATGCCCTTAAAGACGTTAAGGCGCACTTCGAGCGATCGCATCCCCGTTCGACAGCTCCCTCCCAATCGACGGCCGCTACATCCGGCCAAAATACCTCCGCCCCCGCGAGCTCTCGCCCCGCGACTACCTCGGGTAGCGCGGGTTTAAGGACCGTAAGAGCGGCGATACGTGCGACGGCGACGACGACGGGTGCAACGAGGACACCGCCATCAACGACCTCGGCCACGACAACCACCACCGTGGCAGCCTCCATCAACACCACGAGGAGAACGGGAGGAGCAGCGACCCAGATGACGCTGACCTTTGGGCCGACGCGGCAGGTTCCAGCCACACAACACCTCGTGCGGACTGCCGGGGCGACGGGAGTCACCGTCCCCCTTCGACCCTCGCCATCTACATCTTCGAGCGGGGGTCCATCAAGAGCGTCGACCCAGAGGCCAAACATCAGAGGAGCCGATACCATGAGGAGCGCGCTCGGGGGAACGCGGACATCTAGTTCCCCCCGCCCCGGTCCATCAACATCCTCTGGCCGGGGACCAACTCCACCTCCTCGACGGAGTGGAAGCGGTGCAACGACCACCTCTGCGCCGACTTCCACCCGTCCCTCGCAGACGACCACCACGCGAGGAGTGACGACCAGGCGAGGACGTGCGACCAGCGCCCCGCCTGTGTCCCCAAGAGTCACGAGGAGTAGAGCCAGGAGACAGCGAGCGGCTACTGAGGATCGGTCTCCCGAACGTCCGAGGCAGCAGTTCCGGCGATCACCTCCGGTCACCGCTGGGACGACTTTCGCGGACGTCGTCGCAACTCCCCCCACACCCGTCGTCGCCCCCGTCGCCAGCGAGGGAGCAACGGCACCGCCTACGACATTAACAGTGCCGACCCTGGAGCAGCAGCGGCAGGAGATCCGCCAGCGCCTACAGCTGCTACAGGGTGCACAGCCCTTCGTCGCCCTCGGAGGATTCCTGGACCCCCCGACAACCCCGCCCAATGAGACTATCATCCCCACCTCAAGTCCGGTAGCCACGATCACCGCCACTACCATTACCACCTCGGTATGTGGCGGGCCGATCTGTTCGACGGCCATCCATCCCGGGAGGGTAAGTCCCCCCCGAACACCGCCAAGGATGGAGGAAGTGATCGTGGAGGAAGAAGAAGAGGAGATACCGGACGAGGCGCCTGCAGTAACATCCGTTGCAGGCGCCGGGAGCGAGGAAGAAGAGGTGAGAGAGATCCCCGCCAGACGCCTCAGCGACGGAGCTGTCACCCTCTCCGTCGCGGGACGACCAAGGGTTTTAAGATCTGGTCGTCCCAGGCGATCCGTAATACTATCCAGCGGATCGCCGTCGTCGTCGTCGTCGAGCGACGACGAGGTGTTCTGGCGGAACACCTCTTTTCCCCTCACACCTGCTCCCCCGGAGGTGGAGGTCTTACCGCACACACCAGAACTGGAGGCGGTAAGACGAAGATACTCGGCGACCCGTGAGTATCTCGCAGGGGTCGTCGAGTACCACGCGGGAAGTCGGGAGGTCCCGGACGCGGAAGAAGAGGAGATCCGGAGGAGAGTCCGGGCGGAGGCAGCTGCGAGGCCACCGCCCCCACAACCAGCGGCCCGATCAACACCAGAGGGTCGCATTGAGGACTCCCCCCGGACAGCTGCAGCAGCAACGCCGCCAGCAGCAGCAGCGGCAGCAGCAACAACATCAGCAGCTGCCACGAGGACGGCGAGGATGGCAACGACCGCCACGCAGACGACGCCGACCATCGCGGCGTCGACATCGGCCCCAGCAGGACTGGAGCGCCGACCCGACGCGCCACCGCACGACACTCGAGGTAGGACCGAGGCAGGGGGGCATCGCGGATTCAACTCATCGCGCCGCGACCGGTCTGCATTAGTTCAGCGTCCGGTAAGTCCCTTGCAGCATGGTCATGGTGGTGGTTTCGTCGATGGTCCCCGGGCGCCCGGACGGGCTCCCCCGTTAGTTCCCCCACCCCCTCGACAGGGTGCCTCGGCCTCCCGAAGGCGGCCAGATCCGGCCCGCAATGGTGCGGGAGGACTGGGCGTGCCGCGCGGCGCCGGGGGTGTCGGGCCTGGTAGGGTCAACGCCCAGCCAACGTTGCCAGATGGCTCTGCGCCTCAGCCTCCTTTTAGCGAGACTGAGTGCGTTGAGCTCATCGAAGCGGCTGAGGCTGTCTCGTCGATAGACGAGTTGGAAGCGCTGGCAAGGCGACTTGCCACGCGTTTTCAGGCTGCGACTCCTGCTGGGCCCGGCGCCTCCGGTGCGCGAAATGCTCCCCGGCGTGGGGGCGGTCGGCCGCGCCGGAGGCGGGCAGCCGAGGACACGAACCCGGAGCGAGTAGCTGATCATTCGGATCAGCCTGATCCCCTGCTTCCTCCCCCCATGGATCGCGTGAGTCGTGCGACTCACATCCAGCGCTTGTACAGACAAGACCCCCGGCGTGCATTTCGCGAGGTGATGCAGGGCCCTACCGTTCAGTGTGCTGTGCCACGCGATAGGGTCCTTCATCACTTCGAGGAGGTGTATCGCCGGCGTGAGGACCCGGAAGGTCTTGTCGGGGGCTGGCCGACTGAGCCCCCGTTGCAGGACGATAACGACGCGCTGGTGTCACCCTTCAGTCAGCTGGAGGTACTCCGTCGGCTCAAGAACGCGGCTATTACCGCGCCTGGACCCGACGGTCTTACCTATCGCGACTTGCGAAGGGTTGACCCCGGTGCGTGTGTCCTGACTGCGGTTTATAACGCCTGCCGCAGGCTGGAAGCGATCCCTGAGGGTTGGAAGACTTCCAACACCGTCTTGGTGTACAAGAAAGGGGATCAGGACGATCTGAGTAATTGGCGCCCACTCGCGATGGGTTCGGTTCTCGCCAAGCTGTTCGCCGCCGTCGTGGCCGATCGTCTCACCGTATGGGCGACGCGCAACGGCCGCATCAGTCCTTCACAGAAGGGCTTCCTGAAGTACGAGGGATGCTACGAGCATTCCTTCGTGCTTCAGGAGGCCATTCAGGACGCACGTCGGACTGGAAAGGAGGTAGTGGTGGCGTGGTTGGACCTCCGAAATGCTTTCGGTTCGGTCCCCCATGTCTCCATTGCAGCCGCGCTGGAGGGTGCCCAGGTGCCTGCATCTCTCCGCCGTTTGGTGGCGAGCATGTACCGAGGGGCCACGACGAGGGTGAGAACTGCGGACGGTTACACCTCGGAGGTGAACATCCAGTCGGGTGTAAAACAAGGTTGCCCGTTGAGCCCCATAGTGTTCAACCTCGCTCTCGAGCCCGTACTTCGTGCCCTTGCATCCTCGGATGCGGGGTACGATTTACGCGGGACGAGATTGAACACTCTGGCGTATGCGGACGACCTTGCGCTGGTTGCCAGCGACCCCGCCGGGATGCGACTCCTCCTGTCCGCAGCGGAGAGGGCAGCACAGCGGATTGGCCTGCACTTTAACCCGGCTAAATGTGCCACTCTGCATATGAACTGCAGAAGAGGGCGCCGGGTGCTGCCGACTGTGTTCCCTCTCCAAGGAGAGCCCGTTCGCGCGTTATCGGACCGCGACGAATACCCCCACTTGGGTACACCCACCGGTGCCAACGTGAGCCAGACCCCAATAAAGGCGCTCGTTGACATCGTTGAGTGCCTCAAGGCGATCGATGCCTCGTTGCTCGCCCCTTGGCAGAAGTTTGACGCGGTAGCCAAGTTTGTGCTGCCGCGTATGGACTTCGGTCTAAGGGGAATGAGGATGGAGAAGGGGCCACTCGGTGAAGTCGACCGCCAACTGAAAAGGCTGGCCAAAGGCTGGTTCCATCTCCCTCAGCGCGCGAGCGCGGAAGTGGTCTTCCTACCTCCATCTATGGGGGGAGGAGGGCTACTTCCGCTAGCTGATCTCGCGGATGCGCTCACCATTGCACACGCCTTCAGAATGCTGACGGCGGAGGATGCGGTGGTGAGAACAATCGCGAGTAGCGGGCTGAGGGCGGCGGTCAGGAAGCGGCTCGGCCGAGAGCCGTGCATGAATGACGTGGCGGAATACCTTTCCGGTTCGCTGGAGGGAGATTTCGCCAGGCACGGGGGGGACGTTAAGTCCCTCTGGACCTCGGCACGTGACGCCGCCCGGAGGCAGTCAACGAAGCTCGGCGTGCGTTGGACGTGGTCTGACGAACGTGAGGAGCTGGCGATCGTGCTGCGAGCGACTCGTGACCGATCGACCATCGTACCACCAGCCGCACGCTCGCAGATAGTGCACCGGATGAGGGTTGCACTGGTCGAGTACTACCGCGGAACCTTGCTGGCGAAGCGGGACCAGGGTAAGGTCCACGAGGTGTCAGGACGGGCGAAGTGGTCCAACCATTTCCTCCGGACTGGCGGCTTTACGCGTTTTGCTGACTGGCGTTTCATTCATCGAGCGCGTCTCAATGTCTTGCCTCTGAACGGAGCTAGGCCTTGGGAGGCGAACGATAAACGATGCCGGCGGTGCGGGAGCGCCCTCGAGACACTGCCCCATGTGCTCGGACATTGCACTCCTCACTCCAACGCGATTCAGCGTCGGCATGATGCGATCGTCGATCGGATCGTTAAGGCACAGCAACTGCCTGGTGTCGTTACCACGAACCGCCCTGTGGCAGGGGTGGTTGGGGAGTTGGCCCAACTTCGGCCGGATATAGTTATCCGGGACGACCGGTCACGTGTCATCACCATCTTGGACGTGACGGTGCCCTTCGAGAACCGGCTGCAGGCGTGGGATGAGGCCAGAGCGCGGAAATACGCCAAGTACGCGCCCCTGGCGGACCAGCTGCAGGCGCAAGGGTACCGAGTTGTGGTTGACGCCTTTATCGTGGGTGCCCTCGGGTCGTGGTACTGGGGCAATGAGAAGGTGCTGAGATGGCTACGAATATCTTCGTGGTACGCGTCGATGATGCGCCGACTCATTGTCTCGGACACGATCCGATGGTCCCGCGACATATACGTGGAACACCTGACCGGCGCTAGGCAGTATGCACCACTCGAGCCCGAAAATAATCATTAGTATTTGCCCTCCTGCCTTGGTCAGTAGATGAGGTGGCTTTAGGATTGTTAGGTACCGGCTTTCCTGCTTCATCTCCATATCATTCTTTCACCTATTGTATATACTATCATTCATCTATTAAAGTCATGTCATCCACCGTCATTACCGCACGCCGGCTACCTAAAACAAAATTATAATTGCTACTACGTACTTATTATCCTTATCTTATATATTATTTATTTCCCATCTTATTATTATCTATTTCTATTACATTAATCGTGCCACCCATCTCGCCTCGCTAATAATTATTACTATTGCCCTATAGTTATTCTACTGGTGTATTTATATTATACAAATATTATTATATTCTATGATAAACTAGACTAAGATACTTACCGATATTTATCATATTTGATCAGGCCTCTGCGGCGATAAAACCCGAATAGCCTGTAGCCAGTAGTATCTATGTGTGTTGCCCACCGCATTGTGAGATTGTCTTGTGTTGTCCGTGTGTTGTCCTGTCCTGTCTTTGTTCGGTGCGGTGGAGCTGGTACCCCTGGGCTGGTCGGTCTCGGTCTGCTGTAAAGCGGATCGGGGGGTGGCTAGTCCATGGGTGCCGCTGGATTTCTGTTGTGTGGTCCCGTGATTGTCCCTCGGATACAGTGGCGCCACATCCCCCGACCGTAGGACGGCGGGGGGCTCCCAGTATTACTTTGTTAGGACCCGCCGAAACCAATAAATTTCCTTCATTACTATGGCGGGTCCTCAATAGTGGGGGGTGGGTATTTAGCCGCCCTCCTTATATTTGTATTTATATTATTATATATTATATTATTTTTTTAATTGTTGTATTGTCGGCGCCACGCGCCATTCACCCCTGGGGGAGCATTGTTCCTCCGGGGGAACACATCTTTATTGTCTCTTAAATGTTTCAATAAATGGCTCGTATCTGTTCTTATCAGCTTAATATCTGATACGATTCCCATTGGGAATCCAGTATATTAAACTGATTTTTGGAGGTGGGTGAGGTGACGGGAGCTCGCTCCGGCCTTGCCGTGGGTTGGCCTGGTATTGCAGTACCTCCAGGACTGGCCCAATTATCCTTTCCAATTTTATATTCCTCCCTTTAATAAGGTTTGAGGCTAATACCGCGCCTGGACCCGACGGTCTTACCTATCGCGACTTGCGAAGGGTTGACCCCGGTGCGTGTGTCCTGACTGCGGTTTATAACGCCTGCCGCAGGCTGGAAGCGATCCCTGAGGGTTGGAAGACTTCCAACACCGTCTTGGTGTACAAGAAAGGGGATCAGGATGACCTGAGTAATTGGCGCCCGCTCGCGATGGGTTCGGTTCTCGCCAAGCTTCTCGATCGCTTCTCGGCTCAATGAGCTAAGATCAAAGTGTAGGGCTCTTTACACCCTGTCTAACTAGTCATTCCTCGGTCGAACCTTTACATTCGCTGGGGAATTTTAATACTTGATTTTAACTTTCGCGCTTTTCGCGACTTCGATCTTCGCTCGGTCGGGAAGTGATTAGTAGTAAGTTTTATTTTATGTGTGGTCAGTGTTAATTTATTAAGTTCAGTGTCGCGCGGTGTGTAGTGTCGGTAACTGCGTGCAGTGTCGTAATTTATTTTGTGCTGTCCCTCTGTGTGCCGCGCAGAGAGTTCGCGAGTGCGGAGTGTTCGCGAATAACCCCCTTGGAGGCGCTACCGGAGGACGCAGTCGTCACCCCAACGTTAAGTGGTCGGAGGTAAAGTAGAGTGTTTCTTTCCCCTTCCTTATCGTCCAACTCCCTTTCCTCAATCGAGCTCCTTACCGGTAACGGGAGGGAGTAATCGAGGGAGGAATCGGTTTTAACCCCTTTGAATTTCCCGGTTCCCTTTCATCAGCCCCCACTCGCCTGCCAGCGAGCCTTGCTCTAAGGCATCCGAGTGTCGGTTGCTGTAAGGCGACCTAACCCTACCCTACATTTCCCCTCTAACCTCCCCCGGTGTCAGGCGCTCTGCTGCGCGCGTCGCTCCTTGGAGCGATCCCCGCGGCTAAGTGCCCATCGGAGTCCCTAACCTCTTTGCACGGGTGGTGACAGCTGTCATCGTGCGAGCCACTCCGAGGAGTGACTCCCGCGCGTCAGTTGCCGCCATCTTCCTTATCCCCTCTAGTGCGAGGAGTTAGTCGGTTTGTGGCGGGAAACTGTCACGCCGCCTGGCGAATCCCCTAGAGTACCCTCTCCTAGTTAGTTTAACTTAACCGTCGGTTAAGTTTCCCGGTTACTCCGACCACTGAGAGATGGCGACACCACCACGCGTCCCTCTGAGGATCGAGGTTCCTCTTCCGGAGGAATTTCGATGCCCTGTCTGCTACGGCGGCACGGGCCTAATTCGCTCCACGGGGCGTTTTAAGGGGAATGCGGAGCTGTCGAAGCACCTGGCCCTTATGGCCAGGCGAAATGAGCCGGCTCATGCGGGGCTCTTTATACAGTATGCGTGCTCGAGGTGTTCCTACATCGGACAGGGGAAGTATCCTCTGAAAGATGTGAAGGCGCACTTCGGGCGCGCACATCCCCGCGCGACAGCCTCCCCCCCATCGACGGCCAGTACATCTGGCACTAATACCTCCGCCCCCGCGAACTCTCGACCCGCGACTACTATACGTAGCGCGGGCGTAAGAACAATAAGAGCGGCGATAAGTGCGACGGCGACGACGACGGGTGCGACGAGGACACCACCATCCACGACCTCGGCCACGACGACCACCACCGTGGCAGCCTCCATCGCAACAACTAGGAGGATGGGAGGACCAGCGACCCGGATGACGCTGACCTTTGGGCCGACGCGGCAGGTTCCAGCCACCCAACACCTTGTGCGGACTGCCGGGGCGACGGGAGTCACCGTCCCCCTACGACCCTCGCCATCTACATCTTCGAGCGGGGGTCCCACTAGAGCGTCGACCCAGAGGCCAAACATCCGAGGAGCCGATACCATGCGGAGCGCGCTCGGGGGAACACGGACATCTAGTTCCCCCCGCCCCGGTCCATCAACATCTTCTGGACGGGGATCAACTCCACCTCCTCGACGGAGTGGAAGCGGTGCAACGACCACCTCTGCGCCGACTTCCACCCGTCCCTCGCAGACGACCACCACGCGAGGAGTGACGACCAGGCGAGGACGTGCGACCAGCGCCCCGCCTGTGTCCCCAAGAGTCACGAGGAGTAGGGCCAGGAGTCAGAGAGCCGCCACAGAGGATCGGTCTCTCGAACGGACGCAGCAGAGGTTCCGGCGATCACCTCCGGTCACCGCCGGGACAACTTTTGCGGCCATTGTTGCGACCACCCCTACGCCCGTCGTTGCCCCCGTCGCCAGCGAGGGAGCACCGACACCACCCACAACGACTGCACCAACCCTCCAGCAGCAGCGCGAAGAAATTCGCCAACGCCTACTGCTGCTGCAGGGCGGACAGCCCTTCGTCGCCCTCGGAGGTCTTTTGGACCCCCCGACGACCCCGCCCAGCGAGACTACCATTCCCACCTCCAGTCCGGTAGCCACGATCACCGCCACTACCATTACCACCTCGGTATGTGGCGGGCCGATCTGCTCTACGGCCGTCCATCCCGGGAGGATAAGTCCCCCCCGAACGCCACCAAGGATGGAGGACGTGATCGTGGAGGAAGAGGAGGAGATACCGGACGAGGCGCCTGCAGTAACATCCGATGCAGGTGCCGGGAGCGAGGAAGAGGAGGTGAGAGAGATCCCCGCCAGACGCCTCAGCGACGGAGCTGTCACCCTCTCCGTCGCGGGACGACCAAGGGTCTTAAGATCTGGTCGTCCCAGGCGATCCGTAATAATATCTAGCGGATCGTCGTCGTCGTCGTCGAGCGACGACGAGGTGTTCTGGCGGAACACCTCTTTTCCTCAAACACCTGCTCCCCCGGAGGTGGAAGTACTGCCTCATACGCCCGAACTGGAGGCAGTAAGGAGGAGATACTCGGCGACCCGTGAGTATCTCGCAGGGGTCGTCGAGTACCACGCGGGAAGTCGGGAGGTCCCGGACGACGAAGAAGAGGAGATCCGGAGGAGAGTCCGGGCGGAGGCAGCTGCGAGGCCACCGCCCCCACCACCACCAGCGGCCCGATCAACACCCGAGGGCCGCACCGAGGACTCACCCCGGACAGCTGCAGCAGCAACACCACCAGCAGCAGCAGCGGCAGCAGCAACAACACCAGCAGCTGCCATGAGGACGGCGAGGACGGCAACGACCGCTACGCAGACGACGCCGACCATCGCGGCGTCGACATCGGCCCCAGCTGGCCTGGAGCGCCGACCTGACGCGCCACCGCGCGACACTCGAGGAAGGACTGAGGTAGGAGGGCATCGCGGATTCAATTCTTCGCGCCGCGACCGGACCGCACAGTTTCAGCGTCCGGTAAGTCCCTCGCTACGCGATCACGGTGGTGGTTTCGTCGATGGTCCCCGGGCGCCCGGACGGGCTCCCCCGTTAGTTCCCCCACCCCCTCGACAGGGTGCCTCGGCCTCCCGAAGGCGGCCAGATCCGGCCCGCATTGGTGCGGGAGGACTGGGCGGGCCGCGCGGCGCCGGAGGTGTCGGGCCTGGTAGGGTCAACGCCCAGCCAACGCTGCCAGATGACTCTGCGCCTCAGCCTCCTTTTAGCGAGACTGAGTGCGTCGAGCTCATCGAAGCGGCTGAGGCTGTCTCGTCGATAGACGAGTTGGAAGCGCTGGCAAGGCGACTTGCCACGCGTTTTCAGGCTGCGACTCCTGCTGGGCCCGGCGCCTCTGGTGCGCGAAATGCTCCCCGGCGTGGGGGCGGTCGGCCGCGCCGGAGGCGGGCAGCCGAGGACACGAACCCGGAGCGAGTAGCTGATCGTTCGGATCAGCCTGATCCCCTGCTTCCTCCCCCCATGGATCGCGTGAGTCGTGCGACTCACATCCAGCGCTTGTACAGACAAGACCCCCGGCGTGCATTTCGCGAGGTGATGCAGGGCCCTACCGTTCAGTGTGCTGTGCCACGCGATAGGGTTCTTCATCACTTCGAGGAAGTGTATCGCCGGCGTGAGGACCCGGAAGGTCTTGTCGGGGGCTGGCCGACTGAGCCCCCTTTGCAGGACGATAACGACGCGCTGGTGTCACCCTTCAGTCAGCTGGAGGTACTCCGTCGGCTCAAGAACGCGGCTAATACCGCGCCTGGACCCGACGGTCTTACCTATCGCGACTTGCGAAGGGTTGACCCCGGTGCGTGTGTCCTGACTGCGGATTATAACGCCTGCCGCAGGCTGGAAGCGATCCCTGAGGGTTGGAAGACTTCCAACACCGTCTTGGTGTACAAGAAAGGGGATCAGGATGACCTGAGTAATTGGCGCCCGCTCGCGATGGGTTCGGTTCTCGCCAAGCTGTTCGCCGCCGTCGTGGCCGATCGTCTCACCGTATGGGCGACGCGCAACGGCCGCATCAGTCCTTCACAGAAGGGCTTCCTGAAGTACGAGGGATGCTACGAGCATTCCTTCGTGCTTCAGGAGGCCATTCAGGACGCACGTCGGACTGGAAAGGAGGTAGTGGTGGCGTGGTTGGACCTCCGAAATGCTTTTGGTTCGGTCCCCCACGTCTCCATTGCAGCCGCGCTGGAGGGAGCCCAGGTGCCTGCATCTCTCCGCCGTTTGGTGGCGAGTATGTACCGAGGGGCCACTACGAGGGTGAGGACTGCGGATGGTTACACCTCGGAGGTGAACATCCAGTCGGGTGTAAAACAAGGTTGCCCGTTGAGCCCCATAGTGTTCAACCTCGCTCTCGAGCCCGTACTTCGTGCCCTCGCATCCTCGGATGCGGGGTACGATTTGCGCGGGACGAGATTGAACACTCTGGCGTACGCGGATGACCTTGCGCTGGTCGCCAGCGACCCCGCCGGGATGCGACTCCTCCTGTCCGCAGCGGAGAGGGCAGCACAGCGGATTGGCCTACACTTTAACCCGGCTAAATGTGCCACTCTGCATATGAACTGCAGAAGAGGGCGCCGGGTGCTGCCGACTGTGTTCCCTCTCCAAGGAGAGCCCGTTCGCGCGCTATCGGACCGCGACGAATACCCCCACTTGGGTACGCCCACCGGTGCCAACGTGAGCCAGACCCCAATAAAGGCGCTCGTTGACATCGTTGAGTGCCTCAAGGCGATCGATGCCTCGTTGCTCGCCCCTTGGCAGAAGTTCGACGCGGTAGCCAAGTTTGTGCTGCCGCGTATGGACTTCGGTCTAAGGGGAATGAGGATGGAGAAAGGGCCACTCGGTGAAGTCGACCGCCAACTGAAAAGGCTGGCTAAAGGCTGGTTCCATCTCCCTCAGCGCGCGAGCGCGGAAGTGGTCTTCCTACCTCCATCAATGGGGGGTGGAGGGCTACTTCCGCTAGCTGATCTCGCGGATGCGCTCACCATCGCACACGCCTTCAGAATGCTGACGGCGGAGGATGAGGTGGTGAGAACAATCGCGAGTAGCGGGTTGAGGGCGGCGGTCAGGAAGCGGCTCGGCCGAGAGCCGTGCATGGATGACGTGGCGGAATACCTTTCCGGTTCGCTGGAGGGGGATTTCGCCAGGCACGGGGGGGACGTTAAGTCCCTCTGGACCTCGGCACGTGACGCCGCCCGGAGGCAGTCAACGAAGCTCGGCGTGCGTTGGACGTGGTCTGGCGAACGTGAGGAGCTGGCGATCGTGTTGCGAGCGACTCGAGACCGATCGACCATCGTACCACCAGCCGCACGCTCGCAAATAGTGCACCGGATGAGGGTTGCACTGGTCGAGTACTACCGCGGAACCTTGCTGGCGAAGCGGGACCAGGGTAAGGTCCACGAGGTGTCAGGACGGGCGAAGTGGTCTAACCATTTCCTCCGGACTGGCGGCTTTACGCGTTTTGCCGACTGGCGTTTCGTTCATCGAGCGCGTCTCAATGTCTTGCCTCTGAACGGAGCTAGGCCTTGGGAGGCGAACGATAAACGATGCCGGCGGTGCGGGAGCGCCCTCGAGACACTACCCCATGTGCTCGGACATTGCACCCCTCACTCCAACGCGATTCAGCGCCGGCACGATGCGATTGTCGATCGGATCGTAAAAGCACAGCAACTGCCCGGCGTCGTGACCACGAACCGCCCTGTGGCAGGGGTGGTTGGGGAGTTGGCCCAACTTCGGCCGGATATAGTTATCCGGGACGACCGGTCACGTGTCATCACCATCTTGGACGTGACGGTGCCCTTCGAGAATCGTCTGCAGTCTTGGGATGAGGCCAGAGCGCGGAAATACGCCAAGTACGCGCCCCTGGCGGACCAGCTGCAGGCGCAAGGGTACCGAGTTGTGGTTGACGCCTTTATCGTGGGTGCCCTCGGGTCGTGGTACTGGGGCAATGAGAAAGTGCTGAGATGGCTACGAATATCTTCGTGGTATGCGTCGATGATGCGCCGACTCATTGTCTCGGACACGATCCGATGGTCCCGCGATATCTACGTGGAACACTTGACCGGCGCCAGGCAGTATGCACCGCTCGAGCCCGAAAATAATGTTTGATATTTTTCCCTCCTGCCTTGGTCAGTGGATGAGGTGGCTCTCGTGATAATAGGTATCGGCCTTTTGTTCTCGCTCCCATATCATTCTCTCACCTATTGTATATATTATCATTCATCCATTCAAGTCATGTCATTCACCGCCATTACCCATCGTGCCGATCACCTGTAATATAATTGTATTTATGAATTTATATGCTACTTACTTACCGCTGCTTTATGTATTATTATTTATTATCTATATTTTATCTATCTTATTTTTCTATTCTATGGTGCCACCCATCCTGCCTCGCTAATTAATGCTACTTATACTATTACATATTATTATGAACCATACGATGGTATATTATTGCTAGTAATTAACTTATCTAATTTAACTTACCTTCTAATTAATTAATTAAGCTATGTGTAGCCCACCGCGCTGTGTTGTCCATGTAGTGTCCTGTTCTGTCCCTGTTCTGTGCGGTGGAGCTGGTACCCCTTGGCCGGCCGGCCTCGGTCCATTGAAAGATGGATCGGGGGATGGCTGGTCACGGGGTGCCGCTGGATTTCTGTTGGTGTCGTCCTGTTTTTGTCCACAGATTTGGCGTCACATCCCCCGACTGCTGCAAAAGCGGCGGGGGATTATCAGAATAATATTGTAAGGGCCCGTCAACACTAATAAATCAATACTCTGAAACGACGGGCTCCCAATAGTGGGGGGTGGGTAATTAGCCGCCCCCCTTATACTTGTATTCATATATATAGTCTTTTCTATTTTGTATTTGTTTTGTGTGGCGCCTGCGCCATTTATACTACCCCCGGAGGAGCATTGTTCCTCCGGGGGAACACATTTTTATTGTAAATTTTTTAATTTTCAATAAATGGCGTTTATCTGTTCTTATCAGCTTAATATCTGATACGATTCCCATTGGGAATCCAGTATATTAAACTGATTTTTGGAGGTGGGTGAGGTGACGGGAGCTCGCTCCGGCCTTGCCGTGGGTTGGCCTGGTATTGCAGTACCTCCAGGACTGGCCCAATTATCCTTTCCAATTTTATATTCCTCCCTTTAATAAGGTTTGAGGCTAATACCGCGCCTGGACCCGACGGTCTTACCTATCGCGACTTGCGAAGGGTTGACCCCGGTGCGTGTGTCCTGACTGCGGTTTATAACGCCTGCCGCAGGCTGGAAGCGATCCCTGAGGGTTGGAAGACTTCCAACACCGTCTTGGTGTACAAGAAAGGGGATCAGGATGACCTGAGTAATTGGCGCCCGCTCGCGATGGGTTCGGTTCTCGCCAAGCTGTTCGCCGCCGTCGTGGCCGATCGTCTCACCGTATGGGCGACGCGCAACGGCCGCATCAGTTCTTCACAGAAGGGCTTCCTGAAGTACGAGGGATGCTACGAGCATTCCTTCGTGCTTCAAGAGGCCATTCAGGACGCACGTCGGACTGGAAAGGAGGTGGTGGTGGCGTGGTTGGACCTCCGAAATGCTTTCGGTTCGGTCCCCCATGTCTCCATCGCAGCCGCGCTGGAGGGAGCCCAGGTGCCTGCATCTCTCCGCCGTCTGGTGGCGAGTATGTACCGAGGGGCCACTACGAGGGTGAGAACTGCGGATGGTTTCACACCGGAGGTGAACATCCAGTCGGGTGTAAAACAAGGTTGCCCGTTGAGCCCCATAGTGTTCAACCTCGCTCTCGAGCCCGTACTTCGTGCCCTTGCATCCTCGGATGCGGGGTACGATTTACGCGGGACGAGATTGAACACTCTGGCGTACGCGGACGACCTTGCGCTGGTTGCCAGCGACCCCGCCGGGATGCGACTCCTCCTGTCTGCAGCGGAGAGGGCAGCACAGCGGATTGGCCTGCACTTTAACCCGGCTAAATGTGCCACTCTGCATATGAACTGCAGAGGAGGGCGCCGGGTGCTGCCGACTGTGTTCCCTCTCCAAGGAGAGCCCGTTCGCGCGTTATCGGACCGCGACGAATACCCCCACTTGGGTACGCCCACCGGTGCCAACGTGAGCCAGACCCCAATAAAGGCGCTCGTTGACATCGTTGAGTGCCTCAAGGCGATCGATGCCTCGTTGCTCGCCCCTTGGCAGAAGTTCGACGCGGTAGCCAAGTTTGTGCTGCCGCGTATGGACTTCGGTCTAAGGGGAATGAGGATGGAGAAAGGGCCACTCGGTGAAGTCGACCGCCAACTGAAAAGACTGGCGAAAGGCTGGTTCCATCTCCCTCAGCGCGCGAGCGCGGAAGTGGTCTTCCTACCTCCATCTATGGGGGGAGGAGGGCTACTCCCGCTAGCTGATCTCGCTGATGCGCTCACCATCGCACACGCCTTCAGAATGCTGACGGCGGAGGATGAGGTGGTGAGAACAATCGCGAGTAGCGGGTTGAGGGCGGCGGTCAGGAAGCGGCTCGGCCGAGAGCCGTGCATGAATGACGTGGCGGAATACCTTTCCGGTTCGCTGGAGGGGGATTTCGCCAGGCACGGGGGGGACGTTAAGTCCCTCTGGACCTCGGCACGTGACGCCGCCCGGAGGCAGTCAACGAGGCTCGGCGTGCGTTGGACGTGGTCTGACGAACGTGAGGAGCTGGCGATCGTGTTGCGAGCGACTCGTGACCGATCGACGATCGTACCACCAGCCGCACGCTCGCAGATAGTGCACCGGATGAGGGTTGCGCTGGTCGAGTACTACCGCGGAACCTTGCTGGCGAAGCGGGACCAGGGTAAGGTCCACGAGGTGTCGGGACGGGCGAGGTGGTCTAACCATTTCCTCCGGACTGGCGGCTTTACGCGTTTTGCTGACTGGCGCTTCATTCATCGAGCGCGTCTCAATGTCTTGCCTCTGAACGGAGCTAGGCCTTGGGAGGCGAACGATAAACGATGCCGGCGGTGCGGGAGCGCCCTCGAGACACTACCCCATGTGCTCGGACATTGCACTCCTCACTCCAACGCAATTCAGCGTCGGCACGATGCGATTGTCGATCGGATCGTTAAAGCACAGCAACTGCCTGGCGTCGTGACCACGAACCGCCCTGTGGCAGGGGTGGTTGGGGAGTTGGCACAACTTCGGCCGGATATAGTTATCCGGGACGACCGGTCACGTGTCATCACCATCTTGGACGTGACAGTGCCCTTTGAGAATCGTCTGCAGTCTTGGGATGAGGCCAGAGCGCGGAAATACGCCAAGTACGCGCCCCTGGCGGACCAGCTGCAGGCGCAAGGGTACCGAGTTGTGGTTGACGCCTTTATCGTGGGTGCCCTCGGGTCGTGGTACTGGGGCAATGAGAAGGTGTTGAGATGGCTACGAATATCCTCGTGGTACGCATCGATGATGCGCCGACTCGTTGTCTCGGATACGATCCGATGGTCCCGCGATATTTACGTGGAACATCTTACCGGCGCTAGGCAGTATGCACCGCTCGAGCCCGAAAATAATGATTAATATCTACCCTCCTGCCTTGGTCAGTGGAGGAGGTGGCTCTAGTGTTTTTAGGTACCGGCTTTCTTGCATCATCTTCATATCATTCTTTCACCTATTGTACATATTATCATCCATCTCATTCATGTCATTCACCACCATTGTTCGATACGCCGGCTACCTAGGATATAACTTTATTAGCGCTAACTTATGTATTACCTACTTACCGTTTATCTCTTTCTATTTTCTATTTACTTATACTACTACTACGTGATACTGGGCCACCCTCTCTGCCTCATTAATTGCTATTATTACTACTTTAAGTTAATCGAGTATCTATGGTCTTACGGCTAATTAAACTATACAGATACTGTTATACGCTCGATCTATTCCTATGTACTATACTATGGTATTATTTCTATTATGGTAAACTAATTAATTTAAACTAACATACCATAGATAGAATACTTACTTATTTAATTAATTAAGATATGTGATGCCCGCCGCACTGTGTTCCGTCCCGTGTTGTCCATGTGTTGTCCCGTGTGTCTTGTTGTGCGGTGGAGCTGGTACCCCTTGGCCGGCCGGCTTCGGTCCATTGAAAGATGGATCGGGGGATGGCTGGTCTCGGGGTGCCGCTGGATTTCTGTTGGTGTCGTCCTGTCCTTGTCCCACAGATGTGGCGCCACATCCCCCGACTGCGGTAAAAGCGGCGGGGGATCGTTAATATAATATTGTAAGGGCCCGTCGATACCAATAAATTAATCTTCTATAATGACGGGCCCCCAATAGTGGGGGGTGGGTAATTAGCCGCCCCCCTTATATTTGTATTCGTATATATAGTCTAATTTTGTATTTGTTTTGTGTGGCGCCTGCGCCATTTATATTACCCCCGGGGGAGCATTGTTCCTCTGGGGGAACACATTTTTATTGTAAATTTTATATTTTCAATAAATGGCGTTTATCTGTTCTTATCAGCTTAATATCTGATACGATTCCCATTGGGAATCCAGTATATTAAACTGATTTTTGGAGGTGGGTGAGGTGACGGGAGCTCGCTCCGGCCTTGCCGTGGGTTGGCCTGGTATTGCAGTACCTCCAGGACTGGCCCAATTATCCTTTCCAATTTTATATTCCTCCCTTTAATAAGGTTTGAGGAACGGCAAGGCCATCCACCTTTACCAAAAGTCAGTTTTCCGTACCTGATCCCTGCCGCGACCAATTTTACCGGCGTCGCGGTACTCTTCTTCTACAGTACTACCTTTAGACTTATAATTATTCCGGGCTCTTTACACCCGTTTGAATTTTAACTTAGGACTTAGTTTATTTCTAGTCTTTCCTCCTGAGAGCCTTTACACTCTCCGGAGGAATTTTAACTTTGATTTTATTTTCGCGACTTTTATCTTACGCTCGGTCGGGAAGCGATTAGTATTAAGTTTTATTTTATCGTTCAGTGTTCTGTGTTAATTTATTTCAGTGTCGCGCGGTGTGTAGTGTCGGTAACTGCGTGCAGTGTCGTTAATTTATTTGTGCTGTCCCTCTGTGTGCCGCGCAGAGAGTTCGCGAGTGCGGAGTGTTCGCGGATAACCCCCTTGGAGGCGCTACCGGAGGACGCAGTCGCCGTCCCAACGTTAAGTGGTCGGAGGTAAGTAGAGTGGTCTTTCCCCCTCCTTATCGTCCAACTCCCTTTCCTCAATCGAGCTCCTTACCGGTAACGGGAGGGAGTAATCGAGGGAGGAATCGGTTTTAACCCTTTTGAATTTCCCGGTTCCCTTCCATCAGCCCCCACTCGCCTGCCAGCGAGCTTTGCTCTAAGGCATCCGAGTGTCGGTTGCTGTAAGGCGACCTAACCTTACCCTACATTTCCCTTCTAACCTCCCCCGGTGTTTAGGCGCTCTGCTGCGCGCGTCGCTCCTAAGAGCGATCCCCGCGGCTAAGTGCCCATCGGAGTCCCTAACCTCTTTGCACGGGTGGTGACAGCTGTCATCGTGCGAGCCACTCTGAGGAGTGACTCCCGCGCGTCAGTTGCCGCCATCTTCCTTATCCCCTCTAGTACGAGGAGTTAGTCGGTGTGTGGCGGGAAACCGTCACGCCGCCTGGCGAATCCCCTAGAGTACCCTCTCCTAGTTAGTTTAACTTAACCGTCGGTTAAGTTCCCAGTTAACGCACTCCGACCACTGCGAGATGGCGACACCACCACGCGTTCCTCTGAGGATCGAGGTACCTCTACCGGAGGTATTTCGATGCCCGGTCTGCTACGGCGGTTCGGGCTTAATTCGCTCCAAGGGGAGTTTTAAAGGGAATGCGGAGCTGTCTAAGCACCTGGCCCTTATGGCCAGGAATAATGAGCCGGCTCATGCGGGGCTATATATTGAATATGCGTGCTCGCAGTGCGCCTTCGTCGGAAAGGGCAGGTATGCCCTTAAAGACGTTAAGGCGCATTTCGAGCGATCGCATCCCCGTTCGACAGCTCCCAACCAATCGACAGCCAGTACATCTGGCATAAATACCTCCGCCCCCGCGAGCTCTCGCCCCGCGACTACCTCGGGTAGCGCGGGTTTAAGGACCGTAAGAGCGGCGATACGTGCGACGGCGACGACGACGGGTGCAACGAGGACACCGCCATCAACGACCTCGGCCACGACAACCACCACAGTGGCAGCCTCCATCAACATCACGAGGAGGACGGGAGGATCAGCGACACAGATGACGTTGACCTTTGGGCCGACGCGGCAGGTTCCGGCCACACAACACCTCGTGCGGACTGCCGGGGCGACGGGAGTCACCGTCCCCCTTCGACCCTCGCCATCTACATCTTCGAGCGGGGGTCCATCAAGAGCGTCGACCCAGAGGCCAAACATCAGAGGAGCCGATACCATGCGGAGCGCGCTCGGGGGAACGCGGACATCTAGTTCCCCCCGCCCCGGTCCATCAACATCCTCTGGCCGGGGACCAACTCCACCTCCTCGACGGAGTGGGAGCGGTGCAACGACCACCTCTGCGCCGACTTCCACCCGTCCCTCGCAGACGACCACCACGCGAGGAGTGACGACCAGGCGAGGACGTGCGACCAGCGCCCCGCCTGTGTCCCCAAGAGTCACGAGGAGTAAGTTAAGGAGAACGCGAGCGGCCACCGAGGATCGGTCTCCAGAGCGCCCGCGGCAGCGGTTCCGGAGGTCACCACCGGTCACCGCTGGGACGACTTTCGCGGACGTCGTCGCAACTCCCCCCACACCCGTCGTCGCCACCGTTGCCAGCGAGGGAGCAACAACAGCGCCGACCACGACAGCAACAGTGCCGACCCTGGAGCAGCAGCGGCAGGAGATCCGCCAGCGGCTACAGCTGCTACAGGGAAGGCAGCCCTTCGTCGTCCTCGAAAGGATTCCGGACCTTCCGACGACACCGCCTAGGGATGTAATGATTCCCACCTCCAGCCCGGTCACCACGATCACCGCCACTACCATCACCACCTCGGTATGTGGCGGGCCGATTTGCTCAACGGCCGTCCATCCAGGGAGGATAAGTCCCCCCAGAACACCACCAAGGAGGGAGGACGTGATCGTGGAGGAAGAGGAGGAGATACCGGAAGAGGCGCCCGCCGTAACACCAGATGCGGGTGCCGGGAGCGAGGAAGAGGTGAGAGAGATCCCCGCCAGACGCCTCAGCGACGGAGCTGTCACCCTCTCCGTCGCGGGACGACCAAGGGTCTTAAGATCTGGTCGTCCCAGGCGATCCGTGATAATATCGAGCGGATCGTCGTCGTCGTCGAGCGATGACGAGGTGTTCTGGCGGAACACCTCTTTTCCTCAAACACCTGCTCCCCCGGAGGTGGAAGTACTGCCTCACACCCCTGAGTTGGAGGCAGTAAGAAGGAGATACTCGGCGACCCGTGAGTATCTCGCAGGGGTCGTCGAGTACCACGCGGGAAGTCGGGAGGTCCCGGATGAAGAAGAGGAGGAGATCCGGAGGAGAGTCCGGGCGGAGGCGGCTGCGAGGCCACCGCCCTCACCACCACCAGCGGCCCGATCAACACCGGAGGGTCGCATCGAGGACTCCCCCCGGACAGCTGCAGCAGCAACACCACCAGCAGCAGCAGCGGCAGCAGCAACAACACCAGCAGCTGCTGCGAGGACGACGAGGAGGACAGCGACAACTGCGACGCAAACGACGCCGTCCATCATGGCGTCGACATCGGCCCCAGCTGGCCTGGAGCGCCGACCTGACGCGCCACCGCGCGACGCTAGAGGTATGACTGAGGTAGGAGGGCATCGCGGATTCAATTCTTCGCGTCGCGACCGGACCGCACCGTTTCAGCGTCCGGTAAGTCCCTCGCAACGTGGTCATGGTGGTGGTTTCGTCGATGGTCCCCGGGCGCCCGGGCGGGCTCACCCTTTAGTTCCCCCACCCCCTCGACAGGGTGCCTCGGCCTCCCGAAGGCGGCCAGATCCGGCCCGCAGTGGTGTGGGAGGACTGGGCGTGCCGCGCGGCGCCGGGGGTGTCGGGCCTGGTAGGGTCAACGCCCAGCCAACGCTGCCAGATGGCTCTGCGCCTCAGCCTCCTTTTAGCGAGACTGAGTGCGTCGAGCTCATCGAAGCGGCTGAGGCTGTCTCGTCAATAGACGAGTTGGAAGCGCTGGCAAGGCGACTTGCCACGCGTTTTCAGGCTGCGACTCCTGCTGGACCCGGCGCCTCCGGTGCGCGAAATGCTCCCCGGCGTGGGGGCGGTCGGCCGCGCCGGAGGCGGGCAGCCGAGGATACGAACCCGGAGCGAGTGGCTGATCATTCGGATCAGCCTGATCCCCCGCTTCCTCCCCCCATGGATCGCGTGAGTCGTGCGACTCACATCCAGCGTCTGTATAGACAAGACCCCCGGCGCGCATTTCGCGAGGTGATGCAGGGCCCTACCGTTCAGTGTGCTGTGCCACGCGATAGGGTTCTTCATCACTTCGAGGAAGCGTATCGCCGGCGTGAGGACCCGGAAGGTCTTGTCGGGGGCTGGCCGACTGAGCCCCCTTTGCAGGACGATAACGACGCGCTGGTGTCACCCTTCAGTCAGCTGGAGGTACTCCGTCGGCTCAAGAACGCGGCTAATACCGCGCCTGGACCCGACGGTCTTACCTATCGCGACTTGCGAAGGGTTGACCCCGGTGCGTGTGTCCTGACTGCGGTTTATAACGCCTGCCGCAGGCTGGAAGCGATCCCTGAGGGTTGGAAGACTTCCAACACCGTCTTGGTGTACAAGAAAGGGGATCAGGATGACCTGAGTAATTGGCGCCCGCTCGCGATGGGTTCGGTTCTCGCCAAGCTGTTCGCCGCCGTCGTGGCCGATCGTCTCACCGTATGGGCGACGCGCAACGGCCGCATCAGTCCTTCACAGAAGGGCTTCCTGAAGTACGAGGGATGCTACGAGCATTCCTTCGTGCTTCAGGAGGCCATTCAGGACGCACGTCGGACTGGAAAGGAGGTAGTGGTGGCGTGGTTGGACCTCCGAAATGCTTTTGGTTCGGTCCCCCACGTCTCCATTGCAGCCGCGCTGGAAGGAGCCCAGGTGCCCGCATCTCTCCGCCGTTTGGTGGCGAGTATGTACCGAGGGGCCACTACTAGGGTGAGGACTGCGGATGGTTATACCTCGGAGGTGAACATCCAGTCGGGTGTAAAACAAGGTTGCCCGTTGAGCCCCATAGTGTTCAACCTCGCTCTCGAGCCCGTACTTCGTGCCCTTGCATCCTCGGATGCGGGGTACGATTTACGCGGGACGAGATTGAACACTCTGGCGTACGCGGATGACCTTGCGCTGGTCGCCAGCGACCCCGCCGGGATGCGACTCCTCCTGTCCGCAGCGGAGAGGGCAGCACAGCGGATTGGCCTACACTTTAACCCGGCTAAATGTGCCACTCTGCATATGAACTGCAGAAGAGGGCGCCGGGTGCTGCCGACTGTGTTCCCTCTCCAAGGAGAGCCCGTTCGCGCGCTATCGGACCGCGACGAATACCCCCACTTGGGTACGCCCACCGGTGCCAACGTGAGCCAGACCCCAATAAAGGCGCTCGTTGACATCGTTGAGTGCCTCAAGGCGATCGATGCCTCGTTGCTCGCCCCTTGGCAGAAGTTCGACGCGGTAGCCAAGTTTGTGCTGCCGCGTATGGACTTCGGTCTAAGGGGAATGAGGATGGAGAAAGGGCCACTCGGTGAAGTCGACCGCCAACTGAAAAGGCTGGCTAAAGGCTGGTTCCATCTCCCTCAGCGCGCGAGCGCGGAAGTGGTCTTCCTACCTCCATCAATGGGGGGTGGAGGGCTACTTCCGCTAGCTGATCTCGCGGATGCGCTCACCATCGCACACGCCTTCAGAATGCTGACGGCGGAGGATGAGGTGGTGAGAACAACCGCGAGTAGCGGGTTGAGGGCGGCGGTCAGGAAGCGGCTCGGCCGAGAGCCGTGCATGGATGACGTGGCGGAATACCTTTCCGGTTCGCTGGAGGGGGATTTCGCCAGGCACGGGGGGGACGTTAAGTCCCTCTGGACCTCGGCACGTGACGCCGCCCGGAGGCAGTCAACGAAGCTCGGCGTGCGTTGGACGTGGTCTGGCGAACGTGAGGAGCTGGCGATCGTGTTGCGAGCGACTCGAGACCGATCGACCATCGTACCACCAGCCGCACGCTCGCAAATAGTGCACCGGATGAGGGTTGCACTGGTCGAGTACTACCGCGGAACCTTGCTGGCGAAGCGGGACCAGGGTAAGGTCCACGAGGTGTCAGGACGGGCGAAGTGGTCTAACCATTTCCTCCGGACTGGCGGCTTTACGCGTTTTGCCGACTGGCGTTTCGTTCATCGAGCGCGTCTCAATGTCTTGCCTCTGAACGGAGCTAGGCCTTGGGAGGCGAACGATAAACGATGCCGGCGGTGCGGGAGCGCCCTCGAGACACTACCCCATGTGCTCGGACATTGCACCCCTCACTCCAACGCGATTCAGCGCCGGCACGATGCGATTGTCGATCGGATCGTAAAAGCACAGCAACTGCCCGGCGTCGTGACCACGAACCGCCCTGTGGCAGGGGTGGTTGGGGAGTTGGCCCAACTTCGGCCGGATATAGTTATCCGGGACGACCGGTCACGTGTCATCACCATCTTGGACGTGACGGTGCCCTTCGAGAATCGTCTGCAGTCTTGGGATGAGGCCAGAGCGCGGAAATACGCCAAGTACGCGCCCCTGGCGGACCAGCTGCAGGCGCAAGGGTACCGAGTTGTGGTTGACGCCTTTATCGTGGGTGCCCTCGTGTCGTGGTACTGGGGCAATGAGAAAGTGCTGAGATGGCTACGAATATCTTCGTGGTATGCGTCGATGATGCGCCGACTCATTGTCTCGGACACGATCCGATGGTCCCGCGATATCTACGTGGAACACTTGACCGGCGCTAGGCAGTATGCACCGCTTGGTACTGTAACCGATAATGATTGAAATTTGCCCTCCTGCCTTGGTCCTGGGAAGGTTTGGCATTGCACATGCATTCACATGGGTAACAGCGCTCCCTGTATCATAGTCATCCCATTTTACTCGCCTATTGTAAATATGATCATCCATCTCATTCACCTCATTCGCCCTCATCTATCGTTGCACTGAGCGCCCATTTGATATTTGGAGTTTTAAAGCATCTACCTATTTACGTTTCTATTTATTTATTATTTATTTACTTACTAAGTTATATGGATGCCACCTTCCCATCCTCGTACAAACCGGTATTGAATTTCGTTATGACATATATGTACAATTATACCACGTTACTTGATTATTACCTTTATTTAATTGTGAGGATTATAGTACTGTTAGCATGGTCTGAACTAAATTAATCTAAATAACTTACTTATGATACAGTACTTACCTAATTACATGTTGCCCACCGCACTGTGTTTTGTCTTGTGTTGTCCCCGTGCTGTCCTGTCTGTCTTCGTTGTGTGGTGGAGCTGGTACCCCTTGGCCGGCCGGCCTCGAGCCGTGGAAAGATGGATCGGGGGATGGCTGGTCATGGGGTGCCGCTGGATTTCTGTTGGTGCCGTCCTGTCCTTGTCCCGCAGATATGGCGTCACATCCCCTGTCTGCTGTAAAAGCGGCGGGGGATCATTAGCATAATATTGTAAGGGTCCGTCAACACAAATAAATTGATATTCTTTTAAAACGACGGGCCCCCAATAGTGGGGGGTGGGTATTTAGCCGCCCCCCTTATACTTGTATTAATATTTATAATTTTTTTTACTTGTTTGGTTTTTTATGTGGCGCCTGCGCCATTTATATTACCCCCGGGGGAGCATTGTTCCTCCGGGGGAACACATTTTTATTGTCAATTTTAATAATTTTCAATAAATGGCGTTTTATCTGTTCTTATCAGCTTAATATCTGATACGATTCCCATTGGGAATCCAGTATATTAAACTGATTTTTGGAGGTGGGTGAGGTGACGGGACTAGTCATTCCTCAGTCGAACCTTTACATTCGCTGGGGAATTTTAATACTTGATTTTAACTTTCGCGCTTTTCGCGACTTCGATCTTCGCTCGGTCGGGAAGTGATTAGTAGTAAGTTTTATTTTATGTGTGGTCAGTGTTAATTTATTAAGTTCAGTGTCGCGCGGTGTGTAGTGTCGGTAACTGCGTGCAGTGTCGTAATTTATTTTGTGCTGTCCCTCTGTGTGCCGCGCAGAGAGTTCGCGAGTGCGGAGTGTTCGCGAATAACCCCCTTGGAGGCGCTACCGGAGGACGCAGTCGTCACCCCAACGTTAAGTGGTCGGAGGTAAAGTAGAGTGTTTCTTTCCCCTTCCTTATCGTCCAACTCCCTTTCCTCAATCGAGCTCCTTACCGGTAACGGGAGGGAGTAATCGAGGGAGGAATCGGTTTTAACCCCTTTGAATTTCCCGGTTCCCTTTCATCAGCCCCCACTCGCCTGCCAGCGAGCCTTGCTCTAAGGCATCCGAGTGTCGGTTGCTGTAAGGCGACCTAACCCTACCCTACATTTCCCCTCTAACCTCCCCCGGTGTCAGGCGCTCTGCTGCGCGCGTCGCTCCTTGGAGCGATCCCCGCGGCTAAGTGCCCATCGGAGTCCCTAACCTCTTTGCACGGGTGGTGACAGCTGTCATCGTGCGAGCCACTCCGAGGAGTGACTCCCGCGCGTCAGTTGCCGCCATCTTCCTTATCCCCTCTAGTGCGAGGAGTTAGTCGGTTTGTGGCGGGAAACTGTCACGCCGCCTGGCGAATCCCCTAGAGTACCCTCTCCTAGTTAGTTTAACTTAACCGTCGGTTAAGTTTCCCGGTTACTCCGACCACTGCGAGATGGCGACACCACCACGCGTCCCTCTGAGGATCGAGGTTCCTCTTCCGGAGGAATTTCGATGCCCTGTCTGCTACGGCGGCACGGGCCTAATTCGCTCCACGGGGCGTTTTAAGGGGAATGCGGAGCTGTCGAAGCACCTGGCCCTTATGGCAAGGCGAAATGAGCCGGCTCATGCGGGGCTCTTTATACAGTATGCGTGCTCGAGGTGTTCCTACATCGGACAGGGGAAGTATCCTCTGAAAGATGTGAAGGCGCACTTCGGGCGCGCACATCCCCGCGCGGCAGCCTCCCCCCCATCGACGGCCAGTACATCTGGCACTAATACCTCCGCCCCCGCGAACTCTCGACCCGCGACTACTATACGTAGCGCGGGCGTAAGAACAATAAGAGCGGCGATAAGTGCGACGGCGACGACGACGGGTGCGACGAGGACACCACCATCCACGACCTCGGCCACGACGACCACCACCGTGGCAGCCTCCATCGCAACAACTAGGAGGATGGGAGGACCAGCGACCCGGATGACGCTGACCTTTGGGCCGACGCGGCAGGTTCCAGCCACCCAACACCTTGTGCGGACTGCCGGGGCGACGGGAGTCACCGTCCCCCTACGACCCTCGCCATCTACATCTTCGAGCGGGGGTCCCACTAGAGCGTCGACCCAGAGGCCAAACATCCGAGGAGCCGATACCATGCGGAGCGCGCTCGGGGGAACACGGACATCTAGTTCCCCCCGCCCCGGTCCATCAACATCTTCTGGACGGGGATCAACTCCACCTCCTCGACGGAGTGGAAGCGGTGCAACGACCACCTCTGCGCCGACTTCCACCCGTCCCTCGCAGACGACCACCACGCGAGGAGTGACGACCAGGCGAGGACGTGCGACCAGCGCCCCGCCTGTGTCCCCAAGAGTCACGAGGAGTAGGGCCAGGAGTCAGAGAGCCGCCACAGAGGATCGGTCTCCCGAACGGACGCAGCAGAGGTTCCGGCGATCACCTCCGGTCACCGCCGGGACAACTTTTGCGGCCATTGTTGCGACCACCCCTACGCCCGTCGTTGCCCCCGTCGCCAGCGAGGGAGCACCGACACCAGCCACAACGACAGCACCAACCCTCCAGCAGCAGCGCGAAGAAATTCGCCAACGTATACTGCTGCTGCAGGGCGGACAGCCCTTCGTCGCCCTCGGAGGTCTTTTGGACCCCCCGACGACCCCGCCCAGCGAGACTACCATTCCCACCTCCAGTCCGGTAGCCACGATCACCGCCACTACCATTACCACCTCGGTATGTGGCGGGCCGATCTGCTCTACGGCCGTCCATCCCGGGAGGATAAGTCCCCCCCGAACGCCACCAAGGATGGAGGACGTGATCGTGGAGGAAGAGGAGGAGATACCGGACGAGGCGCCTGCAGTAACATCCGATGCAGGTGCCGGGAGCGAGGAAGAGGAGGTGAGAGAGATCCCCGCCAGACGCCTCAGCGACGGAGCTGTCACCCTCTCCGTCGCGGGACGACCAAGGGTCTTAAGATCTGGTCGTCCCAGGCGATCCGTAATAATATCTAGCGGATCGTCGTCGTCGTCGTCGAGCGACGACGAGGTGTTCTGGCGGAACACCTCTTTTCCTCAAACACCTGCTCCCCCGGAGGTGGAAGTACTGCCTCATACGCCCGAACTGGAGGCAGTAAGGAGGAGATACTCGGCGACCCGTGAGTATCTCGCAGGGGTCGTCGAGTACCACGCGGGAAGTCGGGAGGTCCCGGACGACGAAGAAGAGGAGATCCGGAGGAGAGTCCGGGCGGAGGCAGCTGCGAGGCCACCGCCCCCACCACCACCAGCGGCCCGATCAACACCCGAGGGCCGCACCGAGGACTCACCCCGGACAGCTGCAGCAGCAACACCACCAGCAGCAGCAGCGGCAGCAGCAACAACACCAGCAGCTGCCATGAGGACGGCGAGGACGGCAACGACCGCTACGCAGACGACGCCGACCATCGCGGCGTCGACATCGGCCCCAGCTGGCCTGGAGCGCCGACCTGACGCGCCACCGCGCGACACTCGAGGAAGGACTGAGGTAGGAGGGCATCGCGGATTCAATTCTTCGCGCCGCGACCGGACCGCACAGTTTCAGCGTCCGGTAAGTCCCTCGCTACGCGATCACGGTGGTGGTTTCGTCGATGGTCCCCGGGCGCCCGGACGGGCTCCCCCGTTAGTTCCCCCACCCCCTCGACAGGGTGCCTCGGCCTCCCGAAGGCGGCCAGATCCGGCCCGCATTGGTGCGGGAGGACTGGGCGGGCCGCGCGGCGCCGGAGGTGTCGGGCCTGGTAGGGTCAACGCCCAGCCAACGCTGCCAGATGGCTCTGAGCCTCAGCCTCCTTTTAGCGAGACTGAGTGCGTCGAGCTCATCGAAGCGGCTGAGGCTGTCTCGTCGATAGACGAGTTGGAAGCGCTGGCAAGGCGACTTGCCACGCGTTTTCAGGCTGCGACTCCTGCTGGGCCCGGCGCCTCTGGTGCGCGAAATGCTCCCCGGCGTGGGGGCGGTCGGCCGCGCCGGAGGCGGGCAGCCGAGGACACGAACCCGGAGCGAGTAGCTGATCGTTCGGATCAGCCTGATCCCCTGCTTCCTCCCCCCATGGATCGCGTGAGTCGTGCGACTCACATCCAGCGCTTGTACAGACAAGACCCCCGGCGTGCATTTCGCGAGGTGATGCAGGGCCCTACCGTTCAGTGTGCTGTGCCACGCGATAGGGTTCTTCATCACTTCGAGGAAGTGTATCGCCGGCGTGAGGACCCGGAAGGTCTTGTCGGGGGCTGGCCGACTGAGCCCCCTTTGCAGGACGATAACGACGCGCTGGTGTCACCCTTCAGTCAGCTGGAGGTACTCCGTCGGCTCAAGAACGCGGCTAATACCGCGCCTGGACCCGACGGTCTTACCTATCGCGACTTGCGAAGGGTTGACCCCGGTGCGTGTGTCCTGACTGCGGTTTATAACGCCTGCCGCAGGCTGGAAGCGATCCCTGAGGGTTGGAAGACTTCCAACACCGTCTTGGTGTACAAGAAAGGGGATCAGGATGACCTGAGTAATTGGCGCCCGCTCGCGATGGGTTCGGTTCTCGCCAAGCTGTTCGCCGCCGTCGTGGCCGATCGTCTCACCGTATGGGCGACGCGCAACGGCCGCATCAGTCCTTCACAGAAGGGCTTCCTGAAGTACGAGGGATGCTACGAGCATTCCTTCGTGCTTCAGGAGGCCATTCAGGACGCACGTCGGACTGGAAAGGAGGTAGTGGTGGCGTGGTTGGACCTCCGAAATGCTTTTGGTTCGGTCCCCCACGTCTCCATTGCAGCCGCGCTGGAGGGAGCCCAGGTGCCTGCATCTCTCCGCCGTTTGGTGGCGAGTATGTACCGAGGGGCCACTACGAGGGTGAGGACTGCGGATGGTTACACCTCGGAGGTGAACATCCAGTCGGGTGTAAAACAAGGTTGCCCGTTGAGCCCCATAGTGTTCAACCTCGCTCTCGAGCCCGTACTTCGTGCCCTCGCATCCTCGGATGCGGGGTACGATTTGCGCGGGACGAGATTGAACACTCTGGCGTACGCGGACGACCTTGCGCTGGTCGCCAGCGACCCCGCCGGGATGCGACTCCTCCTGTCCGCAGCGGAGAGGGCAGCACAGCGGATTGGCCTACACTTTAACCCGGCTAAATGTGCCACTCTGCATATGAACTGCAGAAGAGGGCGCCGGGTGCTGCCGACTGTGTTCCCTCTCCAAGGAGAGCCCGTTCGCGCGCTATCGGACCGCGACGAATACCCCCACTTGGGTACGCCCACCGGTGCCAACGTGAGCCAGACCCCAATAAAGGCGCTCGTTGACATCGTTGAGTGCCTCAAGGCGATCGATGCCTCGTTGCTCGCCCCTTGGCAGAAGTTCGACGCGGTAGCCAAGTTTGTGCTGCCGCGTATGGACTTCGGTCTAAGGGGAATGAGGATGGAGAAAGGGCCACTCGGTGAAGTCGACCGCCAACTGAAAAGGCTGGCTAAAGGCTGGTTCCATCTCCCTCAGCGCGCGAGCGCGGAAGTGGTCTTCCTACCTCCATCAATGGGGGGTGGAGGGCTACTTCCGCTAGCTGATCTCGCGGATGCGCTCACCATCGCACACGCCTTCAGAATGCTGACGGCGGAGGATGAGGTGGTGAGAACAATCGCGAGTAGCGGGTTGAGGGCGGCGGTCAGGAAGCGGCTCGGCCGAGAGCCGTGCATGGATGACGTGGCGGAATACCTTTCCGGTTCGCTGGAGGGGGATTTCGCCAGGCACGGGGGGGACGTTAAGTCCCTCTGGACCTCGGCACGTGACGCCGCCCGGAGGCAGTCAACGAAGCTCGGCGTGCGTTGGACGTGGTCTGGCGAACGTGAGGAGCTGGCGATCGTGTTGCGAGCGACTCGAGACCGATCGACCATCGTACCACCAGCCGCACGCTCGCAAATAGTGCACCGGATGAGGGTTGCACTGGTCGAGTACTACCGCGGAACCTTGCTGGCGAAGCGGGATCAGGGTAAGGTCCACGAGGTGTCAGGACGGGCGAAGTGGTCTAACCATTTCCTCCGGACTGGCGGCTTTACGCGTTTTGCCGACTGGCGTTTCGTTCATCGAGCGCGTCTCAATGTCTTGCCTCTGAACGGAGCTAGGCCTTGGGAGGCGAACGATAAACGATGCCGGCGGTGCGGGAGCGCCCTCGAGACACTACCCCATGTGCTCGGACATTGCACCCCTCACTCCAACGCGATTCAGCGCCGGCACGATGCGATTGTCGATCGGATCGTAAAAGCACAGCAACTGCCCGGCGTCGTGACCACGAACCGCCCTGTGGCAGGGGTGGTTGGGGAGTTGGCCCAACTTCGGCCGGATATAGTTATCCGGGACGACCGGTCACGTGTCATCACCATCTTGGACGTGACGGTGCCCTTCGAGAATCGTCTGCAGTCTTGGGATGAGGCCAGAGCGCGGAAATACGCCAAGTACGCGCCCCTGGCGGACCAGCTGCAGGCGCAAGGGTACCGAGTTGTGGTTGACGCCTTTATCGTGGGTGCCCTCGGGTCGTGGTACTGGGGCAATGAGAAAGTGCTGAGATGGCTACGAATATCTTCGTGGTATGCGTCGATGATGCGCCGACTCATTGTCTCGGACACGATCCGATGGTCCCGCGATATCTACGTGGAACACTTGACCGGCGCCAGGCAGTATGCACCGCTCGAGCCCGAAAATAATGTTTGATATTGTTCCCTCCTGCCTTGGTCAGTGGATGAGGTGGCTCTCGTGATAATAGGTATCGGCCTTTTGTTCTCGCTCCCATATCATTCTCTCACCTATTGTATATATTATCATTCATCCATTCAAGTCATGTCATTCACCGCCATTACCCATCGTGCCGATCACCTGTAATATAATTGTATTTATGAATTTATATGCTACTTACTTACCGCTGCTTTATGTATTATTATTTATTATCTATATTTTATCTATCTTATTTTTCTATTCTATGGTGCCACCCATCCTGCCTCGCTAATTAATGCTACTTATACTATTACATATTATTATGAACCATACGATGGTATATTATTGCTAGTAATTAACTTATCTAATTTAACTTACCTTCTAATTAATTAATTAAGCTATGTGTAGCCCACCGCGCTGTGTTGTCCATGTAGTGTCCTGTTCTGTCCCTGTTCTGTGCGGTGGAGCTGGTACCCCTTGGCCGGCCGGCCTCGGTCCATTGAAAGATGGATCGGGGGATGGCTGGTCACGGGGTGCCGCTGGATTTCTGTTGGTGTCGTCCTGTTTTTGTCCACAGATTTGGCGTCACATCCCCCGACTGCTGCAAAAGCGGCGGGGGATTATCAGAATAGTATTGTAAGGGCCCGTCAACACTAATAAATCAATACTCTGAAACGACGGGCTCCCAATAGTGGGGGGTGGGTAATTAGCCGCCCCCCTTATACTTGTATTCATATATATAGTCTTTTCTATTTTGTATTTGTTTTGTGTGGCGCCTGCGCCATTTATACTACCCCCGGAGGAGCATTGTTCCTCCGGGGGAACACATTTTTATTGTAAATTTTTTTTAATTTTCAATAAATGGCGTTTATCTGTTCTTATCAGCTTAATATCTGATACGATTCCCATTGGGAATCCAGTATATTAAACTGATTTTTGGAGGTGGGTGAGGTGACGGGACTAGTCATTCCTCAGTCGAACCTTTACATTCGCTGGGGAATTTTAATACTTGATTTTAACTTTCGCGCTTTTCGCGACTTCGATCTTCGCTCGGTCGGGAAGTGATTAGTAGTAAGTTTTATTGTATGTGTTCAGTGTTAATTTATTAAGTTCAGTGTCGCGCGGTGTGTAGTGTCGGTAACTGCGTGCAGTGTCGTAATTTATTTTGTGCTGTCCCTCTGTGTGCCGCGCAGAGAGTTCGCGAGTGCGGAGTGTTCGCGAATAACCCCCTTGGAGGCGCTACCGGAGGACGCAGTCGTCACCCCAACGTTAAGTGGTCGGAGGTAAAGTAGAGTGTTTCTTTCCCCTTCCTTATCGTCCAACTCCCTTTCCTCAATCGAGCTCCTTACCGGTAACGGGAGGGAGTAATCGAGGGAGGAATCGGTTTTAACCCCTTTGAATTTCCCGGTTCCCTTTCATCAGCCCCCACTCGCCTGCCAGCGAGCCTTGCTCTAAGGCATCCGAGTGTCGGTTGCTGTAAGGCGACCTAACCCTACCCTACATTTCCCTTCTAACCTCCCCCGGTGTCAGGCGCTCTGCTGCGCGCGTCGCTCCTTGGAGCGATCCCCGCGGCTAAGTGCCCATCGGAGTCCCTAACCTCTTTGCACGGGTGGTGACAGCTGTCATCGTGCGAGCCACTCTGAGGAGTGACTCCCGCGCGTCAGTTGCCGCCATCTTCCCTATCCCCTCTAGTGCGAGGAGTTAGTCGGTTTGTGGCGGGAAACTGTCACGCCGCCTGGCGAATCCCCTAGGGTAACCTTTCCTAGTTAGTTTAGCTTAACTGTCGGTTAAGTTTCCCGGTTACTCCGACCACTGCGAGATGGCGACACCACCACGCGTCCCTCTGAGGATCGAGGTTCCTCTTCCGGAGGAATTTCGATGCCCTGTCTGCTACGGCGGTACGGGCCTAATTCGCTCCACGGGGCGTTTTAAGGGGAATGCGGAGCTGTCGAAGCACCTGGCCCTTATGGCCAGGCGAAATGAGCCGGCTCATGCGGGGCTCTTTATACAGTATGCGTGCTCGAGGTGTTCCTACATCGGACAGGGGAAGTATCCTCTGAAAGATGTGAAGGCGCACTTCGGGCGCGCACATCCCCGCGCGACAGCTTCCCCCCCATCGACGGCCAGTACATCTGGCACTAATACCTCCGCCCCCGCGAACTCTCGACCCGCGACTACTATACGTAGCGCGGGCGTAAGGACAATAAGAGCGGCGATAAGTGCGACGGCGACGACGACGGGTGCGACGAGGACACCACCATCCACGACCTCGGCCACAACGACCACCACCGTGGCAGCCTCCATCGCAACAACCAGGAGGATGGGAGGACCAGCGACCCGGATGACGCTGACCTTTGGGCCGACGCGGCAGGCTCCAGCCACCCAACACCTTGTGCGGACTGCCGGGGCGACGGGAGTCACCGTCCCCCTACGACCCTCGCCATCTACATCTTCGAGCGGGGGTCCCACTAGAGCGTCGACCCAGAGGCCAAACATCCGAGGAGCCGATACCATGCGGAGCGCGCTCGGGGGAACGCGGACATCTAGTTCCCCCCGCCCCGGTCCATCAACATCTTCTGGACGGGGATCAACTCCACCTCCTCGACGGAGTGGAAGCGGTGCAACGACCACCTCTGCGCCGACTTCCACCCGTCCCTCGCAGACGACCACCACGCGAGGAGTGACGACCAGGCGAGGACGTGCGACCAGCGCCCCGCCTGTGTCCCCAAGAGTCACGAGGAGTAGGGCCAGGAGTCAGAGAGCCGCCACAGAGGATCGGTCTCCCGAACGGACGCAGCAGAGGTTCCGGCGATCACCTCCGGTCACCGCCGGGACAACTTTTGCGGCCATTGTTGCGACCACCCCTACGCCTGTCGTTGCCCCCGTCGCCAGCGAGGGAGCACCGACACCAGCCACAACGACTGCACCAACCCTCCAGCAGCAGCGCGAAGAAATTCGCCAACGCCTACTGCTGCTGCAGGGCGGACAGCCCTTCGTCGCCCTCGGAGGTCTTTTGGACCCCCCGACGACCCCGCCCAGCGAGACTACCATTCCCACCTCCAGTCCGGTAGCCACGATCACCGCCACTACCATTACCACCTCGGTATGTGGCGGGCCGATCTGCTCTACGGCCGTCCATCCCGGGAGGATAAGTCCCCCCCGAACGCCACCAAGGATGGAGGACGTGATCGTGGAGGAAGAGGAGGAGATACCGGACGAGGCGCCTGCAGTAACATCCGATGCAGGTGCCGGGAGCGAGGAAGAGGAGGTGAGAGAGATCCCCGCCAGACGCCTCAGCGACGGAGCTGTCACCCTCTCCGTCGCGGGACGACCAAGGGTCTTAAGATCTGGTCGTCCCAGGCGATCCGTAATAATATCTAGCGGATCGTCGTCGTCGTCGTCGAGCGACGACGAGGTGTTCTGGCGGAACACCTCTTTTCCTCAAACACCTGCTCCCCCGGAGGTGGAAGTACTGCCTCACACGCCCGAACTGGAGGCAGTAAGGAGGAGATACTCGGCGACCCGTGAGTATCTCGCAGGGGTCGTCGAGTACCACGCGGGAAGTCGGGAGGTCCCGGACGACGAAGAAGAGGAGATCCGGAGGAGAGTCCGGGCGGAGGCAGCTGCGAGGCCACCGCCCCCACCACCACCAGCGGCCCGATCAACACCCGAGGGCCGCACAGAGGACTCACCCCGGACAGCTGCAGCAGCAACACCACCAGCAGCAGCAGCGGCAGCAGCAACAACACCAGCAGCTGCCATGAGGACGGCGAGGACGGCAACGACCGCTACGCAGACGACGCCGACCATCGCGGCGTCGACATCGGCCCCAGCTGGCCTGGAGCGCCGACCTGACGCGCCACCGCGCGACACTCGAGGAAGGACTGAGGTAGGAGGGCATCGCGGATTCAATTCTTCGCGCCGCGACCGGACCGCACAGTTTCAGCGTCCGGTAAGTCCCTCGCTACGCGATCACGGTGGTGGTTTCGTCGATGGTCCCCGGGCGCCCGGACGGGCTCCCCCGTTAGTTCCCCCACCCCCTCGACAGGGTGCCTCGGCCTCCCGAAGGCGGCCAGATCCGGCCCGCATTGGTGCGGGGGGACTGGGCGTGCCGCGCGGCGCCGGAGGTGTCGGGCCTGGTAGGGTCAACGCCCAGCCAATGCTGCCAGATGGCTCTGCGCCTCAGCCTCCTTTTAGCGAGACTGAGTGCGTCGAGCTCATCGAAGCGGCTGAGGCTGTCTCGTCGATAGACGAGTTGGAAGCGCTGGCAAGGCGACTTGCCACGCGTTTTCAGGCTGCGACTCCTGCTGGGCCCGGCGCCTCTGGTGCGCGAAATGCTCCCCGGCGTGGGGGCGGTCGGCCGCGCCGGAGGCGGGCAGCCGAGGACACGAACCCGGAGCGAGTAGCTGATCGTTCGGATCAGCCTGATCCCCTGCTTCCTCCCCCCATGGATCGCGTGAGTCGTGCGACTCACATCCAGCGCTTGTACAGACAAGACCCCCGGCGTGCATTTCGCGAGGTGATGCAGGGCCCTACCGTTCAGTGTGCTGTGCCACGCGATAGGGTTCTTCATCACTTCGAGGAAGTGTATCGCCGGCGTGAGGACCCGGAAGGTCTTGTCGGGGGCTGGCCGACTGAGCCCCCTTTGCAGGACGATAACGACGCGCTGGTGTCACCCTTCAGTCAGTTGGAGGTACTCCGTCGGCTCAAGAATGCGGCTAATACCGCGCCTGGACCCGACGGTCTTACCTATCGCGACTTGCGAAGGGTTGACCCCGGTGCGTGTGTCCTGACTGCGGTTTATAACGCCTGCCGCAGGCTGGAAGCGATCCCTGAGGGTTGGAAGACTTCCAACACCGTCTTGGTGTACAAGAAAGGGGATCAGGATGACCTGAGTAATTGGCGCCCGCTCGCGATGGGTTCGGTTCTCGCCAAGCTGTTCGCCGCCGTCGTGGCCGATCGTCTCACCGTATGGGCGACGCGCAACGGCCGCATCAGTCCTTCACAGAAGGGCTTCCTGAAGTACGAGGGATGCTACGAGCATTCCTTCGTGCTTCAAGAGGCCATTCAGGACGCACGTCGGACTGGAAAGGAGGTGGTGGTGGCGTGGTTGGACCTCCGAAATGCTTTCGGTTCGGTCCCCCATGTCTCCATCGCAGCCGCGCTGGAGGGAGCCCAGGTGCCTGCATCTCTCCGCCGTCTGGTGGCGAGTATGTACCGAGGGGCCACTACGAGGGTGAGAACTGCGGATGGTTTCACACCGGAGGTGAACATCCAGTCGGGTGTAAAACAAGGTTGCCCGTTGAGCCCCATAGTGTTCAACCTCGCTCTCGAGCCCGTACTTCGTGCCCTTGCATCCTCGGATGCGGGGTACGATTTACGCGGGACGAGATTGAACACTCTGGCGTATGCGGACGACCTTGCGCTGGTTGCCAGCGACCCCGCCGGGATGCGACTCCTCCTGTCCGCAGCGGAGAGGGCAGCACAGCGGATTGGCCTGCACTTTAACCCGGCTAAATGTGCCACTCTGCATATGAACTGCAGAAGAGGGCGCCGGGTGCTGCCGACTGTGTTCCCTCTCCAAGGAGAGCCCGTTCGCGCGTTATCGGACCGCGACGAATACCCCCACTTGGGTACGCCCACCGGTGCCAACGTGAGCCAGACCCCAATAAAGGCGCTCGTTGACATCGTTGAGTGCCTCAAGGCGATCGATGCCTCGTTGCTCGCCCCTTGGCAGAAGTTCGACGCGGTAGCCAAGTTTGTGCTGCCGCGTATGGACTTCGGGCTAAGGGGAATGAGGATGGAGAAGGGGCCACTCGGTGAAGTCGACCGCCAACTGAAAAGGCTGGCCAAAGGCTGGTTCCATCTCCCTCAGCGCGCGAGCGCGGAAGTGGTCTTCCTACCTCCATCTATGGGGGGAGGAGGGCTACTTCCGCTAGCTGATCTCGCGGACGCGCTCACCATCGCACACGCCTTCAGAATGCTGACGGCGGAGGATGAGGTGGTGAGAGCAATCGCGAGTAGCGGGTTGAGGGCGGCGGTCAGGAAGCGGCTCGGCCGAGAGCCGTGCATGAATGACGTGGCGGAATACCTTTCCGGTTCGCTGGAGGGAGATTTCGCCAGGCACGGGGGGGACGTTAAGTCCCTCTGGACCTCGGCACGTGACGCCGCCCGGAGGCAGTCAACGAAGCTCGGCGTGCGTTGGACGTGGTCTGACGAACGTGAGGAGCTGGCGATCGTGTTGCGAGCGACTCGAGACCGATCGACCATCGTACCACCAGCCGCACGCTCGCAAATAGTGCACCGGATGAGGGTTGCACTGGTCGAGTACTACCGCGGAACCTTGCTGGCGAAGCGGGACCAGGGTAAGGTCCACGAGGTGTCAGGACGGGCGAAGTGGTCCAACCATTTCCTCCGGACTGGCGGCTTTACGCGTTTTGCTGACTGGCGTTTCGTTCATCGAGCGCGTCTCAATGTCTTACCTCTTAACGGAGCTAGGCCTTGGGACGCGAACGACAAACGATGCCGGCGGTGCGGGAGCGCCCTCGAGACACTACCCCATGTGCTCGGACATTGCACTCCTCACTCCAACGCAATTCAGCGTCGGCACGATGCGATTGTCGATCGGATCGTTAAAGCACAGCAACTGCCTGGCGTCGTGACCACGAACCGCCCTGTGGCAGGGGTGGTTGGGGAGTTGGCCCAACTTCGGCCGGATATAGTTATCCGGGACGACCGGTCACGTGTCATCACCATCTTGGACGTGACGGTGCCCTTTGAGAACCGTCTGCAGTCTTGGGATGAGGCCAGAGCGCGGAAATACGCCAAGTACGCGCCCCTGGCGGACCAGCTGCAGGCGCAAGGGTACCGAGTTGTGGTTGACGCCTTTATCGTGGGTGCCCTCGGGTCGTGGTACTGGGGCAATGAGAAGGTGTTGAGATGGCTACGAATCTCTTCGTGGTACTCGTCGATGATGCGCCGACTCATTGTTTCGGACACGATCCGATGGTCCCGCGATATTTACGTGGAACACCTTACCGGCGCTAGGCAGTATGCACCGCTCGAGCCCGAAAATAATGATTAATATTTACCCTCCTGCCTTGGTCAGTAGATGAGGTGGCTCCAGTGTTATTAGGTACCGGCCTTCCCGCTTCATTGTCATATCATTCTTTCACCTATTGTATATACTATCATTCATCTTAGTCATGTCATTCACCGCCATTATACGCTATGCTGGCTACCTAAACATATAACTGTGATCATTACTACGTATCTATTGCTTTTAATCTATTTATTATTACCTATGTTATTACTATTAGTACGTTAATCATGCCACCCATCTCGCCTCACAAATTATCACTATTGTCTTAGGTTTATATCACTAGTTATTTATACAAATATTATTATATACTACCGCAAACTAGCCTAAGAAACTTACCTATACTTACCATAGTTGATCAGGCCTCTGCGGCGATAATCCCCGTATAGCCTGTAGTTAATAGTTATACGTGTTGCCCACCGCATTGCGATATTGTTTTGTGCCGTCCATGTGATGTCCTGTCCCGTCTTTGTTCTGTGCGGTGGAGCTGGTGCCCCTGGGCTGGTCGGCCTCGGTCTGCTGTAAAGTGGATTGGGGGGTGGCTAGTCCGTGGGCACCGCTGGATTTCTGTTGTGTGGTCCCGTGTTTGTCCCACGGATACAGTGGCGCCACATCCCCCGACCGTAGGACGGCGGGGGGCTCCCAGTATTACTTTGTTAGGACCCGCCGAAACTAATAAATATACTTCTTTGCTATGGCGGGTCCTCAATAGTGGGGGGTGGGTATTAAGCTGCCCCCCTTATATTTGTATTTAGGATATTATACATTGTATTATTTTTTTTAATTGTTTTATTGTCGGCGCCACGCGCCATTTACCCCCGGAGGAGCATTGTTCCTCCGGGGGAACACATTTTTATTGATAATGTATATTTTCAATAAATGGCGTTTATCTGTTCTTATCAGCTTAATATCTGATACGATTCCCATTGGGAATCCAGTATATTAAACTGATTTTTGGAGGTGGGTGAGGTGACGGGAGCTCGCTCCGGCCTTGCCGTGGGTTGGCCTGGTATTGCAGTACCTCCAGGACTGGCCCAATTATCCTTTGCAATTTTATATTCCTCCCTTTAATAAGGTTTGAGGAACGGCAAGGCCATCCACCTTTACCAAAAATCAGTTTTCCGTACCTTGTCCCTGCCGCGACCGATTTTACCGGGGGCGCGGTACTCTTTATAGGACTTAGAATTATTCCGGGCTCTCTACACCCGTTTGAATTTAGGGACTTAGGTTTATTCTAGTCATTCCTCCTGAGAGCCTTTACACTCTCCGGAGGAATTTTAACTTTGATTTTATTCTCGCGACTTTTATCTTACGCTCGGTCGGGAAGCGATTAGTTTAAGTTTTATTTTTCTGTGTTAAGTGTTAGTCTAAGTTCAGTGTCGCGCGGTGTGTACAGTGTCGGTAACTGCGTGCAGTGTCGTTTAATTTATTTGTGCTGTCTCTCTGTGTGCCGCGCAGAGAGTTCGCGAGTGCGGAGTGTTCGCGGATAACCCCCTTGGAGGCGCTACCGGAGGACGCAGTCGCCGTCCCAACGTTAAGTGGTCGGAGGTAAGTAGAGTGTTCTTTCCCCCTCCTTATCGTCCAACTCCCTTTCCTCAATCGAGCTCCTTACCGGTAACGGGAGGGAGTAATCGAGGGAGTAAGTACTGCCTCACACGCCCGAACTGGAGGCAGTAAGGAGGAGATACTCGGCGACCCGTGAGTATCTCGCAGGGGTCGTCGAGTACCACGCGGGAAGTCGGGAGGTCCCGGACGACGAAGAAGAGGAGATCCGGAGGAGAGTCCGGGCGGAGGCAGCTGCGAGGCCACCGCCCCCACCACCACCAGCGGCCCGATCAACACCCGAGGGCCGCACAGAGGACTCACCCCGGACAGCTGCAGCAGCAACACCACCAGCAGCAGCAGCGGCAGCAGCAACAACACCAGCAGCTGCCATGAGGACGGCGAGGACGGCAACGACCGCTACGCAGACGACGCCGACCATCGCGGCGTCGACATCGGCCCCAGCTGGCCTGGAGCGCCGACCTGACGCGCCACCGCGCGACACTCGAGGAAGGACTGAGGTAGGAGGGCATCGCGGATTCAATTCTTCGCGCCGCGACCGGACCGCACAGTTTCAGCGTCCGGTAAGTCCCTCGCTACGCGATCACGGTGGTGGTTTCGTCGATGGTCCCCGGGCGCCCGGACGGGCTCCCCCGTTAGTTCCCCCACCCCCTCGACAGGGTGCCTCGGCCTCCCGAAGGCGGCCAGATCCGGCCCGCATTGGTGCGGGGGGACTGGGCGTGCCGCGCGGCGCCGGAGGTGTCGGGCCTGGTAGGGTCAACGCCCAGCCAATGCTGCCAGATGGCTCTGCGCCTCAGCCTCCTTTTAGCGAGACTGAGTGCGTCGAGCTCATCGAAGCGGCTGAGGCTGTCTCGTCGATAGACGAGTTGGAAGCGCTGGCAAGGCGACTTGCCACGCGTTTTCAGGCTGCGACTCCTGCTGGGCCCGGCGCCTCTGGTGCGCGAAATGCTCCCCGGCGTGGGGGCGGTCGGCCGCGCCGGAGGCGGGCAGCCGAGGACACGAACCCGGAGCGAGTAGCTGATCGTTCGGATCAGCCTGATCCCCTGCTTCCTCCCCCCATGGATCGCGTGAGTCGTGCGACTCACATCCAGCGCTTGTACAGACAAGACCCCCGGCGTGCATTTCGCGAGGTGATGCAGGGCCCTACCGTTCAGTGTGCTGTGCCACGCGATAGGGTTCTTCATCACTTCGAGGAAGTGTATCGCCGGCGTGAGGACCCGGAAGGTCTTGTCGGGGGCTGGCCGACTGAGCCCCCTTTGCAGGACGATAACGACGCGCTGGTGTCACCCTTCAGTCAGTTGGAGGTACTCCGTCGGCTCAAGAATGCGGCTAATACCGCGCCTGGACCCGACGGTCTTACCTATCGCGACTTGCGAAGGGTTGACCCCGGTGCGTGTGTCCTGACTGCGGTTTATAACGCCTGCCGCAGGCTGGAAGCGATCCCTGAGGGTTGGAAGACTTCCAACACCGTCTTGGTGTACAAGAAAGGGGATCAGGATGACCTGAGTAATTGGCGCCCGCTCGCGATGGGTTCGGTTCTCGCCAAGCTGTTCGCCGCCGTCGTGGCCGATCGTCTCACCGTATGGGCGACGCGCAACGGCCGCATCAGTCCTTCACAGAAGGGCTTCCTGAAGTACGAGGGATGCTACGAGCATTCCTTCGTGCTTCAAGAGGCCATTCAGGACGCACGTCGGACTGGAAAGGAGGTGGTGGTGGCGTGGTTGGACCTCCGAAATGCTTTCGGTTCGGTCCCCCATGTCTCCATCGCAGCCGCGCTGGAGGGAGCCCAGGTGCCTGCATCTCTCCGCCGTCTGGTGGCGAGTATGTACCGAGGGGCCACTACGAGGGTGAGAACTGCGGATGGTTTCACACCGGAGGTGAACATCCAGTCGGGTGTAAAACAAGGTTGCCCGTTGAGCCCCATAGTGTTCAACCTCGCTCTCGAGCCCGTACTTCGTGCCCTTGCATCCTCGGATGCGGGGTACGATTTACGCGGGACGAGATTGAACACTCTGGCGTATGCGGACGACCTTGCGCTGGTTGCCAGCGACCCCGCCGGGATGCGACTCCTCCTGTCCGCAGCGGAGAGGGCAGCACAGCGGATTGGCCTGCACTTTAACCCGGCTAAATGTGCCACTCTGCATATGAACTGCAGAAGAGGGCGCCGGGTGCTGCCGACTGTGTTCCCTCTCCAAGGAGAGCCCGTTCGCGCGTTATCGGACCGCGACGAATACCCCCACTTGGGTACGCCCACCGGTGCCAACGTGAGCCAGACCCCAATAAAGGCGCTCGTTGACATCGTTGAGTGCCTCAAGGCGATCGATGCCTCGTTGCTCGCCCCTTGGCAGAAGTTCGACGCGGTAGCCAAGTTTGTGCTGCCGCGTATGGACTTCGGGCTAAGGGGAATGAGGATGGAGAAGGGGCCACTCGGTGAAGTCGACCGCCAACTGAAAAGGCTGGCCAAAGGCTGGTTCCATCTCCCTCAGCGCGCGAGCGCGGAAGTGGTCTTCCTACCTCCATCTATGGGGGGAGGAGGGCTACTTCCGCTAGCTGATCTCGCGGACGCGCTCACCATCGCACACGCCTTCAGAATGCTGACGGCGGAGGATGAGGTGGTGAGAGCAATCGCGAGTAGCGGGTTGAGGGCGGCGGTCAGGAAGCGGCTCGGCCGAGAGCCGTGCATGAATGACGTGGCGGAATACCTTTCCGGTTCGCTGGAGGGAGATTTCGCCAGGCACGGGGGGGACGTTAAGTCCCTCTGGACCTCGGCACGTGACGCCGCCCGGAGGCAGTCAACGAAGCTCGGCGTGCGTTGGACGTGGTCTGACGAACGTGAGGAGCTGGCGATCGTGTTGCGAGCGACTCGAGACCGATCGACCATCGTACCACCAGCCGCACGCTCGCAAATAGTGCACCGGATGAGGGTTGCACTGGTCGAGTACTACCGCGGAACCTTGCTGGCGAAGCGGGACCAGGGTAAGGTCCACGAGGTGTCAGGACGGGCGAAGTGGTCCAACCATTTCCTCCGGACTGGCGGCTTTACGCGTTTTGCTGACTGGCGTTTCGTTCATCGAGCGCGTCTCAATGTCTTACCTCTTAACGGAGCTAGGCCTTGGGACGCGAACGACAAACGATGCCGGCGGTGCGGGAGCGCCCTCGAGACACTACCCCATGTGCTCGGACATTGCACTCCTCACTCCAACGCAATTCAGCGTCGGCACGATGCGATTGTCGATCGGATCGTTAAAGCACAGCAACTGCCTGGCGTCGTGACCACGAACCGCCCTGTGGCAGGGGTGGTTGGGGAGTTGGCCCAACTTCGGCCGGATATAGTTATCCGGGACGACCGGTCACGTGTCATCACCATCTTGGACGTGACGGTGCCCTTTGAGAACCGTCTGCAGTCTTGGGATGAGGCCAGAGCGCGGAAATACGCCAAGTACGCGCCCCTGGCGGACCAGCTGCAGGCGCAAGGGTACCGAGTTGTGGTTGACGCCTTTATCGTGGGTGCCCTCGGGTCGTGGTACTGGGGCAATGAGAAGGTGTTGAGATGGCTACGAATCTCTTCGTGGTACTCGTCGATGATGCGCCGACTCATTGTTTCGGACACGATCCGATGGTCCCGCGATATTTACGTGGAACACCTTACCGGCGCTAGGCAGTATGCACCGCTCGAGCCCGAAAATAATGATTAATATTTACCCTCCTGCCTTGGTCAGTAGATGAGGTGGCTCCAGTGTTATTAGGTACCGGCCTTCCCGCTTCATTGTCATATCATTCTTTCACCTATTGTATATACTATCATTCATCTTAGTCATGTCATTCACCGCCATTATACGCTATGCTGGCTACCTAAACATATAACTGTGATCATTACTACGTATCTATTGCTTTTAATCTATTTATTATTACCTATGTTATTACTATTAGTACGTTAATCATGCCACCCATCTCGCCTCACAAATTATCACTATTGTCTTAGGTTTATATCACTAGTTATTTATACAAATATTATTATATACTACCGCAAACTAGCCTAAGAAACTTACCTATACTTACCATAGTTGATCAGGCCTCTGCGGCGATAATCCCCGTATAGCCTGTAGTTAATAGTTATACGTGTTGCCCACCGCATTGTGATATTGTTTTGTGCCGTCCATGTGATGTCCTGTCCCGTCTTTGTTCTGTGCGGTGGAGCTGGTGCCCCTGGGCTGGTCGGCCTCGGTCTGCTGTAAAGTGGATTGGGGGGTGGCTAGTCCGTGGGCACCGCTGGATTTCTGTTGTGTGGTCCCGTGTTTGTCCCACGGATACAGTGGCGCCACATCCCCCGACCGTAGGACGGCGGGGGGCTCCCAGTATTACTTTGTTAGGACCCGCCGAAACTAATAAATATACTTCTTTGCTATGGCGGGTCCTCAATAGTGGGGGGTGGGTATTAAGCTGCCCCCCTTATATTTGTATTTAGGATATTATACATTGTATTATTTTTTTTTAATTGTTTTATTGTCGGCGCCACGCGCCATATACCCCCGGAGGAGCATTGTTCCTCCGGGGGAACACATTTTTATTGATAATGTATATTTTCAATAAATGGCGTTTATCTGTTCTTATCAGCTTAATATCTGATACGATTCCCATTGGGAATCCAGTATATTAAACTGATTTTTGGAGGTGGGTGAGGTGACGGGAGCTCGCTCCGGCCTTGCCGTGGGTTGGCCTGGTATTGCAGTACCTCCAGGACTGGCCCAATTATCCTTTGCAATTTTATATTCCTCCCTTTAATAAGGTTTGAGGAACGGCAAGGCCATCCACCTTTACCAAAAATCAGTTTTCCGTACCTTGTCCCTGCCGCGACCGATTTTACCGGGGGCGCGGTACTCTTTATAGGACTTAGAATTATTCCGGGCTCTCTACACCCGTTTGAATTTAGGGACTTAGGTTTATTCTAGTCATTCCTCCTGAGAGCCTTTACACTCTCCGGAGGAATTTTAACTTTGATTTTATTCTCGCGACTTTTATCTTACGCTCGGTCGGGAAGCGATTAGTTTAAGTTTTATTTTTCTGTGTTAAGTGTTAGTCTAAGTTCAGTGTCGCGCGGTGTGTACAGTGTCGGTAACTGCGTGCAGTGTCGTTTAATTTATTTGTGCTGTCTCTCTGTGTGCCGCGCAGAGAGTTCGCGAGTGCGGAGTGTTCGCGGATAACCCCCTTGGAGGCGCTACCGGAGGACGCAGTCGCCGTCCCAACGTTAAGTGGTCGGAGGTAAGTAGAGTGTTCTTTCCCCCTCCTTATCGTCCAACTCCCTTTCCTCAATCGAGCTCCTTACCGGTAACGGGAGGGAGTAATCGAGGGAGGAATCGGTTTTAACCCCTTTGAATTTCCCGGTTCCCTTCCATCAGCCCCCACTCGCCTGCCAGCGAGCTTTGCTCTAAGGCATCCGAGTGTCGGTTGCTGTAAGGCGACCTAACCCTACCCTACAATTCCCTTCTAACCTCCCCCGGTGTCAGGCGCTCTGCTGCGCGCGTCGCTCCTTGGAGCGATCCCCGCGGCTAAGTGCCCATCGGAGTCCCTAACCTTAAAGCCCGGGTGGTGACAGCTGTCATCGTGCGAGCCACTCTGAGGAGTGACTCCCGCGCGTCAGTTGCCGCCATCTTCCTTATCCCCTCTAGTGCGAGGAGTTAGTCGGTTTGTGGCGGGAAACCGTCACGCCGCCTGGCGAATCCCCTAGGGTACCCTCTCCTAGTTAGATTAGCTTAACCGTCGGTTAAGTTCCCGTTTAGTGTACTCCGACCACTGCGAGATGGCGACACCACCACGCGTCCCTCTGAGGATCGAGGTTCCTCTTCCGGAGGAATTTCGATGCCCTGTCTGCTACGGCGGTACGGGCCTAATTCGCTCCACGGGGCGTTTTAAGGGGAATGCGGAGCTGTCGAAGCACCTGGCCCTTATGGCCAGGCGAAATGAGCCGGCTCATGCGGGGCTCTTTATACAGTATGCGTGCTCGAGGTGTTCCTACATCGGACAGGGGAAGTATCCTCTGAAAGATGTGAAGGCGCACTTCGGGCGCGCACATCCCCGCGCGACAGCTTCCCCCCCATCGACGGCCAGTACATCTGGCACTAATACCTCCGCCCCCGCGAACTCTCGACCCGCGACTACTATACGTAGCGCGGGCGTAAGGACAATAAGAGCGGCGATAAGTGCGACGGCGACGACGACGGGTGCGACGAGGACACCACCATCCACGACCTCGGCCACAACGACCACCACCGTGGCAGCCTCCATCGCAACAACCAGGAGGATGGGAGGACCAGCGACCCGGATGACGCTGACCTTTGGGCCGACGCGGCAGGCTCCAGCCACCCAACACCTTGTGCGGACTGCCGGGGCGACGGGAGTCACCGTCCCCCTACGACCCTCGCCATCTACATCTTCGAGCGGGGGTCCCACTAGAGCGTCGACCCAGAGGCCAAACATCCGAGGAGCCGATACCATGCGGAGCGCGCTCGGGGGAACGCGGACATCTAGTTCCCCCCGCCCCGGTCCATCAACATCTTCTGGACGGGGATCAACTCCACCTCCTCGACGGAGTGGAAGCGGTGCAACGACCACCTCTGCGCCGACTTCCACCCGTCCCTCGCAGACGACCACCACGCGAGGAGTGACGACCAGGCGAGGACGTGCGACCAGCGCCCCGCCTGTGTCCCCAAGAGTCACGAGGAGTAGGGCCAGGAGTCAGAGAGCCGCCACAGAGGATCGGTCTCCCGAACGGACGCAGCAGAGGTTCCGGCGATCACCTCCGGTCACCGCCGGGACAACTTTTGCGGCCATTGTTGCGACCACCCCTACGCCTGTCGTTGCCCCCGTCGCCAGCGAGGGAGCACCGACACCAGCCACAACGACTGCACCAACCCTCCAGCAGCAGCGCGAAGAAATTCGCCAACGCCTACTGCTGCTGCAGGGCGGACAGCCCTTCGTCGCCCTCGGAGGTCTTTTGGACCCCCCGACGACCCCGCCCAGCGAGACTACCATTCCCACCTCCAGTCCGGTAGCCACGATCACCGCCACTACCATTACCACCTCGGTATGTGGCGGGCCGATCTGCTCTACGGCCGTCCATCCCGGGAGGATAAGTCCCCCCCGAACGCCACCAAGGATGGAGGACGTGATCGTGGAGGAAGAGGAGGAGATACCGGACGAGGCGCCTGCAGTAACATCCGATGCAGGTGCCGGGAGCGAGGAAGAGGAGGTGAGAGAGATCCCCGCCAGACGCCTCAGCGACGGAGCTGTCACCCTCTCCGTCGCGGGACGACCAAGGGTCTTAAGATCTGGTCGTCCCAGGCGATCCGTAATAATATCTAGCGGATCGTCGTCGTCGTCGTCGAGCGACGACGAGGTGTTCTGGCGGAACACCTCTTTTCCTCAAACACCTGCTCCCCCGGAGGTGGAAGTACTGCCTCACACGCCCGAACTGGAGGCAGTAAGGAGGAGATACTCGGCGACCCGTGAGTATCTCGCAGGGGTCGTCGAGTACCACGCGGGAAGTCGGGAGGTCCCGGACGACGAAGAAGAGGAGATCCGGAGGAGAGTCCGGGCGGAGGCAGCTGCGAGGCCACCGCCCCCACCACCACCAGCGGCCCGATCAACACCCGAGGGCCGCACAGAGGACTCACCCCGGACAGCTGCAGCAGCAACACCACCAGCAGCAGCAGCGGCAGCAGCAACAACACCAGCAGCTGCCATGAGGACGGCGAGGACGGCAACGACCGCTACGCAGACGACGCCGACCATCGCGGCGTCGACATCGGCCCCAGCTGGCCTGGAGCGCCGACCTGACGCGCCACCGCGCGACACTCGAGGAAGGACTGAGGTAGGAGGGCATCGCGGATTCAATTCTTCGCGCCGCGACCGGACCGCACAGTTTCAGCGTCCGGTAAGTCCCTCGCTACGCGATCACGGTGGTGGTTTCGTCGATGGTCCCCGGGCGCCCGGACGGGCTCCCCCGTTAGTTCCCCCACCCCCTCGACAGGGTGCCTCGGCCTCCCGAAGGCGGCCAGATCCGGCCCGCATTGGTGCGTGGGGACTGGGCGTGCCGCGCGGCGCCGGAGGTGTCGGGCCTGGTAGGGTCAACGCCCAGCCAATGCTGCCAGATGGCTCTGCGCCTCAGCCTCCTTTTAGCGAGACTGAGTGCGTCGAGCTCATCGAAGCGGCTGAGGCTGTCTCGTCGATAGACGAGTTGGAAGCGCTGGCAAGGCGACTTGCCACGCGTTTTCAGGCTGCGACTCCTGCTGGGCCCGGCGCCTCTGGTGCGCGAAATGCTCCCCGGCGTGGGGGCGGTCGGCCGCGCCGGAGGCGGGCAGCCGAGGACACGAACCCGGAGCGAGTAGCTGATCGTTCGGATCAGCCTGATCCCCTGCTTCCTCCCCCCATGGATCGCGTGAGTCGTGCGACTCACATCCAGCGCTTGTACAGACAAGACCCCCGGCGTGCATTTCGCGAGGTGATGCAGGGCCCTACCGTTCAGTGTGCTGTGCCACGCGATAGGGTTCTTCATCACTTCGAGGAAGTGTATCGCCGGCGTGAGGACCCGGAAGGTCTTGTCGGGGGCTGGCCGACTGAGCCCCCTTTGCAGGACGATAACGACGCGCTGGTGTCACCCTTCAGTCAGTTGGAGGTACTCCGTCGGCTCAAGAATGCGGCTAATACCGCGCCTGGACCCGACGGTCTTACCTATCGCGACTTGCGAAGGGTTGACCCCGGTGCGTGTGTCCTGACTGCGGTTTATAACGCCTGCCGCAGGCTGGAAGCGATCCCTGAGGGTTGGAAGACTTCCAACACCGTCTTGGTGTACAAGAAAGGGGATCAGGATGACCTGAGTAATTGGCGCCCGCTCGCGATGGGTTCGGTTCTCGCCAAGCTGTTCGCCGCCGTCGTGGCCGATCGTCTCACCGTATGGGCGACGCGCAACGGCCGCATCAGTCCTTCACAGAAGGGCTTCCTGAAGTACGAGGGATGCTACGAGCATTCCTTCGTGCTTCAAGAGGCCATTCAGGACGCACGTCGGACTGGAAAGGAGGTGGTGGTGGCGTGGTTGGACCTCCGAAATGCTTTCGGTTCGGTCCCCCATGTCTCCATCGCAGCCGCGCTGGAGGGAGCCCAGGTGCCTGCATCTCTCCGCCGTCTGGTGGCGAGTATGTACCGAGGGGCCACTACGAGGGTGAGAACTGCGGATGGTTTCACACCGGAGGTGAACATCCAGTCGGGTGTAAAACAAGGTTGCCCGTTGAGCCCCATAGTGTTCAACCTCGCTCTCGAGCCCGTACTTCGTGCCCTTGCATCCTCGGATGCGGGGTACGATTTACGCGGGACGAGATTGAACACTCTGGCGTATGCGGACGACCTTGCGCTGGTTGCCAGCGACCCCGCCGGGATGCGACTCCTCCTGTCCGCAGCGGAGAGGGCAGCACAGCGGATTGGCCTGCACTTTAACCCGGCTAAATGTGCCACTCTGCATATGAACTGCAGAAGAGGGCGCCGGGTGCTGCCGACTGTGTTCCCTCTCCAAGGAGAGCCCGTTCGCGCGTTATCGGACCGCGACGAATACCCCCACTTGGGTACGCCCACCGGTGCCAACGTGAGCCAGACCCCAATAAAGGCGCTCGTTGACATCGTTGAGTGCCTCAAGGCGATCGATGCCTCGTTGCTCGCCCCTTGGCAGAAGTTCGACGCGGTAGCCAAGTTTGTGCTGCCGCGTATGGACTTCGGGCTAAGGGGAATGAGGATGGAGAAGGGGCCACTCGGTGAAGTCGACCGCCAACTGAAAAGGCTGGCCAAAGGCTGGTTCCATCTCCCTCAGCGCGCGAGCGCGGAAGTGGTCTTCCTACCTCCATCTATGGGGGGAGGAGGGCTACTTCCGCTAGCTGATCTCGCGGACGCGCTCACCATCGCACACGCCTTCAGAATGCTGACGGCGGAGGATGAGGTGGTGAGAGCAATCGCGAGTAGCGGGTTGAGGGCGGCGGTCAGGAAGCGGCTCGGCCGAGAGCCGTGCATGAATGACGTGGCGGAATACCTTTCCGGTTCGCTGGAGGGAGATTTCGCCAGGCACGGGGGGGACGTTAAGTCCCTCTGGACCTCGGCACGTGACGCCGCCCGGAGGCAGTCAACGAAGCTCGGCGTGCGTTGGACGTGGTCTGACGAACGTGAGGAGCTGGCGATCGTGTTGCGAGCGACTCGAGACCGATCGACCATCGTACCACCAGCCGCACGCTCGCAAATAGTGCACCGGATGAGGGTTGCACTGGTCGAGTACTACCGCGGAACCTTGCTGGCGAAGCGGGACCAGGGTAAGGTCCACGAGGTGTCAGGACGGGCGAAGTGGTCCAACCATTTCCTCCGGACTGGCGGCTTTACGCGTTTTGCTGACTGGCGTTTCGTTCATCGAGCGCGTCTCAATGTCTTACCTCTTAACGGAGCTAGGCCTTGGGACGCGAACGACAAACGATGCCGGCGGTGCGGGAGCGCCCTCGAGACACTACCCCATGTGCTCGGACATTGCACTCCTCACTCCAACGCAATTCAGCGTCGGCACGATGCGATTGTCGATCGGATCGTTAAAGCACAGCAACTGCCTGGCGTCGTGACCACGAACCGCCCTGTGGCAGGGGTGGTTGGGGAGTTGGCCCAACTTCGGCCGGATATAGTTATCCGGGACGACCGGTCACGTGTCATCACCATCTTGGACGTGACGGTGCCCTTTGAGAACCGTCTGCAGTCTTGGGATGAGGCCAGAGCGCGGAAATACGCCAAGTACGCGCCCCTGGCGGACCAGCTGCAGGCGCAAGGGTACCGAGTTGTGGTTGACGCCTTTATCGTGGGTGCCCTCGGGTCGTGGTACTGGGGCAATGAGAAGGTGTTGAGATGGCTACGAATCTCTTCGTGGTACTCGTCGATGATGCGCCGACTCATTGTTTCGGACACGATCCGATGGTCCCGCGATATTTACGTGGAACACCTTACCGGCGCTAGGCAGTATGCACCGCTCGAGCCCGAAAATAATGATTAATATTTACCCTCCTGCCTTGGTCAGTAGATGAGGTGGCTCCAGTGTTATTAGGTACCGGCCTTCCCGCTTCATTGTCATATCATTCTTTCACCTATTGTATATACTATCATTCATCTTAGTCATGTCATTCACCGCCATTATACGCTATGCTGGCTACCTAAACATATAACTGTGATCATTACTACGTATCTATTGCTTTTAATCTATTTATTATTACCTATGTTATTACTATTAGTACGTTAATCATGCCACCCATCTCGCCTCACAAATTATCACTATTGTCTTAGGTTTATATCACTAGTTATTTATACAAATATTATTATATACTACCGCAAACTAGCCTAAGAAACTTACCTATACTTACCATAGTTGATCAGGCCTCTGCGGCGATAATCCCCGTATAGCCTGTAGTTAATAGTTATACGTGTTGCCCACCGCATTGTGATATTGTTTTGTGCCGTCCATGTGATGTCCTGTCCCGTCTTTGTTCTGTGCGGTGGAGCTGGTGCCCCTGGGCTGGTCGGCCTCGGTCTGCTGTAAAGTGGATTGGGGGGTGGCTAGTCCGTGGGCACCGCTGGATTTCTGTTGTGTGGTCCCGTGTTTGTCCCACGGATACAGTGGCGCCACATCCCCCGACCGTAGGACGGCGGGGGGCTCCCAGTATTACTTTGTTAGGACCCGCCGAAACTAATAAATATACTTCTTTGCTATGGCGGGTCCTCAATAGTGGGGGGTGGGTATTAAGCTGCCCCCCTTATATTTGTATTTAGGATATTATACATTGTATTATTTTTTTTAATTGTTTTATTGTCGGCGCCACGCGCCATTTACCCCCGGAGGAGCATTGTTCCTCCGGGGGAACACATTTTTATTGATAATGTATATTTTCAATAAATGGCGTTTATCTGTTCTTATCAGCTTAATATCTGATACGATTCCCATTGGGAATCCAGTATATTAAACTGATTTTTGGAGGTGGGTGAGGTGACGGGAGCTCGCTCCGGCCTTGCCGTGGGTTGGCCTGGTATTGCAGTACCTCCAGGACTGGCCCAATTATCCTTTGCAATTTTATATTCCTCCCTTTAATAAGGTTTGAGGAACGGCAAGGCCATCCACCTTTACCAAAAATCAGTTTTCCGTACCTTGTCCCTGCCGCGACCGATTTTACCGGGGGCGCGGTACTCTTTATAGGACTTAGAATTATTCCGGGCTCTCTACACCCGTTTGAATTTAGGGACTTAGGTTTATTCTAGTCATTCCTCCTGAGAGCCTTTACACTCTCCGGAGGAATTTTAACTTTGATTTTATTCTCGCGACTTTTATCTTACGCTCGGTCGGGAAGCGATTAGTTTAAGTTTTATTTTTCTGTGTTAAGTGTTAGTCTAAGTTCAGTGTCGCGCGGTGTGTACAGTGTCGGTAACTGCGTGCAGTGTCGTTTAATTTATTTGTGCTGTCTCTCTGTGTGCCGCGCAGAGAGTTCGCGAGTGCGGAGTGTTCGCGGATAACCCCCTTGGAGGCGCTACCGGAGGACGCAGTCGCCGTCCCAACGTTAAGTGGTCGGAGGTAAGTAGAGTGTTCTTTCCCCCTCCTTATCGTCCAACTCCCTTTCCTCAATCGAGCTCCTTACCGGTAACGGGAGGGAGTAATCGAGGGAGGAATCGGTTTTAACCCCTTTGAATTTCCCGGTTCCCTTCCATCAGCCCCCACTCGCCTGCCAGCGAGCTTTGCTCTAAGGCATCCGAGTGTCGGTTGCTGTAAGGCGACCTAACCCTACCCTACAATTCCCTTCTAACCTCCCCCGGTGTCAGGCGCTCTGCTGCGCGCGTCGCTCCTTGGAGCGATCCCCGCGGCTAAGTGCCCATCGGAGTCCCTAACCTTAAAGCCCGGGTGGTGACAGCTGTCATCGTGCGAGCCACTCTGAGGAGTGACTCCCGCGCGTCAGTTGCCGCCATCTTCCTTATCCCCTCTAGTGCGAGGAGTTAGTCGGTTTGTGGCGGGAAACCGTCACGCCGCCTGGCGAATCCCCTAGGGTACCCTCTCCTAGTTAGATTAGCTTAACCGTCGGTTAAGTTCCCGTTTAGTGTACTCCGACCACTGCGAGATGGCGACACCACCACGCGTCCCTCTGAGGATCGAGGTTCCTCTTCCGGAGGAATTTCGATGCCCTGTCTGCTACGGCGGCACGGGCCTAATTCGCTCCACGGGGCGTTTTAAGGGGAATGCGGAGCTGTCGAAGCACCTGGCCCTTATGGCCAGGCGAAATGAGCCGGCTCATGCGGGGCTCTTTATACAGTATGCGTGCTCGAGGTGTTCCTACATCGGACAGGGGAAGTATCCTCTGAAAGATGTGAAGGCGCACTTCGGGCGCGCACATCCCCGCGCGACAGCCTCCCCCCCATCGACGGCCAGTACATCTGGCACTAATACCTCCGCCCCCGCGAACTCTCGACCCGCGACTACTATACGTAGCGCGGGCGTAAGAACAATAAGAGCGGCGATAAGTGCGACGGCGACGACGACGGGTGCGACGAGGACACCACCATCCACGACCTCGGCCACGACGACCACCACCGTGGCAGCCTCCATCGCAACAACTAGGAGGATGGGAGGACCAGCGACCCGGATGACGCTGACCTTTGGGCCGACGCGGCAGGTTCCAGCCACCCAACACCTTGTGCGGACTGCCGGGGCGACGGGAGTCACCGTCCCCCTACGACCCTCGCCATCTACATCTTCGAGCGGGGGTCCCACTAGAGCGTCGACCCAGAGGCCAAACATCCGAGGAGCCGATACCATGCGGAGCGCGCTCGGGGGAACACGGACATCTAGTTCCCCCCGCCCCGGTCCATCAACATCTTCTGGACGGGGATCAACTCCACCTCCTCGACGGAGTGGAAGCGGTGCAACGACCACCTCTGCGCCGACTTCCACCCGTCCCTCGCAGACGACCACCACGCGAGGAGTGACGACCAGGCGAGGACGTGCGACCAGCGCCCCGCCTGTGTCCCCAAGAGTCACGAGGAGTAGGGCCAGGAGTCAGAGAGCCGCCACAGAGGATCGGTCTCTCGAACGGACGCAGCAGAGGTTCCGGCGATCACCTCCGGTCACCGCCGGGACAACTTTTGCGGCCATTGTTGCGACCACCCCTACGCCCGTCGTTGCCCCCGTCGCCAGCGAGGGAGCACCGACACCACCCACAACGACTGCACCAACCCTCCAGCAGCAGCGCGAAGAAATTCGCCAACGCCTACTGCTGCTGCAGGGCGGACAGCCCTTCGTCGCCCTCGGAGGTCTTTTGGACCCCCCGACGACCCCGCCCAGCGAGACTACCATTCCCACCTCCAGTCCGGTAGCCACGATCACCGCCACTACCATTACCACCTCGGTATGTGGCGGGCCGATCTGCTCTACGGCCGTCCATCCCGGGAGGATAAGTCCCCCCCGAACGCCACCAAGGATGGAGGACGTGATCGTGGAGGAAGAGGAGGAGATACCGGACGAGGCGCCTGCAGTAACATCCGATGCAGGTGCCGGGAGCGAGGAAGAGGAGGTGAGAGAGATCCCCGCCAGACGCCTCAGCGACGGAGCTGTCACCCTCTCCGTCGCGGGACGACCAAGGGTCTTAAGATCTGGTCGTCCCAGGCGATCCGTAATAATATCTAGCGGATCGTCGTCGTCGTCGTCGAGCGACGACGAGGTGTTCTGGCGGAACACCTCTTTTCCTCAAACACCTGCTCCCCCGGAGGTGGAAGTACTGCCTCATACGCCCGAACTGGAGGCAGTAAGGAGGAGATACTCGGCGACCCGTGAGTATCTCGCAGGGGTCGTCGAGTACCACGCGGGAAGTCGGGAGGTCCCGGACGACGAAGAAGAGGAGATCCGGAGGAGAGTCCGGGCGGAGGCAGCTGCGAGGCCACCGCCCCCACCACCACCAGCGGCCCGATCAACACCCGAGGGCCGCACCGAGGACTCACCCCGGACAGCTGCAGCAGCAACACCACCAGCAGCAGCAGCGGCAGCAGCAACAACACCAGCAGCTGCCATGAGGACGGCGAGGACGGCAACGACCGCTACGCAGACGACGCCGACCATCGCGGCGTCGACATCGGCCCCAGCTGGCCTGGAGCGCCGACCTGACGCGCCACCGCGCGACACTCGAGGAAGGACTGAGGTAGGAGGGCATCGCGGATTCAATTCTTCGCGCCGCGACCGGACCGCACAGTTTCAGCGTCCGGTAAGTCCCTCGCTACGCGATCACGGTGGTGGTTTCGTCGATGGTCCCCGGGCGCCCGGACGGGCTCCCCCGTTAGTTCCCCCACCCCCTCGACAGGGTGCCTCGGCCTCCCGAAGGCGGCCAGATCCGGCCCGCATTGGTGCGGGAGGACTGGGCGGGCCGCGCGGCGCCGGAGGTGTCGGGCCTGGTAGGGTCAACGCCCAGCCAACGCTGCCAGATGACTCTGCGCCTCAGCCTCCTTTTAGCGAGACTGAGTGCGTCGAGCTCATCGAAGCGGCTGAGGCTGTCTCGTCGATAGACGAGTTGGAAGCGCTGGCAAGGCGACTTGCCACGCGTTTTCAGGCTGCGACTCCTGCTGGGCCCGGCGCCTCTAGTGCGCGAAATGCTCCCCGGCGTGGGGGCGGTCGGCCGCGCCGGAGGCGGGCAGCCGAGGACACGAACCCGGAGCGAGTAGCTGATCGTTCGGATCAGCCTGATCCCCTGCTTCCTCCCCCCATGGATCGCGTGAGTCGTGCGACTCACATCCAGCGCTTGTACAGACAAGACCCCCGGCGTGCATTTCGCGAGGTGATGCAGGGCCCTACCGTTCAGTGTGCTGTGCCACGCGATAGGGTTCTTCATCACTTCGAGGAAGTGTATCGCCGGCGTGAGGACCCGGAAGGTCTTGTCGGGGGCTGGCCGACTGAGCCCCCTTTGCAGGACGATAACGACGCGCTGGTGTCACCCTTCAGTCAGCTGGAGGTACTCCGTCGGCTCAAGAACGCGGCTAATACCGCGCCTGGACCCGACGGTCTTACCTATCGCGACTTGCGAAGGGTTGACCCCGGTGCGTGTGTCCTGACTGCGGTTTATAACGCCTGCCGCAGGCTGGAAGCGATCCCTGAGGGTTGGAAGACTTCCAACACCGTCTTGGTGTACAAGAAAGGGGATCAGGATGACCTGAGTAATTGGCGCCCGCTCGCGATGGGTTCGGTTCTCGCCAAGCTGTTCGCCGCCGTCGTGGCCGATCGTCTCACCGTATGGGCGACGCGCAACGGCCGCATCAGTCCTTCACAGAAGGGCTTCCTGAAGTACGAGGGATGCTACGAGCATTCCTTCGTGCTTCAGGAGGCCATTCAGGACGCACGTCGGACTGGAAAGGAGGTAGTGGTGGCGTGGTTGGACCTCCGAAATGCTTTTGGTTCGGTCCCCCACGTCTCCATTGCAGCCGCGCTGGAGGGAGCCCAGGTGCCTGCATCTCTCCGCCGTTTGGTGGCGAGTATGTACCGAGGGGCCACTACGAGGGTGAGGACTGCGGATGGTTACACCTCGGAGGTGAACATCCAGTCGGGTGTAAAACAAGGTTGCCCGTTGAGCCCCATAGTGTTCAACCTCGCTCTCGAGCCCGTACTTCGTGCCCTCGCATCCTCGGATGCGGGGTACGATTTGCGCGGGACGAGATTGAACACTCTGGCGTACGCGGATGACCTTGCGCTGGTCGCCAGCGACCCCGCCGGGATGCGACTCCTCCTGTCCGCAGCGGAGAGGGCAGCACAGCGGATTGGCCTACACTTTAACCCGGCTAAATGTGCCACTCTGCATATGAACTGCAGAAGAGGGCGCCGGGTGCTGCCGACTGTGTTCCCTCTCCAAGGAGAGCCCGTTCGCGCGCTATCGGACCGCGACGAATACCCCCACTTGGGTACGCCCACCGGTGCCAACGTGAGCCAGACCCCAATAAAGGCGCTCGTTGACATCGTTGAGTGCCTCAAGGCGATCGATGCCTCGTTGCTCGCCCCTTGGCAGAAGTTCGACGCGGTAGCCAAGTTTGTGCTGCCGCGTATGGACTTCGGTCTAAGGGGAATGAGGATGGAGAAAGGGCCACTCGGTGAAGTCGACCGCCAACTGAAAAGGCTGGCTAAAGGCTGGTTCCATCTCCCTCAGCGCGCGAGCGCGGAAGTGGTCTTCCTACCTCCATCAATGGGGGGGTGGAGGGCTACTTCCGCTAGCTGATCTCGCGGATGCGCTCACCATCGCACACGCCTTCAGAATGCTGACGGCGGAGGATGAGGTGGTGAGAACAATCGCGAGTAGCGGGTTGAGGGCGGCGGTCAGGAAGCGGCTCGGCCGAGAGCCGTGCATGGATGACGTGGCGGAATACCTTTCCGGTTCGCTGGAGGGGGATTTCGCCAGGCACGGGGGGGACGTTAAGTCCCTCTGGACCTCGGCACGTGACGCCGCCCGGAGGCAGTCAACGAAGCTCGGCGTGCGTTGGACGTGGTCTGGCGAACGTGAGGAGCTGGCGATCGTGTTGCGAGCGACTCGAGACCGATCGACCATCGTACCACCAGCCGCACGCTCGCAAATAGTGCACCGGATGAGGGTTGCACTGGTCGAGTACTACCGCGGAACCTTGCTGGCGAAGCGGGACCAGGGTAAGGTCCACGAGGTGTCAGGACGGGCGAAGTGGTCTAACCATTTCCTCCGGACTGGCGGCTTTACGCGTTTTGCCGACTGGCGTTTCGTTCATCGAGCGCGTCTCAATGTCTTGCCTCTGAACGGAGCTAGGCCTTGGGAGGCGAACGATAAACGATGCCGGCGGTGCGGGAGCGCCCTCGAGACACTACCCCATGTGCTCGGACATTGCACCCCTCACTCCAACGCGATTCAGCGCCGGCACGATGCGATTGTCGATCGGATCGTAAAAGCACAGCAACTGCCCGGCGTCGTGACCACGAACCGCCCTGTGGCAGGGGTGGTTGGGGAGTTGGCCCAACTTCGGCCGGATATAGTTATCCGGGACGACCGGTCACGTGTCATCACCATCTTGGACGTGACGGTGCCCTTCGAGAATCGTCTGCAGTCTTGGGATGAGGCCAGAGCGCGGAAATACGCCAAGTACGCGCCCCTGGCGGACCAGCTGCAGGCGCAAGGGTACCGAGTTGTGGTTGACGCCTTTATCGTGGGTGCCCTCGGGTCGTGGTACTGGGGCAATGAGAAAGTGCTGAGATGGCTACGAATATCTTCGTGGTATGCGTCGATGATGCGCCGACTCATTGTCTCGGACACGATCCGATGGTCCCGCGATATCTACGTGGAACACTTGACCGGCGCCAGGCAGTATGCACCGCTCGAGCCCGAAAATAATGTTTGATATTTTTCCCTCCTGCCTTGGTCAGTGGATGAGGTGGCTCTCGTGATAATAGGTATCGGCCTTTTGTTCTCGCTCCCATATCATTCTCTCACCTATTGTATATATTATCATTCATCCATTCAAGTCATGTCATTCACCGCCATTACCCATCGTGCCGATCACCTGTAATATAATTGTATTTATGAATTTATATGCTACTTACTTACCGCTGCTTTATGTATTATTATTTATTATCTATATTTTATCTATCTTATTTTTCTATTCTATGGTGCCACCCATCCTGCCTCGCTAATTAATGCTACTTATACTATTACATATTATTATGAACCATACGATGGTATATTATTGCTAGTAATTAACTTATCTAATTTAACTTACCTTCTAATTAATTAATTAAGCTATGTGTAGCCCACCGCGCTGTGTTGTCCATGTAGTGTCCTGTTCTGTCCCTGTTCTGTGCGGTGGAGCTGGTACCCCTTGGCCGGCCGGCCTCGGTCCATTGAAAGATGGATCGGGGGATGGCTGGTCACGGGGTGCCGCTGGATTTCTGTTGGTGTCGTCCTGTTTTTGTCCACAGATTTGGCGTCACATCCCCCGACTGCTGCAAAAGCGGCGGGGGATTATCAGAATAATATTGTAAGGGCCCGTCAACACTAATAAATCAATACTCTGAAACGACGGGCTCCCAATAGTGGGGGGTGGGTAATTAGCCGCCCCCCTTATACTTGTATTCATATATATAGTCTTTTCTATTTTGTATTTGTTTTGTGTGGCGCCTGCGCCATTTATACTACCCCCGGAGGAGCATTGTTCCTCCGGGGGAACACATTTTTATTGTAAATTTTTTAATTTTCAATAAATGGCGTTTATCTGTTCTTATCAGCTTAATATCTGATACGATTCCCATTGGGAATCCAGTATATTAAACTGATTTTTGGAGGTGGGTGAGGTGACGGGAGCTCGCTCCGGCCTTGCCGCGGGTTGGCCTGGTATTGCAGTACCTCCAGGACTGGCCCAATTATCCTTTGCAATTTTATATTCCTCCCTTTAATAAGGTTTGAGGAACGGCAAGGCCATCCACCTTTACCAAAAATCAGTTTTCCATACCTTATCCCTGCCGCGACCAATTTTACCGGTGTCGCGGTACTCTTTATAGGACTTAGAATTATTCCGGGCTCTTTACACCCGTTTGAATTTAGGGACTTAGGTTTATTCTAGTCATTCCTCCTGAGAGCCTTTACACTCTCCGGAGGAATTTTAACTTTGGTTTTATTTTCGCGACTTTTACCTTACGCTCGGTCGGGAAGCGATTAGTTTAAGTTTTATTTCTGAGTGTTAAGTGTTTAGAGTTTAAGTTCAGTGTCGCGCGGTGTGTAGTGTCGGTAACTGCGTGCAGTGTCGTAACTTATTTTGTGCTGTCCCTCTGTGTGCCGCGCAGAGAGTTCGCGAGTGCGGAGTGTTCGCGGATAACCCCCTTGGAGGCGCTACCGGAGGACGCAGTCGCCGTCCCAACGTTAAGTGGTCGGAGGTAGGTAGAGTGTTCTTTCCCCCTCCTTATCGTCCAACTCCCTTTCCTCAATCGAGCTCCTTACCGGTAACGGGAGGGAGTAATCGAGGGAGGAATCGGTTTTAACCCCTTTGAATTTCCCGGTTCCCTTCCATCAGCCCCCACTCGCCTGCCAGCGAGCTTTGCTCTAAGGCATCCGAGTGTCGGTTGCTGTAAGGCGACCTAACCCTACCCTACATTTCCCTTCTAACCTCCCCCGGTGTTTAGGCGCTCTGCTGCGCGCGTCGCTCCTAGGAGCGATCCCTGCGGCTAAGTGCCCACCGGAGTCCCTAACCTTAAAGCCCGGGTGGTGACAGCTGTCATCGTGCGAGCCACTCTGAGGAGTGACTCCCGCGCGTCAGTTGCCGCCATCTTCCTTATCCCCTCTAGTGCGAGGAGTTAGTCGGTTTGTGGCGGGAAACCGTCACGCCGCCTGGCGAATCCCCTAGAGTACCCTCTCCTAGTTAGTTTAGCTTAACCGTCGGTTAAGTTCCCGTTTAGTGTACTCCGACCACTGCGAGATGGCGACACCACCACGCGTTCCTCTGAGGATCGAGGTACCTCTACCGGAGGTATTTCGATGCCCGGTCTGCTACGGCGGTTCGGGCCTAATTCGCTCCAAGGGGAGTTTTAAAGGGAATGCGGAGCTGTCTAAGCACCTGGCCCTTATGGCCAGGAATAATGAGCCGGCTCATGCGGGGCTCTACATTGAATATGCGTGCTCGCAGTGCTCCTTCGTCGGAAAGGGCAGGTATGCCCTTAAAGACGTTAAGGCGCATTTCGAGCGATCGCATCCCCGTTCGACAGCTCCCTCCCAATCGACCGCCAGCACATCTGGCGTAAATACCTCCGCCCCCGCGAGCTCTCGCCCCGCGACTACTACACGTAGCGCGGGAGTAAGGACCGTAAGAGCGGCGATACGTGCGACGGCGACGACGACGGGTGCCACGAGGACACCACCATCGACCTCGGCCACGACAACCACCACAGTGGCAGCCTCCATCAACACCACGAGGAGGACGGGAGGATCAGCGACACAGATGACGTTGACCTTTGGGCCGACGCGGCAGGTTCCGGCCACACAACACCTCGTGCGGACTGCCGGGGCGACGGGAGTCACCGTCCCCCTTCGACCCTCGCCATCTACATCTTCGAGCGGGGGTCCATCAAGAGCGTCGACCCAGAGGCCGAACATCCGAGGAGCCGATACCATGCGGAGCGCGCTCGGGGGAACGCGGACATCTAGTTCCCCCCGCCCCGGTCCATCAACATCCTCTGGCCGGGGACCAACTCCACCTCCTCGACGGAGTGGGAGCGGTGCAACGACCACCTCTGCGCCGACTTCCACCCGTCCCTCGCAGACGACCACCACGCGAGGAGTGACGACCAGGCGAGGACGTGCGACCAGCGCCCCGCCTGTGTCCCCAAGAGTCACGAGGAGCAAGGCAAGGAGAACAAGAGCGGCCACCGAGGATCGGTCTCCAGAGCGCCCGCGGCAGCAGTTCCGGAGGTCACCACCGGTTACCACTGGGACAACGTACGCGGACGTCGTCGCAACTCCCCCCACACCCGTCGTCGCCACCGTCGCCAGCGAGGGAGCAACAGCGCCGACCACGACTACAACAGTGCCGACCCTGGAGCAGCAGCGGCAGGAGATCCGCCAACGGTTACAGCTGCTTCAGGGAAGGCAGCCCTTCGTCGTCCTCGAGAGGATCCCGGACCCTCCGACGACCCCGCCCAGCGACATCCAGATACCCACCTCCAGCCCGGTAACCACGATCACCGCCACTACCATTACCACCTCGGTATGTGGCGGGCCGATCTGTTCTACGGCCGTCCATCCCGGGAGGATAAGTCCCCCCCGAACACCACCAAGGATGGAGGACGTGATCGTGGAGGAAGAGGAGGAGATACCGGAAGAGGCGCCCGCCGTAACACCAGATGCGGGTGCCGGGAGCGAGGAAGAGGTGAGAGAGATCCCCGCCAGACGCCTCAGCGACGGAGCTGTCACCCTCTCCGTCGCGGGACGACCAAGGGTCTTAAGATCTGGTCGTCCCAGGCGATCCGTAATAATATCCAGCGGATCGTCGTCGTCGTCGTCGAGCGACGACGAGGTGTTCTGGCGGAACACCTCTTTTCCTCAAACACCTGCTCCCCCGGAGGTGGAAGTACTGCCTCACACTCCTGAGTTGGAGGCAGTAAGAAGGAGATACTCGGCGACCCGTGAGTATCTCGCAGGGGTCGTCGAGTACCACGCGGGAAGTCGGGAGGTTCCGGATGAAGAAGAGGAGGAGATCCGGAGGAGAGTCCGGGCGGAGGCGGCTGCGAGGCCACCGCCCCCACCACCAGCGGCCCGATCAACACCGGAGGGTCGCATCGAGGACTCCCCCCGGACAGCTGCAGCAGCAACACCACCAGCAGCAGCAGCGGCAGCAGCAACAACATCAGCAGCTGCCGCGAGGACGACGAGGATGGCAACGACCGCCACGCAGACGACGATTACGATGGCAACGCCATCAACATCGGCCCCAGCAGGACTGGAGCGCCGACCTGACGCGCCACCGCGCGACACTCGAGGTAGGACTGAGACAGGGGGGCATCGCGGATTCAACTCATCGCGCCGCGACCGGACTGCATTAGTTCAGCGTCCGGTAAGTCCCTTGCAGCATGGTCATGGTGGTGGTTTCGTCGATGGTCCCCGGGCGCCCGGACGGGCTCCCCCGTTAGTTCCCCCACCCCCTCGACAGGGTGCCTCGGCCTCCCGAAGGCGGCCAGATCCGGCCCGCATTGGTGCGGGGGGACTGGGCGTGCCGCGCGGCGCCGGAGGTGTCGGGCCTGGTAGGGTCAACGCCCAGCCAATGCTGCCAGATGGCTCTGCGCCTCAGCCTCCTTTTAGCGAGACTGAGTGCGTCGAGCTCATCGAAGCGGCTGAGGCTGTCTCGTCGATAGACGAGTTGGAAGCGCTGGCAAGGCGACTTGCCATGCGTTTTCAGGCTGCGACTCCTGCTGGGCCCGGCGCCTCCGGTGCGCGAAATGCTCCCCGGCGTGGGGGCGGTCGGCCGCGCCGGAGGCGGGCAGCCGAGGACACGAACCCGGAGCGAGTAGCTGATCGTTCGGATCAGCCTGATCCCCTGCTTCCTCCCCCCATGGATCGCGTGAGTCGTGCGACTCACATCCAGCGCTTGTACAGACAAGACCCCCGGCGTGCATTTCGCGAGGTGATGCAGGGCCCTACCGTTCAGTGTGCTGTGCCACGCGATGGGGTCCTTCATCACTTCGAGGAAGTGTATCGCCGGCGTGAGGACCCGGAAGGTCTTGTCGGGGGCTGGCCGACTGAGCCCCCGTTGCAGGACGATAACGACGCGCTGGTGTCACCCTTCAGTCAGCTGGAGGTACTCCGTCGGCTCAAGAACGCGGCTAATACCGCGCCTGGACCCGACGGTCTTACCTATCGCGACTTGCGAAGGGTTGACCCCGGTGCGTGTGTCCTGACTGCGGTTTATAACGCCTGCCGCAGGCTGGAAGCGATCCCTGAGGGTTGGAAGACTTCCAACACCGTCTTGGTGTACAAGAAAGGGGATCAGGATGACCTGAGTAATTGGCGCCCGCTCGCGATGGGTTCGGTTCTCGCCAAGCTGTTCGCCGCCGTCGTGGCCGATCGTCTCACCGTATGGGCGACGCGCAACGGCCGCATCAGTCCTTCACAGAAGGGCTTCTTGAAGTACGAGGGATGCTACGAGCATTCCTTCGTGCTTCAAGAGGCCATTCAGGACGCACGTCGGACTGGAAAGGAGGTGGTGGTGGCGTGGTTGGACCTCCGAAATGCTTTCGGTTCGGTCCCCCACGTCTCCATCGCAGCCGCGCTGGAGGGAGCCCAGGTGCCTGCATCTCTCCGCCGTCTGGTGGCGAGTATGTACCGAGGGGCCACTACGAGGGTGAGAACTGCGGATGGTTTCACACCGGAGGTGAACATCCAGTCGGGTGTAAAACAAGGTTGCCCGTTGAGCCCCATAGTGTTCAACCTCGCTCTCGAGCCCGTACTTCGTGCCCTTGCATCCTCGGATGCGGGGTACGATTTACGCGGGACGAGATTGAACACTCTGGCGTATGCGGACGACCTTGCGCTGGTTGCCAGCGACCCCGCCGGGATGCGACTCCTCCTGTCCGCAGCGGAGAGGGCAGCACAGCGGATTGGCCTGCACTTTAACCCGGCTAAATGTGCCACTCTGCATATGAACTGCAGAGGAGGGCGCCGGGTGCTGCCGACTGTGTTCCCTCTCCAAGGAGAGCCCGTTCGCGCGTTATCGGACCGCGACGAATACCCCCACTTGGGTACACCCACCGGTGCCAACGTGAGCCAGACCCCAATAAAGGCGCTCGTTGACATCGTTGAGTGCCTCAAGGCGATTGATGCCTCGTTGCTCGCCCCTTGGCAGAAGTTTGACGCGGTAGCCAAGTTTGTGCTGCCGCGTATGGACTTCGGTCTAAGGGGTATGAGGATGGAGAAAGGGCCACTCGGTGAAGTCGACCGCCAACTGAAAAGACTGGCGAAAGGCTGGTTCCATCTCCCTCAGCGCGCGAGCGCGGAAGTGGTCTTCCTACCTCCATCTATGGGGGGAGGAGGGCTACTTCCGCTAGCTGATCTCGCGGATGCGCTCACCATCGCACACGCCTTCAGAATGCTGACGGCGGAGGATGAGGTGGTGAGAGCAATCGCGAGTAGCGGGTTGAGGGCGGCGGTCAGGAAGCGGCTCGGCCGAGAGCCGTGCATGGATGACGTGGCGGAATACCTCTCCGGTTCGCTGGAGGGGGATTTCGCCAGGCACGGGGGGGACGTTAAGTCCCTCTGGACCTCGGCACGTGACGCCGCCCGGAGGCAGTCAACGAAGCTCGGCGTGCGTTGGACGTGGTCTGACGAACGTGAGGAGCTGGCGATCGTGTTGCGAGCGACTCGTGACCGATCGACGATCGTACCACCAGCCGCACGCTCGCAGATAGTGCACCGGATGAGGGTTGCGCTGGTCGAGTACTACCGCGGAACCTTGCTGGCGAAGCGGGACCAGGGTAAGGTCCACGAGGTGTCGGGACGGGCGAAGTGGTCTAACCATTTCCTCCGGACTGGCGGCTTTACGCGTTTCGCCGACTGGCGTTTCATTCATCGAGCGCGTCTCAATGTCTTGCCTCTGAACGGAGCTAGGCCTTGGGAGGCGAACGATAAACGATGCCGGCGGTGCGGGAGCACCCTCGAGACACTACCCCATGTGCTCGGACATTGCACTCCTCATTCAAACGCAATTCAGCGTCGGCACGATGCGATCGTCGATCGGTTAGCGAAAGCATCGCGACTGCCTGGTGTCGTCTCCACTAATCGCCCTGTGGCAGGGGTGGTTGGGGACCTCGCGCAACTTCGGCCTGATCTCGTTATACGAGACGACCGGTCGCGTCTTATCACTATCCTAGACGTGACGGTACCCTTCGAAAATCGCATCCAGTCATGGGATGAAGCTAGGGCTAGGAAACACGCCAAGTACCAGCCCTTAGCCGACCAGCTGCGTGCGCAAGGGTATCAAGTTGTTGTCGATGCCTTCATTGTAGGGGCCCTCGGATCGTGGTACTGGGGGAATGAAAAGGTGTTGAGATGGCTACGGATTTCTCCGTGGTATTCATCAATGATGCGCCGGCTCATTGTCTCGGACACTATCCGTTGGTCCCGGGACATCTATGTGGAGCACTTGACCGGCGTCAGGCAGTATGCGCCCCTTGCGCCCGAGAATGTTGATGAATAATATTGGCCCTCCTGCCTTGGTCCTTGGAAGGGTTGGCGTTATATGGGCAACAGTGGCTATCTTCGTATCCATCCCATTAAACTCGCCTATTGTAAATATGATCATCCATTACATTCATCTCACTCATCGTCATTTATCATGTAACTGGTTGCCCAACCGATATCTACTCGAACTAATTTGCTCATCTAGCTATATACTTAAATTATTATTTATATACTTGACTATTTACACCATTTTATTTACACAATTTTACTATTTACAAAATTTTATCACGCTGCCACCCTTCCCCCTCTGCATAGAATACTAAGACGTCTTTAATTTGTATATCTAATCGCTACGGTTCGTACTACAGTGCTATTAATATTATTGTAACTTAACTTAGCCTAATTTAAATAACTTACCTACCACGTAGTACTTGCCGGACGCGATTTATGTTAAACTAAATATAATATGTCTGATTTACTGAGACTTGTGTTGCCCACCGCACTGTGTCCTGTCCGGTGCTGTCATGTGTTGTCCTGTTTGTCTTTGTTGTGCGGTGGAGCGGTACCCCTGGGCCGGCCGTCCTCGGTCCGCTGGAAAGTGGACTGGAGCTGGCTGGTCATGGGGTGCCACTGGATTTCTGTTGTGTGGTGTCCTGTGTATGTCCCCCAGATACGATGGCGCCACATCCCCTGACCGCGGTGCGGCGGGGGACCAATGATATATATTGTAAGGGCCTGCCGAACAAATAAATCAACTTTTTTCGCAATGATAAAGGCGGGCCCAATAGTGGGGGGTGGGTTAGTAGCCACCCCCCTTATATTTTTTATATACGTATTCATCGACTGTGTTCGGTACCTGTCTATTGTTTTAGCGCCACGCGCCATTACCCCCGGGGGAGCATTGTTCCTCCGGGGGAACACATCTTATTGTATTCGTTCTTCGTTGCAATAAATGGCTTCGTATCTGTTCTTATCAGCTTAATATCTGATACGATTCCCATTGGGAATCCAGTATATTAAACTGATTTTTGGAGGTGGGTGAGGTGACGGGAGCTCGCTCCGGCCTTGCCGTGGGTTGGCCTGGTATTGCAGTACCTCCAGGACTGGCCCAATTATCCTTTCCAATTTTATATTCCTCCCTTTAATAAGGTTTGAGGAACGGCAAGGCCATCCACCTTTACCAAAAGTCAGTTTTCCGTACCTGATCCCTGCCGCGACCGATTTTACCGGTGTCGCGGTACTCTTCTACAGTATACTACCTTTAGGACTTAGAATTATTCCGGGCTCTTTACACCCGTTTGAATTTTATATTAGGACTTAGTTTTATTTCTAGTCTTTCCTCCTGAGAGCCTTTACACTCTCCGGAGGAATTTTAAAGTCTTACGCTCTCGGTCGGGAAGCGATTAGTTTAAGTTTTATTTTTCTGTGTTAAGTGTTAGTCTAAGTTCAGTGTCGCGCGGTGTGTACAGTGTCGGTAACTGCGTGCAGTGTCGTTAATTTATTTGTGCTGTCCCTCTGTGTGCCGCGCAGAGAGTTCGCGAGTGCGGAGTGTTCGCGGATAACCCCCTTGGAGGCGCCACCGGAGGACGCAGTCGTCACCCCAACGTTAAGTGGTCGGAGGTAAAGTAGAGTGTTTCTTTCCCCTTCCTTATCGTCCAACTCCCTTTCCTCAATCGAGCTCCTTACCGGTAACGGGAGGGAGTAATCGAGGGAGGAATCGGTTTTAACCCCTTTGAATTTCCCGGTTCCCTTTCATCAGCCCCCACTCGCCTGCCAGCGAGCCTTGCTCTAAGGCATCCGAGTGTCGGTTGCTGTAAGGCGACCTAACCCTACCCTACATTTCCCCTCTAACCTCCCCCGGTGTCAGGCGCTCTGCTGCGCGCGTCGCTCCTTGGAGCGATCCCCGCGGCTAAGTGCCCATCGGAGTCCCTAACCTCTTTGCACGGGTGGTGACAGCTGTCATCGTGCGAGCCACTCCGAGGAGTGACTCCCGCGCGTCAGTTGCCGCCATCTTCCTTATCCCCTCTAGTGCGAGGAGTTAGTCGGTTTGTGGCGGGAAACTGTCACGCCGCCTGGCGAATCCCCTAGAGTACCCTCTCCTAGTTAGTTTAACTTAACCGTCGGTTAAGTTTCCCGGTTACTCCGACCACTGCGAGATGGCGACACCACCACGCGTCCCTCTGAGGATCGAGGTTCCTCTTCCGGAGGAATTTCGATGCCCTGTCTGCTACGGCGGCACGGGCCTAATTCGCTCCACGGGGCGTTTTAAGGGGAATGCGGAGCTGTCGAAGCACCTGGCCCTTATGGCAAGGCGAAATGAGCCGGCTCATGCGGGGCTCTTTATACAGTATGCGTGCTCGAGGTGTTCCTACATCGGACAGGGGAAGTATCCTCTGAAAGATGTGAAGGCGCACTTCGGGCGCGCACATCCCCGCGCGGCAGCCTCCCCCCCATCGACGGCCAGTACATCTGGCACTAATACCTCCGCCCCCGCGAACTCTCGACCCGCGACTACTATACGTAGCGCGGGCGTAAGAACAATAAGAGCGGCGATAAGTGCGACGGCGACGACGACGGGTGCGACGAGGACACCACCATCCACGACCTCGGCCACGACGACCACCACCGTGGCAGCCTCCATCGCAACAACTAGGAGGATGGGAGGACCAGCGACCCGGATGACGCTGACCTTTGGGCCGACGCGGCAGGTTCCAGCCACCCAACACCTTGTGCGGACTGCCGGGGCGACGGGAGTCACCGTCCCCCTACGACCCTCGCCATCTACATCTTCGAGCGGGGGTCCCACTAGAGCGTCGACCCAGAGGCCAAACATCCGAGGAGCCGATACCATGCGGAGCGCGCTCGGGGGAACACGGACATCTAGTTCCCCCCGCCCCGGTCCATCAACATCTTCTGGACGGGGATCAACTCCACCTCCTCGACGGAGTGGAAGCGGTGCAACGACCACCTCTGCGCCGACTTCCACCCGTCCCTCGCAGACGACCACCACGCGAGGAGTGACGACCAGGCGAGGACGTGCGACCAGCGCCCCGCCTGTGTCCCCAAGAGTCACGAGGAGTAGGGCCAGGAGTCAGAGAGCCGCCACAGAGGATCGGTCTCCCGAACGGACGCAGCAGAGGTTCCGGCGATCACCTCCGGTCACCGCCGGGACAACTTTTGCGGCCATTGTTGCGACCACCCCTACGCCCGTCGTTGCCCCCGTCGCCAGCGAGGGAGCACCGACACCAGCCACAACGACAGCACCAACCCTCCAGCAGCAGCGCGAAGAAATTCGCCAACGTATACTGCTGCTGCAGGGCGGACAGCCCTTCGTCGCCCTCGGAGGTCTTTTGGACCCCCCGACGACCCCGCCCAGCGAGACTACCATTCCCACCTCCAGTCCGGTAGCCACGATCACCGCCACTACCATTACCACCTCGGTATGTGGCGGGCCGATCTGCTCTACGGCCGTCCATCCCGGGAGGATAAGTCCCCCCCGAACGCCACCAAGGATGGAGGACGTGATCGTGGAGGAAGAGGAGGAGATACCGGACGAGGCGCCTGCAGTAACATCCGATGCAGGTGCCGGGAGCGAGGAAGAGGAGGTGAGAGAGATCCCCGCCAGACGCCTCAGCGACGGAGCTGTCACCCTCTCCGTCGCGGGACGACCAAGGGTCTTAAGATCTGGTCGTCCCAGGCGATCCGTAATAATATCTAGCGGATCGTCGTCGTCGTCGTCGAGCGACGACGAGGTGTTCTGGCGGAACACCTCTTTTCCTCAAACACCTGCTCCCCCGGAGGTGGAAGTACTGCCTCATACGCCCGAACTGGAGGCAGTAAGGAGGAGATACTCGGCGACCCGTGAGTATCTCGCAGGGGTCGTCGAGTACCACGCGGGAAGTCGGGAGGTCCCGGACGACGAAGAAGAGGAGATCCGGAGGAGAGTCCGGGCGGAGGCAGCTGCGAGGCCACCGCCCCCACCACCACCAGCGGCCCGATCAACACCCGAGGGCCGCACCGAGGACTCACCCCGGACAGCTGCAGCAGCAACACCACCAGCAGCAGCAGCGGCAGCAGCAACAACACCAGCAGCTGCCATGAGGACGGCGAGGACGGCAACGACCGCTACGCAGACGACGCCGACCATCGCGGCGTCGACATCGGCCCCAGCTGGCCTGGAGCGCCGACCTGACGCGCCACCGCGCGACACTCGAGGAAGGACTGAGGTAGGAGGGCATCGCGGATTCAATTCTTCGCGCCGCGACCGGACCGCACAGTTTCAGCGTCCGGTAAGTCCCTCGCTACGCGATCACGGTGGTGGTTTCGTCGATGGTCCCCGGGCGCCCGGACGGGCTCCCCCGTTAGTTCCCCCACCCCCTCGACAGGGTGCCTCGGCCTCCCGAAGGCGGCCAGATCCGGCCCGCATTGGTGCGGGAGGACTGGGCGGGCCGCGCGGCGCCGGAGGTGTCGGGCCTGGTAGGGTCAACGCCCAGCCAACGCTGCCAGATGGCTCTGCGCCTCAGCCTCCTTTTAGCGAGACTGAGTGCGTCGAGCTCATCGAAGCGGCTGAGGCTGTCTCGTCGATAGACGAGTTGGAAGCGCTGGCAAGGCGACTTGCCACGCGTTTTCAGGCTGCGACTCCTGCTGGGCCCGGCGCCTCTGGTGCGCGAAATGCTCCCCGGCGTGGGGGCGGTCGGCCGCGCCGGAGGCGGGCAGCCGAGGACACGAACCCGGAGCGAGTAGCTGATCGTTCGGATCAGCCTGATCCCCTGCTTCCTCCCCCCATGGATCGCGTGAGTCGTGCGACTCACATCCAGCGCTTGTACAGACAAGACCCCCGGCGTGCATTTCGCGAGGTGATGCAGGGCCCTACCGTTCAGTGTGCTGTGCCACGCGATAGGGTTCTTCATCACTTCGAGGAAGTGTATCGCCGGCGTGAGGACCCGGAAGGTCTTGTCGGGGGCTGGCCGACTGAGCCCCCTTTGCAGGACGATAACGACGCGCTGGTGTCACCCTTCAGTCAGCTGGAGGTACTCCGTCGGCTCAAGAACGCGGCTAATACCGCGCCTGGACCCGACGGTCTTACCTATCGCGACTTGCGAAGGGTTGACCCCGGTGCGTGTGTCCTGACTGCGGTTTATAACGCCTGCCGCAGGCTGGAAGCGATCCCTGAGGGTTGGAAGACTTCCAACACCGTCTTGGTGTACAAGAAAGGGGATCAGGATGACCTGAGTAATTGGCGCCCGCTCGCGATGGGTTCGGTTCTCGCCAAGCTGTTCGCCGCCGTCGTGGCCGATCGTCTCACCGTATGGGCGACGCGCAACGGCCGCATCAGTCCTTCACAGAAGGGCTTCCTGAAGTACGAGGGATGCTACGAGCATTCCTTCGTGCTTCAGGAGGCCATTCAGGACGCACGTCGGACTGGAAAGGAGGTAGTGGTGGCGTGGTTGGACCTCCGAAATGCTTTTGGTTCGGTCCCCCACGTCTCCATTGCAGCCGCGCTGGAGGGAGCCCAGGTGCCTGCATCTCTCCGCCGTTTGGTGGCGAGTATGTACCGAGGGGCCACTACGAGGGTGAGGACTGCGGATGGTTACACCTCGGAGGTGAACATCCAGTCGGGTGTAAAACAAGGTTGCCCGTTGAGCCCCATAGTGTTCAACCTCGCTCTCGAGCCCGTACTTCGTGCCCTCGCATCCTCGGATGCGGGGTACGATTTGCGCGGGACGAGATTGAACACTCTGGCGTACGCGGACGACCTTGCGCTGGTCGCCAGCGACCCCGCCGGGATGCGACTCCTCCTGTCCGCAGCGGAGAGGGCAGCACAGCGGATTGGCCTACACTTTAACCCGGCTAAATGTGCCACTCTGCATATGAACTGCAGAAGAGGGCGCCGGGTGCTGCCGACTGTGTTCCCTCTCCAAGGAGAGCCCGTTCGCGCGCTATCGGACCGCGACGAATACCCCCACTTGGGTACGCCCACCGGTGCCAACGTGAGCCAGACCCCAATAAAGGCGCTCGTTGACATCGTTGAGTGCCTCAAGGCGATCGATGCCTCGTTGCTCGCCCCTTGGCAGAAGTTCGACGCGGTAGCCAAGTTTGTGCTGCCGCGTATGGACTTCGGTCTAAGGGGAATGAGGATGGAGAAAGGGCCACTCGGTGAAGTCGACCGCCAACTGAAAAGGCTGGCTAAAGGCTGGTTCCATCTCCCTCAGCGCGCGAGCGCGGAAGTGGTCTTCCTACCTCCATCAATGGGGGGTGGAGGGCTACTTCCGCTAGCTGATCTCGCGGATGCGCTCACCATCGCACACGCCTTCAGAATGCTGACGGCGGAGGATGAGGTGGTGAGAACAATCGCGAGTAGCGGGTTGAGGGCGGCGGTCAGGAAGCGGCTCGGCCGAGAGCCGTGCATGGATGACGTGGCGGAATACCTTTCCGGTTCGCTGGAGGGGGATTTCGCCAGGCACGGGGGGGACGTTAAGTCCCTCTGGACCTCGGCACGTGACGCCGCCCGGAGGCAGTCAACGAAGCTCGGCGTGCGTTGGACGTGGTCTGGCGAACGTGAGGAGCTGGCGATCGTGTTGCGAGCGACTCGAGACCGATCGACCATCGTACCACCAGCCGCACGCTCGCAAATAGTGCACCGGATGAGGGTTGCACTGGTCGAGTACTACCGCGGAACCTTGCTGGCGAAGCGGGACCAGGGTAAGGTCCACGAGGTGTCAGGACGGGCGAAGTGGTCTAACCATTTCCTCCGGACTGGCGGCTTTACGCGTTTTGCCGACTGGCGTTTCGTTCATCGAGCGCGTCTCAATGTCTTGCCTCTGAACGGAGCTAGGCCTTGGGAGGCGAACGATAAACGATGCCGGCGGTGCGGGAGCGCCCTCGAGACACTACCCCATGTGCTCGGACATTGCACCCCTCACTCCAACGCGATTCAGCGCCGGCACGATGCGATTGTCGATCGGATCGTAAAAGCACAGCAACTGCCCGGCGTCGTGACCACGAACCGCCCTGTGGCAGGGGTGGTTGGGGAGTTGGCCCAACTTCGGCCGGATATAGTTATCCGGGACGACCGGTCACGTGTCATCACCATCTTGGACGTGACGGTGCCCTTCGAGAATCGTCTGCAGTCTTGGGATGAGGCCAGAGCGCGGAAATACGCCAAGTACGCGCCCCTGGCGGACCAGCTGCAGGCGCAAGGGTACCGAGTTGTGGTTGACGCCTTTATCGTGGGTGCCCTCGGGTCGTGGTACTGGGGCAATGAGAAAGTGCTGAGATGGCTACGAATATCTTCGTGGTATGCGTCGATGATGCGCCGACTCATTGTCTCGGACACGATCCGATGGTCCCGCGATATCTACGTGGAACACTTGACCGGCGCCAGGCAGTATGCACCGCTCGAGCCCGAAAATAATGTTTGATATTGTTCCCTCCTGCCTTGGTCAGTGGATGAGGTGGCTCTCGTGATAATAGGTATCGGCCTTTTGTTCTCGCTCCCATATCATTCTCTCACCTATTGTATATATTATCATTCATCCATTCAAGTCATGTCATTCACCGCCATTACCCATCGTGCCGATCACCTGTAATATAATTGTATTTATGAATTTATATGCTACTTACTTACCGCTGCTTTATGTATTATTATTTATTATCTATATTTTATCTATCTTATTTTTCTATTCTATGGTGCCACCCATCCTGCCTCGCTAATTAATGCTACTTATACTATTACATATTATTATGAACCATACGATGGTATATTATTGCTAGTAATTAACTTATCTAATTTAACTTACCTTCTAATTAATTAATTAAGCTATGTGTAGCCCACCGCGCTGTGTTGTCCATGTAGTGTCCTGTTCTGTCCCTGTTCTGTGCGGTGGAGCTGGTACCCCTTGGCCGGCCGGCCTCGGTCCATTGAAAGATGGATCGGGGGATGGCTGGTCACGGGGTGCCGCTGGATTTCTGTTGGTGTCGTCCTGTTTTTGTCCACAGATTTGGCGTCACATCCCCCGACTGCTGCAAAAGCGGCGGGGGATTATCAGAATAGTATTGTAAGGGCCCGTCAACACTAATAAATCAATACTCTGAAACGACGGGCTCCCAATAGTGGGGGGTGGGTAATTAGCCGCCCCCCTTATACTTGTATTCATATATATAGTCTTTTCTATTTTGTATTTGTTTTGTGTGGCGCCTGCGCCATTTATACTACCCCCGGAGGAGCATTGTTCCTCCGGGGGAACACATTTTTATTGTAAATTTTTTTTAATTTTCAATAAATGGCGTTTATCTGTTCTTATCAGCTTAATATCTGATACGATTCCCATTGGGAATCCAGTATATTAAACTGATTTTTGGAGGTGGGTGAGGTGACGGGAGCTCGCTCCGGCCTTGCCGCGGGTTGGCCTGGTATTGCAGTACCTCCAGGACTGGCCCAATTATCCTTTCCAATTTTATATTCCTCCCTTTAATAAGGTTTGAGGAACGGCAAGGCCATCCACCTTTACCAAAAATCAGTTTTCCATACCTTATCCCTGCCGCGACCGACTTTACCGGTGTCGCGGTACTCTTACAGTGCTACCTTTTAGACTTATAATTATTCCGGGCTCTTTACACCCGTTTGAATTTTATATTTGGACTTAGTTTAATTTTCTAGTCTTTCCTCCTGAGAGCCTTTACACTCTCCGGAGGAATTTTAAAGTCTTACGCTCTCGGTCGGGAAGCGATTAGTCTAAGTTTTATTTCTGAGTGTTAAGTGTTAGTTTTAAATTCAGTGTCGCGCGGTGTGTAGTGTCTTTAACTGCGTGCAGTGTCGTAATTTATTTTGTGCTGTCCCTCTGTGTGCCGCGCAGAGAGTTCGCGAGTGCGGAGTGTTCGCGAATAACCCCCTTGGAGGCGCTACCGGAGGACGCAGTCGTCACCCCAACGTTAAGTGGTCGGAGGTAAAGTAGAGTGTTTCTTTCCCCTTCCTTATCGTCCAACTCCCTTTCCTCAATCGAGCTCCTTACCGGTAACGGGAGGGAGTAATCGAGGGAGGAATCGGTTTTAACCCCTTTGAATTTCCCGGTTCCCTTTCATCAGCCCCCACTCGCCTGCCAGCGAGCCTTGCTCTAAGGCATCCGAGTGTCGGTTGCTGTAAGGCGACCTAACCCTACCCTACATTTCCCTTCTAACCTCCCCCGGTGTCAGGCGCTCTGCTGCGCGCGTCGCTCCTTGGAGCGATCCCCGCGGCTAAGTGCCCATCGGAGTCCCTAACCTCTTTGCACGGGTGGTGACAGCTGTCATCGTGCGAGCCACTCCGAGGAGTGACTCCCGCGCGTCAGTTGCCGCCATCTTCCTTATCCCCTCTAGTGCGAGGAGTTAGTCGGTTTGTGGCGGGAAACTGTCACGCCGCCTGGCGAATCCCCTAGAGTACCCTCTCCTAGTTAGTTTAACTTAACCGTCGGTTAAGTTTCCCGGTTACTCCGACCACTGCGAGATGGCGACACCACCACGCGTCCCTCTGAGGATCGAGGTTCCTCTTCCGGAGGAATTTCGATGCCCTGTCTGCTACGGCGGCACGGGCCTAATTCGCTCCACGGGGCGTTTTAAGGGGAATGCGGAGCTGTCGAAGCACCTGGCCCTTATGGCCAGGCGAAATGAGCCGGCTCATGCGGGGCTCTTTATACAGTATGCGTGCTCGAGGTGTTCCTACATCGGACAGGGGAAGTATCCTCTGAAAGATGTGAAGGCGCACTTCGGGCGCGCACATCCCCGCGCGACAGCCTCCCCCCCATCGACGGCCAGTACATCTGGCACTAATACCTCCGCCCCCGCGAACTCTCGACCCGCGACTACTATACGTAGCGCGGGCGTAAGAACAATAAGAGCGGCGATAAGTGCGACGGCGACGACGACGGGTGCGACGAGGACACCACCATCCACGACCTCGGCCACGACGACCACCACCGTGGCAGCCTCCATCGCAACAACTAGGAGGATGGGAGGACCAGCGACCCGGATGACGCTGACCTTTGGGCCGACGCGGCAGGTTCCAGCCACCCAACACCTTGTGCGGACTGCCGGGGCGACGGGAGTCACCGTCCCCCTACGACCCTCGCCATCTACATCTTCGAGCGGGGGTCCCACTAGAGCGTCGACCCAGAGGCCAAACATCCGAGGAGCCGATACCATGCGGAGCGCGCTCGGGGGAACACGGACATCTAGTTCCCCCCGCCCCGGTCCATCAACATCTTCTGGACGGGGATCAACTCCACCTCCTCGACGGAGTGGAAGCGGTGCAACGACCACCTCTGCGCCGACTTCCACCCGTCCCTCGCAGACGACCACCACGCGAGGAGTGACGACCAGGCGAGGACGTGCGACCAGCGCCCCGCCTGTGTCCCCAAGAGTCACGAGGAGTAGGGCCAGGAGTCAGAGAGCCGCCACAGAGGATCGGTCTCTCGAACGGACGCAGCAGAGGTTCCGGCGATCACCTCCGGTCACCGCCGGGACAACTTTTGCGGCCATTGTTGCGACCACCCCTACGCCCGTCGTTGCCCCCGTCGCCAGCGAGGGAGCACCGACACCACCCACAACGACTGCACCAACCCTCCAGCAGCAGCGCGAAGAAATTCGCCAACGCCTACTGCTGCTGCAGGGCGGACAGCCCTTCGTCGCCCTCGGAGGTCTTTTGGACCCCCCGACGACCCCGCCCAGCGAGACTACCATTCCCACCTCCAGTCCGGTAGCCACGATCACCGCCACTACCATTACCACCTCGGTATGTGGCGGGCCGATCTGCTCTACGGCCGTCCATCCCGGGAGGATAAGTCCCCCCCGAACGCCACCAAGGATGGAGGACGTGATCGTGGAGGAAGAGGAGGAGATACCGGACGAGGCGCCTGCAGTAACATCCGATGCAGGTGCCGGGAGCGAGGAAGAGGAGGTGAGAGAGATCCCCGCCAGACGCCTCAGCGACGGAGCTGTCACCCTCTCCGTCGCGGGACGACCAAGGGTCTTAAGATCTGGTCGTCCCAGGCGATCCGTAATAATATCTAGCGGATCGTCGTCGTCGTCGTCGAGCGACGACGAGGTGTTCTGGCGGAACACCTCTTTTCCTCAAACACCTGCTCCCCCGGAGGTGGAAGTACTGCCTCATACGCCCGAACTGGAGGCAGTAAGGAGGAGATACTCGGCGACCCGTGAGTATCTCGCAGGGGTCGTCGAGTACCACGCGGGAAGTCGGGAGGTCCCGGACGACGAAGAAGAGGAGATCCGGAGGAGAGTCCGGGCGGAGGCAGCTGCGAGGCCACCGCCCCCACCACCACCAGCGGCCCGATCAACACCCGAGGGCCGCACCGAGGACTCACCCCGGACAGCTGCAGCAGCAACACCACCAGCAGCAGCAGCGGCAGCAGCAACAACACCAGCAGCTGCCATGAGGACGGCGAGGACGGCAACGACCGCTACGCAGACGACGCCGACCATCGCGGCGTCGACATCGGCCCCAGCTGGCCTGGAGCGCCGACCTGACGCGCCACCGCGCGACACTCGAGGAAGGACTGAGGTAGGAGGGCATCGCGGATTCAATTCTTCGCGCCGCGACCGGACCGCACAGTTTCAGCGTCCGGTAAGTCCCTCGCTACGCGATCACGGTGGTGGTTTCGTCGATGGTCCCCGGGCGCCCGGACGGGCTCCCCCGTTAGTTCCCCCACCCCCTCGACAGGGTGCCTCGGCCTCCCGAAGGCGGCCAGATCCGGCCCGCATTGGTGCGGGAGGACTGGGCGGGCCGCGCGGCGCCGGAGGTGTCGGGCCTGGTAGGGTCAACGCCCAGCCAACGCTGCCAGATGACTCTGCGCCTCAGCCTCCTTTTAGCGAGACTGAGTGCGTCGAGCTCATCGAAGCGGCTGAGGCTGTCTCGTCGATAGACGAGTTGGAAGCGCTGGCAAGGCGACTTGCCACGCGTTTTCAGGCTGCGACTCCTGCTGGGCCCGGCGCCTCTGGTGCGCGAAATGCTCCCCGGCGTGGGGGCGGTCGGCCGCGCCGGAGGCGGGCAGCCGAGGACACGAACCCGGAGCGAGTAGCTGATCGTTCGGATCAGCCTGATCCCCTGCTTCCTCCCCCCATGGATCGCGTGAGTCGTGCGACTCACATCCAGCGCTTGTACAGACAAGACCCCCGGCGTGCATTTCGCGAGGTGATGCAGGGCCCTACCGTTCAGTGTGCTGTGCCACGCGATAGGGTTCTTCATCACTTCGAGGAAGTGTATCGCCGGCGTGAGGACCCGGAAGGTCTTGTCGGGGGCTGGCCGACTGAGCCCCCTTTGCAGGACGATAACGACGCGCTGGTGTCACCCTTCAGTCAGCTGGAGGTACTCCGTCGGCTCAAGAACGCGGCTAATACCGCGCCTGGACCCGACGGTCTTACCTATCGCGACTTGCGAAGGGTTGACCCCGGTGCGTGTGTCCTGACTGCGGTTTATAACGCCTGCCGCAGGCTGGAAGCGATCCCTGAGGGTTGGAAGACTTCCAACACCGTCTTGGTGTACAAGAAAGGGGATCAGGATGACCTGAGTAATTGGCGCCCGCTCGCGATGGGTTCGGTTCTCGCCAAGCTGTTCGCCGCCGTCGTGGCCGATCGTCTCACCGTATGGGCGACGCGCAACGGCCGCATCAGTCCTTCACAGAAGGGCTTCCTGAAGTACGAGGGATGCTACGAGCATTCCTTCGTGCTTCAGGAGGCCATTCAGGACGCACGTCGGACTGGAAAGGAGGTAGTGGTGGCGTGGTTGGACCTCCGAAATGCTTTTGGTTCGGTCCCCCACGTCTCCATTGCAGCCGCGCTGGAGGGAGCCCAGGTGCCTGCATCTCTCCGCCGTTTGGTGGCGAGTATGTACCGAGGGGCCACTACGAGGGTGAGGACTGCGGATGGTTACACCTCGGAGGTGAACATCCAGTCGGGTGTAAAACAAGGTTGCCCGTTGAGCCCCATAGTGTTCAACCTCGCTCTCGAGCCCGTACTTCGTGCCCTCGCATCCTCGGATGCGGGGTACGATTTGCGCGGGACGAGATTGAACACTCTGGCGTACGCGGATGACCTTGCGCTGGTCGCCAGCGACCCCGCCGGGATGCGACTCCTCCTGTCCGCAGCGGAGAGGGCAGCACAGCGGATTGGCCTACACTTTAACCCGGCTAAATGTGCCACTCTGCATATGAACTGCAGAAGAGGGCGCCGGGTGCTGCCGACTGTGTTCCCTCTCCAAGGAGAGCCCGTTCGCGCGCTATCGGACCGCGACGAATACCCCCACTTGGGTACGCCCACCGGTGCCAACGTGAGCCAGACCCCAATAAAGGCGCTCGTTGACATCGTTGAGTGCCTCAAGGCGATCGATGCCTCGTTGCTCGCCCCTTGGCAGAAGTTCGACGCGGTAGCCAAGTTTGTGCTGCCGCGTATGGACTTCGGTCTAAGGGGAATGAGGATGGAGAAAGGGCCACTCGGTGAAGTCGACCGCCAACTGAAAAGGCTGGCTAAAGGCTGGTTCCATCTCCCTCAGCGCGCGAGCGCGGAAGTGGTCTTCCTACCTCCATCAATGGGGGGTGGAGGGCTACTTCCGCTAGCTGATCTCGCGGATGCGCTCACCATCGCACACGCCTTCAGAATGCTGACGGCGGAGGATGAGGTGGTGAGAACAATCGCGAGTAGCGGGTTGAGGGCGGCGGTCAGGAAGCGGCTCGGCCGAGAGCCGTGCATGGATGACGTGGCGGAATACCTTTCCGGTTCGCTGGAGGGGGATTTCGCCAGGCACGGGGGGGACGTTAAGTCCCTCTGGACCTCGGCACGTGACGCCGCCCGGAGGCAGTCAACGAAGCTCGGCGTGCGTTGGACGTGGTCTGGCGAACGTGAGGAGCTGGCGATCGTGTTGCGAGCGACTCGAGACCGATCGACCATCGTACCACCAGCCGCACGCTCGCAAATAGTGCACCGGATGAGGGTTGCACTGGTCGAGTACTACCGCGGAACCTTGCTGGCGAAGCGGGACCAGGGTAAGGTCCACGAGGTGTCAGGACGGGCGAAGTGGTCTAACCATTTCCTCCGGACTGGCGGCTTTACGCGTTTTGCCGACTGGCGTTTCGTTCATCGAGCGCGTCTCAATGTCTTGCCTCTGAACGGAGCTAGGCCTTGGGAGGCGAACGATAAACGATGCCGGCGGTGCGGGAGCGCCCTCGAGACACTACCCCATGTGCTCGGACATTGCACCCCTCACTCCAACGCGATTCAGCGCCGGCACGATGCGATTGTCGATCGGATCGTAAAAGCACAGCAACTGCCCGGCGTCGTGACCACGAACCGCCCTGTGGCAGGGGTGGTTGGGGAGTTGGCCCAACTTCGGCCGGATATAGTTATCCGGGACGACCGGTCACGTGTCATCACCATCTTGGACGTGACGGTGCCCTTCGAGAATCGTCTGCAGTCTTGGGATGAGGCCAGAGCGCGGAAATACGCCAAGTACGCGCCCCTGGCGGACCAGCTGCAGGCGCAAGGGTACCGAGTTGTGGTTGACGCCTTTATCGTGGGTGCCCTCGGGTCGTGGTACTGGGGCAATGAGAAAGTGCTGAGATGGCTACGAATATCTTCGTGGTATGCGTCGATGATGCGCCGACTCATTGTCTCGGACACGATCCGATGGTCCCGCGATATCTACGTGGAACACTTGACCGGCGCCAGGCAGTATGCACCGCTCGAGCCCGAAAATAATGTTTGATATTTTTCCCTCCTGCCTTGGTCAGTGGATGAGGTGGCTCTCGTGATAATAGGTATCGGCCTTTTGTTCTCGCTCCCATATCATTCTCTCACCTATTGTATATATTATCATTCATCCATTCAAGTCATGTCATTCACCGCCATTACCCATCGTGCCGATCACCTGTAATATAATTGTATTTATGAATTTATATGCTACTTACTTACCGCTGCTTTATGTATTATTATTTATTATCTATATTTTATCTATCTTATTTTTCTATTCTATGGTGCCACCCATCCTGCCTCGCTAATTAATGCTACTTATACTATTACATATTATTATGAACCATACGATGGTATATTATTGCTAGTAATTAACTTATCTAATTTAACTTACCTTCTAATTAATTAATTAAGCTATGTGTAGCCCACCGCGCTGTGTTGTCCATGTAGTGTCCTGTTCTGTCCCTGTTCTGTGCGGTGGAGCTGGTACCCCTTGGCCGGCCGGCCTCGGTCCATTGAAAGATGGATCGGGGGATGGCTGGTCACGGGGTGCCGCTGGATTTCTGTTGGTGTCGTCCTGTTTTTGTCCACAGATTTGGCGTCACATCCCCCGACTGCTGCAAAAGCGGCGGGGGATTATCAGAATAGTATTGTAAGGGCCCGTCAACACTAATAAATCAATACTCTGAAACGGCGGGCTCCCAATAGTGGGGGGTGGGTAATTAGCCGCCCCCCTTATACTTGTATTCATATATATAGTCTTTTCTATTTTGTATTTGTTTTGTGTGGCGCCTGCGCCATTTATACTACCCCCGGAGGAGCATTGTTCCTCCGGGGGAACACATTTTTATTGTAAATTTTTTTTAATTTTCAATAAATGGCGTTTATCTGTTCTTATCAGCTTAATATCTGATACGATTCCCATTGGGAATCCAGTATATTAAACTGATTTTTGGAGGTGGGTGAGGTGACGGGAGCTCGCTCCGGCCTTGCCGTGGGTTGGCCTGGTATTGCAGTACCTCCAGGACTGGCCCAATTATCCTTTCCAATTTTATATTCCTCCCTTTAATAAGGTTTGAGGAACGGCAAGGCCATCCACCTTTACCAAAAGTCAGTTTTCCGTACCTGATCCCTGCCGCGACCGATTTTACCGGTGTCGCGGTACTCTTCTACAGTATACTACCTTTAGGACTTAGAATTATTCCGGGCTCTTTACACCCGTTTGAATTTTATATTAGGACTTAGTTTTATTTCTAGTCTTTCCTCCTGAGAGCCTTTACACTCTCCGGAGGAATTTTAAAGTCTTACGCTCTCGGTCGGGAAGCGATTAGTTTAAGTTTTATTTTTCTGTGTTAAGTGTTAGTCTAAGTTCAGTGTCGCGCGGTGTGTACAGTGTCGGTAACTGCGTGCAGTGTCGTTAATTTATTTGTGCTGTCCCTCTGTGTGCCGCGCAGAGAGTTCGCGAGTGCGGAGTGTTCGCGGATAACCCCCTTGGAGGCGCCACCGGAGGACGCAGTCGCCGTCCCAACGTTAAGTGGTCGGAGGTAAGTAGAGTGTTCTTTCCCCCTCCTTATCGTCCAACTCCCTTTCCTCAATCGAGCTCCTTACCGGTAACGGGAGGGAGTAATCGAGGGAGGAATCGGTTTTAACCCTTTTGAATTTCCCGGTTCCCTTCCATCAGCCCCCACTCGCCTGCCAGCGAGCCTTGCTCTAAGGCATCCGAGTGTCGGTTGCTGTAAGGCGACCTAACCCTACCCTACATTTCCCTTCTAACCTCCCCCGGTGTTTAGGCGCTCTGCTGCGCGCGTCGCTCCTAAGAGCGATCCCCGCGGCTAAGTGCCCATCGGAGTCCCTAACCTCTTTGCACGGGTGGTGACAGCTGTCATCGTGCGAGCCACTCTGAGGAGTGACTCCCGCGCGTCAGTTGCCGCCATCTTCCTTATCCCCTCTAGTGCGAGGAGTTAGTCGGTGTGTGGCGGGAAACCGTCACGCCGCCTGGCGAATCCCCTAGAGTACCCTCTCCTAGTTAGATTAGCTTAACCGTCGGTTAAGTTCCCGGTTAACGCACTCCGACCACTGCGAGATGGCGACACCACCACGCGTTCCTCTGAGGATCGAGGTACCTCTACCGGAGGTATTTCGATGCCCGGTCTGCTACGGCGGGTCGGGCTTAATTCGCTCCAAGGGGTGTTTTAAAGGGAATGCGGAGCTGTCAAAGCACCTGGCCCTTATGGCCAGGAATAATGAGCCGGCTCATGCGGGGTTGTATATTGAGTATGCGTGCTCGCAGTGCTCCTTCGTCGGAAAGGGCAGGTATGCCCTTAAAGACGTTAAGGCGCATTTCGAGCGATCGCATCCCCGTTCGACAGCTCCCACCCAATCGACAGCCAGCACATCTGGCATCAATACCTCCGCCCCCGCGAGCTCTCGACCCGCGACTACTACACGTAGCGCGGGCGTAAGGACTCTAAGAGCGGCGATAAGTGCGACGGCGACGACGACGGGTGCCACGAGGACACCACCATCTACCTCGGCCACGACGACCACCACCGTGGCAGCCTCCATCGCTACCACAAGGAGGACGGGAGGAGCAGCGACGCAAATGACGTTGACCTTTGGGCCGACGCGGCAGGTTCCAGCCACCCAACATCTTGTGCGGACTGCCGGGGCGACGGGAGTCACCGTCCCCCTTCGACCCTCGCCATCTACATCTTCGAGCGGGGGTCCATCAAGAGCGTCGACCCAGAGGCCGAACATCCGAGGAGCCGATACCATGCGGAGCGCGCTCGGGGGAACGCGGACATCTAGTTCCCCCCGCCCCGGTCCATCAACATCCTCTGGCCGGGGACCAACTCCACCTCCTCGACGGAGTGGAAGCGGTGCAACGACCACCTCTGCGCCGACTTCCACCCGTCCCTCGCAGACGACCACCACGCGAGGAGTGACGACCAGGCGAGGACGTGCGACCAGCGCCCCGCCTGTGTCCCCAAGAGTCACGAGGAGCAAGGCAAGGAGAACAAGAGCGGCCACCGAGGATCGGTCTCCAGAGCGCCCGCGGCAGCAGTTCCGGAGGTCACCACCGGTTACCACTGGGACAACGTACGCGGACGTCGTCGCAACTCCCCCCACACCCGTCGTCGCCACCGTCGCCAGCGAGGGAGCAACAGCGCCGACCACGACTACAACAGTGCCGACCCTGGAGCAGCAGCGGCAGGAGATCCGCCAACGGCTACAGCTGCTTCAGGGAAGGCAGCCCTTCGTCGTCCTCGAGAGGATCCCGGACCCTCCGACGACCCCGCCCAGCGACATCCAGATACCCACCTCCAGCCCGGTAACCACGATCACCGCCACTACCATTACCACCTCGGTATGTGGCGGGCCGATCTGTTCTACGGCCGTCCATCCCGGGAGGATAAGTCCCCCCCGAACACCACCAAGGATGGAGGACGTGATCGTGGAGGAAGAGGAGGAGATACCGGAAGAGGCGCCCGCCGTAACACCAGATGCGGGTGCCGGGAGCGAGGAAGAGGTGAGAGAGATCCCCGCCAGACGCCTCAGCGACGGAGCTGTCACCCTCTCCGTCGCGGGACGACCAAGGGTCTTAAGATCTGGTCGTCCCAGGCGATCCGTAATAATATCCAGCGGATCGTCGTCGTCGTCGTCGAGCGACGACGAGGTGTTCTGGCGGAACACCTCTTTTCCTCAAACACCTGCTCCCCCGGAGGTGGAAGTACTGCCTCACACTCCTGAGTTGGAGGCAGTAAGAAGGAGATACTCGGCGACCCGTGAGTATCTCGCAGGGGTCGTCGAGTACCACGCGGGAAGTCGGGAGGTTCCGGATGAAGAAGAGGAGGAGATCCGGAGGAGAGTCCGGGCGGAGGCGGCTGCGAGGCCACCGCCCCCACCACCAGCGGCCCGATCAACACCGGAGGGTCGCATCGAGGACTCCCCCCGGACAGCTGCAGCAGCAACACCACCAGCAGCAGCAGCGGCAGCAGCAACAACACCAGCAGCTGCCACGAGGACGGCGAGGACGGCAACGACCGCCACGCAGACGACGCCGACCATCGCGGCGTCGACATCGGCCCCAGCTGGCCTGGAGCGCCGACCGGACGCGCCACCGCGTGACACACGAGGTAGGACTGAAGCAGGGGGGCATCGCGGATTCAATTCTGCGCGTCGCGACCGGACCGCACCGTCTCAGCGTCCGGTAAGTCCCTCGCAGCATGGTCATGGTGGTGGTGTCGTTGATGGTCCCCGGGCGCCCGGGCGGGCTCACCCTTTAGTTCCCCCACCCCCTCGACAGGGTGCCTTGGCCTCCCGAAGGCGGCCAGATCCGGCCCGCAGTGGTGCGGGAGGACTGGGCGTGCCGCGCGGCGTCGGGGGTGTCGGGCCTGGTGGGGTCAACGCCCAGCCAACGCTGCCAGATGGCTCTGCGCCTCAGCCTCCTTTTAGCGAGACTGAGTGCGTTGAGCTCATCGAAGCGGCTGAGGCTGTCTCGTCAATAGACGAGTTGGAAGCGCTGGCAAGGCGACTTGCCACGCGTTTTCAGGCTGCGACTCCTGCTGGACCCGGCGCCTCCGGTGCGCGAAATGCTCCCCGGCGTGGGGGCGGTCGGCCGCGCCGGAGGCGAGCAGCCGAGGATACGAACCCGGAGCGAGTGGCTGATCATTCGGATCAGCCTGATCCCCCGCTTCCTCCCCCCATGGATCGCGTGAGTCGTGCAACTCACATCCAGCGTCTGTATAGACAAGACCCCCGGCGCGCATTTCGCGAGGTGATGCAGGGCCCTACCGTTCAGTGTGCTGTGCCACGCGATAGGGTCCTTCATCACTTCGAGGAAGTGTATCGCCGGCGTGAGGACCCGGAAGGTCTTGTCGGGGGCTGGCCGACTGAGCCCCCTTTGCAGGACGATAACGACGCGCTGGTGTCACCCTTCAGTCAGCTGGAGGTACTCCGTCGGCTCAAGAACGCGGCTAATACCGCGCCTGGACCCGACGGTCTTACCTATCGCGACTTGCGAAGGGTTGACCCCGGTGCGTGTGTCCTGACTGCGGTTTATAACGCCTGCCGCAGGCTGGAAGCGATCCCTGAGGGTTGGAAGACTTCCAACACCGTCTTGGTGTACAAGAAAGGGGATCAGGATGACCTGGGTAATTGGCGCCCGCTCGCGATGGGTTCGGTTCTCGCCAAGCTGTTCGCCGCCGTCGTGGCCGATCGCCTCACCGTATGGGCGACGCGCAACGGCCGCATCAGTCCTTCACAGAAGGGCTTCCTGAAGTACGAGGGATGCTACGAGCATTCCTTCGTGCTTCAGGAGGCCATTCAGGACGCACGTCGGACTGGAAAGGAGGTGGTGGTGGCGTGGTTGGACCTCCGAAATGCTTTCGGTTCGGTCCCCCACGTCTCCATCGCAGCCGCGCTGGAAGGAGCCCAGGTGCCCGCATCTCTCCGCCGTTTGGTGGCGAGCATGTACCGAGGGGCCACTACTAGGGTGAGGACTGCGGATGGTTATACCTCGGAGGTGAACATCCAGTCGGGTGTAAAACAAGGTTGCCCGTTGAGCCCCATAGTGTTCAACCTCGCTCTCGAGCCCGTACTTCGTGCCCTTGCATCCTCGGATGCGGGGTACGATTTACGCGGGACGAGATTGAACACTCTGGCGTATGCGGACGACCTTGCGCTGGTTGCCAGCGACCCCGCCGGGATGCGACTCCTCCTGTCCGCAGCGGAGAGGGCAGCACAGCGGATTGGCCTGCACTTTAACCCGGCTAAATGTGCCACTCTGCATATGAACTGCAGAAGAGGGCGCCGGGTGCTGCCGACTGTGTTCCCTCTCCAAGGAGAGCCCGTTCGCGCGTTATCGGACCGCGACGAATACCCCCACTTGGGTACGCCCACCGGTGCCAACGTGAGCCAGACCCCAATAAAGGCGCTCGTTGACATCGTTGAGTGCCTCAAGGCGATCGATGCCTCGTTGCTCGCCCCTTGGCAGAAGTTCGACGCGGTAGCCAAGTTTGTGCTGCCGCGTATGGACTTCGGTCTAAGGGGAATGAGGATGGAGAAGGGGCCACTCGGTGAAGTCGACCGCCAACTGAAAAGGCTGGCCAAAGGCTGGTTCCATCTCCCTCAGCGCGCGAGCGCGGAAGTGGTCTTCCTACCTCCATCTATGGGGGGAGGAGGGCTACTTCCGCTAGCTGATCTCGCGGACGCGCTCACCATCGCACACGCCTTCAGAATGCTGACGGCGGAGGATGAGGTGGTGAGAACAATCGCGAGTAGCGGGTTGAGGGCGGCGGTCAGGAAGCGGCTCGGCCGAGAGCCGTGCATGGATGACGTGGCGGAATACCTTTCCGGTTCGCTGGAGGGGGATTTCGCCAGGCACGGGGGGGACGTTAAGTCCCTCTGGACCTCGGCACGTGACGCCGCCCGGAGGCAGTCAACGAAGCTCGGCGTGCGTTGGACGTGGTCTGGCGAACGTGAGGAGCTGGCGATCGTGCTGCGAGCGACTCGAGACCGATCGACCATCGTACCACCAGCCGCACGCTCGCAAATAGTGCACCGGATGAGGGTTGCACTGGTCGAGTACTACCGCGGAACCTTGCTGGCGAAGCGGGACCAGGGTAAGGTCCACGAGGTGTCAGGACGGGCGAAGTGGTCTAACCATTTCCTCCGGACTGGCGGCTTTACGCGTTTTGCCGACTGGCGTTTCATTCATCGAGCGCGTCTCAATGTCTTGCCTCTGAACGGAGCTAGGCCTTGGGAGGCGAACGATAAACGATGCCGGCGGTGCGGGAGCGCCCTCGAGACACTACCCCATGTGCTCGGACATTGCACCCCTCACTCCAACGCGATTCAGCGCCGGCACGATGCGATTGTCGATCGGATCGTAAAAGCACAGCAACTGCCTGGAGTCGTGACCACGAACCGCCCTGTGGCAGGGGTGGTTGGGGAGTTGGCACAACTTCGGCCGGATATAGTTATCCGGGACGACCGGTCACGTGTCATCACCATCTTGGACGTGACGGTGCCCTTTGAGAACCGTCTGCAGTCTTGGGATGAGGCCAGAGCGCGGAAATACGCCAAGTACGCGCCCCTGGCGGACCAGCTGCAGGCGCAAGGGTACCGAGTTGTGGTTGACGCCTTTATCGTGGGTGCCCTCGGGTCGTGGTACTGGGGCAATGAGAAGGTGCGGAGATGGCTACGAATATCTTCGTGGTACGCGTCGATGATGCGCCGACTCATTGTCTCGGACACTATCCGATGGTCCCGCGATATCTACGTGGAACACTTGACCGGCGCTAGGCAGTATGCACCGCTCGTTACTGTAACCGATAATGATTGATATTTGCCCTCCTGCCTTGGTCCTGGGAAGGTTTGGCATGGCACATGCATTCACATGGGTAACAGTGCTCTCTGTATCATAGTCATTCCATTTCACTCGCTTATTGTAAATATGGTCATCCATCTCATTCACCTCATTCGCCCTCATCTATCGTTGCACTGAGCACCCATTTGCTATTTGGAGTTGTAAAAAACATTCACCTATTTACGTTTCTATCTATTTATTTATTCATTTACTTGCTAAGTTATATGGATGCCACCTTCCCATCCTCGTACAAACTGATAATTTCGTTATTACGTATATATACAATTATTATACGCTACCTGGTTATTACCTTTATTTAATTGTGAGGATTATAGTACTTTTATTATGAGCTGAACTAAATTAATCTGAATAACTTACTTATGATACAGTACTTACCTAATTATGTGTTGCCCACCGCACTGTGTTTTGTCTGTGTTGTCCCCGTGTTGTCCTGTCTGTCTTCGTTGTGTGGTGGAGCTGGTACCCCTTGGCCGGCCGGCCTCGGTCCGTTGAAAGATGGATCGGGGGATGGCTGGTCATGGGGTGCCGCTGGATTTCTGTTGGTGCCGTCCTGTCCTGGTCCCGCAGATATGGCGTCACATCCCCTGTCTGCTGTAAAAGCGGCGGGGGATCATCAGTATAAGATTGTAAGGGTCCGTCAACACAAATAAATTGATATCCTCTTAAAACGACGGGCCCCCAATAGTGGGGGGTGGGTAACTAGCCGCCCCCCTTATATTCGTATCTATATTTATATAATTTTATACTTGTTTTGTTTTTTTTTTATGTGGCGCCTGCGCCATTTATATTACCCCCGGGGGAGCATTGTTCCTCCGGGGGAACACATTTTTATTGGATCTTAATAATTTTCAATAAATGGCGTTTATCTGTTCTTATCAGCTTAATATCTGATACGATTCCCATTGGGAATCCAGTATATTAAACTGATTTTTGGAGGTGGGTGAGGTGACGGGAGCTCGCTCCGGCCTTGCCGCGGGTTGGCCTGGTATTGCAGTACCTCCAGGACTGGCCCAATTATCCTTTGCAATTTTATATTCCTCCCTTTAATAAGGTTTGAGGAACGGCAAGGCCATCCACCTTTACCAAAAATCAGTTTTCCGTACCTTGTCCCTGCCGCGACCGACTTTACCGGTGTCGCGGTATTCTTTTACCTTTAGGACTTTGAATTATTCCGGGCTCTTTACACCCGTTTGAATTTTAACTTAGGGACTTAGTCTTATTTTCTAGTCTTTCCTCCTGAGAGCCTTTACACTCTCCGGAGGAATTTTAAAGTCTTACGCTCTCGGTCGGGAAGCGATTAGTTTAAGTTTTATTTTTCCGTGTTCAGTGTTAGAGTAAGTTCAGTGTCGCGCGGTGTGTAGTGTCGGTAACTGCGTGCAGTGTCGTAATTTATTTTGTGCTGTCCCTCTGTGTGCCGCGCAGAGAGTTCGCGAGTGCGGAGTGTTCGCGAATAACCCCCTTGGAGGCGCTACCGGAGGACGCAGTCGCCGTCCCAACGTTAAGTGGTCGGAGGTAAGTAGAGTGTTCTTTCCCCCTCCTAGTCGTCCAACTCCCTTTCCTCAATCGAGCTCCTTACCGGTAACGGGAGGGAGTAATCGAGGGAGGAATCGGTTTTAACCCTTTTAAATTTCCCGGTTCCCTTCCATCAGCCCCCACTCGCCTGCCAGCGAGCTTTGCTCTAAGGCATCCGAGTGTCGGTTGCTGTAAGGCGACCTAACCCTACCCTACATTTCCCTTCTAACCTCCTCCGGTGTCAGGCGCTCTGCTGCGCGCGTCGCTCCTAAGAGCGATCCCCGCGGCTAAGTGCCCATCGGAGTCCCTAACCTCTTTGCACGGGTGGTGACAGCTGTCATCGTGCGAGCCACTCTGAGGAGTGACTCCCGCACGTCAGTTGCCGCCATCTTCCTTATCCCCTCTAGTGTGAGGAGTTAGCCGGTTTGTGGCGGGAAACTGTCACGCCGCCTGGCGAATCCCCTAGGGTACCCTCTCCTAGTTAGTTTAGCTTAACCGTCGGTTAAGTTCCCGGTTAAGACACTCCGACCACTGCGAGATGGCGACACCACCACGCGTTCCTCTGAGGATCGAGGTACCTCTACCGGAGGTATTTCGATGCCCGGTCTGCTACGGCGGTTCGGGCTTAATTCGCTCCAAGGGGAGTTTTAAAGGGAATGCGGAGCTGTCTAAGCACCTGGCCCTTATGGCCAGGAATAATGAGCCGGCTCATGCGGGGCTATATATTGAATATGCGTGCTCGCAGTGCGCCTTCGTCGGAAAGGGCAGGTATGCCCTTAAAGACGTTAAGGCGCATTTCGAGCGATCGCATCCCCGTTCGACAGCTCCCACCCAATCGACAGCCAGTACATCTGGCATAAATACCTCCGCCCCCGCGAGCTCTCGCCCCGCGACTACCTCGGGTAGCGCGGGTTTAAGGACCGTAAGAGCGGCGATACGTGCGACGGCGACGACGACGGGTGCCACGAGGACACCACCATCGACCTCGGCCACGACGACCACCACCGTGGCAGCCTCCATCGCTACCACAAGGAGGACGGGAGGAGCAGCGACCCAGATGACATTGACCTTTGGGCCGACGCGGCAGGTTCCAGCCACACAACACCTTGTGCGGACTGCCGGGGCGACGGGAGTCACCGTCCCCCTTCGACCCTCGCCATCTACATCTTCGAGCGGGGGTCCATCAAGAGCGTCGACCCAGAGGCCGAACATCCGAGGAGCCGATACAATGAGAAGCGCGCTCGGGGGAACGCGAACATCTAGTTCCCCCCGCCCCGGTCCATCAACATCCTTCGGCCGGGGACCAACTCCACCTCCTCGACGGAGTGGGAGCGGTGCAACGACCACCTCTGCGCCGACTTCCACCCGTCCCTCGCAGACGACCACCACGCGAGGAGTGACGACCAGGCGAGGACGTGCGACCAGCGCCCCGCCTGTGTCCCCAAGAGTCACGAGGAGCAAGGCAAGGAGAACAAGAGCGGCCACCGAGGATCGGTCTCCTGAGCGCCCGCGGCAGCAGTTCCGGCGATCACCACCGGTCACCGCTGGGACGACTTTCGCGGACGTCGTCGCAACTCCCCCCACGCCCGTCGTCGCCACCGTTGCCAGCGAGGGAGCAACAGCGCCGAACACGACAACAACAGTGCCGACCCTGGAGCAGCAGCGGCAGGAGATCCGCCAGCGGCTACAGCTGCTACAGGGAAGGCAGCCCTTCGTCGTCCTCGAAAGGATTCCGGACCTTCCGACGACCCCGCCCAGCGACATCATGGTGCCCACCTCAAGTCCGGTAACCACAATCACCGCCACTACCATTACCACCTCGGTATGTGGCGGGCCGATCTGCTCGACGGCCGTCCATCCAGGGAGGAGATCACCCCCTCGGACACCACCAAGGATCGAGGACGTGATTGTGGAGGAGGAAGAGGAGATACCGGACGAGGCGCCTGCAGTAACACCCGATGCAGGTGCCGGGAGCGAGGAAGAGGAGGTGAGAGAGATCCCCGCCAGACGCCTCAGCGACGGAGCTGTCACCCTCTCCGTCGCGGGACGACCAAGGGTCTTAAGATCTGGTCGTCCCAGGCGATCCGTAATAATATCCAGCGGATCGTCGTCGTCGTCGTCGAGCGACGACGAGGTGTTCTGGCGGAACACCTCTTTTCCTCTCACACCTGCTCCCCCGGAGGTGGAGGTCTTACCGCACACACCAGAACTGGAGGCGGTAAGACGAAGATACTCGGCGACCCGTGAGTATCTCGCAGGGGTCGTCGAGTACCACGCGGGAAGTCGGGAGGTCCCGGACGCGGAAGAAGAGGAGATCCGGAGGAGAGTCCGGGCGGAGGCAGCTGCGAGGCCACCGCCCCCACAACCAGCGGCCCGATCAACACCAGAGGGTCGCATTGAGGACTCCCCCCGGACAGCTGCAGCAGCAACACCACCAGCAGCAGCAGCGGCAGCAGCAACAACATCAGCAGCTGCCACGAGGACGGCGAGGACGGCAACGACCGCCACGCAGACGACGCCGACCATCGCGGCGTCGACATCGGCCCCAGCAGGACTGGAGCGCCGACCCGAGGCGCCACCGCACGACACTCGAGGTAGGACCGAGGCAGGGGGGCATCGCGGATTCAACTCATCGCGCCGCGACCGGACTGCATTAGTTCAGCGTCCGGTAAGTCCCTTGCAGCATGGTCATGGTGGTGGTTTCGTCGATGGTCCCCGGGCGCCCGGACGGGCTCCCCCGTTAGTTCCCCCACCCCCTCGACAGGGTGCCTCGGCCTCCCGAAGGCGGCCAGATCCGGCCCGCATTGGTGCGGGAGGACTGGGCGTGCCGCGCGGCGCCGGGGGTGTCGGGCCTGGTAGGGTCAACGCCCAGCCAACGTTGCCAGATGGCTCTGCGCCTCAGCCTCCTTTTAGCGAGACTGAGTGCGTTGAGCTCATCGAAGCGGCTGAGGCTGTCTCGTCGATAGACGAGTTGGAAGCGCTGGCAAGGCGACTTGCCACGCGTTTTCAGGCTGCGACTCCTGCTGGGCCCGGCGCCTCCGGTGCGCGAAATGCTCCCCGGCGTGGGGGCGGTCGGCCGCGCCGGAGGCGGGCAGCCGAGGACATGAACCCGGAGCGAGTAGCTGATCATTCGGATCAGCCTGATCCCCTGCTTCCTCCCCCCATGGATCGCGTGAGTCGTGCGACTCACATCCAGCGCTTGTACAGACAAGACCCCCGGCGTGCATTTCGCGAGGTGATGCAGGGCCCTACCGTTCAGTGTGCTGTGCCACGCGATAGGGTCCTTCATCACTTCGAGGAAGTGTATCGCCGGCGTGAGGACCCGGAAGGTCTTGTCGGGGGCTGGCCGACTGAGCCCCCTCTGCAGGACGATAACGACGCGCTGGTGTCACCCTTCAGTCAGCTGGAGGTACTCCGTCGGCTCAAGAACGCGCCTAATACCGCGCCTGGACCCGACGGTCTTACCTATCGCGACTTGCGAAGGGTTGACCCCGGTGCGTGTGTCCTGACTGCGGTTTATAACGCCTGCCGCAGGCTGGAAGCGATCCCTGAGGGTTGGAAGACTTCCAACACCGTCTTGGTGTACAAGAAAGGGGATCAGGACGATCTGAGTAATTGGCGCCCACTCGCGATGGGTTCGGTTCTCGCCAAGCTGTTCGCCGCCGTCGTGGCCGATCGTCTCACCGTATGGGCGACGCGCAACGGCCGCATCAGTCCTTCACAGAAGGGCTTCCTGAAGTACGAGGGATGCTACGAGCATTCCTTCGTGCTTCAGGAGGCCATTCAGGACGCACGTCGGACTGGAAAGGAGGTAGTGGTGGCGTGGTTGGACCTCCGAAATGCTTTCGGTTCGGTCCCCCATGTCTCCATTGCAGCCGCGCTGGAGGGTGCCCAGGTGCCTGCATCTCTCCGCCGTTTGGTGGCGAGCATGTACCGAGGGGCCACGACGAGGGTGAGAACTGCGGACGGTTACACCTCGGAGGTGAACATCCAGTCGGGTGTAAAACAAGGTTGCCCGTTGAGCCCCATAGTGTTCAACCTCGCTCTCGAGCCCGTACTTCGTGCCCTTGCATCCTCGGATGCGGGGTACGATTTACGCGGGACGAGATTGAACACTCTGGCGTATGCGGACGACCTTGCGCTGGTTGCCAGCGACCCCGCCGGGATGCGACTCCTCCTGTCCGCAGCGGAGAGGGCAGCACAGCGGATTGGCCTGCACTTTAACCCGGCTAAATGTGCCACTCTGCATATGAACTGCAGAAGAGGGCGCCGGGTGCTGCCGACTGTGTTCCCTCTCCAAGGAGAGCCCGTTCGCGCGTTATCGGACCGCGACGAATACCCCCACTTGGGTACACCCACCGGTGCCAACGTGAGCCAGACCCCAATAAAGGCGCTCGTTGACATCGTTGAGTGCCTCAAGGCGATCGATGCCTCGTTGCTCGCCCCTTGGCAGAAGTTTGACGCGGTAGCCAAGTTTGTGCTGCCGCGTATGGACTTCGGTCTAAGGGGAATGAGGATGGAGAAGGGGCCACTCGGTGAAGTTGACCGCCAACTGAAAAGGCTGGCCAAAGGCTGGTTCCATCTCCCTCAGCGCGCGAGCGCGGAAGTGGTCTTCCTACCTCCATCTATGGGGGGAGGAGGGCTACTTCCGCTAGCTGATCTCGCGGATGCGCTCACCATTGCACACGCCTTCAGAATGCTGACGGCGGAGGATGCGGTGGTGAGAACAATCGCGAGTAGCGGGTTGAGGGCGGCGGTCAGGAAGCGGCTCGGCCGAGAGCCGTGCATGAATGACGTGGCGGAATACCTTTCCGGTTCGCTGGAGGGAGATTTCGCCAGGCACGGGGGGGACGTTAAGTCCCTCTGGACCTCGGCACGTGACGCCGCCCGGAGGCAGTCAACGAAGCTCGGCGTGCGTTGGACGTGGTCTGACGAACGTGAGGAGCTGGCGATCGTGTTGCGAGCGACTCGTGACCGATCGACCATCGTACCACCAGCCGCACGCTCGCAGATAGTGCACCGGATGAGGGTTGCACTGGTCGAGTACTACCGCGGAACCTTGCTGGCGAAGCGGGACCAGGGTAAGGTCCACGAGGTGTCGGGACGGGCGAAGTGGTCTAACCATTTCCTCCGGACTGGCGGCTTTACGCGTTTTGCCGACTGGCGTTTCATTCATCGAGCGCGTCTCAATGTCTTGCCCCTGAACGGAGCTAGGCCTTGGGAGGCGAACGATAAACGATGCCGGCGGTGCGGGAGCGCCCTCGAGACACTACCCCATGTGCTCGGACATTGCACTCCTCACTCCAACGCGATTCAGCGTCGGCATGATGCGATCGTCGATCGGATCGTTAAGGCACAGCAACTGCCTGGTGTCGTTACCACGAACCGCCCTGTGGCAGGGGTGGTTGGGGAGTTGGCCCAACTTCGGCCGGATATAGTTATCCGGGATGACCGAGCACGTACCATCACCATCTTGGACGTGACGGTGCCCTTCGAGAACCGGCTGCAGGCGTGGGATGAGGCCAGAGCGCGGAAATACGCCAAGTACGCGCCCCTGGCGGACCAGCTGCAGGCGCAAGGGTACCGAGTTGTGGTTGACGCCTTTATCGTGGGTGCCCTCGGGTCGTGGTACTGGGGCAATGAGAAGGTGCTGAGATGGCTACGAATATCTTCGTGGTACGCGTCGATGATGCGCCGACTCATAGTCTCGGACACGATCCGATGGTCCCGCGACATTTACGTGGAACACCTGACCGGCGCTAGGCAGTATGCACCGCTAGCAATCGAAACCGATAATGAGGTATAGATATGCGCCCCCCTGCCTTGGTCCTGGGAAGGGTTGGCTCAATTAGGTAGCAGCGCTCTTTTAACTTTTCATGCTCATCCCATTACAATTCACCTATTGTACATATTTTCATCCATCAAGCTCACCTCATTCATCGTCATTTATCGCTTCGCTGACTACCTAGTTAATATTGTACATTGATTTAACTTAACCTAATTTGGTTTATAGCTTTATTATTAATTCTTGGGATGCACTAAACAAAATTGAGGAGACATCTGCGTAGCCGACCTTTCCCTCCTTGGATTAGAATATAACTACAATTACCCTATTTTACTTTACGTATCTACATTATTTATTAATATTACTATAGACGGTACTTTTTCTAATCGAATTTAACTTAAATAATCTACCGTTTATTCATGCTTTGAGTATACTTACCTGGTTTGTTTTAAGATATGTGCTGCCCACCGCACCGTGTTTTGTCCTGTTTTGTCCATGTGTTGTCCCGTTTGTCCCTGTTGTGCGGTGGAGCTGGTACCCCTGGGCCGGCCGGCCTCGGTCCATTGAAAGATGGGTCGGGGGATGGCTGGTCGTGGGGTGCCGCTGGATTTCTGTTGGTGTCGTCCTGTGTTTGTCCGCAGATATGGCGTCGCATCCCCTGTCTGCTGCAAGAAGCGGCGGGGGATTATTGATATAATATTGTAAGGGCCCGTCAGCAAAATAAATCGATATTCTTTTAAAACGACGGGCCCCCAATAGTGGGGGGTGGGTAATTAGCCGCCCCCCTTATATTTGTATTGATATTCATAGTATTTTATTTTTGTAACTGTTTTTTTTTTTGTGGCGCCTGCGCCATTTATATTACCCCCGGGGGAGCATTGTTCCTCCGGGGGAACACATTTTTATTGTTAAATTTTTTATAGATTTTCAATAAATGGCGTTTTATCTGTTCTTATCAGCTTAATATCTGATACGATTCCCATTGGGAATCCAGTATATTAAACTGATTTTTGGAGGTGGGTGAGGTGACGGGAGCTCGCTCCGGCCTTGCCGCGGGTTGGCCTGGTATTGCAGTACCTCCAGGACTGGCCCAATTATCCTTTGCAATTTTATATTCCTCCCTTTAATAAGGTTTGAGGAACGGCAAGGCCATCCACCTTTACCAAAAATCAGTTTTCCGTACCTTGTCCCTGCCGCGACCGACTTTACCGGTGTCGCGGTATTCTTTTACCTTTAGGACTTTGAATTATTCCGGGCTCTTTACACCCGTTTGAATTTTAACTTAGGGACTTAGTCTTATTTTCTAGTCTTTCCTCCTGAGAGCCTTTACACTCTCCGGAGGAATTTTAAAGTCTTACGCTCTCGGTCGGGAAGCGATTAGTTTAAGTTTTATTTTTCCGTGTTCAGTGTTAGAGTAAGTTCAGTGTCGCGCGGTGTGTAGTGTCGGTAACTGCGTGCAGTGTCGTAATTTATTTTGTGCTGTCCCTCTGTGTGCCGCGCAGAGAGTTCGCGAGTGCGGAGTGTTCGCGAATAACCCCCTTGGAGGCGCTACCGGAGGACGCAGTCGCCGTCCCAACGTTAAGTGGTCGGAGGTAAGTAGAGTGTTCTCTCCCCTTCCTTATCGTCCAACTCCCTTTCCTCAATCGAGCTCCTTACCGGTAACGGGAGGGAGTAATCGAGGGAGGAATCGGTTTTAACCCTTTTGAATTTCCCGGTTCCCTTCCATCAGCCCCCACTCGCCTGCCAGCGAGCCTTGCTCTAAGGCATCCGAGTGTCGGTTGCTGTAAGGCGACCTAACCCTACCTGACATCCTTTCTAACCTCCCCCGGTGTTTAGGCGCTCTGCTGCGCGCGTCGCTCCTTGGAGCGATCCCCGCGGCTAAGTGCCCATCGGAGTCCCTAACCTCTTTGCACGGGTGGTGACAGCTGTCATCGTGCGAGCCACTCCGAGGAGTGACTCCCGCGCGTCAGTTGCCGCCATCTTCCTTATCCCCTCTAGTGCGAGGAGTTAGTCGGTTTGTGGCGGGAAACCGTCACGCCGTCTGGCGAATCCCCTAGAGTACCCTTTCCTAGTTAGTTTAACTTAACCGTCGGTTAAGTTCCCGTTTAGTGTACTCCGACCACTGCGAGATGGCGACACCACCACGCGTCCCTCTGAGGATCGAGGTTCCTCTTCCGGAGGAATTTCGATGCCCGGTCTGCTACGGCGGTTCGGGCCTAATTCGATCCAAGGGGTGTTTCAAAGGGAACGCGGAGCTGTCAAAGCACCTGGCCCTTATGGCCAGGAATAATGAGCCGGCTCATGCGGGGCTTTTTATTCAATATGCGTGCTCGCAGTGCTCCTTCGTCGGAAAGGGCAGGTATGCCCTTAAAGACGTTAAGGCGCACTTCGAGCGATCGCATCCCCGCTCGACAGCTCCCACCCAATCGACTGCCAGTACATCTGGCATTAATACCTCCGCCCCCGCGAGCTCTCGCCCCGCGACTACCTCGGGTAGCGCGGGTTTAAGGACTGTAAGAGCGGCGATACGTGCGACGGCGACGACGACGGGTGCAACGAGGACACCACCATCGACCTCGGCCACGACAACTACCACCGTGGCAGCCTCCATCGCTACCACAAGGAGGACGGGAGGATCAGCGACCCAGATGACGCTGACCTTTGGGCCGACGCGGCAGGTTCCAGCCACACAACACCTCGTGCGGACTGCCGGGGCGACGGGAGTCACCGTCCCCCTTCGACCCTCGCCATCTACATCCTTGAGCGGGGGTCCATCAGGAGCGTCGACCCAGAGGCCAAACATCAGAGGGGCCGATACCATGCGGAGCGCGCTCGGGGGAACGCGGACATCTAGTTCCCCCCGCCCCGGTCCATCAACATCCTTTGGCCGGGGACCAACTCCACCTCCTCGACGGAGTGGGAGCGGTGCAACGACCACCTCTGCGCCGACTTCCACCCGTCCCTCGCAGATGACCACCACGCGAGGAGTGACGACCAGGCGAGGACGTGCGACCAGCGCCCCGCCTGTGTCCCCAAGAGTCACGAGGAGTAAGTTAAGGAGAACGCGAGCGGCCACCGAGGATCGGTCTCCAGAGCGCCCGCGGCAGCAGTTCCAGCGATCGCCTCCGGTCACCGCTGGGACAACGTACGCGGACGTCGTCGCAACTCCCCCCACACCCGTCGTCGCCCCCGTCGCCAGCGAGGGAGCAACAGCGCCGACCACGACAACAACAGTGCTGACCCTGGAGCAGCAGCGGCAGGAGATCCGCCAACGGCTACAGCTGCTTCAGGGAAGGCAGCCCTTCGTCGTCCTCGAGAGGATCCCGGACCCTCCGACGACACCGCCCAGCGAGACGATAATCCCCACCTCCAGCCCGGTCACCACAATCACCGCCACTACCATTACCACCTCGGTATGTGGCGGGCCGATCTGCTCGACGGCCGTCCATCCAGGGAGGAGATCACCCCCTCGGACACCACCAAGGATCGAGGACGTGATTGTGGAGGAGGAAGAGGAAGTACCGGACGAGGCGCCTGCAGTAACATCCGATGCAGGTGCCGGGAGCGAGGAAGAAGAGGTGAGAGAGATCCCTGCCAGACGCCTCAGCGACGGAGCTGTCACCCTCTCCGTCGCGGGACGACCAAGGGTCTTAAGATCTGGTCGTCCCAGGCGATCCGTAATAATATCTAGCGGATCGTCGTCGTCGTCGTCGAGCGACGACGAGGTGTTCTGGCGGAACACCTCTTTTCCTCTCACACCTGCTCCCCCGGAGGTGGAAGTACTGCCTCACACTCCTGAGTTGGAGGCAGTAAGAAGGAGATACTCGGCGACCCGTGAGTATCTCGCAGGGGTCGTCGAGTACCACGCGGGAAGTCGGGAGGTCCCGGACGCGGAAGAAGAGGAGATCCGGAGGAGAGTCCGGGCGGAGGCAGCTGCGAGGCCACCGCCCCCACAACCAGCGGCCCGATCAACACCAGAGGGTCGCATTGAGGATTCCCCCCGGACAGCTGCAGCAGCAACACCACCAGCAGCAGCAGCGGCAGCAGCAACAACATCAGCAGCTGCCACGAGGACGGCGAGGACGGCAACGACCGCCACGCAGACGACGCCGACCATCGCGGCGTCGACATCGGCCCCAGCTGGTCTGGAGCGCCGACCGGACGCGCCACCGCGTGACACACGAGGTAGGACTGAAGCAGGGGGGCATCGCGGATTCAATTCTGCGCGTCGCGACCGGACCGCACCGTCTCAGCGTCCGGTAAGTCCCTCGCAGCATGGTCATGGTGGTGGTGTCGTTGATGGTCCCCGGGCGCCCGGGCGGGCTCACCCTTTAGTTCCCCCACCCCCTCGACAGGGTGCCTTGGCCTCCCGAAGGCGGCCAGATCCGGCCCGCAGTGGTGCGGGAGGACTGGGCGTGCCGCGCGGCGTCGGGGGTGTCGGGCCTGGTAGGGTCAACGCCCAGCCAACGCTGCCAGATGGCTCTGCGCCTCAGCCTCCTTTTAGCGAGACTGAGTGCGGTGAGCTCATCGAAGCGGCTGAGGCTGTCTCGTCAATAGACGAGTTGGAAGCGCTGGCGAGGCGACTCGCCATGCGTTTTCAGGCTGCGACTCCTGCTGGGCCCGGCGCCTCTGGTGCGCGAAATGCTCCCCGACGTGGGGGCGGTCGGCCGCGCCGGAGACGGGCAGCTGAGGACACGAACCCGGAGCGAGTAGCTGATCATTCGGATCAGCCTGATCCCCCGCTTCCTCCCCCCATGGATCGCGTGAGTCGTGCGACTCACATCCAGCGTCTCTATAGACAGGACCCCCGGCGTGCATTTCGCGAGGTGGTGCAGGGCCCTGCCGTCCAGTGTGCGGTGCCACGCGGTAGGGTTCTTCATCACTTCGAGGAGGTGTATCGCCGGCGTGAGGACCCGGAAGGTCTTGTCGGGGGCTGGCCGACTGAGCCCCCTTTGCAGGACGATAATGACGCGCTGGTGTCACCCTTCAGTCAGCTGGAGGTACTCCGTCGGCTCAAGAACGCGGCTAATACCGCGCCTGGACCCGACGGTCTTACCTATCGCGACTTGCGAAGGGTTGACCCCGGTGCGTGTGTCCTGACTGCGGTTTATAACGCCTGCCGCAGGCTGGAAGCGATCCCTGAGGGTTGGAAGACTTCCAACACCGTCCTGGTGTACAAGAAAGGGGATCAGGACGATCTGAGTAATTGGCGCCCACTCGCGATGGGGTCGGTTCTCGCTAAGCTGTTCGCCGCCGTCGTGGCCGATCGTCTTACCGTATGGGCGACGCGCAACGGCCGCATCAGTCCTTCACAGAAGGGCTTCCTGAAGTACGAGGGATGCTACGAGCACTCCTTCGTGCTTCAGGAGGCCATTCAGGACGCACGTCGGACTGGAAAGGAGGTGGTGGTGGCGTGGTTGGACCTCCGAAATGCTTTCGGTTCGGTCCCCCACGTCTCCATCGCAGCCGCGCTGGAAGGAGCCCAGGTGCCTGCATCTCTCCGCCGTTTGGTGGCGAGCATGTACCGAGGGGCCACTACTAGGGTGAGGACTGCGGATGGTTATACCTCGGAGGTGAACATCCAGTCGGGTGTAAAACAAGGTTGCCCGTTGAGCCCCATAGTGTTCAACCTCGCTCTCGAGCCCGTACTTCGTGCCCTTGCATCCTCGGATGCGGGGTACGATTTACGCGGGACGAGATTGAACACTCTGGCGTATGCGGACGACCTTGCGCTGGTTGCCAGCGACCCCGCCGGGATGCGACTCCTCCTGTCCGCAGCGGAGAGGGCAGCACAGCGGATTGGCCTGCACTTTAACCCGGCTAAATGTGCCACTCTGCATATGAACTGCAGAAGAGGGCGCCGGGTGCTGCCGACTGTGTTCCCTCTCCAAGGAGAGCCCGTTCGCGCGTTATCGGACCGCGACGAATACCCCCACTTGGGTACGCCCACCGGTGCCAACGTGAGCCAGACCCCAATAAAGGCGCTCGTTGACATCGTTGAGTGCCTCAAGGCGATCGATGCCTCGTTGCTCGCCCCTTGGCAGAAGTTCGACGCGGTAGCCAAGTTTGTGCTGCCGCGTATGGACTTCGGTCTAAGGGGAATGAGGATGGAGAAGGGGCCACTCGGTGAAGTCGACCGCCAACTGAAAAGGCTGGCCAAAGGCTGGTTCCATCTCCCTCAGCGCGCGAGCGCGGAAGTGGTCTTCCTACCTCCATCTATGGGGGGAGGAGGGCTACTTCCGCTAGCTGATCTCGCGGACGCGCTCACCATCGCACACGCCTTCAGAATGCTGACGGCGGAGGATGAGGTGGTGAGAGCAATCGCGAGTAGCGGGTTGAGGGCGGCGGTCAGGAAGCGGCTCGGCCGAGAGCCGTGCATGAACGACGTGGCGGAATACCTTTCCGGTTCGCTGGAGGGGGATTTCGCCAGGCACGGGGGGGACGTTAAGTCCCTCTGGACCTCGGCACGTGACGCCGCCCGGAGGCAGTCAACGAAGCTCGGCGTGCGTTGGACGTGGTCTGACGAACGTGAGGAGCTGGCGATCGTGTTGCGAGCGACTCGTGACCGATCGACCATCGTACCACCAGCCGCACGCTCGCAGATAGTGCACCGGATGAGGGTTGCACTGGTCGAGTACTACCGCGGAACCTTACTGGCGAAGCGGGACCAGGGTAAGGTCCACGAGGTGTCGGGACGGGCGAAATGGTCCAACCATTTCCTCCGGACCGGCGGCTTTACGCGCTTTGCTGACTGGCGTTTCGTTCATCGAGCGCGTCTCAATGTCTTGCCTCTTAACGGAGCTAGGCCTTGGGACGCGAACGATAAACGATGCCGGCGGTGCGGGAGCGCCCTCGAGACACTACCCCACGTGCTTGGACATTGCACCCCTCACTCCAACGCAATTCAGCGTCGGCATGATGCGATTGTCGATCGGATCGTAAAAGCACAGCAACTGCCTGGCGTCGTGACCACGAACCGCCCTGTGGCAGGGGTGGTTGGGGAGTTGGCACAACTTCGGCCGGATATAGTTATCCGGGACGACCGGTCACGTGTCATCACCATCTTGGACGTGACGGTGCCCTTTGAGAATCGTCTGCAGTCTTGGGATGAGGCCAGAGCGCGGAAATACGCCAAGTACGCGCCCCTGGCGGACCAGCTGCAGGCGCAAGGGTACCGAGTTGTGGTTGACGCCTTTATCGTGGGTGCCCTCGGGTCGTGGTACTGGGGCAATGAGAAGGTGCTGAGATGGCTACGAATATCTTCGTGGTATTCATCGATGATGCGCCGACTCATTGTCTCGGACACGATCCGATGGTCCCGCGATATCTACGTGGAACATCTTACCGGCGCTAGGCAGTATGCACCGCTAGAAATTGAAATCGATAATGACGTATAGATATGTTTCCCTCCTGCCTTGGTCCGGGGAAGGGTTGGCCATTCTGCGCTAGGTACCGGCCTTTTTCTTTCTTCATCTCCATATCATTCTTTCACCTATTGTATATATTTTCATCCATCCTATTCATGTCATTCACCGTCATTATACGTGATGCCGGCTACCTAAAAGTTATAACTGCCACTATTATGGAATACTTATCGCTCTTATGTTATTTATTACTTATGTTATTATTAGTAGACTAATTTTGCCACCCATCCCGCCTCGCTAATCGTTATTATTGCCCGATGGGTATATGGTTATTTAAATTATTATTATACTTACCTGTACTTACTATAATTGATCAGGCATCGGCAATGATAACCCTCGGATAGCCTGTAGTCAGTATTATACGTGTTGCCCACCGCATTGTGATATTGTCCCGTGTTGTTCATGTGATGTCTTGTCCTGTCCTTGTTCCGTGCGGTGGAGCTGGTACCCCGGGGCCGGCCGGCCTCGATCCTTCGAAAGGTGGATCGGGAGATGGCTGGTCACGGGGTGCCGCTGGATTTCTGTCGTGTTGTCATGTTCTGTCCCTCAACAGATAGGCGTCACACCCCCCGACCGTAGGACGGGGGGGAGTGCATGGATAGTATTGTTAGGGCCCGCCGAAAACCAATAAACCATTTTTCGATAATGGCGGGTCCCCAATAGTGGGGGGTGGGTACTAGCCGCCTCCCTTATATTTATATCCATATCTATGTACAATTTTTTATGTCTTTTTTTTTTTTTTTTTTTTTTCTTCGTGGCGCCTGCGCCATTTATCTTACCCCCGGGGGAGCATTGTTCCCCCGGGGGAACACATTTTTTATTGTAAAATTTTTATAATTTTCAATAAATGGCTCGTATCTGTTCTTATCAGCTTAATATCTGATACGATTCCCATTGGGAATCCAGTATATTAAACTGATTTTTGGAGGTGGGTGAGGTGACGGGAGCTCGCTCCGGCCTTGCCGTGGGTTGGCCTGGTATTGCAGTACCTCCAGGACTGGCCCAATTATCCTTTCCAATTTTATATTCCTCCCTTTAATAAGGTTTGAGGAACGGCAAGGCCATCCACCTTTACCAAAAATCAGTTTTCCGTACCACATCCCTGCCGCGACCGTCTTTACCGGTGTCGCGGTATTCTTTGACAGTGCTACCTTTTAGACTTATAATTATTCCGGGCTCTTTACACCCGTTTGAATTTTAACTTAGTATTATTCTCTAGTCCTTCCTCCTGAGAGCCTTTACACTCTCCGGAGGAATTTTAAATTTCTCGCGCTTTTCGCGATTTTAAAGTCTTACGCTCTCGGTCGGGAAGCGATTAGTCTAAGTTTTATTTCTGTGTTAAGTGTCTAGAGTAAGTTCAGTGTCGCGCGGTGTGTACAGTGTCGGTAACTGCGTGCAGTGTCGTTAATTTATTTGTGCTGTCCCTCTGTGTGCCGCGCAGAGAGTTCGCGAGTGCGGAGTGTTCGCGGATAACCCCCTTGGAGGCGCTACCGGAGGACGCAGTCGTCACCCCAACGTTAAGTGGTCGGAGGTAAGTAGAGTGGTCTTTCCCCCTCCTTATCGTCCAACTCCCTTTCCTCAATCGAGCTCCTTACCGGTAACGGGAGGGAGTAATCGAGGGAGGAATCGGTTTTAACCCTCTTCGAATTTCCCGGTTCCCTTCCATCAGCCCCCACTCGCCTGCCAGCGAGCTTTGCTCTAAGGCATCCGAGTGTCGGTTGCTGTAAGGCGACCTAACCCTACCCTACATTTCCCTTCTAACCTCCCCCGGTGTCAGGCGCTCTGCTGCGCGCGTCGCTCCTTGGAGCGATCCCCGCGGCTAAGTGCCCATCGGAGTCCCTAACCTCTTTGCACGGGTGGTGACAGCTGTCATCGTGCGAGCCACTCTGAGGAGTGACTCCCGCGCGTCAGTTGCCGCCATCTTCCTTATCCCCTCTAGTGCGAGGAGTTAGTCGGTTTGTGGCGGGAAACCGTCACGCCGTCTGGCGAATCCCCTAGGGTACCCTCTCCTAGTTAGTTTAGCTTAACCGTCGGTTAAGTTCCCGTTTAGTGTACTCCGACCACTGCGAGATGGCGACACCACCACGCGTTCCTCTGAGGATCGAGGTACCTCTACCGGAGGTATTTCGATGCCCGGTCTGCTACGGCGGTTCGGGCTTAATCCGCTCCAAGGGGAGTTTTAAAGGGAATGCGGAGCTGTCAAAGCACCTGGCCCTTATGGCCAGGAATAATGAGCCGGCTCATGCGGGACTATATATTGAATATGCGTGCTCGCAGTGCTCCTTCGTCGGAAAGGGCAGGTATGCCCTTAAAGACGTTAAGGCGCATTTCGAGCGATCGCATCCCCGTTCGACAGCTCCCACCCAATCGACAGCCAGTACATCTGGCATTAACACTTCCGCCCCCGCGAGCTCTCGACCCGCGACTACCTCGGGTAGCGCGGGTTTAAGAACTGTAAGAGCGGCGATACGTGCGACGGCGACGACGACGGGTGTCACGAGGACACCACCATCGACCTCGGCCACGACGACCACCACCGTGGCAGCCTCCATCGCTACCACAAGGAGGACGGGAGGAGCAGCGACGCAAATGACTTTGGCCTTTGGGCCGACGCGGCAGGTTCCGGCCACACAACACCTCGTGCGGACTGCCGGGGCGACGGGAGTCACCGTCCCCCTTCGACCCTCGCCATCTACATCCTTGAGCGGGGGTCCATCAAGAGCGTCGACCCAGAGGCCAAACATCCGAGGAGCCGATACCATGCGGAGCGCGCTCGGGGGAACGCGGACATCTAGTTCCCCCCGCCCCGGTCCATCAACATCCTCTGGCCGGGGACCAACTCCACCTCCTCGACGGAGTGGGAGCGGTGCAACGACCACCTCTGCGCCGACTTCCACCCGTCCCTCGCAGACGACCACCACGCGAGGAGTGACGACCAGGCGAGGACGTGCGACCAGCGCCCCGCCTGTGTCCCCAAGAGTCACGAGGAGTAGAGCCAGGAGACAGCGAGCGGCTACTGAGGATCGGTCTCCCGAACGTCCGAGGCAGCAGTTCCGGCGATCACCTCCGGTCACCGCTGGGACGACTTTCGCGGACGTCGTCGCAACTCCCCCCACACCCGTCGTCGCCCCCGTCGCCAGCGAGGGAGCAACGGCACCGCCTACGACATCAACAGTGCCGACCCTGGAGCAGCAGCGGCAGGAGATCCGCCAGCGCCTACAGCTGCTACAGGGTGCACAGCCCTTCGTCGCCCTCGGAGGATTCCTGGACCCCCCGACAACCCCGCCCAGTGAGACTATCATCCCCACCTCAAGTCCGGTAGCCACGATCACCGCCACTACCATTACCACCTCGGTATGTGGCGGGCCGATCTGTTCGACGGCCATCCATCCCGGGAGGGTAAGTCCCCCCCGAACACCGCCAAGGATGGAGGAAGTGATCGTGGAGGAAGAAGAAGAGGAGATACCGGACGAGGCGCCTGCGGCAACATCCGATGCAGGTGCCGGGAGCGAGGAAGAAGAGGTGAGAGAGATCCCCGCCAGACGCCTCAGCGACGGAGCTGTCACCCTCTCCGTCGCGGGACGGCCAAGGGTCTTAAGATCTGGTCGTCCCAGGCGATCCGTAATACTATCCAGCGGATCGCCGTCGTCGTCGTCGTCGAGCGACGACGAGGTGTTCTGGCGGAACACCTCTTTTCCTCTCACACCTGCTCCCCTGGAGGTGGAGGTCTTACCGCACACACCAGAACTGGAGGCGGTAAGACGAAGATACTCGGCGACCCGTGAGTATCTCGCAGGGGTCGTCGAGTACCACGCGGGAAGTCGGGAGGTCCCGGACGACGAAGAAGAGGAGATCCGGAGGAGAGTCCGGGCGGAGGCAGCTGCGAGGCCACCGCCCCCACCACCACCAGCGGCCCGATCAACACCCGAGGGCCGCACCGAGGACTCACCCCGGACAGCTGCAGCAGCAACACTACCAGCAGCAGCAGCGGCAGCAGCAACAACATCAGCAGCTGCCATGGGGACGGCGAGGACGGCAACGACCGCCACGCAGACGACGCCGTCCATCGCGGCGTCGACATCGGCCCCAGCTGGCCTGGAGCGCCGACCTGACGCGCCACCGCGCGACACTCGAGGAAGGACTGAGGTAGGAGGGCATCGCGGATTCAATTCTTCGCGCCGCGACCGGACCGCACAGTTTCAGCGTCCGGTAAGTCCCTCGCTACACGATCACGGTGGTGGTTTCGTCGATGGTCCCCGGGCGCCCGGACGGGCTCCCCCTTTAGTTCCCCCACCCCCTCGACAGGGTGCCCCGGCCACCCGAAGGCGGCCAGATCCGGCCCGCATTGGTGCGGGAGGACTGGGCGTGCCGCGCGGCGCCGGAGGTGTCGGGCCTGGTAGGGTCAACGCCCAGCCAACGCTGCCAGATGGCTCTGCGCCTCAGCCTCCTTTTAGCGAGACTGAGTGCGTTGAGCTCATCGAAGCGGCTGAGGCTGTCTCGTCGATAGACGAGTTGGAAGCGCTGGCGAGGCGACTTGCCACGCGTTTTCAGGCTGCGACTCCTGCTGGGCCTGGCACCTCCGGTGCGCGGAATGCTCCCCGGCGTGGGGGCGGTCGGCCGCGCCGGAGGCGGGCAGCCGAGGACACGAGCCCGGAGCGAGTAGCTGATCATTCGGATCAGCCTGATCCCCTGCTTCCTCCCCCCATGGATCGCGTGAGTCGTGCGACTCACATCCAGCGTCTGTATAGACAAGACCCCCGGCGTGCATTTCGCGAGGTGATGCAGGGCCCTACCGTTCAGTGTGCTGTGCCACGCGATAGGGTCCTTCATCACTTTGAGGAAGTGTATCGCCGGCGTGAGGACCCGGAAGGTCTTGTCGGGGGCTGGCCGACTGAGCCCCCGTTGCAGGACGATAACGACGCGCTGGTGTCACCCTTCAGTCAACTGGAGGTACTCCGTCGGCTCAAGAACGCGGCTAATACCGCGCCTGGACCCGACGGTCTTACCTATCGCGACTTGCGAAGGGTTGACCCCGGTGCGTGTGTCCTGACTGCGGTTTATAACGCCTGCCGCAGGCTGGAAGCGATCCCTGAGGGTTGGAAGACTTCCAACACCGTCTTGGTGTACAAGAAAGGGGATCAGGATGACCTGAGTAATTGGCGCCCGCTCGCGATGGGCTCGGTTCTCGCCAAGCTGTTCGCCGCCGTCGTGGCCGATCGTCTCACCGTATGGGCGACGCGCAACGGCCGCATCAGTCCTTCACAGAAGGGCTTCTTGAAGTACGAGGGATGCTACGAGCATTCCTTTGTGCTTCAAGAGACCATTCAGGACGCACGTCGGACTGGAAAGGAGGTAGTGGTGGCGTGGTTGGACCTCCGAAATGCTTTTGGTTCGGTCCCCCACGTCTCCATTGCAGCCGCGCTGGAGGGAGCCCAGGTGCCTGCATCTCTCCGCCGTCTGGTGGCGAGTATGTACCGAGGGGCCACCACGAGGGTGAGAACTGCGGATGGTTTCACACCGGAGGTGAACATCCAATCGGGTGTAAAACAAGGTTGCCCGTTGAGCCCCATAGTGTTCAACCTCGCTCTCGAGCCCGTACTTCGTGCCCTTGCATCCTCGGATGCGGGGTACGATTTACGCGGGACGAGATTGAACACTCTGGCGTATGCGGACGACCTTGCGCTGGTTGCCAGCGACCCCGCTGGGATGCGACTCCTCCTGTCCGCGGCGGAGAGGGCAGCACAGCGGATTGGCCTGCACTTTAACCCGGCCAAATGTGCCACTCTGCACATGAACTGCAGAAGAGGGCGCCGGGTGCTGCCGACTGTGTTCCCTCTCCAAGGAGAGCCCGTTCGCGCGTTATCGGACCGCGACGAATACCCCCACTTGGGTACACCCACCGGTGCCAACGTGAGCCAGACCCCAATAAAGGCGCTCGTTGACATCGTTGAGTGCCTCAAGGCGATCGATGCCTCGTTGCTCGCCCCTTGGCAGAAGTTTGACGCGGTAGCCAAGTTTGTGCTGCCGCGGATGGACTTCGGCCTAAGGGGAATGAGGATGGAGAAGGGGCCACTCGGTGAAGTCGACCGCCAACTGAAAAGACTGGCGAAAGGCTGGTTCCATCTCCCTCAGCGCGCGAGCGCGGAAGTGGTCTTCCTACCTCCATCTATGGGGGGAGGAGGGCTACTTCCGCTAGCTGATCTCGCTGATGCGCTCACCATCGCACACGCCTTCAGAATGCTGACGGCGGAGGATGAGGTGGTGAGAACAATCGCGAGTAGCGGGTTGAGGGCGGCGGTCAGGAAGCGGCTCGGCCGAGAGCCGTGCATGAATGACGTGGCGGAATACCTTTCCGGTTCGCTGGAGGGGGATTTCGCCAGGCACGGGGGGGACGTTAAGTCCCTCTGGACCTCGGCACGTGACGCCGCCCGGAGGCAGTCAACGAAGCTCGGCGTGCGTTGGACGTGGTCTGACGAACGTGAGGAGCTGGCGATCGTGTGGCGAGCGACTCGTGACCGATCGACGATCGTACCACCAGCCGCACGCTCGCAGATAGTGCACCGGATGAGGGTTGCACTGGTCGAGTACTACCGCGGAACCTTGCTGGCGAAGCGGGACCAGGGTAAGGTCCACGAGGTGTCAGGACGGGCGAAGTGGTCTAACCATTTCCTCCGGACTGGCGGCTTTACGCGTTTTGCCGACTGGCGTTTCGTTCATCGAGCGCGTCTCAATGTCTTGCCTCTGAACGGAGCTAGGCCTTGGGAGGCGAACGATAAACGATGCCGGCGGTGCGGGAGCGCCCTCGAGACACTACCCCATGTGCTCGGACATTGCACCCCTCACTCCAACGCGATTCAGCGCCGGCACGATGCGATTGTCGATCGGATCGTAAAAGCACAGCAACTGCCTGGCGTCGTGACCACGAACCGCCCTGTGGCAGGGGTGGTTGGGGAGTTGGCCCAACTTCGGCCGGATATAGTTATCCGGGATGACCGGTCACGTGTCATCACCATCTTGGACGTGACGGTGCCCTTTGAGAACCGTCTGCAGTCTTGGGATGAGGCCAGAGCGCGGAAATACGCCAAGTACGCGCCGCTGGCGGACCAGCTGCAGGCGCAAGGGTACCAAGTTGTGGTCGACGCCTTTATCGTGGGCGCCCTCGGATCGTGGTACTGGGGCAATGAGAAGGTGTTGAGATGGCTACGAATATCTTCGTGGTACGCTTCGATGATGCGCCGACTCATTGTCTCGGACACGATCCGATGGTCCCGCGATATCTACGTGGAACACTTGACCGGCGCTAGGCAGTATGCACCGCTCGAGCCCGAAAGTAATGAGTGATATTTACCCTCCTGCCTTGGTCAGCGGATGAGGTGGCTCTCGTGAGGTTGGGTACCGGCCTTCTTGCTTCATCTTCATATCATTCTTTCACTTATTGTACATATCATCATCCATTCTACTCATGTCATGTCACTCATCGCCGTTAGCTGTTACGCCGGATACCTAAAATATAATTGTAATTATTGCTATTAACCTGTGCGCTATTTATTTATTGTTTCCTATGATTATACTACGTATTATTCAGATTATATCTGATTGGGCCACCCACCCTGCCTCAGTAATCGCTGTTATTATGATTATTATTATTAGTATTTTTATTTTTATTGTAAATTAAACTATTTATTTATGGTCATAACCTACTATTATTCTAATACTTACCTATTGAATTTTACTTAATATATGTGTTGCCCACCGTACTGTGTATTGTCCTGTGTTGTCCTGTGATGTCTTGTCTTGTCTGCGTTCTGTGCGGTGGAGCTGGTACCCCGGGGCCGGCCGGCCTTGGTCCATTGAAAGATGGATCGGGGGATGGCGGGTCACGGGGTGCCGCTGGATTTCTGTTGGTGTCGTCCTGTGTTTGTCCGCAGATATGGCGTCACATCCCCCGACTGCAGTAAAGGCGGCGGGGGATCATCGGTATATATATTGTAAGGGCCCGTCAGCATTAATAAATCTATATCCTACAATGACGGGCCCCCAATAGTGGGGGGTGGGTAACTAGCCGCCCCCCTTATATTTGTATCTATACTTATATCTGATTGTATATTTGTTTTGTGTGGCGCCTGCGCCATTTATATTACCCCCGGGGGAGCATTGTTCCTCCGGGGGAACACATTTTTATTGTTAAATTTTTTATAAATTTTCAATAAATGGCGTTTTATCTGTTCTTGTCAGCTTAATATCTGATACGATTCCCATTGGGAATCCAGTATATTAAACTGATTTTTGGAGGTGGGTGAGGTGACGGGAGCTCGCTCCGGCCTTGCCGCGGGTTGGCCTGGTATTGCAGTACCTCCAGGACTGGCCCAATTATCCTTTCCAATTTATAATTCCTCCCTTTAATAAGGTTTGAGGAACGGCAAGGCCATCCACCTTTACCAAAAATCAGTTTTCCATACCTTATCCCTGCCGCGACCGATTTTACCGGTGTCGCGGTACTCTTCTACAGTACTACCTTTAGACTTATAATTATTCCGGGCTCTTTACACCCGTTTGAATTTTATATTTGGACTTAGTTTTATTTCTAGTCTTTCCTCCTGAGAGCCTTTACACTCTCCGGAGGAATTTTAAAGTCTTACGCTCTCGGTCGGGAAGCGATTAGTTTAAGTTTTATTTTTCTGTGTTAAGTGTTAATTTATTAAGTTCAGTGTCGCGCGGTTGCGACGGCGACGACGACGGGTGCCACGAGGACACCACCATCGACCTCGGCCACGACGACCACCACCGTGGCAGCCTCCATCTCTACCACCAGGAGGGCGGGAGGAGCAGCGACCCAGATGACATTGACCTTTGGGCCGACGCGGCAGGTTCCAGCCACACAACACCTCGTGCGGACTGCCGGGGCGACGGGAGTCACCGTCCCCCTACGACCCTCGCCATCTACATCTTCGAGCGGGGGTCCCACTAGAGCGTCGACCCAGAGGCCAAACATCCGAGGAGCCGATACCATGCGGAGCGCGCTCGGGGGAACACGGACATCTAGTTCCCCCCGCCCCGGTCCATCAACATCTTCTGGACGGGGATCAACTCCACCTCCTCGACGGAGTGGAAGCGGTGCAACGACCACCTCTGCGCCGACTTCCACCCGTCCCTCGCAGACGACCACCACGCGAGGAGTGACGACCAGGCGAGGACGTGCGACCAGCGCCCCGCCTGTGTCCCCAAGAGTCACGAGGAGTAGGGCCAGGAGTCAGAGAGCCGCCACAGAGGATCGGTCTCCCGAACGGACGCAGCAGAGGTTCCGGCGATCACCTCCGGTCACCGCCGGGACAACTTTTGCGGCCATTGTTGCGACCACCCCTACGCCCGTCGTTGCCCCCGTCGCCAGCGAGGGAGCACCGACACCAGCCACAACGACAGCACCAACCCTCCAGCAGCAGCGCGAAGAAATTCGCCAACGTATACTGCTGCTGCAGGGCGGACAGCCCTTCGTCGCCCTCGGAGGTCTTTTGGACCCCCCGACGACCCCGCCCAGCGAGACTACCATTCCCACCTCCAGTCCGGTAGCCACGATCACCGCCACTACCATTACCACCTCGGTATGTGGCGGGCCGATCTGCTCTACGGCCGTCCATCCCGGGAGGATAAGTCCCCCCCGAACGCCACCAAGGATGGAGGACGTGATCGTGGAGGAAGAGGAGGAGATACCGGACGAGGCGCCTGCAGTAACATCCGATGCAGGTGCCGGGAGCGAGGAAGAGGAGGTGAGAGAGATCCCCGCCAGACGCCTCAGCGACGGAGCTGTCACCCTCTCCGTCGCGGGACGACCAAGGGTCTTAAGATCTGGTCGTCCCAGGCGATCCGTAACAATATCTAGCGGATCGTCGTCGTCGTCGTCGAGCGACGACGAAGTGTTCTGGCGGAACACCTCTTTTCCTCAAACACCTGCTCCCCCGGAGGTGGAAGTACTGCCTCATACGCCCGAACTGGAGGCAGTAAGGAGGAGATACTCGGCGACCCGTGAGTATCTCGCAGGGGTCGTCGAGTACCACGCGGGAAGTCGGGAGGTCCCGGACGACGAAGAAGAGGAGATCCGGAGGAGAGTCCGGGCGGAGGCAGCTGCGAGGCCACCGCCCCCACCACCACCAGCGGCCCGATCAACACCCGAGGGCCGCACCGAGGACTCACCCCGGACAGCTGCAGCAGCAACACCACCAGCAGCAGCAGCGGCAGCAGCAACAACACCAGCAGCTGCCATGAGGACGGCGAGGACGGCAACGACCGCTACGCAGACGACGCCGACCATCGCGGCGTCGACATTGGCCCCAGCTGGCCTGGGGCGCCGACCTGACGCGCCACCGCGCGACACTCGAGGAAGGACTGAGGTAGGAGGGCATCGCGGATTCAATTCTTCGCGCCGCGACCGGACCGCACAGTTTCAGCGTCCGGTAAGTCCCTCGCTACACGATCACGGTGGTGGTTTCGTCGATGGTCCCCGGGCGCCCGGGCGGGCTCACCCTTTAGTTCCCCCACCCCCCCGACAGGGTGCCTCGGCCTCCCGAAGGCGGCCAGATCCGGCCCGCAGTGGTGCGGGAGGACTGGGCGTGCCGCGCGGCGCCGGGGGTGTCGGGCCTGGTAGGGTCAACGCCCAGCCAACGCTGCCAGATGGCTCTGCGCCTCAGCCTCCTTTTAGCGAGACTGAGTGCGTCGAGCTCATCGAAGCGGCTGAGGCTGTCTCGTCAATAGACGAGTTGGAAGCGCTGGCAAGGCGACTTGCCATGCGTTTTCAGGCTGCGACTCCTGCTGGACCCGGCGCCTCCGGTGCGCGAAATGCTCCCCGGCGTGGGGGCGGTCGGCCGCGCCGGAGGCGGGCAGCCGAGGATACGAACCCGGAGCGAGTGGCTGATCATTCGGATCAGCCTGATCCCCCGCTCCCTCCCCCCATGGATCGCGTGAGTCGTGCGACTCACATCCAGCGTCTGTATAGACAAGACCCCCGGCGCGCATTTCGCGAGGTGATGCAGGGCCCTACCGTTCAGTGTGCCGTGCCACGCGATAGGGTTCTTCATCACTTCGAGGAAGTGTATCGCCGGCGTGAGGACCCGGAAGGTCTTGTCGGGGGCTGGCCGACTGAGCCCCCGTTGCAGGACGATAACGACGCGCTGGAGTCACCCTTCAGTCAGCTGGAGGTACTCCGTCGGCTCAAGAACGCGGCTAATACCGCGCCTGGACCCGACGGTCTTACCTATCGCGACTTGAGAAGGGTCGACCCCGGCGCGTGTGTCCTGACTGCGGTGTACAACGCCTGCCGCAGGCTGGAAGCGATCCCTGAGGGTTGGAAGACTTCCAACACCGTCTTGGTGTACAAGAAAGGGGATCAGGACGATCTGAGCAATTGGCGCCCGCTCGCGATGGGTTCGGTTCTCGCCAAGCTGTTCGCCGCCGTCGTGGCCGATCGTCTCACCGTATGGGCGACGCGCAACGGCCGCATCAGTCCTTCACAGAAGGGCTTCCTGAAGTACGAGGGATGCTACGAGCATTCCTTCGTGCTTCAGGAGGCCATTCAGGACGCACGTCGGACTGGAAAGGAGGTAGTGGTGGCGTGGTTGGACCTCCGAAATGCTTTCGGTTCGGTCCCCCACGTCTCCATTGCAGCCGCGCTGGAGGGAGCCCAGGTGCCTGCATCTCTCCGCCGTTTGGTGGCGAGTATGTACCGAGGGGCCACTACGAGGGTGAGGACTGCGGACGGTTATACCTCGGAGGTGAACATCCAGTCGGGGGTAAAACAAGGTTGCCCGTTGAGCCCCATAGTGTTCAACCTCGCTCTCGAGCCCGTACTTCGTGCCCTTGCGTCTTCGGACGCGGGGTACGATTTACGCGGGACGAGATTGAACACTCTGGCGTATGCGGACGACCTTGCGCTGGTTGCCAGCGACCCCGCCGGGATGCGACTCCTCCTGTCCGCAGCGGAGAGGGCAGCACAGCGGATTGGCCTGCACTTTAATCCGGCTAAATGTGCCACTCTGCATATGAACTGCAGAAGAGGGCGCCGGGTGCTGCCGACTGTGTTCCCTCTCCAAGGAGAGCCCGTTCGCGCGTTATCGGACCGCGACGAATACCCCCACTTGGGTACGCCCACCGGTGCCAACGTGAGCCAGACCCCAATAAAGGCGCTCGTTGACATCGTTGAGTGCCTCAAGGCGATCGATGCCTCGTTGCTCGCCCCTTGGCAGAAGTTCGACGCGGTAGCCAAGTTTGTGCTGCCGCGTATGGACTTCGGTCTAAGGGGAATGAGGATGGAGAAGGGGCCACTCGGTGAAGTCGACCGCCAACTGAAAAGGCTGGCCAAAGGCTGGTTCCATCTCCCTCAGCGCGCGAGCGCGGAAGTGGTCTTCCTACCTCCATCTATGGGGGGAGGAGGGCTACTTCCGCTAGCTGATCTCGCGGACGCGCTCACCATCGCACACGCCTTCAGAATGCTGACGGCGGAGGATGAGGTGGTGAGAACAATCGCGAGTAGCGGGTTGAGGGCGGCGGTCAGGAAGCGGCTCGGCCGAGAGCCGTGCATGAACGACGTGGCGGAATACCTTTCCGGTTCGCTGGAGGGGGATTTCGCCAGGCACGGGGGGGACGTTAAGTCCCTCTGGACCTCGGCACGTGACGCCGCCCGGAGGCAGTCAACGAAGCTCGGCGTGCGTTGGACGTGGTCTGACGAACGTGAGGAGCTGGCGATCGTGTTGCGAGCGACTCGTGACCGATCGACCATCGTACCACCAGCCGCACGCTCGCAGATAGTGCACCGGATGAGGGTTGCACTGGTCGAGTACTACCGCGGAACCTTACTGGCGAAGCGGGACCAGGGTAAGGTCCACGAGGTGTCGGGACGGGCGAAATGGTCCAACCATTTCCTCCGGACCGGCGGCTTTACGCGCTTTGCTGACTGGCGTTTCGTTCATCGAGCGCGTCTCAATGTCTTGCCTCTTAACGGAGCTAGGCCTTGGGACGCGAACGATAAACGATGCCGGCGGTGCGGGAGCGCCCTCGAGACACTACCCCACGTGCTTGGACATTGCACCCCTCACTCCAACGCAATTCAGCGTCGGCATGATGCGATTGTCGATCGGATCGTAAAAGCACAGCAACTGCCTGGCGTCGTGACCACGAACCGCCCTGTGGCAGGGGTGGTTGGGGAGTTGGCACAACTTCGGCCGGATATAGTTATCCGGGACGACCGGTCACGTGTCATCACCATCTTGGACGTGACGGTGCCCTTTGAGAATCGTCTGCAGTCTTGGGATGAGGCCAGAGCGCGGAAATACGCCAAGTACGCGCCCCTGGCGGACCAGCTGCAGGCGCAAGGGTACCGAGTTGTGGTTGACGCCTTTATCGTGGGTGCCCTCGGGTCGTGGTACTGGGGCAATGAGAAGGTGCTGAGATGGCTACGAATATCTTCGTGGTATTCATCGATGATGCGCCGACTCATTGTCTCGGACACGATCCGATGGTCCCGCGATATCTACGTGGAACATCTTACCGGCGCTAGGCAGTATGCACCGCTAGAAATTGAAATCGATAATGACGTATAGATATGTTTCCCTCCTGCCTTGGTCCGGGGAAGGGTTGGCCATTCTGCGCTAGGTACCGGCCTTTTTCTTTCTTCATCTCCATATCATTCTTTCACCTATTGTATATATTTTCATCCATCCTATTCATGTCATTCACCGTCATTATACGTGATGCCGGCTACCTAAAAGTTATAACTGCCACTATTATGGAATACTTATCGCTCTTATGTTATTTATTACTTATGTTATTATTAGTAGACTAATTTTGCCACCCATCCCGCCTCGCTAATCGTTATTATTGCCCGATGGGTATATGGTTATTTAAATTATTATTATACTTACCTGTACTTACTATAATTGATCAGGCATCGGCAATGATAACCCTCGGATAGCCTGTAGTCAGTATTATACGTGTTGCCCACCGCATTGTGATATTGTCCCGTGTTGTTCATGTGATGTCTTGTCCTGTCCTTGTTCCGTGCGGTGGAGCTGGTACCCCGGGGCCGGCCGGCCTCGATCCTTCGAAAGGTGGATCGGGAGATGGCTGGTCACGGGGTGCCGCTGGATTTCTGTCGTGTTGTCATGTTCTGTCCCTCAACAGATAGGCGTCACACCCCCCGACCGTAGGACGGGGGGGAGTGCATGGATAGTATTGTTAGGGCCCGCCGAAAACCAATAAACCATTTTTCGATAATGGCGGGTCCCCAATAGTGGGGGGTGGGTACTAGCCGCCTCCCTTATATTTATATCCATATCTATGTACAATTTTTTATGTCTTTTTTTTTTTTTTTTTTTTTTTCTTCGTGGCGCCTGCGCCATTTATCTTACCCCCGGGGGAGCATTGTTCCCCCGGGGGAACACATTTTTTATTGTAAAATTTTTATAATTTTCAATAAATGGCTCGTATCTGTTCTTATCAGCTTAATATCTGATACGATTCCCATTGGGAATCCAGTATATTAAACTGATTTTTGGAGGTGGGTGAGGTGACGGGAGCTCGCTCCGGCCTTGCCGTGGGTTGGCCTGGTATTGCAGTACCTCCAGGACTGGCCCAATTATCCTTTCCAATTTTATATTCCTCCCTTTAATAAGGTTTGAGGAACGGCAAGGCCATCCACCTTTACCAAAAATCAGTTTTCCGTACCACATCCCTGCCGCGACCGTCTTTACCGGTGTCGCGGTATTCTTTGACAGTGCTACCTTTTAGACTTATAATTATTCCGGGCTCTTTACACCCGTTTGAATTTTAACTTAGTATTATTCTCTAGTCCTTCCTCCTGAGAGCCTTTACACTCTCCGGAGGAATTTTAAATTTCTCGCGCTTTTCGCGATTTTAAAGTCTTACGCTCTCGGTCGGGAAGCGATTAGTCTAAGTTTTATTTCTGTGTTAAGTGTCTAGAGTAAGTTCAGTGTCGCGCGGTGTGTACAGTGTCGGTAACTGCGTGCAGTGTCGTTAATTTATTTGTGCTGTCCCTCTGTGTGCCGCGCAGAGAGTTCGCGAGTGCGGAGTGTTCGCGGATAACCCCCTTGGAGGCGCTACCGGAGGACGCAGTCGTCACCCCAACGTTAAGTGGTCGGAGGTAAGTAGAGTGGTCTTTCCCCCTCCTTATCGTCCAACTCCCTTTCCTCAATCGAGCTCCTTACCGGTAACGGGAGGGAGTAATCGAGGGAGGAATCGGTTTTAACCCTCTTCGAATTTCCCGGTTCCCTTCCATCAGCCCCCACTCGCCTGCCAGCGAGCTTTGCTCTAAGGCATCCGAGTGTCGGTTGCTGTAAGGCGACCTAACCCTACCCTACATTTCCCTTCTAACCTCCCCCGGTGTCAGGCGCTCTGCTGCGCGCGTCGCTCCTTGGAGCGATCCCCGCGGCTAAGTGCCCATCGGAGTCCCTAACCTCTTTGCACGGGTGGTGACAGCTGTCATCGTGCGAGCCACTCTGAGGAGTGACTCCCGCGCGTCAGTTGCCGCCATCTTCCTTATCCCCTCTAGTGCGAGGAGTTAGTCGGTTTGTGGCGGGAAACCGTCACGCCGTCTGGCGAATCCCCTAGGGTACCCTCTCCTAGTTAGTTTAGCTTAACCGTCGGTTAAGTTCCCGTTTAGTGTACTCCGACCACTGCGAGATGGCGACACCACCACGCGTTCCTCTGAGGATCGAGGTACCTCTACCGGAGGTATTTCGATGCCCGGTCTGCTACGGCGGTTCGGGCTTAATCCGCTCCAAGGGGAGTTTTAAAGGGAATGCGGAGCTGTCAAAGCACCTGGCCCTTATGGCCAGGAATAATGAGCCGGCTCATGCGGGACTATATATTGAATATGCGTGCTCGCAGTGCTCCTTCGTCGGAAAGGGCAGGTATGCCCTTAAAGACGTTAAGGCGCATTTCGAGCGATCGCATCCCCGTTCGACAGCTCCCACCCAATCGACAGCCAGTACATCTGGCATTAACACTTCCGCCCCCGCGAGCTCTCGACCCGCGACTACCTCGGGTAGCGCGGGTTTAAGAACTGTAAGAGCGGCGATACGTGCGACGGCGACGACGACGGGTGTCACGAGGACACCACCATCGACCTCGGCCACGACGACCACCACCGTGGCAGCCTCCATCGCTACCACAAGGAGGACGGGAGGAGCAGCGACGCAAATGACTTTGGCCTTTGGGCCGACGCGGCAGGTTCCGGCCACACAACACCTCGTGCGGACTGCCGGGGCGACGGGAGTCACCGTCCCCCTTCGACCCTCGCCATCTACATCCTTGAGCGGGGGTCCATCAAGAGCGTCGACCCAGAGGCCAAACATCCGAGGAGCCGATACCATGCGGAGCGCGCTCGGGGGAACGCGGACATCTAGTTCCCCCCGCCCCGGTCCATCAACATCCTCTGGCCGGGGACCAACTCCACCTCCTCGACGGAGTGGGAGCGGTGCAACGACCACCTCTGCGCCGACTTCCACCCGTCCCTCGCAGACGACCACCACGCGAGGAGTGACGACCAGGCGAGGACGTGCGACCAGCGCCCCGCCTGTGTCCCCAAGAGTCACGAGGAGTAGAGCCAGGAGACAGCGAGCGGCTACTGAGGATCGGTCTCCCGAACGTCCGAGGCAGCAGTTCCGGCGATCACCTCCGGTCACCGCTGGGACGACTTTCGCGGACGTCGTCGCAACTCCCCCCACACCCGTCGTCGCCCCCGTCGCCAGCGAGGGAGCAACGGCACCGCCTACGACATCAACAGTGCCGACCCTGGAGCAGCAGCGGCAGGAGATCCGCCAGCGCCTACAGCTGCTACAGGGTGCACAGCCCTTCGTCGCCCTCGGAGGATTCCTGGACCCCCCGACAACCCCGCCCAGTGAGACTATCATCCCCACCTCAAGTCCGGTAGCCACGATCACCGCCACTACCATTACCACCTCGGTATGTGGCGGGCCGATCTGTTCGACGGCCATCCATCCCGGGAGGGTAAGTCCCCCCCGAACACCGCCAAGGATGGAGGAAGTGATCGTGGAGGAAGAAGAAGAGGAGATACCGGACGAGGCGCCTGCGGCAACATCCGATGCAGGTGCCGGGAGCGAGGAAGAAGAGGTGAGAGAGATCCCCGCCAGACGCCTCAGCGACGGAGCTGTCACCCTCTCCGTCGCGGGACGGCCAAGGGTCTTAAGATCTGGTCGTCCCAGGCGATCCGTAATACTATCCAGCGGATCGCCGTCGTCGTCGTCGTCGAGCGACGACGAGGTGTTCTGGCGGAACACCTCTTTTCCTCTCACACCTGCTCCCCCGGAGGTGGAGGTCTTACCGCACACACCAGAACTGGAGGCGGTAAGACGAAGATACTCGGCGACCCGTGAGTATCTCGCAGGGGTCGTCGAGTACCACGCGGGAAGTCGGGAGGTCCCGGACGACGAAGAAGAGGAGATCCGGAGGAGAGTCCGGGCGGAGGCAGCTGCGAGGCCACCGCCCCCACCACCACCAGCGGCCCGATCAACACCCGAGGGCCGCACCGAGGACTCACCCCGGACAGCTGCAGCAGCAACACTACCAGCAGCAGCAGCGGCAGCAGCAACAACATCAGCAGCTGCCATGGGGACGGCGAGGACGGCAACGACCGCCACGCAGACGACGCCGTCCATCGCGGCGTCGACATCGGCCCCAGCTGGCCTGGAGCGCCGACCTGACGCGCCACCGCGCGACACTCGAGGAAGGACTGAGGTAGGAGGGCATCGCGGATTCAATTCTTCGCGCCGCGACCGGACCGCACAGTTTCAGCGTCCGGTAAGTCCCTCGCTACACGATCACGGTGGTGGTTTCGTCGATGGTCCCCGGGCGCCCGGACGGGCTCCCCCTTTAGTTCCCCCACCCCCTCGACAGGGTGCCCCGGCCACCCGAAGGCGGCCAGATCCGGCCCGCATTGGTGCGGGAGGACTGGGCGTGCCGCGCGGCGCCGGAGGTGTCGGGCCTGGTAGGGTCAACGCCCAGCCAACGCTGCCAGATGGCTCTGCGCCTCAGCCTCCTTTTAGCGAGACTGAGTGCGTTGAGCTCATCGAAGCGGCTGAGGCTGTCTCGTCGATAGACGAGTTGGAAGCGCTGGCGAGGCGACTTGCCACGCGTTTTCAGGCTGCGACTCCTGCTGGGCCTGGCACCTCCGGTGCGCGGAATGCTCCCCGGCGTGGGGGCGGTCGGCCGCGCCGGAGGCGGGCAGCCGAGGACACGAGCCCGGAGCGAGTAGCTGATCATTCGGATCAGCCTGATCCCCTGCTTCCTCCCCCCATGGATCGCGTGAGTCGTGCGACTCACATCCAGCGTCTGTATAGACAAGACCCCCGGCGTGCATTTCGCGAGGTGATGCAGGGCCCTACCGTTCAGTGTGCTGTGCCACGCGATAGGGTCCTTCATCACTTTGAGGAAGTGTATCGCCGGCGTGAGGACCCGGAAGGTCTTGTCGGGGGCTGGCCGACTGAGCCCCCGTTGCAGGACGATAACGACGCGCTGGTGTCACCCTTCAGTCAACTGGAGGTACTCCGTCGGCTCAAGAACGCGGCTAATACCGCGCCTGGACCCGACGGTCTTACCTATCGCGACTTGCGAAGGGTTGACCCCGGTGCGTGTGTCCTGACTGCGGTTTATAACGCCTGCCGCAGGCTGGAAGCGATCCCTGAGGGTTGGAAGACTTCCAACACCGTCTTGGTGTACAAGAAAGGGGATCAGGATGACCTGAGTAATTGGCGCCCGCTCGCGATGGGCTCGGTTCTCGCCAAGCTGTTCGCCGCCGTCGTGGCCGATCGTCTCACCGTATGGGCGACGCGCAACGGCCGCATCAGTCCTTCACAGAAGGGCTTCTTGAAGTACGAGGGATGCTACGAGCATTCCTTTGTGCTTCAAGAGACCATTCAGGACGCACGTCGGACTGGAAAGGAGGTAGTGGTGGCGTGGTTGGACCTCCGAAATGCTTTTGGTTCGGTCCCCCACGTCTCCATTGCAGCCGCGCTGGAGGGAGCCCAGGTGCCTGCATCTCTCCGCCGTCTGGTGGCGAGTATGTACCGAGGGGCCACCACGAGGGTGAGAACTGCGGATGGTTTCACACCGGAGGTGAACATCCAATCGGGTGTAAAACAAGGTTGCCCGTTGAGCCCCATAGTGTTCAACCTCGCTCTCGAGCCCGTACTTCGTGCCCTTGCATCCTCGGATGCGGGGTACGATTTACGCGGGACGAGATTGAACACTCTGGCGTATGCGGACGACCTTGCGCTGGTTGCCAGCGACCCCGCTGGGATGCGACTCCTCCTGTCCGCGGCGGAGAGGGCAGCACAGCGGATTGGCCTGCACTTTAACCCGGCCAAATGTGCCACTCTGCACATGAACTGCAGAAGAGGGCGCCGGGTGCTGCCGACTGTGTTCCCTCTCCAAGGAGAGCCCGTTCGCGCGTTATCGGACCGCGACGAATACCCCCACTTGGGTACACCCACCGGTGCCAACGTGAGCCAGACCCCAATAAAGGCGCTCGTTGACATCGTTGAGTGCCTCAAGGCGATCGATGCCTCGTTGCTCGCCCCTTGGCAGAAGTTTGACGCGGTAGCCAAGTTTGTGCTGCCGCGGATGGACTTCGGCCTAAGGGGAATGAGGATGGAGAAGGGGCCACTCGGTGAAGTCGACCGCCAACTGAAAAGACTGGCGAAAGGCTGGTTCCATCTCCCTCAGCGCGCGAGCGCGGAAGTGGTCTTCCTACCTCCATCTATGGGGGGAGGAGGGCTACTTCCGCTAGCTGATCTCGCTGATGCGCTCACCATCGCACACGCCTTCAGAATGCTGACGGCGGAGGATGAGGTGGTGAGAACAATCGCGAGTAGCGGGTTGAGGGCGGCGGTCAGGAAGCGGCTCGGCCGAGAGCCGTGCATGAATGACGTGGCGGAATACCTTTCCGGTTCGCTGGAGGGGGATTTCGCCAGGCACGGGGGGGACGTTAAGTCCCTCTGGACCTCGGCACGTGACGCCGCCCGGAGGCAGTCAACGAAGCTCGGCGTGCGTTGGACGTGGTCTGACGAACGTGAGGAGCTGGCGATCGTGTGGCGAGCGACTCGTGACCGATCGACGATCGTACCACCAGCCGCACGCTCGCAGATAGTGCACCGGATGAGGGTTGCACTGGTCGAGTACTACCGCGGAACCTTGCTGGCGAAGCGGGACCAGGGTAAGGTCCACGAGGTGTCAGGACGGGCGAAGTGGTCTAACCATTTCCTCCGGACTGGCGGCTTTACGCGTTTTGCCGACTGGCGTTTCGTTCATCGAGCGCGTCTCAATGTCTTGCCTCTGAACGGAGCTAGGCCTTGGGAGGCGAACGATAAACGATGCCGGCGGTGCGGGAGCGCCCTCGAGACACTACCCCATGTGCTCGGACATTGCACCCCTCACTCCAACGCGATTCAGCGCCGGCACGATGCGATTGTCGATCGGATCGTAAAAGCACAGCAACTGCCTGGCGTCGTGACCACGAACCGCCCTGTGGCAGGGGTGGTTGGGGAGTTGGCCCAACTTCGGCCGGATATAGTTATCCGGGATGACCGGTCACGTGTCATCACCATCTTGGACGTGACGGTGCCCTTTGAGAACCGTCTGCAGTCTTGGGATGAGGCCAGAGCGCGGAAATACGCCAAGTACGCGCCGCTGGCGGACCAGCTGCAGGCGCAAGGGTACCAAGTTGTGGTCGACGCCTTTATCGTGGGCGCCCTCGGATCGTGGTACTGGGGCAATGAGAAGGTGTTGAGATGGCTACGAATATCTTCGTGGTACGCTTCGATGATGCGCCGACTCATTGTCTCGGACACGATCCGATGGTCCCGCGATATCTACGTGGAACACTTGACCGGCGCTAGGCAGTATGCACCGCTCGAGCCCGAAAGTAATGAGTGATATTTACCCTCCTGCCTTGGTCAGCGGATGAGGTGGCTCTCGTGAGGTTGGGTACCGGCCTTCTTGCTTCATCTTCATATCATTCTTTCACTTATTGTACATATCATCATCCATTCTACTCATGTCATGTCACTCATCGCCGTTAGCTGTTACGCCGGATACCTAAAATATAATTGTAATTATTGCTATTAACCTGTGCGCTATTTATTTATTGTTTCCTATGATTATACTACGTATTATTCAGATTATATCTGATTGGGCCACCCACCCTGCCTCAGTAATCGCTGTTATTATGATTATTATTATTAGTATTTTTATTTTTATTGTAAATTAAACTATTTATTTATGGTCATAACCTACTATTATTCTAATACTTACCTATTGAATTTTACTTAATATATGTGTTGCCCACCGTACTGTGTATTGTCCTGTGTTGTCCTGTGATGTCTTGTCTTGTCTGCGTTCTGTGCGGTGGAGCTGGTACCCCGGGGCCGGCCGGCCTTGGTCCATTGAAAGATGGATCGGGGGATGGCGGGTCACGGGGTGCCGCTGGATTTCTGTTGGTGTCGTCCTGTGTTTGTCCGCAGATATGGCGTCACATCCCCCGACTGCAGTAAAGGCGGCGGGGGATCATCGGTATATATATTGTAAGGGCCCGTCAGCATTAATAAATCTATATCCTACAATGACGGGCCCCCAATAGTGGGGGGTGGGTAACTAGCCGCCCCCCTTATATTTGTATCTATACTTATATCTGATTGTATATTTGTTTTGTGTGGCGCCTGCGCCATTTATATTACCCCCGGGGGAGCATTGTTCCTCCGGGGGAACACATTTTTATTGTTAAATTTTTTATAAATTTTCAATAAATGGCGTTTTATCTGTTCTTATCAGCTTAATATCTGATACGATTCCCATTGGGAATCCAGTATATTAAACTGATTTTTGGAGGTGGGTGAGGTGACGGGAGCTCGCTCCGGCCTTGCCGCGGGTTGGCCTGGTATTGCAGTACCTCCAGGACTGGCCCAATTATCCTTTCCAATTTTGATCGCTTCTCGGCTCAATGAGCTAAGATCAAAGTGTAGGGCTCTTTACACCCTGTCTAACTAGTCATTCCTCGGTCGAACCTTTACATTCGCTGGGGAATTTTAATACTTGATTTTAACTTTCGCGCTTTTCGCGACTTCGATCTTCGCTCGGTCGGGAAGTGATTAGTAGTAAGTTTTATTTTATGTGTGTTCAGTGTTAATTTATTAAGTTCAGTGTCGCGCGGTGTGTAGTGTCGGTAACTGCGTGCAGTGTCGTAATTTATTTTGTGCTGTCCCTCTGTGTGCCGCGCAGAGAGTTCGCGAGTGCGGAGTGTTCGCGAATAACCCCCTTGGAGGCGCTACCGGAGGACGCAGTCGTCACCCCAACGTTAAGTGGTCGGAGGTAAAGTAGAGTGTTTCTTTCCCCTTCCTTATCGTCCAACTCCCTTTCCTCAATCGAGCTCCTTACCGGTAACGGGAGGGAGTAATCGAGGGAGGAATCGGTTTTAACCCCTTTGAATTTCCCGGTTCCCTTTCATCAGCCCCCACTCGCCTGCCAGCGAGCCTTGCTCTAAGGCATCCGAGTGTCGGTTGCTGTAAGGCGACCTAACCCTACCCTACATTTCCCCTCTAACCTCCCCCGGTGTCAGGCGCTCTGCTGCGCGCGTCGCTCCTTGGAGCGATCCCCGCGGCTAAGTGCCCATCGGAGTCCCTAACCTCTTTGCACGGGTGGTGACAGCTGTCATCGTGCGAGCCACTCCGAGGAGTGACTCCCGCGCGTCAGTTGCCGCCATCTTCCTTATCCCCTCTAGTGCGAGGAGTTAGTCGGTTTGTGGCGGGAAACTGTCACGCCGCCTGGCGAATCCCCTAGAGTACCCTCTCCTAGTTAGTTTAACTTAACCGTCGGTTAAGTTTCCCGGTTACTCCGACCACTGCGAGATGGCGACACCACCACGCGTCCCTCTGAGGATCGAGGTTCCTCTTCCGGAGGAATTTCGATGCCCTGTCTGCTACGGCGGCACGGGCCTAATTCGCTCCACGGGGCGTTTTAAGGGGAATGCGGAGCTGTCGAAGCACCTGGCCCTTATGGCAAGGCGAAATGAGCCGGCTCATGCGGGGCTCTTTATACAGTATGCGTGCTCGAGGTGTTCCTACATCGGACAGGGGAAGTATCCTCTGAAAGATGTGAAGGCGCACTTCGGGCGCGCACATCCCCGCGCGGCAGCCTCCCCCCCATCGACGGCCAGTACATCTGGCACTAATACCTCCGCCCCCGCGAACTCTCGACCCGCGACTACTATACGTAGCGCGGGCGTAAGAACAATAAGAGCGGCGATAAGTGCGACGGCGACGACGACGGGTGCGACGAGGACACCACCATCCACGACCTCGGCCACGACGACCACCACCGTGGCAGCCTCCATCGCAACAACTAGGAGGATGGGAGGACCAGCGACCCGGATGACGCTGACCTTTGGGCCGACGCGGCAGGTTCCAGCCACCCAACACCTTGTGCGGACTGCCGGGGCGACGGGAGTCACCGTCCCCCTACGACCCTCGCCACCTACATCTTCGAGCGGGGGTCCCACTAGAGCGTCGACCCAGAGGCCAAACATCCGAGGAGCCGATACCATGCGGAGCGCGCTCGGGGGAACACGGACATCTAGTTCCCCCCGCCCCGGTCCATCAACATCTTCTGGACGGGGATCAACTCCACCTCCTCGACGGAGTGGAAGCGGTGCAACGACCACCTCTGCGCCGACTTCCACCCGTCCCTCGCAGACGACCACCACGCGAGGAGTGACGACCAGGCGAGGACGTGCGACCAGCGCCCCGCCTGTGTCCCCAAGAGTCACGAGGAGTAGGGCCAGGAGTCAGAGAGCCGCCACAGAGGATCGGTCTCCCGAACGGACGCAGCAGAGGTTCCGGCGATCACCTCCGGTCACCGCCGGGACAACTTTTGCGGCCATTGTTGCGACCACCCCTACGCCCGTCGTTGCCCCCGTCGCCAGCGAGGGAGCACCGACACCAGCCACAACGACAGCACCAACCCTCCAGCAGCAGCGCGAAGAAATTCGCCAACGTATACTGCTGCTGCAGGGCGGACAGCCCTTCGTCGCCCTCGGAGGTCTTTTGGACCCCCCGACGACCCCGCCCAGCGAGACTACCATTCCCACCTCCAGTCCGGTAGCCACGATCACCGCCACTACCATTACCACCTCGGTATGTGGCGGGCCGATCTGCTCTACGGCCGTCCATCCCGGGAGGATAAGTCCCCCCCGAACGCCACCAAGGATGGAGGACGTGATCGTGGAGGAAGAGGAGGAGATACCGGACGAGGCGCCTGCAGTAACATCCGATGCAGGTGCCGGGAGCGAGGAAGAGGAGGTGAGAGAGATCCCCGCCAGACGCCTCAGCGACGGAGCTGTCACCCTCTCCGTCGCGGGACGACCAAGGGTCTTAAGATCTGGTCGTCCCAGGCGATCCGTAACAATATCTAGCGGATCGTCGTCGTCGTCGTCGAGCGACGACGAAGTGTTCTGGCGGAACACCTCTTTTCCTCAAACACCTGCTCCCCCGGAGGTGGAAGTACTGCCTCATACGCCCGAACTGGAGGCAGTAAGGAGGAGATACTCGGCGACCCGTGAGTATCTCGCAGGGGTCGTCGAGTACCACGCGGGAAGTCGGGAGGTCCCGGACGACGAAGAAGAGGAGATCCGGAGGAGAGTCCGGGCGGAGGCAGCTGCGAGGCCACCGCCCCCACCACCACCAGCGGCCCGATCAACACCCGAGGGCCGCACCGAGGACTCACCCCGGACAGCTGCAGCAGCAACACCACCAGCAGCAGCAGCGGCAGCAGCAACAACACCAGCAGCTGCCATGAGGACGGCGAGGACGGCAACGACCGCTACGCAGACGACGCCGACCATCGCGGCGTCGACATTGGCCCCAGCTGGCCTGGGGCGCCGACCTGACGCGCCACCGCGCGACACTCGAGGAAGGACTGAGGTAGGAGGGCATCGCGGATTCAATTCTTCGCGCCGCGACCGGACCGCACAGTTTCAGCGTCCGGTAAGTCCCTCGCTACACGATCACGGTGGTGGTTTCGTCGATGGTCCCCGGGCGCCCGGGCGGGCTCACCCTTTAGTTCCCCCACCCCCCCGACAGGGTGCCTCGGCCTCCCGAAGGCGGCCAGATCCGGCCCGCAGTGGTGCGGGAGGACTGGGCGTGCCGCGCGGCGCCGGGGGTGTCGGGCCTGGTAGGGTCAACGCCCAGCCAACGCTGCCAGATGGCTCTGCGCCTCAGCCTCCTTTTAGCGAGACTGAGTGCGTCGAGCTCATCGAAGCGGCTGAGGCTGTCTCGTCAATAGACGAGTTGGAAGCGCTGGCAAGGCGACTTGCCATGCGTTTTCAGGCTGCGACTCCTGCTGGACCCGGCGCCTCCGGTGCGCGAAATGCTCCCCGGCGTGGGGGCGGTCGGCCGCGCCGGAGGCGGGCAGCCGAGGATACGAACCCGGAGCGAGTGGCTGATCATTCGGATCAGCCTGATCCCCCGCTCCCTCCCCCCATGGATCGCGTGAGTCGTGCGACTCACATCCAGCGTCTGTATAGACAAGACCCCCGGCGCGCATTTCGCGAGGTGATGCAGGGCCCTACCGTTCAGTGTGCCGTGCCACGCGATAGGGTTCTTCATCACTTCGAGGAAGTGTATCGCCGGCGTGAGGACCCGGAAGGTCTTGTCGGGGGCTGGCCGACTGAGCCCCCGTTGCAGGACGATAACGACGCGCTGGAGTCACCCTTCAGTCAGCTGGAGGTACTCCGTCGGCTCAAGAACGCGGCTAATACCGCGCCTGGACCCGACGGTCTTACCTATCGCGACTTGAGAAGGGTCGACCCCGGCGCGTGTGTCCTGACTGCGGTGTACAACGCCTGCCGCAGGCTGGAAGCGATCCCTGAGGGTTGGAAGACTTCCAACACCGTCTTGGTGTACAAGAAAGGGGATCAGGACGATCTGAGCAATTGGCGCCCGCTCGCGATGGGTTCGGTTCTCGCCAAGCTGTTCGCCGCCGTCGTGGCCGATCGTCTCACCGTATGGGCGACGCGCAACGGCCGCATCAGTCCTTCACAGAAGGGCTTCCTGAAGTACGAGGGATGCTACGAGCATTCCTTCGTGCTTCAGGAGGCCATTCAGGACGCACGTCGGACTGGAAAGGAGGTAGTGGTGGCGTGGTTGGACCTCCGAAATGCTTTCGGTTCGGTCCCCCACGTCTCCATTGCAGCCGCGCTGGAGGGAGCCCAGGTGCCTGCATCTCTCCGCCGTTTGGTGGCGAGTATGTACCGAGGGGCCACTACGAGGGTGAGGACTGCGGACGGTTATACCTCGGAGGTGAACATCCAGTCGGGGGTAAAACAAGGTTGCCCGTTGAGCCCCATAGTGTTCAACCTCGCTCTCGAGCCCGTACTTCGTGCCCTTGCGTCTTCGGACGCGGGGTACGATTTACGCGGGACGAGATTGAACACTCTGGCGTATGCGGACGACCTTGCGCTGGTTGCCAGCGACCCCGCCGGGATGCGACTCCTCCTGTCCGCAGCGGAGAGGGCAGCACAGCGGATTGGCCTGCACTTTAATCCGGCTAAATGTGCCACTCTGCATATGAACTGCAGAAGAGGGCGCCGGGTGCTGCCGACTGTGTTCCCTCTCCAAGGAGAGCCCGTTCGCGCGTTATCGGACCGCGACGAATACCCCCACTTGGGTACGCCCACCGGTGCCAACGTGAGCCAGACCCCAATAAAGGCGCTCGTTGACATCGTTGAGTGCCTCAAGGCGATCGATGCCTCGTTGCTCGCCCCTTGGCAGAAGTTCGACGCGGTAGCCAAGTTTGTGCTGCCGCGTATGGACTTCGGTCTAAGGGGAATGAGGATGGAGAAGGGGCCACTCGGTGAAGTCGACCGCCAACTGAAAAGGCTGGCCAAAGGCTGGTTCCATCTCCCTCAGCGCGCGAGCGCGGAAGTGGTCTTCCTACCTCCATCTATGGGGGGAGGAGGGCTACTTCCGCTAGCTGATCTCGCGGACGCGCTCACCATCGCACACGCCTTCAGAATGCTGACGGCGGAGGATGAGGTGGTGAGAACAATCGCGAGTAGCGGGTTGAGGGCGGCGGTCAGGAAGCGGCTCGGCCGAGAGCCGTGCATGAACGACGTGGCGGAATACCTTTCCGGTTCGCTGGAGGGGGATTTCGCCAGGCACGGGGGGGACGTTAAGTCCCTCTGGACCTCGGCACGTGACGCCGCCCGGAGGCAGTCAACGAAGCTCGGCGTGCGTTGGACGTGGTCTGACGAACGTGAGGAGCTGGCGATCGTGTTGCGAGCGACTCGTGACCGATCGACCATCGTACCACCAGCCGCACGCTCGCAGATAGTGCACCGGATGAGGGTTGCACTGGTCGAGTACTACCGCGGAACCTTACTGGCGAAGCGGGACCAGGGTAAGGTCCACGAGGTGTCGGGACGGGCGAAATGGTCCAACCATTTCCTCCGGACCGGCGGCTTTACGCGCTTTGCTGACTGGCGTTTCGTTCATCGAGCGCGTCTCAATGTCTTGCCTCTTAACGGAGCTAGGCCTTGGGACGCGAACGATAAACGATGCCGGCGGTGCGGGAGCGCCCTCGAGACACTACCCCACGTGCTTGGACATTGCACCCCTCACTCCAACGCAATTCAGCGTCGGCATGATGCGATTGTCGATCGGATCGTAAAAGCACAGCAACTGCCTGGCGTCGTGACCACGAACCGCCCTGTGGCAGGGGTGGTTGGGGAGTTGGCACAACTTCGGCCGGATATAGTTATCCGGGACGACCGGTCACGTGTCATCACCATCTTGGACGTGACGGTGCCCTTTGAGAATCGTCTGCAGTCTTGGGATGAGGCCAGAGCGCGGAAATACGCCAAGTACGCGCCCCTGGCGGACCAGCTGCAGGCGCAAGGGTACCGAGTTGTGGTTGACGCCTTTATCGTGGGTGCCCTCGGGTCGTGGTACTGGGGCAATGAGAAGGTGCTGAGATGGCTACGAATATCTTCGTGGTATTCATCGATGATGCGCCGACTCATTGTCTCGGACACGATCCGATGGTCCCGCGATATCTACGTGGAACATCTTACCGGCGCTAGGCAGTATGCACCGCTAGAAATTGAAATCGATAATGACGTATAGATATGTTTCCCTCCTGCCTTGGTCCGGGGAAGGGTTGGCCATTCTGCGCTAGGTACCGGCCTTTTTCTTTCTTCATCTCCATATCATTCTTTCACCTATTGTATATATTTTCATCCATCCTATTCATGTCATTCACCGTCATTATACGTGATGCCGGCTACCTAAAAGTTATAACTGCCACTATTATGGAATACTTATCGCTCTTATGTTATTTATTACTTATGTTATTATTAGTAGACTAATTTTGCCACCCATCCCGCCTCGCTAATCGTTATTATTGCCCGATGGGTATATTGTTATTTAAATTATTATTATACTTACCTGTACTTACTATAATTGATCAGGCATCGGCAATGATAACCCTCGGATAGCCTGTAGTCAGTATTATACGTGTTGCCCACCGCATTGTGATATTGTCCCGTGTTGTTCATGTGATGTCTTGTCCTGTCCTTGTTCCGTGCGGTGGAGCTGGTACCCCGGGGCCGGCCGGCCTCGATCCTTCGAAAGGTGGATCGGGAGATGGCTGGTCACGGGGTGCCGCTGGATTTCTGTCGTGTTGTCATGTTCTGTCCCTCAACAGATAGGCGTCACACCCCCCGACCGTAGGACGGGGGGGAGTGCATGGATAGTATTGTTAGGGCCCGCCGAAAACCAATAAACCATTTTTCGATAATGGCGGGTCCCCAATAGTGGGGGGTGGGTACTAGCCGCCTCCCTTATATTTATATCCATATCTATGTACAATTTTTTATGTCTTTTTTTTTTTTTTTTTCTTCGTGGCGCCTGCGCCATTTATCTTACCCCCGGGGGAGCATTGTTCCCCCGGGGGAACACATTTTTTATTGTAAAATTTTTAAAATTTTCAATAAATGGCTCGTATCTGTTCTTATCAGCTTAATATCTGATACGATTCCCATTGGGAATCCAGTATATTAAACTGATTTTTGGAGGTGGGTGAGGTGACGGGAGCTCGCTCCGGCCTTGCCGCGGGTTGGCCTGGTATTGCAGTACCTCCAGGACTGGCCCAATTATCCTTTCCAATTTTGATCGCTTCTCGGCTCAATGAGCTAAGATCAAAGTGTAGGGCTCTTTACACCCTGTCTAACTAGTCATTCCTCGGTCGAACCTTTACATTCGCTGGGGAATTTTAATACTTGATTTTAACTTTCGCGCTTTTCGCGACTTCGATCTTCGCTCGGTCGGGAAGTGATTAGTAGTAAGTTTTATTTTATGTGTGTTCAGTGTTAATTTATTAAGTTCAGTGTCGCGCGGTGTGTAGTGTCGGTAACTGCGTGCAGTGTCGTAATTTATTTTGTGCTGTCCCTCTGTGTGCCGCGCAGAGAGTTCGCGAGTGCGGAGTGTTCGCGAATAACCCCCTTGGAGGCGCTACCGGAGGACGCAGTCGTCACCCCAACGTTAAGTGGTCGGAGGTAAAGTAGAGTGTTTCTTTCCCCTTCCTTATCGTCCAACTCCCTTTCCTCAATCGAGCTCCTTACCGGTAACGGGAGGGAGTAATCGAGGGAGGAATCGGTTTTAACCCCTTTGAATTTCCCGGTTCCCTTTCATCAGCCCCCACTCGCCTGCCAGCGAGCCTTGCTCTAAGGCATCCGAGTGTCGGTTGCTGTAAGGCGACCTAACCCTACCCTACATTTCCCCTCTAACCTCCCCCGGTGTCAGGCGCTCTGCTGCGCGCGTCGCTCCTTGGAGCGATCCCCGCGGCTAAGTGCCCATCGGAGTCCCTAACCTCTTTGCACGGGTGGTGACAGCTGTCATCGTGCGAGCCACTCCGAGGAGTGACTCCCGCGCGTCAGTTGCCGCCATCTTCCTTATCCCCTCTAGTGCGAGGAGTTAGTCGGTTTGTGGCGGGAAACTGTCACGCCGCCTGGCGAATCCCCTAGGGTACCCTCTCCTAGTTAGTTTAACTTAACCGTCGGTTAAGTTCCCGTTTAAGACACTCCGACCACTGCGAGATGGCGACACCATCACGCGTTCCTCTGAGGATCGAGGTACCTCTACCGGAGGTATTTCGATGCCCGGTCTGCTACGGCGGTTCGGGCCTAATTCGATCCAAGGGGAGTTTTAAAGGGAATGCGGAGCTGTCTAAGCACCTGGCCCTTATGGCCAGGAATAATGAGCCGGCTCATGCGGGGCTATATATTGAATATGCGTGCTCGCAGTGCTCCTTCGTCGGAAAGGGCAGGTATGCCCTTAAAGACGTTAAGGCGCATTTCGAGCGATCGCATCCCCGTTCGACAGCTCCCACCCAATCGACAGCCAGTACATCTGGCATTAGTACCTCCGCCCCCGCGAGCTCTCGACCCGCGACTACTACACGTAGCGCGGGCGTAAGGACTCTAAGAGCGGCGATAAGTGCGACGGCGACGACGACGGGTGCCACGAGGACACCACCATCGACCTCGGCCACGACGACCACCACCGTGGCAGCCTCCATCTCTACCACCAGGAGGACGGGAGGATCGGCGACGCAAATGACTTTGACCTTTGGGCCGACGCGGCAGGTTCCGGCCACACAACACCTCGTGCGGACTGCCGGGGCGACGGGAGTCACCGTCCCCCTTCGACCCTCGCCATCTACATCTTCGAGCGGGGGTCCATCAAGAGCGTCGACCCAGAGGCCGAACATCAGAGGAGCCGATACCATGCGGAGCGCGCTCGGGGGAACGCGGACATCTAGTTCCCCCCGCCCCGGTCCATCAACATCCTCTGACCGGGGACCAACTCCACCTCCTCGACGGAGTGGGAGCGGTGCAACGACCACCTCTGCGCCGACTTCCACCCGTCCCTCGCAGACTACCACCACGCGAGGAGTGACGACCAGGCGAGGACGTGCGACCAGCGCCCCGCCTGTGTCCCCAAGAGTCACGAGGAGTAAAGTGAGGAGAACACGAGCGGCAACCGAGGATCGGTCTCCCGAACGTCCGAGGCAGCAGTTCCGGCGATCACCACCGGTCACCGCTGGGACGACTTTCGCGGACGTCGTCGCAACTCCCCCCACACCCGTCGTCGCCCCCGTTGCCAGCGAGGGAGCAACAGCGCCGACCACGACAGTAACAGTGCCGACCCTGGAGCAGCAGCGGCAGGAGATCCGCCAGCGGCTACAGCTGCTACAGGGAAGGCAGCCCTTCGTCGTCCTCGAAAGGATTCCGGACCCTCCGACGACCCCGCCCAGCGACATCACAGTGCCCACCTCAAGTCCGGTAACCACAATCACCGCCACTACCATTACCACCTCGGTATGTGGCGGGCCGATCTGCTCGACGGCCGTCCATCCAGGGAGGAGATCACCCCCTCGGACACCACCAAGGATCGAGGACGTGATTGTGGAGGAGGAAGAGGAGATACCGGACGAGGCGCCTGCAGGAACACCCGATGCAGGTGCCGGGAGCGAGGAAGAGGAGGTGAGAGAGATCCCCGCCAGACGCCTCAGCGACGGAGCTGTCACCCTCTCCGTCGCGGGACGACCAAGGGTCTTAAGATCTGGTCGTCCCAGGCGATCCGTAATGCTATCCAGCGGATCGTCGTCGTCGTCATCGAGCGACGACGAGGTGTTCTGGCGGAACACCTCCTTTCCTCTCACACCTGCTCCCCCGGAGGTGGAGGTCTTACCGCACACGCCAGAACTGGAGGCGGTAAGACGAAGATACTCGGCGACCCGTGAGTATCTCGCAGGGGTCGTCGAGTACCACGCGGGTAGTCGGGAGGTCCCGGACGCTGAAGAAGAGGAGATCCGGAGGAGAGTCCGGGCGGAGGCGGCTGCGAGGCCACCGCCCTCACCACCAGCGGCCCGATCAACACCAGAGGGTCGCATCGAGGACTCACCCCGGACAGCTGCAGCAACAACACCACCAGCAGCAGCAGCGGCAGCAGCAACAACACCAGCAGCTGCTGCGAGGACGACGAGGAGGACAGCGACAACTGCGACGCAAACGACGCCGTCCATCATGTCGTCGACATCGGCCCCAGCTGGTCTGGAGCGCCGACCTGACGCGCCACCGCGCGACACCCGAGGAAGGACTGAGGTAGGAGGGCATCGCGGATTCAATTCCTCGCGCCGCGACAGGACCGCACCGTTTCAGCGTCCGGTAAGTCCCTCGCTACACGATCACGGTGGTGGTTTCGTCGATGGTCCCCGGGCGCCCGGGCGGGCTCACCCTTTAGTCCCCCCACCCCCTCGACAGGGTGCCTCGGCCTCCCGAAGGCGGCCAGATCCGGCCCGCAGTGGTGCGGGAGGACTGGGCGTGCCGCGCGGCGCCGGGGGTGTCGGGCCTGGTAGGGTCAACGCCCAGCCAACGCTGCCAGATGGCTCTGCGCCTCAGCCTCCTTTTAGCGAGACTGAGTGCGTCGAGCTCATCGAAGCGGCTGAGGCTGTCTCGTCAATAGACGAGTTGGAAGCGCTGGCAAGGCGACTTGCCACGCGTTTTCAGGCTGCGACTCCTGCTGGACCCGGCGCCACCGGTGCGCGAAATGCTCCCCGGCGTGGGGGCGGTCGGCCGCGCCGGAGGCGAGCAGCCGAGGATACGAACCCGGAGCGAGTGGCTGATCATTCGGATCAGCCTGATCCCCCGCTTCCTCCCCCCATGGATCGCGTGAGTCGTGCGACTCACATCCAGCGTCTGTATAGACAAGACCCCCGGCGCGCATTTCGCGAGGTGATGCAGGGCCCTACCGTTCAGTGTGCTGTGCCACGCGATAGGGTTCTTCATCACTTCGAGGAAGTGTATCGCCGGCGTGAGGACCCGGAAGGTCTTGTCGGGGGCTGGCCGACTGAGCCCCCTTTGCAGGACGATAACGACGCGCTGGTGTCACCCTTCAGTCAGCTGGAGGTACTCCGTCGGCTCAAGAACGCGGCTAATACCGCGCCTGGACCCGACGGTCTTACCTATCGCGACTTGCGAAGGGTTGACCCCGGTGCGTGTGTCCTGACTGCGGTTTATAACGCCTGCCGCAGGCTGGAAGCGATCCCTGAGGGTTGGAAGACTTCCAACACCATCTTGGTGTACAAGAAAGGGGATCAGGACGATCTGAGTAATTGGCGCCCGCTCGCGATGGGTTCGGTTCTCGCCAAGCTGTTCGCCGCCGTCGTGGCCGATCGTCTCACCGTATGGGCGACGCGCAACGGCCGCATCAGTCCTTCACAGAAGGGCTTCCTGAAATACGAGGGATGCTACGAGCACTCCTTCGTGCTTCAGGAGGCCATTCAGGACGCACGTCGGACTGGAAAGGAGGTGGTGGTGGCGTGGTTGGACCTCCGAAATGCTTTCGGTTCGGTCCCCCACGTCTCCATCGCAGCCGCGCTGGAAGGAGCCCAGGTGCCTGCATCTCTCCGCCGTTTGGTGGCGAGCATGTACCGAGGGGCCACTACTAGGGTGAGGACTGCGGATGGTTATACCTCGGAGGTGAACATCCAGTCGGGCGTAAAACAAGGTTGTCCATTGAGCCCCATAGTGTTCAACCTCGCTCTCGAGCCCGTACTTCGTGCTCTCGCGTCCTCGGACGCGGGGTACGATTTACGCGGGACGAGATTGAACACTCTGGCGTACGCGGACGACCTTGCGCTGGTCGCCAGCGACCCCGCCGGGATGCGACTCCTCCTGTCCGCAGCGGAGAGGGCAGCACAGCGGATTGGCCTGCACTTTAACCCGGCCAAATGTGCCACTCTGCACATGAACTGCAGAAGAGGGCGCCGGGTGCTGCCGACTGTGTTCCCTCTCCAAGGAGAGCCCGTTCGCGCGTTATCGGACCGCGACGAATACCCCCACCTGGGTACACCCACCGGTGCCAACGTGAGCCAGACCCCAATAAAGGCGCTCGTTGACATCGTTGAGTGCCTCAAGGCGATCGATGCCTCGTTGCTCGCCCCTTGGCAGAAGTTTGACGCGGTAGCCAAGTTTGTGCTGCCGCGGATGGACTTCGGCCTAAGGGGAATGAGGATGGAGAAGGGGCCACTCGGTGAAGTCGACCGCCAACTGAAAAGACTGGCGAAAGGCTGGTTCCATCTCCCTCAGCGCGCGAGCGCGGAGGTGGTCTTCTTACCTCCATCTATGGGGGGAGGAGGGCTACTACCGCTAGCTGATCTCGCGGATGCGCTCACCATCGCACACGCCTTCAGAATGCTGACGGCGGAGGATGAGGTGGTGAGAACAATCGCGAGTAGCGGGTTGAGGGCGGCGGTCAGGAAGCGGCTCGGCCGAGAGCCGTGCATGGATGACGTGGCGGAATACCTTTCCGGTTCGCTGGAGGGGGATTTCGCCAGGCACGGGGGGGACGTTAAGTCCCTCTGGACCTCGGCACGTGACGCCGCCCGGAGGCAGTCAACGAAGCTCGGCGTGCGTTGGACGTGGTCTGACGAACGTGAGGAGCTGGCGATCGTGTTGCGAGCGACTCGTGACCGATCGACCATCGTACCACCAGCCGCACGCTCGCAGATAGTGCACCGGATGAGGGTTGCACTGGTCGAGTACTACCGCGGAACCTTACTGGCGAAGCGGGACCAGGGTAAGGTCCACGAGGTGTCGGGACGGGCGAAGTGGTCTAACCATTTCCTCCGGACTGGCGGCTTTACGCGTTTTGCCGACTGGCGCTTCATTCATCGAGCGCGTCTCAATGTCTTGCCTCTGAACGGAGCTAGGCCTTGGGAGGCGAACGATAAACGATGCCGGCGGTGCGGGAGCGCCCTCGAGACACTACCCCATGTGCTCGGACATTGCACCCCTCACTCCAACGCGATTCAGCGTCGGCACGATGCGATTGTCGATCGGATCGTAAAAGCACAGCAACTGCCTGGCGTCGTGACCACGAACCGCCCTGTGGCAGGGGTGGTTGGGGAGTTGGCACAACTTCGGCCGGATATAGTTATCCGGGACGACCGGTCACGTGTCATCACCATCTTGGACGTGACGGTGCCCTTTGAGAACCGTCTGCAGTCTTGGGATGAGGCCAGAGCGCGGAAATACGCCAAGTACGCGCCCCTGGCGGACCAGCTGCAGGCGCAAGGGTACCGAGTTGTGGTTGACGCCTTTATCGTGGGTGCCCTCGGGTCGTGGTACTGGGGCAATGAGAAAGTGTTGAGATGGCTACGAATATCTTCGTGGTATGCGTCGATGATGCGCCGACTCATTGTCTCGGACACGATCCGATGGTCCCGCGATATTTACGTGGAACACCTGACCGGCGCTAGGCAGTATGCGCCGCTCGAGCCCGAAAATAATGAGTAATATTTACCCTCCTGCCTTGGTCAGCGGATGAGGTGGCTTTCGCGATACTAGGTACCGGCCTTCTTGCTTCATCTCCATACCATTTTCTTCACCAATTGTATATATTATCATTCATCCTAGTCATATCATTCGCCCCCATTATACGTTATGCTGGCTACCTAAATATATATAATTGCTATTATTACTACGTACCTACTGATCTTAATCTATTTATTACCTATGTTATGCTTACTACTATTATATTAATTATGCCACCCATCCGGCCTCGCTAATTGTTTCTACTTAGGTTCACATCACTATTTATATTACTATATATACCTAATTTTGCTTTTATGAACCATATGATGGTAATACTATTGCTAAGGAATAACCTAAATAAATTAACCTAAGTTATGTGTTGCCCACCGTACTGTGTTATTGTCTGGTGTTGTCCATGTGGTGTCCTGTCCTGTCCTTGCTCTGTGCGGTGGAGCTGGTACCCCTGGGCCGGCCGGCCTCGATCCGTTGAAAGATGGGTCGGGGGATGGCTGGTCACGGGGTGCCGCTGGATTTCTGTTGGTGTCGTCCTGTGTTTGTCCGCAGATATGGCGTCACATCCCCTGTCTGCTGTAAGAAGCGGCGGGGGATTATTGGTATAATATAATATTGTAAGGGCCCGTCAGCACAAATAAATTGATATTCTTTTAAAACGACGGGCCCCCAATAGTGGGGGGTGGGTAATTAGCCGCCCCCCTTATATTTGTATTTACATCTATATCTATTTTTGTACTTGTTTTGCTGTTTGTGGCGCCTGCGCCATTTATCTTACCCCCGGGGGAGCATTGCTCCTCCGGGGGAACACATTTTTATTGTACATGTTAATGTTTCAATAAATGGCGTTTTATCTGTTCTTATCAGCTTAATATCTGATACGATTCCCATTGGGAATCCAGTATATTAAACTGATTTTTGGAGGTGGGTGAGGTGACGGGAGCTCGCTCCGGCCTTGCCGTGGGTTGGCCTGGTATTGCAGTACCTCCAGGACTGGCCCAATTATCCTTTCCAATTTATAATTCCTCCCTTTAATAAGGTTTGAGGAACGGCAAGGCCATCCACCTTTACCAAAAATCAGTTTTCCGTACCTTGTCCCTGCCGCGACCGATTTTACCGGTGTCGCGGTATTCTTTTATAGGACTTAGAATTATTCCGGGCTCTCTACACCCGTTTGAATTTAGGGACTTAGGTTTATTCTAGTCATTCCTCCTGAGAGCCTTTACACTCTCCGGAGGAATTTTAACTTTGATTTTATTTTCGCGACTTTTATCTTACGCTCGGTCGGGAAGCGATTAGTCTAAGTTTTATTTCTGTGTTAAGTGTTAGAGTAAGTTCAGTGTCGCGCGGTGTGTACAGTGTCGGTAACTGCGTGCAGTGTCGTTAATTTATTTGTGCTGTCCCTCTGTGTGCCGCGCAGAGAGTTCGCGAGTGCGGAGTGTTCGCGGATAACCCCCTTGGAGGCGCCACCGGAGGACGCAGTCGCCGTCCCAACGTTAAGTGGTCGGAGGTAAAGTAGAGTGTTTCTTTCCCCTTCCTTATCGTCCAACTCCCTTTCCTCAATCGAGCTCCTTACCGGTAACGGGAGGGAGTAATCGAGGGAGGAATCGGTTTTAACCCCTTTGAATTTCCCGGTTCCCTTTCATCAGCCCCCACTCGCCTGCCAGCGAGCCTTGCTCTAAGGCATCCGAGTGTCGGTTGCTGTAAGGCGACCTAACCCTACCCTACATTTCCCCTCTAACCTCCCCCGGTGTCAGGCGCTCTGCTGCGCGCGTCGCTCCTTGGAGCGATCCCCGCGGCTAAGTGCCCATCGGAGTCCCTAACCTCTTTGCACGGGTGGTGACAGCTGTCATCGTGCGAGCCACTCCGAGGAGTGACTCCCGCGCGTCAGTTGCCGCCATCTTCCTTATCCCCTCTAGTGCGAGGAGTTAGTCGGTTTGTGGCGGGAAACCGTCACGCCGCCTGGCGAATCCCCTAGAGTACCCTCTCCCAGTTAGTTTAGCTTAACCGTCGGTTAAGTTCCCAGTTAACGCACTCCGACCGCTGCGAGATGGCGACACCACCACGCGTTCCTCTGAGGATCGAGGTACCTCTACCGGAGGTATTTCGATGCCCGGTCTGCTACGGCGGTTCGGGCCTAATTCGATCCAAGGGGTGTTTCAAAGGGAACGCGGAGCTGTCAAAGCACCTGGCCCTTATGGCCAGGAATAATGAGCCGGCTCATGCGGGGCTATATATTGAATATGCGTGCTCGCAGTGCTCCTTCGTCGGAAAGGGCAGGTATGCCCTTAAAGACGTTAAGGCGCATTTCGAGCGATCGCATCCCCGTTCGACAGCTCCCACCCAATCGACAGCCAGTACATCTGGCATTAATACCTCCGCCCCCGCGAGCTCTCGACCCGCGACTACTACACGTAGCGCGGGCGTAAGGACTCTAAGAGCGGCGATTAGTGCGACGGCGACGACGACGGGTGCCACGAGGACACCACCATCGACCTCGGCCACGACGACCACCACCGTGGCAGCCTCCATCTCTACCACCAGGAGGGCGGGAGGAGCAGCGACCCAGATGACATTGACCTTTGGGCCGACGCGGCAGGTTCCAGCCACACAACACCTCGTGCGGACTGCCGGGGCGACGGGAGTCACCGTCCCCCTTCGACCCTCGCCATCTACATCTTCGAGCGGGGGTCCATCAAGAGCGTCGACCCAGAGGCCGAACATCAGAGGAGCCGATACCATGCGGAGCGCGCTCGGGGGAACGCGGACATCTAGTTCCCCCCGCCCCGGTCCATCAACATCCTCTGACCGGGGACCAACTCCACCTCCTCGACGGAGTGGGAGCGGTGCAACGACCACCTCTGCGCCGACTTCCACCCGTCCCTCGCAGACTACCACCACGCGAGGAGTGACGACCAGGCGAGGACGTGCGACCAGCGCCCCGCCTGTGTCCCCAAGAGTCACGAGGAGTAAGTTAAGGAGAACGCGAGCGGCCACCGAGGATCGGTCTCCAGAGCGCCCGCGGCAGCAGTTCCAGCGATCGCCTCCGGTCACCGCTGGGACAACGTACGCGGACGTCGTCGCAACTCCCCCCACACCCGTCGTCGCCCCCGTCGCCACCGAGGGAGCAACAGCGCCGACCACGACAGCAACAGTGCCGACCCTGGAGCAGCAGCGGCAGGAGATCCGCCAGCGGTTACAGCTGCTTCAGGGAAGGCAGCCCTTCGTCGTCCTCGAGAGGATCCCGGACCCTCCGACGACCCCGCCCAGCGACATCCAGATACCCACCTCCAGCCCGGTAACCACGATCACCGCCACTACCATTACCACCTCGGTATGTGGCGGGCCGATCTGTTCTACGGCCGTCCATCCCGGGAGGATAAGTCCCCCCCGAACACCACCAAGGATGGAGGACGTGATCGTGGAGGAAGAGGAGGAGATACCGGAAGAGGCGCCCGCCGTAACACCAGATGCGGGTGCCGGGAGCGAGGAAGAGGTGAGAGAGATCCCCGCCAGACGCCTCAGCGACGGAGCTGTCACCCTCTCCGTCGCGGGACGACCAAGGGTCTTAAGATCTGGTCGTCCCAGGCGATCCGTAATAATATCTAGCGGATCGTCGTCGTCGTCGTCGAGCGACGACGAGGTGTTCTGGCGGAACACCTCTTTTCCTCAAACACCTGCTCCCCCGGAGGTGGAAGTACTGCCTCATACGCCCGAACTGGAGGCAGTAAGGAGGAGATACTCGGCGACCCGTGAGTATCTCGCAGGGGTCGTCGAGTACCACGCGGGAAGTCGGGAGGTCCCGGACGAAGAAGAGGAGGAGATCCGGAGGAGAGTCCGGGCGGAGGCGGCTGCGAGGCCACCGCCCTCACCACCACCAGCGGCCCGATCAACACCAGAGGGTCGCATCGAGGACTCCCCCCGGACAGCTGCAGCAGCAACACCACCAGCAGCAGCAGCGGCAGCAGCAACAACACCTGCAGCTGCCACGAGGACGACGAGGGTGGCAACGACTGCGACGCAGACGACGCCAACCATCACGGCGTCGACATGGGCCCCAGCAGGTCTGGAGCGCCGACCTGACGCGCCACCGCGCGACGCTAGAGGTATGACTGAGGTAGGAGGGCATCGCGGATTCAATTCCTCGCGCCGCGACAGGACCGCACCGTTTCAGCGTCCGGTAAGTCCCTCGCTACACGATCACGGTGGTGGTTTCGTCGATGGTCCCCGGGCGCCCGGGCGGGCTCACCCTTTAGTCCCCCCACCCCCTCGACAGGGTGCCTCGGCCTCCCGAAGGCGGCCAGATCCGGCCCGCAGTGGTGCGGGAGGACTGGGCGTGCCGCGCGGCGCCGGGGGTGTCGGGCCTGGTAGGGTCAACGCCCAGCCAACGCTGCCAGATGGCTCTGCGCCTCAGCCTCCTTTTAGCGAGACTGAGTGCGTCGAGCTCATCGAAGCGGCTGAGGCTGTCTCGTCAATAGACGAGTTGGAAGCGCTGGCAAGGCGACTTGCCACGCGTTTTCAGGCTGCGACTCCTGCTGGACCCGGCGCCACCGGTGCGCGAAATGCTCCCCGGCGTGGGGGCGGTCGGCCGCGCCGGAGGCGAGCAGCCGAGGATACGAACCCGGAGCGAGTGGCTGATCATTCGGATCAGCCTGATCCCCCGCTTCCTCCCCCCATGGATCGCGTGAGTCGTGCGACTCACATCCAGCGTCTGTATAGACAAGACCCCCGGCGCGCATTTCGCGAGGTGATGCAGGGCCCTACCGTTCAGTGTGCTGTGCCACGCGATAGGGTTCTTCATCACTTCGAGGAAGTGTATCGCCGGCGTGAGGACCCGGAAGGTCTTGTCGGGGGCTGGCCGACTGAGCCCCCTTTGCAGGACGATAACGACGCGCTGGTGTCACCCTTCAGTCAGCTGGAGGTACTCCGTCGGCTCAAGAACGCGGCTAATACCGCGCCTGGACCCGACGGTCTTACCTATCGCGACTTGCGAAGGGTTGACCCCGGTGCGTGTGTCCTGACTGCGGTTTATAACGCCTGCCGCAGGCTGGAAGCGATCCCTGAGGGTTGGAAGACTTCTAACACCGTCTTGGTGTACAAGAAAGGGGATCAGGATGACCTGAGTAATTGGCGCCCGCTCGCGATGGGTTCGGTTCTCGCCAAGCTGTTCGCCGCCGTCGTGGCCGATCGCCTCACCGTATGGGCGACGCGCAACGGCCGCATCAGTCCTTCACAGAAGGGCTTCCTGAAGTACGAGGGATGCTACGAGCATTCCTTCGTGCTTCAGGAGGCCATTCAGGACGCACGTCGGACTGGAAAGGAGGTAGTGGTGGCGTGGTTGGACCTCCGAAATGCTTTCGGCTCGGTCCCCCACGTCTCCATTGCAGCCGCGCTGGAGGGAGCCCAGGTGCCTGCATCTCTCCGCCGTTTGGTGGCGAGTATGTACCGAGGGGCCACTACGAGGGTGAGAACTGCGGATGGCTACACCTCGGAGGTGAACATCCAGTCGGGTGTAAAACAAGGTTGCCCGCTGAGCCCCATAGTGTTCAACCTCGCTCTCGAGCCCGTACTTCGTGCCCTTGCATCCTCGGATGCGGGGTACGATTTACGTGGGACGAGATTGAATACTTTGGCGTACGCGGACGACCTTGCGCTGGTTGCCAGCGACCCCGCCGGGATGCGACTCCTCCTGTCCGCAGCGGAGAGGGCAGCACAGCGGATTGGCCTGCACTTTAACCCGGCCAAATGTGCCACTCTGCACATGAACTGCAGAAGAGGGCGCCGGGTGCTGCCGACTGTGTTCCCTCTCCAAGGAGAGCCCGTTCGCGCGTTATCGGACCGCGACGAATACCCCCACCTGGGTACACCCACCGGTGCCAACGTGAGCCAGACCCCAATAAAGGCGCTCGTTGACATCGTTGAGTGCCTCAAGGCGATCGATGCCTCGTTGCTCGCCCCTTGGCAGAAGTTTGACGCGGTAGCCAAGTTTGTGCTGCCGCGGATGGACTTCGGCCTAAGGGGAATGAGGATGGAGAAGGGGCCACTCGGTGAAGTCGACCGCCAACTGAAAAGACTGGCGAAAGGCTGGTTCCATCTCCCTCAGCGCGCGAGCGCGGAGGTGGTCTTCTTACCTCCATCTATGGGGGGAGGAGGGCTACTACCGCTAGCTGATCTCGCGGATGCGCTCACCATCGCACACGCCTTCAGAATGCTGACGGCGGAGGATGAGGTGGTGAGAACAATCGCGAGTAGCGGGTTGAGGGCGGCGGTCAGGAAGCGGCTCGGCCGAGAGCCGTGCATGGATGACGTGGCGGAATACCTTTCCGGTTCGCTGGAGGGGGATTTCGCCAGGCACGGGGGGGACGTTAAGTCCCTCTGGACCTCGGCACGTGACGCCGCCCGGAGGCAGTCAACGAAGCTCGGCGTGCGTTGGACGTGGTCTGACGAACGTGAGGAGCTGGCGATCGTGTTGCGAGCGACTCGTGACCGATCGACCATCGTACCACCAGCCGCACGCTCGCAGATAGTGCACCGGATGAGGGTTGCACTGGTCGAGTACTACCGCGGAACCTTACTGGCGAAGCGGGACCAGGGTAAGGTCCACGAGGTGTCGGGACGGGCGAAGTGGTCTAACCATTTCCTCCGGACTGGCGGCTTTACGCGTTTTGCCGACTGGCGCTTCATTCATCGAGCGCGTCTCAATGTCTTGCCTCTGAACGGAGCTAGGCCTTGGGAGGCGAACGATAAACGATGCCGGCGGTGCGGGAGCGCCCTCGAGACACTACCCCATGTGCTCGGACATTGCACCCCTCACTCCAACGCGATTCAGCGTCGGCACGATGCGATTGTCGATCGGATCGTAAAAGCACAGCAACTGCCTGGCGTCGTGACCACGAACCGCCCTGTGGCAGGGGTGGTTGGGGAGTTGGCACAACTTCGGCCGGATATAGTTATCCGGGACGACCGGTCACGTGTCATCACCATCTTGGACGTGACGGTGCCCTTTGAGAACCGTCTGCAGTCTTGGGATGAGGCCAGAGCGCGGAAATACGCCAAGTACGCGCCCCTGGCGGACCAGCTGCAGGCGCAAGGGTACCGAGTTGTGGTTGACGCCTTTATCGTGGGTGCCCTCGGGTCGTGGTACTGGGGCAATGAGAAAGTGTTGAGATGGCTACGAATATCTTCGTGGTATGCGTCGATGATGCGCCGACTCATTGTCTCGGACACGATCCGATGGTCCCGCGATATTTACGTGGAACACCTGACCGGCGCTAGGCAGTATGCGCCGCTCGAGCCCGAAAATAATGAGTAATATTTACCCTCCTGCCTTGGTCAGCGGATGAGGTGGCTTTCGCGATACTAGGTACCGGCCTTCTTGCTTCATCTCCATACCATTTTCTTCACCAATTGTATATATTATCATTCATCCTAGTCATATCATTCGCCCCCATTATACGTTATGCTGGCTACCTAAATATATATAATTGCTATTATTACTACGTACCTACTGATCTTAATCTATTTATTACCTATGTTATGCTTACTACTATTATATTAATTATGCCACCCATCCGGCCTCGCTAATTGTTTCTACTTAGGTTCACATCACTATTTATATTACTATATATACCTAATTTTGCTTTTATGAACCATATGATGGTAATACTATTGCTAAGGAATAACCTAAATAAATTAACCTAAGTTATGTGTTGCCCACCGTACTGTGTTATTGTCTGGTGTTGTCCATGTGGTGTCCTGTCCTGTCCTTGCTCTGTGCGGTGGAGCTGGTACCCCTGGGCCGGCCGGCCTCGATCCGTTGAAAGATGGGTCGGGGGATGGCTGGTCACGGGGTGCCGCTGGATTTCTGTTGGTGTCGTCCTGTGTTTGTCCGCAGATATGGCGTCACATCCCCTGTCTGCTGTAAGAAGCGGCGGGGGATTATTGGTATAATATAATATTGTAAGGGCCCGTCAGCACAAATAAATTGATATTCTTTTAAAACGACGGGCCCCCAATAGTGGGGGGTGGGTAATTAGCCGCCCCCCTTATATTTGTATTTACATCTATATCTATTTTTGTACTTGTTTTGCTGTTTGTGGCGCCTGCGCCATTTATCTTACCCCCGGGGGAGCATTGCTCCTCCGGGGGAACACATTTTTATTGTACATGTTAATGTTTCAATAAATGGCGTTTTATCTGTTCTTATCAGCTTAATATCTGATACGATTCCCATTGGGAATCCAGTATATTAAACTGATTTTTGGAGGTGGGTGAGGTGACGGGAGCTCGCTCCGGCCTTGCCGTGGGTTGGCCTGGTATTGCAGTACCTCCAGGACTGGCCCAATTATCCTTTCCAATTTATAATTCCTCCCTTTAATAAGGTTTGAGGAACGGCAAGGCCATCCACCTTTACCAAAAATCAGTTTTCCGTACCTTGTCCCTGCCGCGACCGATTTTACCGGTGTCGCGGTATTCTTTTATAGGACTTAGAATTATTCCGGGCTCTCTACACCCGTTTGAATTTAGGGACTTAGGTTTATTCTAGTCATTCCTCCTGAGAGCCTTTACACTCTCCGGAGGAATTTTAACTTTGATTTTATTTTCGCGACTTTTATCTTACGCTCGGTCGGGAAGCGATTAGTCTAAGTTTTATTTCTGTGTTAAGTGTTAGAGTAAGTTCAGTGTCGCGCGGTGTGTACAGTGTCGGTAACTGCGTGCAGTGTCGTTAATTTATTTGTGCTGTCCCTCTGTGTGCCGCGCAGAGAGTTCGCGAGTGCGGAGTGTTCGCGGATAACCCCCTTGGAGGCGCCACCGGAGGACGCAGTCGCCGTCCCAACGTTAAGTGGTCGGAGGTAAAGTAGAGTGTTTCTTTCCCCTTCCTTATCGTCCAACTCCCTTTCCTCAATCGAGCTCCTTACCGGTAACGGGAGGGAGTAATCGAGGGAGGAATCGGTTTTAACCCCTTTGAATTTCCCGGTTCCCTTTCATCAGCCCCCACTCGCCTGCCAGCGAGCCTTGCTCTAAGGCATCCGAGTGTCGGTTGCTGTAAGGCGACCTAACCCTACCCTACATTTCCCCTCTAACCTCCCCCGGTGTCAGGCGCTCTGCTGCGCGCGTCGCTCCTTGGAGCGATCCCCGCGGCTAAGTGCCCATCGGAGTCCCTAACCTCTTTGCACGGGTGGTGACAGCTGTCATCGTGCGAGCCACTCCGAGGAGTGACTCCCGCGCGTCAGTTGCCGCCATCTTCCTTATTCCCTCTAGTGCGAGGAGTTAGTCGGTTTGTGGCGGGAAACCGTCACGCCGCCTGGCGAATCCCCTAGAGTACCCTCTCCCAGTTAGTTTAGCTTAACCGTCGGTTAAGTTCCCAGTTAACGCACTCCGACCGCTGCGAGATGGCGACACCACCACGCGTTCCTCTGAGGATCGAGGTACCTCTACCGGAGGTATTTCGATGCCCGGTCTGCTACGGCGGTTCGGGCCTAATTCGATCCAAGGGGTGTTTCAAAGGGAACGCGGAGCTGTCAAAGCACCTGGCCCTTATGGCCAGGAATAATGAGCCGGCTCATGCGGGGCTATATATTGAATATGCGTGCTCGCAGTGCTCCTTCGTCGGAAAGGGCAGGTATGCCCTTAAAGACGTTAAGGCGCATTTCGAGCGATCGCATCCCCGTTCGACAGCTCCCACCCAATCGACAGCCAGTACATCTGGCATTAATACCTCCGCCCCCGCGAGCTCTCGACCCGCGACTACTACACGTAGCGCGGGCGTAAGGACTCTAAGAGCGGCGATTAGTGCGACGGCGACGACGACGGGTGCCACGAGGACACCACCATCGACCTCGGCCACGACGACCACCACCGTGGCAGCCTCCATCTCTACCACCAGGAGGGCGGGAGGAGCAGCGACCCAGATGACATTGACCTTTGGGCCGACGCGGCAGGTTCCAGCCACACAACACCTCGTGCGGACTGCCGGGGCGACGGGAGTCACCGTCCCCCTTCGACCCTCGCCATCTACATCTTCGAGCGGGGGTCCATCAAGAGCGTCGACCCAGAGGCCGAACATCAGAGGAGCCGATACCATGCGGAGCGCGCTCGGGGGAACGCGGACATCTAGTTCCCCCCGCCCCGGTCCATCAACATCCTCTGACCGGGGACCAACTCCACCTCCTCGACGGAGTGGGAGCGGTGCAACGACCACCTCTGCGCCGACTTCCACCCGTCCCTCGCAGACTACCACCACGCGAGGAGTGACGACCAGGCGAGGACGTGCGACCAGCGCCCCGCCTGTGTCCCCAAGAGTCACGAGGAGTAAGTTAAGGAGAACGCGAGCGGCCACCGAGGATCGGTCTCCAGAGCGCCCGCGGCAGCAGTTCCAGCGATCGCCTCCGGTCACCGCTGGGACAACGTACGCGGACGTCGTCGCAACTCCCCCCACACCCGTCGTCGCCCCCGTCGCCACCGAGGGAGCAACAGCGCCGACCACGACAGCAACAGTGCCGACCCTGGAGCAGCAGCGGCAGGAGATCCGCCAGCGGTTACAGCTGCTTCAGGGAAGGCAGCCCTTCGTCGTCCTCGAGAGGATCCCGGACCCTCCGACGACCCCGCCCAGCGACATCCAGATACCCACCTCCAGCCCGGTAACCACGATCACCGCCACTACCATTACCACCTCGGTATGTGGCGGGCCGATCTGTTCTACGGCCGTCCATCCCGGGAGGATAAGTCCCCCCCGAACACCACCAAGGATGGAGGACGTGATCGTGGAGGAAGAGGAGGAGATACCGGAAGAGGCGCCCGCCGTAACACCAGATGCGGGTGCCGGGAGCGAGGAAGAGGTGAGAGAGATCCCCGCCAGACGCCTCAGCGACGGAGCTGTCACCCTCTCCGTCGCGGGACGACCAAGGGTCTTAAGATCTGGTCGTCCCAGGCGATCCGTAATAATATCTAGCGGATCGTCGTCGTCGTCGTCGAGCGACGACGAGGTGTTCTGGCGGAACACCTCTTTTCCTCAAACACCTGCTCCCCCGGAGGTGGAAGTACTGCCTCATACGCCCGAACTGGAGGCAGTAAGGAGGAGATACTCGGCGACCCGTGAGTATCTCGCAGGGGTCGTCGAGTACCACGCGGGAAGTCGGGAGGTCCCGGACGAAGAAGAGGAGGAGATCCGGAGGAGAGTCCGGGCGGAGGCGGCTGCGAGGCCACCGCCCTCACCACCACCAGCGGCCCGATCAACACCAGAGGGTCGCATCGAGGACTCCCCCCGGACAGCTGCAGCAGCAACACCACCAGCAGCAGCAGCGGCAGCAGCAACAACACCTGCAGCTGCCACGAGGACGACGAGGGTGGCAACGACTGCGACGCAGACGACGCCAACCATCACGGCGTCGACATGGGCCCCAGCAGGTCTGGAGCGCCGACCTGACGCGCCACCGCGCGACGCTAGAGGTATGACTGAGGTAGGAGGGCATCGCGGATTCAATTCCTCGCGCCGCGACAGGACCGCACCGTTTCAGCGTCCGGTAAGTCCCTCGCTACACGATCACGGTGGTGGTTTCGTCGATGGTCCCCGGGCGCCCGGGCGGGCTCACCCTTTAGTCCCCCCACCCCCTCGACAGGGTGCCTCGGCCTCCCGAAGGCGGCCAGATCCGGCCCGCAGTGGTGCGGGAGGACTGGGCGTGCCGCGCGGCGCCGGGGGTGTCGGGCCTGGTAGGGTCAACGCCCAGCCAACGCTGCCAGATGGCTCTGCGCCTCAGCCTCCTTTTAGCGAGACTGAGTGCGTCGAGCTCATCGAAGCGGCTGAGGCTGTCTCGTCAATAGACGAGTTGGAAGCGCTGGCAAGGCGACTTGCCACGCGTTTTCAGGCTGCGACTCCTGCTGGACCCGGCGCCACCGGTGCGCGAAATGCTCCCCGGCGTGGGGGCGGTCGGCCGCGCCGGAGGCGAGCAGCCGAGGATACGAACCCGGAGCGAGTGGCTGATCATTCGGATCAGCCTGATCCCCCGCTTCCTCCCCCCATGGATCGCGTGAGTCGTGCGACTCACATCCAGCGTCTGTATAGACAAGACCCCCGGCGCGCATTTCGCGAGGTGATGCAGGGCCCTACCGTTCAGTGTGCTGTGCCACGCGATAGGGTTCTTCATCACTTCGAGGAAGTGTATCGCCGGCGTGAGGACCCGGAAGGTCTTGTCGGGGGCTGGCCGACTGAGCCCCCTTTGCAGGACGATAACGACGCGCTGGTGTCACCCTTCAGTCAGCTGGAGGTACTCCGTCGGCTCAAGAACGCGGCTAATACCGCGCCTGGACCCGACGGTCTTACCTATCGCGACTTGCGAAGGGTTGACCCCGGTGCGTGTGTCCTGACTGCGGTTTATAACGCCTGCCGCAGGCTGGAAGCGATCCCTGAGGGTTGGAAGACTTCTAACACCGTCTTGGTGTACAAGAAAGGGGATCAGGATGACCTGAGTAATTGGCGCCCGCTCGCGATGGGTTCGGTTCTCGCCAAGCTGTTCGCCGCCGTCGTGGCCGATCGCCTCACCGTATGGGCGACGCGCAACGGCCGCATCAGTCCTTCACAGAAGGGCTTCCTGAAGTACGAGGGATGCTACGAGCATTCCTTCGTGCTTCAGGAGGCCATTCAGGACGCACGTCGGACTGGAAAGGAGGTAGTGGTGGCGTGGTTGGACCTCCGAAATGCTTTCGGCTCGGTCCCCCACGTCTCCATTGCAGCCGCGCTGGAGGGAGCCCAGGTGCCTGCATCTCTCCGCCGTTTGGTGGCGAGTATGTACCGAGGGGCCACTACGAGGGTGAGAACTGCGGATGGCTACACCTCGGAGGTGAACATCCAGTCGGGTGTAAAACAAGGTTGCCCGCTGAGCCCCATAGTGTTCAACCTCGCTCTCGAGCCCGTACTTCGTGCCCTTGCATCCTCGGATGCGGGGTACGATTTACGTGGGACGAGATTGAATACTTTGGCGTACGCGGACGACCTTGCGCTGGTTGCCAGCGACCCCGCCGGGATGCGACTCCTCCTGTCCGCAGCGGAGAGGGCAGCACAGCGGATTGGCCTGCACTTTAACCCGGCCAAATGTGCCACTCTGCACATGAACTGCAGAAGAGGGCGCCGGGTGCTGCCGACTGTGTTCCCTCTCCAAGGAGAGCCCGTTCGCGCGTTATCGGACCGCGACGAATACCCCCACCTGGGTACACCCACCGGTGCCAACGTGAGCCAGACCCCAATAAAGGCGCTCGTTGACATCGTTGAGTGCCTCAAGGCGATCGATGCCTCGTTGCTCGCCCCTTGGCAGAAGTTTGACGCGGTAGCCAAGTTTGTGCTGCCGCGGATGGACTTCGGCCTAAGGGGAATGAGGATGGAGAAGGGGCCACTCGGTGAAGTCGACCGCCAACTGAAAAGACTGGCGAAAGGCTGGTTCCATCTCCCTCAGCGCGCGAGCGCGGAGGTGGTCTTCTTACCTCCATCTATGGGGGGAGGAGGGCTACTACCGCTAGCTGATCTCGCGGATGCGCTCACCATCGCACACGCCTTCAGAATGCTGACGGCGGAGGATGAGGTGGTGAGAACAATCGCGAGTAGCGGGTTGAGGGCGGCGGTCAGGAAGCGGCTCGGCCGAGAGCCGTGCATGGATGACGTGGCGGAATACCTTTCCGGTTCGCTGGAGGGGGATTTCGCCAGGCACGGGGGGGACGTTAAGTCCCTCTGGACCTCGGCACGTGACGCCGCCCGGAGGCAGTCAACGAAGCTCGGCGTGCGTTGGACGTGGTCTGACGAACGTGAGGAGCTGGCGATCGTGTTGCGAGCGACTCGTGACCGATCGACCATCGTACCACCAGCCGCACGCTCGCAGATAGTGCACCGGATGAGGGTTGCACTGGTCGAGTACTACCGCGGAACCTTACTGGCGAAGCGGGACCAGGGTAAGGTCCACGAGGTGTCGGGACGGGCGAAGTGGTCTAACCATTTCCTCCGGACTGGCGGCTTTACGCGTTTTGCCGACTGGCGCTTCATTCATCGAGCGCGTCTCAATGTCTTGCCTCTGAACGGAGCTAGGCCTTGGGAGGCGAACGATAAACGATGCCGGCGGTGCGGGAGCGCCCTCGAGACACTACCCCATGTGCTCGGACATTGCACCCCTCACTCCAACGCGATTCAGCGTCGGCACGATGCGATTGTCGATCGGATCGTAAAAGCACAGCAACTGCCTGGCGTCGTGACCACGAACCGCCCTGTGGCAGGGGTGGTTGGGGAGTTGGCACAACTTCGGCCGGATATAGTTATCCGGGACGACCGGTCACGTGTCATCACCATCTTGGACGTGACGGTGCCCTTTGAGAACCGTCTGCAGTCTTGGGATGAGGCCAGAGCGCGGAAATACGCCAAGTACGCGCCCCTGGCGGACCAGCTGCAGGCGCAAGGGTACCGAGTTGTGGTTGACGCCTTTATCGTGGGTGCCCTCGGGTCGTGGTACTGGGGCAATGAGAAAGTGTTGAGATGGCTACGAATATCTTCGTGGTATGCGTCGATGATGCGCCGACTCATTGTCTCGGACACGATCCGATGGTCCCGCGATATTTACGTGGAACACCTGACCGGCGCTAGGCAGTATGCGCCGCTCGAGCCCGAAAATAATGAGTAATATTTACCCTCCTGCCTTGGTCAGCGGATGAGGTGGCTTTCGCGATACTAGGTACCGGCCTTCTTGCTTCATCTCCATACCATTTTCTTCACCAATTGTATATATTATCATTCATCCTAGTCATATCATTCGCCCCCATTATACGTTATGCTGGCTACCTAAATATATATAATTGCTATTATTACTACGTACCTACTGATCTTAATCTATTTATTACCTATGTTATGCTTACTACTATTATATTAATTATGCCACCCATCCGGCCTCGCTAATTGTTTCTACTTAGGTTCACATCACTATTTATATTACTATATATACCTAATTTTGCTTTTATGAACCATATGATGGTAATACTATTGCTAAGGAATAACCTAAATAAATTAACCTAAGTTATGTGTTGCCCACCGTACTGTGTTATTGTCTGGTGTTGTCCATGTGGTGTCCTGTCCTGTCCTTGCTCTGTGCGGTGGAGCTGGTACCCCTGGGCCGGCCGGCCTCGATCCGTTGAAAGATGGGTCGGGGGATGGCTGGTCACGGGGTGCCGCTGGATTTCTGTTGGTGTCGTCCTGTGTTTGTCCGCAGATATGGCGTCACATCCCCTGTCTGCTGTAAGAAGCGGCGGGGGATTATTGGTATAATATAATATTGTAAGGGCCCGTCAGCACAAATAAATTGATATTCTTTTAAAACGACGGGCCCCCAATAGTGGGGGGTGGGTAATTAGCCGCCCCCCTTATATTTGTATTTACATCTATATCTATTTTTGTACTTGTTTTGCTGTTTGTGGCGCCTGCGCCATTTATCTTACCCCCGGGGGAGCATTGCTCCTCCGGGGGAACACATTTTTATTGTACATGTTAATGTTTCAATAAATGGCGTTTTATCTGTTCTTATCAGCTTAATATCTGATACGATTCCCATTGGGAATCCAGTATATTAAACTGATTTTTGGAGGTGGGTGAGGTGACGGGAGCTCGCTCCGGCCTTGCCGTGGGTTGGCCTGGTATTGCAGTACCTCCAGGACTGGCCCAATTATCCTTTCCAATTTATAATTCCTCCCTTTAATAAGGTTTGAGGAACGGCAAGGCCATCCACCTTTACCAAAAATCAGTTTTCCGTACCTTGTCCCTGCCGCGACCGATTTTACCGGTGTCGCGGTATTCTTTTATAGGACTTAGAATTATTCCGGGCTCTCTACACCCGTTTGAATTTAGGGACTTAGGTTTATTCTAGTCATTCCTCCTGAGAGCCTTTACACTCTCCGGAGGAATTTTAACTTTGATTTTATTTTCGCGACTTTTATCTTACGCTCGGTCGGGAAGCGATTAGTCTAAGTTTTATTTCTGTGTTAAGTGTTAGAGTAAGTTCAGTGTCGCGCGGTGTGTACAGTGTCGGTAACTGCGTGCAGTGTCGTTAATTTATTTGTGCTGTCCCTCTGTGTGCCGCGCAGAGAGTTCGCGAGTGCGGAGTGTTCGCGGATAACCCCCTTGGAGGCGCCACCGGAGGACGCAGTCGCCGTCCCAACGTTAAGTGGTCGGAGGTAAAGTAGAGTGTTTCTTTCCCCTTCCTTATCGTCCAACTCCCTTTCCTCAATCGAGCTCCTTACCGGTAACGGGAGGGAGTAATCGAGGGAGGAATCGGTTTTAACCCCTTTGAATTTCCCGGTTCCCTTTCATCAGCCCCCACTCGCCTGCCAGCGAGCCTTGCTCTAAGGCATCCGAGTGTCGGTTGCTGTAAGGCGACCTAACCCTACCCTACATTTCCCCTCTAACCTCCCCCGGTGTCAGGCGCTCTGCTGCGCGCGTCGCTCCTTGGAGCGATCCCCGCGGCTAAGTGCCCATCGGAGTCCCTAACCTCTTTGCACGGGTGGTGACAGCTGTCATCGTGCGAGCCACTCCGAGGAGTGACTCCCGCGCGTCAGTTGCCGCCATCTTCCTTATTCCCTCTAGTGCGAGGAGTTAGTCGGTTTGTGGCGGGAAACCGTCACGCCGCCTGGCGAATCCCCTAGAGTACCCTCTCCCAGTTAGTTTAGCTTAACCGTCGGTTAAGTTCCCAGTTAACGCACTCCGACCGCTGCGAGATGGCGACACCACCACGCGTTCCTCTGAGGATCGAGGTACCTCTACCGGAGGTATTTCGATGCCCGGTCTGCTACGGCGGTTCGGGCCTAATTCGATCCAAGGGGTGTTTCAAAGGGAACGCGGAGCTGTCAAAGCACCTGGCCCTTATGGCCAGGAATAATGAGCCGGCTCATGCGGGGCTATATATTGAATATGCGTGCTCGCAGTGCTCCTTCGTCGGAAAGGGCAGGTATGCCCTTAAAGACGTTAAGGCGCATTTCGAGCGATCGCATCCCCGTTCGACAGCTCCCACCCAATCGACAGCCAGTACATCTGGCATTAATACCTCCGCCCCCGCGAGCTCTCGACCCGCGACTACTACACGTAGCGCGGGCGTAAGGACTCTAAGAGCGGCGATTAGTGCGACGGCGACGACGACGGGTGCCACGAGGACACCACCATCGACCTCGGCCACGACGACCACCACCGTGGCAGCCTCCATCTCTACCACCAGGAGGGCGGGAGGAGCAGCGACCCAGATGACATTGACCTTTGGGCCGACGCGGCAGGTTCCAGCCACACAACACCTCGTGCGGACTGCCGGGGCGACGGGAGTCACCGTCCCCCTTCGACCCTCGCCATCTACATCTTCGAGCGGGGGTCCATCAAGAGCGTCGACCCAGAGGCCGAACATCAGAGGAGCCGATACCATGCGGAGCGCGCTCGGGGGAACGCGGACATCTAGTTCCCCCCGCCCCGGTCCATCAACATCCTCTGACCGGGGACCAACTCCACCTCCTCGACGGAGTGGGAGCGGTGCAACGACCACCTCTGCGCCGACTTCCACCCGTCCCTCGCAGACTACCACCACGCGAGGAGTGACGACCAGGCGAGGACGTGCGACCAGCGCCCCGCCTGTGTCCCCAAGAGTCACGAGGAGTAAGTTAAGGAGAACGCGAGCGGCCACCGAGGATCGGTCTCCAGAGCGCCCGCGGCAGCAGTTCCAGCGATCGCCTCCGGTCACCGCTGGGACAACGTACGCGGACGTCGTCGCAACTCCCCCCACACCCGTCGTCGCCCCCGTCGCCACCGAGGGAGCAACAGCGCCGACCACGACAGCAACAGTGCCGACCCTGGAGCAGCAGCGGCAGGAGATCCGCCAGCGGTTACAGCTGCTTCAGGGAAGGCAGCCCTTCGTCGTCCTCGAGAGGATCCCGGACCCTCCGACGACCCCGCCCAGCGACATCCAGATACCCACCTCCAGCCCGGTAACCACGATCACCGCCACTACCATTACCACCTCGGTATGTGGCGGGCCGATCTGTTCTACGGCCGTCCATCCCGGGAGGATAAGTCCCCCCCGAACACCACCAAGGATGGAGGACGTGATCGTGGAGGAAGAGGAGGAGATACCGGAAGAGGCGCCCGCCGTAACACCAGATGCGGGTGCCGGGAGCGAGGAAGAGGTGAGAGAGATCCCCGCCAGACGCCTCAGCGACGGAGCTGTCACCCTCTCCGTCGCGGGACGACCAAGGGTCTTAAGATCTGGTCGTCCCAGGCGATCCGTAATAATATCTAGCGGATCGTCGTCGTCGTCGTCGAGCGACGACGAGGTGTTCTGGCGGAACACCTCTTTTCCTCAAACACCTGCTCCCCCGGAGGTGGAAGTACTGCCTCATACGCCCGAACTGGAGGCAGTAAGGAGGAGATACTCGGCGACCCGTGAGTATCTCGCAGGGGTCGTCGAGTACCACGCGGGAAGTCGGGAGGTCCCGGACGAAGAAGAGGAGGAGATCCGGAGGAGAGTCCGGGCGGAGGCGGCTGCGAGGCCACCGCCCTCACCACCACCAGCGGCCCGATCAACACCAGAGGGTCGCATCGAGGACTCCCCCCGGACAGCTGCAGCAGCAACACCACCAGCAGCAGCAGCGGCAGCAGCAACAACACCTGCAGCTGCCACGAGGACGACGAGGGTGGCAACGACTGCGACGCAGACGACGCCAACCATCACGGCGTCGACATGGGCCCCAGCAGGTCTGGAGCGCCGACCTGACGCGCCACCGCGCGACGCTAGAGGTATGACTGAGGTAGGAGGGCATCGCGGATTCAATTCCTCGCGCCGCGACAGGACCGCACCGTTTCAGCGTCCGGTAAGTCCCTCGCTACACGATCACGGTGGTGGTTTCGTCGATGGTCCCCGGGCGCCCGGGCGGGCTCACCCTTTAGTCCCCCCACCCCCTCGACAGGGTGCCTCGGCCTCCCGAAGGCGGCCAGATCCGGCCCGCAGTGGTGCGGGAGGACTGGGCGTGCCGCGCGGCGCCGGGGGTGTCGGGCCTGGTAGGGTCAACGCCCAGCCAACGCTGCCAGATGGCTCTGCGCCTCAGCCTCCTTTTAGCGAGACTGAGTGCGTCGAGCTCATCGAAGCGGCTGAGGCTGTCTCGTCAATAGACGAGTTGGAAGCGCTGGCAAGGCGACTTGCCACGCGTTTTCAGGCTGCGACTCCTGCTGGACCCGGCGCCACCGGTGCGCGAAATGCTCCCCGGCGTGGGGGCGGTCGGCCGCGCCGGAGGCGAGCAGCCGAGGATACGAACCCGGAGCGAGTGGCTGATCATTCGGATCAGCCTGATCCCCCGCTTCCTCCCCCCATGGATCGCGTGAGTCGTGCGACTCACATCCAGCGTCTGTATAGACAAGACCCCCGGCGCGCATTTCGCGAGGTGATGCAGGGCCCTACCGTTCAGTGTGCTGTGCCACGCGATAGGGTTCTTCATCACTTCGAGGAAGTGTATCGCCGGCGTGAGGACCCGGAAGGTCTTGTCGGGGGCTGGCCGACTGAGCCCCCTCTGCAGGACGATAACGACGCGCTGGTGTCACCCTTCAGTCAGCTGGAGGTACTCCGTCGGCTCAAGAACGCGGCTAATACCGCGCCTGGACCCGACGGTCTTACCTACCGCGACTTGCGAAGGGTTGACCCCGGTGCGTGTGTCCTGACTGCGGTTTATAACGCCTGCCGCAGGCTGGAAGCGATCCCTGAGGGTTGGAAGACTTCTAACACCGTCTTGGTGTACAAGAAAGGGGATCAGGATGACCTGAGTAATTGGCGCCCGCTCGCGATGGGTTCGGTTCTCGCCAAGCTGTTCGCCGCCGTCGTGGCCGATCGCCTCACCGTATGGGCGACGCGCAACGGCCGCATCAGTCCTTCACAGAAGGGCTTCCTGAAGTACGAGGGATGCTACGAGCATTCCTTCGTGCTTCAGGAGGCCATTCAGGACGCACGTCGGACTGGAAAGGAGGTAGTGGTGGCGTGGTTGGACCTCCGAAATGCTTTCGGCTCGGTCCCCCACGTCTCCATTGCAGCCGCGCTGGAGGGAGCCCAGGTGCCTGCATCTCTCCGCCGTTTGGTGGCGAGTATGTACCGAGGGGCCACTACGAGGGTGAGAACTGCGGATGGCTACACCTCGGAGGTGAACATCCAGTCGGGTGTAAAACAAGGTTGCCCGCTGAGCCCCATAGTGTTCAACCTCGCTCTCGAGCCCGTACTTCGTGCCCTTGCATCCTCGGATGCGGGGTACGATTTACGCGGGACGAGATTGAACACGCTGGCGTATGCGGACGACCTTGCGCTGGTTGCCAGCGACCCCGCCGGGATGCGACTCCTCCTGTCTGCAGCGGAGAGGGCAGCACAGCGGATTGGCCTGCACTTTAACCCGGCTAAATGTGCCACTCTGCATATGAACTGCAGAGGAGGGCGCCGGGTGCTGCCGACTGTGTTCCCTCTCCAAGGAGAGCCCGTTCGCGCGTTATCGGACCGCGACGAATACCCCCACTTGGGTACGCCCACCGGTGCCAACGTGAGCCAGACCCCAATAAAGGCGCTCGTTGACATCGTTGAGTGCCTCAAGGCGATCGATGCCTCGTTGCTCGCCCCTTGGCAGAAGTTCGACGCGGTAGCCAAGTTTGTGCTGCCGCGTATGGACTTCGGTCTAAGGGGAATGAGGATGGAGAAAGGACCACTCGGTGAAGTCGACCGCCAACTGAAAAGGCTGGCAAAAGGCTGGTTCCATCTCCCTCAGCGCGCGAGCGCGGAGGTGGTCTTCCTACCTCCATCTATGGGGGGAGGAGGGCTACTTCCGCTAGCTGATCTTGCGGATGCGCTCACCATCGCACACGCCTTCAGAATGCTGACGGCGGAGGATGGGGTGGTGAGAGCAATCGCGAGTAGCGGGCTGAGGGCGGCGGTCAGGAAGCGGCTCGGCCGAGAGCCGTGCATGGATGACGTGGCGGAATACCTTTCCGGTTCGCTGGAGGGGGATTTCGCCAGGCACGGGGGGGACGTTAAGTCCCTCTGGACCTCGGCACGTGACGCCGCCCGGAGGCAGGCAACGAAGCTCGGCGTGCGTTGGACGTGGTCTGACGAACGTGAGGAGCTGGCGATCGTGTTGCGAGCGACTCGTGACCGATCGACCATCGTACCACCAGCCGCACGCTCGCAGATAGTGCACCGGATGAGGGTTGCACTGGTCGAGTACTACCGCGGAACCTTGCTGGCGAAGCGGGACCAGGGTAAGGTCCACGAGGTGTCAGGACGGGCGAAATGGTCTAACCATTTCCTCCGGACTGGCGGCTTTACGCGTTTTGCCGACTGGCGTTTCATTCATCGAGCGCGTCTCAATGTCTTGCCTCTGAACGGAGCTAGGCCTTGGGAGGCGAACGATAAACGATGCCGGCGGTGCGGGAGCGCCCTCGAGACACTACCCCATGTGCTCGGACATTGCACCCCTCACTCCAACGCGATTCAGCGCCGGCACGATGCGATTGTCGATCGGATCGTAAAAGCACAGCAACTGCCTGGCGTCGTGACCACGAACCGCCCTGTGGCAGGGGTGGTTGGGGAGTTGGCACAACTTCGGCCGGATATAGTTATCCGGGACGACCGGTCACGTGTCATCACCATCTTGGACGTGACGGTGCCCTTTGAGAACCGTCTGCAGTCTTGGGATGAGGCCAGAGCGCGGAAATACGCCAAGTACGCGCCCCTGGCGGACCAGCTGCAGGCGCAAGGGTACCGAGTTGTGGTTGACGCCTTTATCGTGAGTGCCCTCGGGTCGTGGTACTGGGGCAATGAGAAAGTGCTGAGATGGCTACGAATATCTTCGTGGTATGCGTCGATGATGCGCCGACTCATTGTCTCGGACACGATCCGATGGTCCCGCGATATCTACGTGGAACACTTGACCGGCGCCAGGCAGTATGCACCGCTCGAGCCCGAAAATAATGTTTGATATTTTTCCCTCCTGCCTTGGTCAGTGGATGAGGTGGTTCTCGTGATAATAGGTATCGGCCTTTTGTTCTCGCTTCCATATCATTCTCTCACCTATTGTATATATTATCATTCATCCATTCAAGTCACGTCATTCACCGCCATTACCCATCGTGCCGATTACCTGTAATATAATTGTATTTATGAATTTATATGCTACTTACTTACCGCTGCTCTATGTATTATTATTTATTATCTATATCTTATCTTATTTTTTTTTTCTGTTTTATGGTGCCACCCATCCTGCCTCGCTAATTTATGCTACTTATACTATTATATATTATTATGAACCATACGATGGTATTATTATTGCTAGGAATTAACTTATCTAATTTAACTTACCTTCTAATTAATTAATTAAGCTATGTGTTGCCCACCGCGCTGTGTTGTCCATGTAGTGTCCTGTTCTGTCCCTGTTCTGTGCGGTGGAGCTGGTACCCCTTGGCCGGCCGGCCTCGGTCCATTGAAAGATGGATCGGGGGATGGCTGGTCACGGGGTGCCGCTGAATTTCTGTTGGTGTCGTCCTGTCCCTGTCCCGCAGATATGGCGTCACATCCCCTGTCTGCAGTAAAAAGCGGCGGGGGATCATCAGTACAATATTGTAAGGGCCCGTCAGCGTTAATAAATCTATATCTTATAAGGACGGGCCCCCAATAGTGGGGGGTGGGTAATTAGCCGCCCCCCTTATATTTGTATCTGTACGTATATTTAATTTTGTATTTGTTTTGTGTGGCGCCTGCGCCATTTATATTACCCCCGGGGGAGCATTGTTCCTCCGGGGGAACACATTTTTATTGTGAATTTTTTTTTAAATTTTCAATAAATGGCGTTTTATCTGTTCTTATCAGCTTAATATCTGATACGATTCCCATTGGGAATCCAGTATATTAAACTGATTTTTGGAGGTGGGTGAGGTGACGGGAGCTCGCTCCGGCCTTGCCGCGGGTTGGCCTGGTATTGCAGTACCTCCAGGACTGGCCCAATTATCCTTTCCAATTTGTAATTCCTCCCTTTAATAAGGTTTGAGGAACGGCAAGGCCATCCACCTTTACCAAAAATCAGTTTTCCGTACCTTATCCCTGCCGCGACCGATTTTACCGGTGTCGCGGTATTCTTTGACAGTGCTACCTTTTAGACTTATAATTATTCCGGGCTCTTTACACCCGTTTGAATTTTATATTTGGACTTAGTTTTATTTCTAGTCTTTCCTCCTGAGAGCCTTTACACTCTCCGGAGGAATTTTAAAGTCTTACGCTCTCGGTCGGGAAGCGATTAGTCTAAGTTTTATTTTTCTGTGTTAAGTGTCTAGAGTAAGTTCAGTGTCGCGCGGTGTAAAGTGTCGGTAACTGCGTGCAGTGTCGTTTAATTTATTTGTGCTGTCCCTCTGTGTGCCGCGCAGAGAGTTCGCGAGTGCGGAGTGTTCGCGGATAACCCCCTTGGAGGCGCCACCGGAGGACGCAGTCGCCGTCCCAACGTTAAGTGGTCGGAGGTAAGTAGAGTGGTCTTTCCCCCTCCTAGTCGTCCAACTCCCTTTCCTCAATCGAGCTCCTTACCGGTAACGGGAGGGAGTAATCGAGGGAGGAATCGGTTTTAACCCTTTTTGAATTTCCCGGTTCCCTTCCATCAGCCCCCACTCGCCTGCCAGCGAGCCTTGCTCTAAGGCATCCGAGTGTCGGTTGCTGTAAGGCGACCTAACCCTACCTGACATCCTTTCTAACTTCCCCCGGTGTTTAGGCGCTCTGCTGCGCGCGTCGCTCCTTGGAGCGATCCCCGCGGCTAAGTGCCCATCGGAGTCCCTAACCTCTTTGCACGGGTGGTGACAGCTGTCATCGTGCGAGCCACTCTGAGGAGTGACTCCCGCGCGCCAGTTGCCGCCATCTTCCTTATCCCCTCTAGTGCGAGGAGTTAGTCGGTTTGTGGCGGGAAACCGTCACGCCGCCTGGCGAATCCCCTAGAGTACCCTCTCCTAGTTAGTTTAACTTAACCGTCGGTTAAGTTCCCAGTCAACGCACTCCGACCACTGCGAGATGGCGACACCACCACGCGTTCCTCTGAGGATCGAGGTACCTCTACCGGAGGTATTTCGATGCCCGGTCTGCTACGGCGGTTCGGGCTTAATCCGCTCCAAGGGGAGTTTTAAAGGGAATGCGGAGCTGTCTAAGCACCTGGCCCTTATGGCCAGGAATAATGAGCCGGCTCATGCGGGACTATATATTGAGTATGCGTGCTCGCAGTGCTCCTTCGTCGGAAAGGGCAGGTATGCCCTTAAAGACGTTAAGGCGCATTTCGAGCGATCGCATCCCCGTTCGACAGCTCCCTCCCAATCGACAGCCAGTACATCCGGCCAAAATACCTCCGCCCCCGCGAGCTCTCGCCCCGCGACTACCTCGGGTAGCGCGGGTTTAAGGACAGTAAGAGCGGCGATACGTGCGACGGCGACGACGACGGGTGCCACGAGGACACCACCATCGACCTCGACAACGACGACCACCACCGTGGCAGCCTCCATCGCTACCACAAGGAGGACGGGAGGAGCAGCGACCCAGATGACGCTGACCTTTGGGCCGACGCGGCAGGTTCCAGCCACCCAACATCTTGTGCGGACTGCCGGGGCGACGGGAGTCACCGTCCCCCTTCGACCCTCGCCATCTACATCTTCGAGCGGGGGTCCATCAAGAGCGTCGACCCAGAGGCCAAACATCCGAGGAGCCGATACCATGCGGAGCGCGCTCGGGGGAACGCGGACATCTAGTTCCCCCCGCCCTGGTCCATCAACATCTTCTGGACGGGGCCCAACTCCACCTCCTCGACGGAGTGGGAGCGGTGCAACGACCACCTCTGCGCCGACTTCCGCCCGTCCCTCGCAGACCACCACCACGCGAGGAGTGACGACCAGGCGTGGACGTGCGACCAGCGCCCCGCCTGTGTCCCCAAGAGTCACGAGGAGTAGAGCCAGGAGACAGCGAGCGGCTACTGAGGATCGGTCTCCCGAACGTCCGAGGCAGCAGTTCCGGCGATCACCTCCGGTCACCGCTGGGACGACTTTCGCGGACGTCGTCGCAACTCCCCCCACACCCGTCGTCGCCCCCGTCGCCAGCGAGGGAGCAACGGCACCGCCTACGACATCAACAGTGCCGACCCTGGAGCAGCAGCGGCAGGAGATCCGCCAGCGCCTACAGCTGCTACAGGGTGCACAACCCTTCGTCGCCCTCGGAGGATTCCTGGACCCCCCGACAACCCCGCCCAGTGAGACTATCATCCCCACCTCAAGTCCGGTAGCCACGATCACCGCCACTACCATTACCACCTCGGTATGTGGCGGGCCGATCTGTTCTACGGCCGTCCATCCCGGGAGGATAAGTCCTCCCCGAACACCACCAAGGATGGAGGACGTGATCGTGGAGGAAGAGGAGGAGATACCGGAAGAGGCGCCCGCCGTAACACCAGATGCGGGTGCCGGGAGCGAGGAGGAGGTGAGAGAGATCCCCGCCAGACGCCTCAGCGACGGAGCTGTCACCCTCTCCGTCGCGGGACGACCAAGGGTCTTAAGATCTGGTCGTCCCAGGCGATCCGTTATAATATCTAGCGGATCGTCGTCGTCGTCGTCGAGCGACGACGAGGTGTTCTGGCGGAACACCTCCTTTCCTCTCACGCCTGCTCCCCCGGAGGTGGAGGTCTTACCGCACACACCAGAACTGGAGGCGGTAAGACGAAGATACTCGGCGACCCGTGAGTATCTCGCAGGGGTCGTCGAGTACCACGCGGGAAGTCGGGAGGTCCCGGACGACGAAGAAGAGGAGATCCGGAGGAGAGTCCGGGCGGAGGCGGCTGCGAGGCCACCGCCCTCACCACCACCAGCGGCCCGATCAACACCCGAGGGCCGCACCGAGGACTCACCCCGGACAGCTGCAGCAGCAACACCACCAGCAGCAGCAGCGGCAGCAGCAACAACATCAGCAGCTGCCACGAGGACGGCGAGGACGGCAACGACCGCCACGCAGACGACGCCGACCATCGCGGCGTCGACATCGGCCCCAGCTGGCCTGGAGCGCCGACCCGACGCGCCACCGCGCGACACTCGAGGTAGGACTGAGGCAGGGGGGCATCGCGGATTCAATTCATCGCGCCGCGGCCGGACTGCACCGTTTCAGCGTCCGGTAAGTCCCTTGCTACACGATCATGGTGGTGGTTTCGTCGATGGTCCCCGGGCGCCCGGACGGGCTCCCCCTTTAGTTCCCCCACCCCCTCGACAGGGTGCCTCGGCCACCCGAAGGCGGCCAGATCCGGCCCGCATTGGTGCGGGAGTACTGGGCATGCCGCGCGGCACCGGAGGTGTCGGGCCTGGTAGGGTCAACGCCCAGCCAACGCTGCCAGATGGCTCTGCGCCTCAGCCTCCTTTTAGCGAGACTGAGTGCGTTGAGCTCATCGAAGCGGCTGAGGCTGTCGCGTCGATAGACGAGTTGGAAGCGCTGGCGAGGCGACTTGCCACGCGTTTTCAGGCTGCGACTCCTGCTGGGCCTGGCACCTCCGGTGCGCGGAATGCTCCCCGGCGTGGGGGCGGTCGGCCGCGCCGGAGGCGGGCAGCTGAGGACATGAACCCGGAGCGAGTGGCTGATCGCTCGGATCAGCCTGATCCCCCGCTTCCTCCCCCCATGGATCGCGTGAGTCGTGCGACTCACATCCAGCGCTTGTACAGACAAGACCCCCGGCGTGCATTTCGCGAGGTGATGCAGGGCCCTACCGTTCAGTGTGCTGTGCCACGCGATAGGGTCCTTCATCACTTCGAGGAAGTGTATCGCCGGCGTGAGGACCCGGAAGGTCTTGTCGGGGGCTGGCCGACTGAGCCCCCGTTGCAGGACGATAACGACGCGCTGGTGTCACCCTTCAGTCAGCTGGAGGTACTCCGTCGGCTCAAGAACGCGGCTAATACTGCGCCTGGACCCGACGGTCTTACCTATCGCGACTTGAGAAGGGTCGACCCCGGTGCGTGTGTCCTGACTGCGGTGTACAACGCCTGCCGCAGGCTGGAAGCGATCCCTGAGGGTTGGAAGACTTCTAACACCGTCTTGGTGTACAAGAAAGGGGATCAGGACGATCTGAGCAATTGGCGCCCGCTCGCGATGGGTTCGGTTCTCGCCAAGCTGTTCGCCGCCGTCGTGGCCGATCGTCTCACCGAATGGGCGACGCGCAACGGCCGCATCAGTCCTTCACAGAAGGGCTTCCTGAAGTACGAGGGATGCTACGAGCATTCCTTCGTGCTTCAGGAGGCCATTCAGGACGCACGTCGGACTGGAAAGGAGGTAGTGGTGGCGTGGTTGGACCTCCGAAATGCTTTCGGTTCGGTCCCCCATGTCTCCATTGCAGCCGCGCTAGAGGGTGCCCAGGTGCCTGCATCTCTCCGCCGTTTGGTGGCGAGCATGTACCGAGGGGCCACGACGAGGGTGAGAACTGCGGACGGTTACACCTCGGAGGTGAACATCCAGTCGGGTGTAAAACAAGGTTGCCCGTTGAGCCCCATAGTGTTCAACCTCGCTCTCGAGCCCGTACTTCGTGCCCTTGCATCCTCGGATGCGGGGTACGATTTACGCGGGACGAGGTTGAACACTCTGGCGTATGCGGACGACCTTGCGCTGGTTGCCAGCGACCCCGCCGGGATGCGACTCCTCCTGTCCGCAGCGGAGAGGGCAGCACAGCGGATTGGCCTGCACTTTAACCCGGCCAAATGCGCCACTCTGCACATGAACTGCAGAAGAGGGCGCCGGGTGCTGCCGACTGTGTTCCCTCTCCAAGGAGAGCCCGTTCGCGCGTTATCGGACCGCGACGAATACCCCCACCTGGGTACACCCACCGGTGCCAACGTGAGCCAGACCCCAATAAAGGCGCTCGTTGACATCGTTGAGTGCCTCAAGGCGATCGATGCCTCGTTGCTCGCCCCTTGGCAGAAGGTCGACGCGGTAGCCAAGTTTGTGCTGCCGCGGATGGACTTCGGCCTAAGGGGAATGAGGATGGAGAAGGGGCCGCTCGGTGAAGTCGACCGCCAACTGAAAAGGCTGGCTAAAGGCTGGTTCCATCTCCCCCAGCGCGCGAGCGCGGAAGTGGTCTTCCTACCTCCATCAATGGGGGGAGGAGGGCTACTTCCGCTAGCTGATCTCGCGGATGCGCTCACCATCGCACACGCCTTCAGAATGCTGACGGCGGAGGATGAGGTGGTGAGAGCAATCGCGAGTAGCGGGTTGAGGGCGGCGGTCAGGAAGCGGCTCGGCCGAGAGCCGTGCATGGATGACGTGGCGGAATACCTTTCCGGTTCGCTGGAGGGGGATTTCGCCAGGCACGGGGGGGACGTTAAATCCCTCTGGACCTCGGCACGTGACGCCGCCCGGAGGCAGTCAACGAAGCTCGGCGTGCGTTGGACGTGGTCTGACGAACGTGAGGAGCTGGCGATCGTGTTGCGGGCGACTCGTGACCGATCGACCATCGTACCACCAGCCGCACGCTCGCAGATAGTGCACCGGATGAGGGTTGCACTGGTCGAGTACTACCGCGGAACCTTGCTGGCGAAGCGGGACCAGGGTAAGGTCCACGAGGTGTCGGGACGGGCGAGGTGGTCTAACCATTTCCTCCGGACTGGCGGCTTTACGCGTTTTGCTGACTGGCGCTTCATTCATCGAGCGCGTCTCAATGTCTTGCCTCTGAACGGAGCTAGGCCTTGGGAGGCGAACGATAAACGATGCCGGCGGTGCGGGAGCGCCCTCGAGACACTACCCCATGTGCTCGGACATTGCACTCCTCACTCCAACGCAATTCAGCGTCGGCACGATGCGATTGTCGAGCGGATCGTTAAAGCACAGCAACTGCCTGGCGTCGTGACCACGAACCGCCCTGTGGCAGGGGTGGTGGGGGAGTTGGCCCAACTTCGGCCGGATATAGTTATCCGGGACGACCGGTCACGTGTCATCACCATCTTGGACGTGACGGTGCCCTTTGAGAACCGTCTGCAGTCTTGGGATGAGGCCAGAGCGCGGAAATACGCCAAGTACGCGCCCCTGGCGGACCAGCTGCAGGCGCAAGGGTACCGAGTTGTGGTTGACGCCTTTATCGTGGGTGCCCTCGGGTCGTGGTACTGGGGCAATGAGAAAGTGTTGAGATGGCTACGAATATCTTCGTGGTATGCGTCGATGATGCGCCGACTCATTGTCTCGGACACGATCCGATGGTCCCGCGATATATACGTGGAACATCTCACCGGCGCTAGGCAGTATGCACCGCTAGTAACCGAAACCGATAATGATGCATAGGTATTTTCCCTCCTGCCTTGGTCCTGGGAAGGGTTGGCTCAATTAGGTAGCAGCGCTCTCTTTTAATTTCTCATGCTCATCCCATCACTTTCGATTATTGTACATATTTCCATTCATCAAGCTCACATCATCCATCGTCATTCGTCATTTTGCTGGCTGCCTAGTTATTGTTATATATATATATCGATCTAACATATATTAGCTTAAATTAACTTAATCTTCGTAACTATTTATTTATTTATTAATTTATGAGATGTACCTACCTGAGTAGGAGGAGACATCTGCGTAGCCGCCCTATCCCTCCTCGAAATTAGTATATATAATTATAGTCATCTTTTATTTTACTTAACGTATTTATTAATATAGACGATACTTTTTCTTTATATTATAATTATTATTAACTTATCGTCTATCTATGATCTGTTTTTACTTACCTGGTTCTGTTTTAAGATATGTGTTGCCCACTGCACTGTGCTATGTCCTGTGTTGTCCATGTGATGTCCTGTGTGTCCCTGCTGTGCGGTGGAGCTGGTACCCCTGGGCCGGCCGGCCTCGATCCATTGAAAGATGGGTCGGGGCATGGCTGGTCACGGGGTGCCGCTGGATTTCTGTTGGTGTCGTCCTGTGTTTGTCCGCAGATATGGCGTCACATCCCCTGTCTGCTGTAAGAAGCGGCGGGGGATTATTGATATAATATTGTAAGGGCCCGTCAGCACAAATAAATCGATATTCTTTTAAAACGACGGGCCCCCAATAGTGGGGGGTGGGTATTAGCCGCCCCCCTTATATTTGTATTCATATCGATAGTTCTTTTGTTTTGTATTTGTTTTGCGTGGCGCCTGCGCCATTTATTTTACCCCCGGGGGAGCATTGCTCCTCCGGGGGAACACATCTTTATTGTGAATGTATATTTTCAATAAATGGCGTTTATCTGTTCTTATCAGCTTAATATCTGATACGATTCCCATTGGGAATCCAGTATATTAAACTGATTTTTGGAGGTGGGTGAGGTGACGGGAGCTCGCTCCGGCCTTGCCGCGGGTTGGCCTGGTATTGCAGTACCTCCAGGACTGGCCCAATTATCCTTTCCAAATTTCATATTCCTCCCTTTAATAAGGTTTGAGGAACGGCAAGGCCATCCACCTTTACCAAAAATCAGTTTTCCGTACCTGATCCCTGCCGCGACCAATTTTACCGGTGTCGCGGTACTCTTACAGTGCTACCTTTTAGACTTAGAATTATTCCGGGCTCTTTACACCCGTTTGAATTTTATAGTAGGGACTTAGTTTAATTTTCTAGTCTTTCCTCCTGAGAGCCTTTACACTCTCCGGAGGAATTTTAAAGTCTTACGCTCTCGGTCGGGAAGCGATTAGTCTAAGTTTTATTTTTCTGTGTTAAGTGTCTAGAGTTTAAGTTCAGTGTCGCGCGGTGTGTAGTGTCGGTAACTGCGTGCAGTGTCAGTTTAATTTATTTGTGCTGTCTCTCTGTGTGCCGCGCAGAGAGTTCGCGAGTGCGGAGTGTTCGCGAATAACCCCCTTGGAGGCGCTACCGGAGGACGCAGTCGCCGTCCCAACGTTAAGTGGTCGGAGGTAAGTAGAGTGGTCTTTCCCCCTCCTTATCGTCCAACTCCCTTTCCTCAATCGAGCTCCTTACCGGTAACGGGAGGGAGTAATCGAGGGAGGAATCGGTTTTAACCCCTTTGAATTTCCCGGTTCCCTTCCATCAGCCCCCACTCGCCTGCCAGCGAGCTTTGCTCTAAGGCATCCGAGTGTCGGTTGCTGTAAGGCGACCTAACCCTACCTGACATCCTTTCTAACTTCCCCCGGTGTTTAGGCGCTCTGCTGCGCGCGTCGCTCCTTGGAGCGATCCCCGCGGCTAAGTGCCCATCGGAGTCCCTAACCTCTTTGCACGGGTGGTGACAGCTGTCATCGTGCGAGCCACTCTGAGGAGTGACTCCCGCGCGTCAGTTGCCGCCATCTTCCTTATCCCCTCTAGTGCGAGGAGTTAGTCGGTTTGTGGCGGGAAACTGTCACGCCGCCTGGCGAATCCCCTAGAGTACCCTCTCCTAGTTAGATTAGCTTAACCGTCGGTTAAGTTCCCGGTTAAGACACTCCGACCACTGCGAGATGGCGACACCACCACGCGTTCCTCTGAGGATCGAGGTACCTCTACCGGAGGTATTTCGATGCCCGGTCTGCTACGGCGGTTCGGGCTTAATTCGCTCCAAGGGGAGTTTTAAAGGGAATGCGGAGCTGTCTAAGCACCTGGCCCTTATGGCCAGGAATAATGAGCCGGCTCATGCGGGGCTTTTTATTCAATATGCGTGCTCGCAGTGCTCCTTCGTCGGAAAGGGCAGGTATGCCCTTAAAGACGTTAAGGCGCATTTCGAGCGATCGCATCCCCGTTCGACAGCTCCCACCCAATCGACAGCCAGTACATCTGGCATAAATACCTCCGCCCCCGCGAGCTCTCGACCCGCGACTACCTCGGGTAGCGCGGGTTTAAGAACTGTAAGAGCGGCGATACGTGCGACGGCGACGACGACGGGTGCCACGAGGACACCACCATTGACCTCGGCCACGACGACCACCACCGTGGCAGCCTCCATCTCTACCACCAGGAGGACGGGAGGATCGGCGACGCAAATGACTTTGACCTTTGGGCCGACGCGGCAGGTTCCGGCCACACAACACCTCGTGCGGACTGCCGGGGCGACGGGAGTCACCGTCCCCCTTCGACCCTCGCCATCCACATCTTCGAGCGGGGGTCCATCAAGAGCGTCGACCCAGAGGCCGAACATCAGAGGAGCCGACACCATGCGGAGCGCGCTCGGGGGAACGCGGACATCTAGTTCCCCCCGCCCCGGTCCATCAACATCCTCTGGCCGGGGACCAACTCCACCTCCTCGACGGAGTGGAAGCGGTGCAACGACCACCTCTGCGCCGACTTCCACCCGTCCCTCGCAGACGACCACCACGCGAGGAGTGACGACCAGGCGAGGACGTGCGACCAGCGCCCCGCCTGTGTCCCCAAGAGTCACGAGGAGCAAGGCAAGGAGAACAAGAGCGGCCACCGAGGATCGGTCTCCAGAGCGCCCGCGGCAGCAGTTCCGGAGGTCACCACCGGTCACCGCTGGGACGACTTTCGCGGACGTCGTCGCAACTCCCCCCACACCCGTCGTCGCCCCCGTCGCCAGCGAGGGAGCAACAGCGCCGGTAACAACGACAGTGCCAACCCTGGAGCAGCAGCGGCAGGAGATCCGCCAACGGCTACAGCTGCTACAGGGAAGGCAGCCCTTCGTCGTCCTCGAAAGGATTCCGGACCTTCCGACGACCCCGCCCAGCGACATCATAGTGCCCACCTCAAGTCCGGTAACCACAATCACCGCCACTACCATTACCACCTCGGTATGTGGCGGGCCGATCTGCTCGACGGCCGTCCATCCAGGGAGGAGATCACCCCCTCGGACACCACCAAGGATCGAGGACGTGATTGTGGAGGAGGAAGAGGAAGTACCGGACGAGGCGCCTGCAGTAACACCCGATGCAGGTGCCGGGAGCGAGGAGGAGGAGGTGAGAGAGATCCCCGCCAGACGCCTCAGCGACGGAGCTGTCACCCTCTCCGTCGCGGGACGACCAAGGGTCTTAAGATCTGGTCGTCCCAGGCGATCCGTAATAATATCGAGCGGATCGTCGTCGTCGTCATCGAGCGACGACGAGGTGTTCTGGCGGAACACCTCTTTTCCTCTCACGCCTGCTCCCCCGGAGGTGGAGGTCTTACCGCACACACCAGAACTGGAGGCGGTAAGACGAAGATACTCGGCGACCCGTGAGTATCTCGCAGGGGTCGTCGAGTACCACGCGGGAAGTCGGGAGGTCCCGGACGCGGAAGAAGAGGAGATCCGGAGGAGAGTCCGGGCGGAGGCAGCTGCGAGGCCACCGCCCCCACAACCAGCGGCCCGATCAACACCAGAGGGTCGCATTGAGGACTCCCCCCGGACAGCTGCAGCAGCAACACCACCAGCAGCAGCAGCGGCAGCAGCAACAACATCAGCAGCTGCCACGAGGACGGCGAGGACGGCAACGACCGCCACGCAGACGACGCCGACCATCGCGGCGTCGACATCGGCCCCAGCTGGCCTGGAGCGCCGACCGGACGCGCCACCGCGTGACACACGAGGTAGGACTGAAGCAGGGGGGCATCGCGGATTCAATTCTTCGCGCCGCGACCGGACCGCACTGTCTCAGCGTCCGGTAAGTCCCTCGCTGCATGATCATGGTGGTGGTTTCGTCGATGGTCCCCGGGCGCCCGGGCGGGCTCACCCTTTAGTTCCCCCACCCCCTCGACAGGGTGTCTCGGCCTCCCGAAGGCGGCCAGTTCCGGCCCGCAGTGGTGCGGGAGGACTGGGCGTGCCGCGCGGCGTCGGGGGTGTCGGGCCTGGTAGGGTCAACGCCCAGCCAACGCTGCCAGATGGCTCTGCGCCTCAGCCTCCTTTTAGCGAGACTGAGTGCGTTGAGCTCATCGAAGCGGCTGAGGCTGTCTCGTCAATAGACGAGTTGGAAGCGCTGGCAAGGCGACTTGCCACGCGTTTTCAGGCTGCGACTCCTGCTGGGCCCGGCGCCTCCGGTGCGCGAAATGCTCCCCGGCGTGGGGGCGGTCGGCCGCGCCGGAGGCGGGCAGCCGAGGATACGAACCCGGAGCGAGTGGCTGATCATTCGGATCAGCCTGATCCCCCGCTTCCTCCCCCCATGGATCGCGTGAGTCGTGCGACTCACATCCAGCGTCTGTATAGACAAGACCCCCGGCGTGCATTTCGCGAGGTGATGCAGGGCCCTACCATTCAGTGTGCTGTGCCACGCGATAGGGTTCTTCATCACTTCGAGGAAGTGTATCGCCGGCGTGAGGACCGGGAAGGTCTTGTCGGGGGCTGGCCGACTGAGCCCCCTTTGCAGGACGATAACGACGCGCTGGTGTCACCCTTCAGTCAGCTGGAGGTACTCCGTCGGCTCAAGAACGCGGCTAATACCGCGCCTGGACCCGACGGTCTTACCTATCGCGACTTGCGAAGGGTTGACCCCGGTGCGTGTGTCCTGACTGCGGTGTACAACGCCTGCCGCAGGCTGGAAGTGATCCCTGAGGGTTGGAAGACTTCCAACACCGTCTTGGTGTACAAGAAAGGGGATCAGGACGATCTGAGTAATTGGCGCCCGCTCGCGATGGGTTCGGTTCTCGCCAAGCTGTTCGCCGCCGTCGTGGCCGATCGTCTCACCGTATGGGCGACGCGCAACGGCCGCATCAGTCCTTCACAGAAGGGCTTCCTGAAGTACGAGGGATGCTACGAGCACTCCTTCGTGCTTCAGGAGGCCATTCAGGACGCACGTCGGACTGGAAAGGAGGTGGTGGTGGCGTGGTTGGACCTCCGAAATGCTTTCGGTTCGGTCCCCCACGTCTCCATCGCAGCCGCGCTGGAAGGAGCCCAGGTGCCTGCATCTCTCCGCCGTTTGGTGGCGAGCATGTACCGAGGGGCCACTACTAGGGTGAGGACTGCGGATGGTTATACCTCGGAGGTGAACATCCAGTCGGGCGTAAAACAAGGTTGTCCATTGAGCCCCATAGTGTTCAACCTCGCTCTCGAGCCCGTACTTCGTGCCCTCGCGTCCTCGGACGCGTGGTACGATTTACGCGGGACGAGATTGAATACTCTGGCGTACGCGGACGACCTTGCGCTGGTTGCCAGCGACCCCGCCGGGATGCGACTCCTCCTGTCCGCAGCGGAGAGGGCAGCACAGCGGATTGGCCTGCACTTTAACCCGGCTAAATGTGCCACTCTGCATATGAACTGCAGAAGAGGGCGCCGGGTGCTGCCGACTGTGTTCCCTCTCCAAGGAGAGCCCGTTCGCGCGTTATCGGACCGCGACGAATACCCCCACCTGGGTACACCCACCGGTGCCAACGTGAGCCAGACCCCAATAAAGGCGCTCGTTGACATCGTTGAATGCCTCAAGGCGATCGATGCCTCGTTGCTCGCCCCTTGGCAGAAGTTCGACGCGGTAGCCAAGTTTGTGCTGCCGCGGATGGACTTCGGCCTAAGGGGAATGAGGATGGAGAAGGGGCCACTCGGTGAAGTCGACCGCCAACTGAAAAGACTGGCGAAAGGCTGGTTCCATCTCCCTCAGCGCGCGAGCGCGGAGGTGGTCTTCTTACCTCCATCTATGGGGGGAGGAGGGCTACTTCCGCTAGCTGATCTCGCGGATGCGCTCACCATCGCACACGCCTTCAGAATGCTGACGGCGGAGGATGAGGTGGTGAGAACAATCGCGAGTAGCGGGTTGAGGGCGGCGGTCAGGAAGCGGCTCGGCCGAGAGCCGTGCATGGATGACGTGGCGGAATACCTTTCCGGTTCGCTGGAGGGGGATTTCGCCAGGCACGGGGGGGACGTTAAGTCCCTCTGGACCTCGGCACGTGACGCCGCCCGGAGGCAGTCAACGAAGCTCGGCGTGCGTTGGACGTGGTCTGACGAACGTGAGGAGCTGGCGATCGTGTTGCGAGCGACTCGTGACCGATCGACCATCGTACCACCAGCCGCACGCTCGCAAATAGTGCACCGGATGAGGGTTGCACTGGTCGAGTACTACCGCGGAACCTTGCTGGCGAAGCGGGACCAGGGTAAGGTCCACGAGGTGTCAGGACGGGCGAAGTGGTCTAACCATTTCCTCCGGACTGGCGGCTTTACGCGTTTTGCCGACTGGCGTTTCATTCATCGAGCGCGTCTCAATGTCTTGCCTCTGAACGGAGCTAGGCCTTGGGAGGCGAACGATAAACGATGCCGGCGGTGCGGGAGCGCCCTCGAGACACTACCCCATGTGCTCGGACATTGCACCCCTCACTCCAACGCGATTCAGCGCCGGCACGATGCGATTGTCGATCGGATCGTAAAAGCGCAGCAACTGCCTGGCGTCGTGACCACGAACCGCCCTGTGGCAGGGGTGGTTGGGGAGTTGGCACAACTTCGGCCGGATATAGTTATCCGGGACGACCGGTCACGTGTCATCACCATCTTGGACGTGACGGTGCCCTTTGAGAACCGTCTGCAGTCTTGGGATGAGGCCAGAGCGCGGAAATACGCCAAGTACGCGCCCCTGGCGGACCAGCTGCAGGCGCAAGGGTACCGAGTTGTGGTTGACGCCTTTATCGTGGGTGCCCTCGGGTCGTGGTACTGGGGCAATGAGAAAGTGTTGAGATGGCTACGAATATCTTCGTGGTATGCGTCGATGATGCGCCGACTCATTGTCTCGGACACGATCCGATGGTCCCGCGATATATACGTGGAACATCTCACCGGCGCTAGGCAGTATGCACCGCTTGAGCCCGAAAATAATGTTTAATATTTTTCCCTCCTGCCTTGGTCAGTGGATGAGGTGGCTCTTGTGATGTTAGGTACCGGCTTTTCTTCTTCATCTTCATATCATCTTCTCGCCTATTGTATATACTATCACCCATCCATTCAAGCCATGTCATTCATCACCATTACCTGTCACGCCGGTTACCTAAAATACAATTTTAATCGCTATTAACCTATGTGCTATTCACTCAGTTTCTTATTATTTATGTTATATTTTATATGATTGGGCCACCCATCCTGCCTCATTAATCGCCATTATTATGGTAAGTTAAATTATCCATCTGGTCATATAACTATTTACGGTACTATACATACTTGGCTTTTGCCGCTACGGATTATATTAGGATTTTATTATTATTATTGTTATGAACCTATTTATTTATTATTATTATTGCTATAAATCTACCTAGTTAATTTAACTTACCATCGCTTTAATACCTACCTAGTTAATTTAATGATTAAGTTATGTGTTGCCCACCGTACGGTGTGTCGTCTCGTGTGGTCCCTGTGTTGTCCTGTTTGTCTTCGCTGTACGGTGGAGCTGGTACCCCTTGGCCGGCCGGCCTCGGTCCATTGAAAGATGGGTCGGGGGATGGCTGGTCACGGGGTGCCGCTGAATTTCTGTTGGTGTCGTCCTGTCCCTGTCCCGCAGATATGGCGTCACATCCCCCGTCTGCAGTAAAAAGCGGCGGGGGATCATCAGTACAATATTGTAAGGGCCCGTCAGCGTTAATAAATCTATATCTTATAAGGACGGGCCCCCAATAGTGGGGGGTGGGTAATTAGCCGCCCCCCTTATATTTGTATCTGTACGTATATTTTATTTTGTATTTGTCTTGTGTGGCGCCTGCGCCATTTATATTACCCCCGGGGGAGCATTGTTCCTCTGGGGGAACACATTTTTATTGTTAATTTTATATTTTCAATAAATGGCGTTTTATCTGTTCTTATCAGCTTAATATCTGATACGATTCCCATTGGGAATCCAGTATATTAAACTGATTTTTGGAGGTGGGTGAGGTGACGGGAGCTCGCTCCGGCCTTGCCGTGGGTTGGCCTGGTATTGCAGTACCTCCAGGACTGGCCCAATTATCCTTTCCAATTTTATATTCCTCCCTTTAATAAGGTTTGAGGAACGGCAAGGCCATCCACCTTTACCAAAAATCAGTTTTCCTGTACCTTGTCCCTGCCGCGACCGATTTTACCGGCGTCGCGGTATTCTTTTACCTTTAGGACTTGTAATTATTCCGGGCTCTTTACACCCGTTTGAATTTTAACTTAGACTTAGTTTCATTTCTAGTCTTTCCTCCTGAGAGCCTTTACACTCTCCGGAGGAATTTTAAAGTCTTACGCTCTCGGTCGGGAAGCGATTAGTCTAAGTTTTATTTTTCTGTGTTAAGTGTCTAGAGTAAGTTCAGTGTCGCGCGGTGTAAAGTGTCGGTAACTGCGTGCAGTGTCGTTTAATTTATTTGTGCTGTCCCTCTGTGTGCCGCGCAGAGAGTTCGCGAGTGCGGAGTGTTCGCGGATAACCCCCTTGGAGGCGCCACCGGAGGACGCAGTCGCCGTCCCAACGTTAAGTGGTCGGAGGTAAGTAGAGTGGTCTTTCCCCCTCCTTATCGTCCAACTCCCTTTCCTCAATCGAGCTCCTTACCGGTAACGGGAGGGAGTAATCGAGGGAGGAATCGGTTTTAACCCTCTTCGAATTTCCCGGTTCCCTTCCATCAGCCCCCACTCGCCTGCCAGCGAGCTTTGCTCTAAGGCATCCGAGTGTCGGTTGCTGTAAGGTGACCTAACCCTACCCTACATTTCCCTTCTAACCTCCCCCGGTGTCAGGCGCTCTGCTGCGCGCGTCGCTCCTAAGAGCGATCCCCGCGGCTAAGTGCCCATCGGAGTCCCTAACCTCTTTGCACGGGTGGTGACAGCTGTCATCGTGCGAGCCACTCCGAGGAGTGACTCCCGCGCGTCAGTTGCCGCCATCTTCCTTATCCCCTCTAGTGCGAGGAGTTAGTCGGTTTGTGGCGGGAAACCGTCACGCCGCCTGGCGAATCCCCTAGAGTACCCTCTCCTAGTTAGTTTAACTTAACCGTCGGTTAAGTTCCCGTTTAGTGTACTCCGACCACTGCGAGATGGCGACACCACCACGCGTCCCTCTGAGGATCGAGGTTCCTCTTCCGGAGGAATTTCGATGCCCGGTCTGCTACGGCGGTTCGGGCCTTATTCGCTCCAAGGGGAGCTTTAAAGGGAATGCGGAGCTGTCAAAGCACCTGGCCCTTATGGCCAGGAATAATGAGCCGGCTCATGCGGGGCTTTTTATTCTATATGCGTGCTCGCAGTGCTCCTTCGTCGGAAAGGGCAGGTATGCCCTTAAAGACGTTAAGGCGCATTTCGAGCGATCGCATCCCCGTTCGACAGCTCCCTCTCAATCGACGGCCACTACATCCGGCCAAAATACCTCCGCCCCCGCGAGCTCTCGACCCGCGACTACCACGCGTAGCGCGGGAGTAAGGACCCTAAGAGCGGCGATTAGTGCGACGGCGACGACGACGGGTGCCACGAGGACACCACCATCGACCTCGGCCACGACGACCACCACCGTGGCAGCCTCCATCGCTACCACAAGGAGGACGGGAGGAGCAGCGACGCAAATGACGTTGACCTTTGGGCCGACGCGGCAGGTCCCAGCCACACAACACCTCGTGCGGACTGCCGGGGCGACGGGAGTCACCGTCCCCCTTCGACCCTCGCCATCTACATCTTTGAGCGGGGGTCCATCAAGAGCGTCGACCCAGAGGCCGAACATCCGAGGAGCCGATACCATGCGGAGCGCGCTCGGGGGAACGCGGACATCTAGTTCCCCCCGCCCCGGTCCATCAACATCCTCTGGCCGGGGACCAACTCCACCTCCTCGACGGAGTGGAAGCGGTGCAACGACCACCTCTGCGCCGACTTCCACCCGTCCCTCGCAGACGACCACCACGCGAGGAGTGACGACCAGGCGAGGACGTGCGACCAGCGCCCCGCCTGTGTCCCCAAGAGTCACGAGGAGCAAGGTTAGGAGAACAAGAGCGGCCACCGAGGATCGGTCACCGGAGCGCCCGCGGCAGCAGTTCCGGAGGTCACCACCGGTCACCGCTGGGACGACTTTCGCGGACGTCGTCGCAACTCCCCCCACACCCGTCGTCGCCCCCGTCGCCAGCGAGGGAGCAACAGCGCCGACCACGACAACAACAGTGCCGACCCTGGAGCAGCAGCGGCAGGAGATCCGCCAACGGTTACAGCTGCTTCAGGGAAGGCAGCCCTTCGTCGTCCTCGAGAGGATCCCGGACCCTCCGACGACCCCGCCCAGCGACATCCAGATACCCACCTCCAGCCCGGTAACCACGATCACCGCCACTACCATTACCACCTCGGTATGTGGCGGGCCGATCTGTTCTACGGCCGTCCATCCCGGGAGGATAAGTCCCCCCCGAACACCACCAAGGATGGAGGACGTGATCGTGGAGGAAGAGGAGGAGATACCGGAAGAGGCGCCCGCCGTAACACCAGATGCGGGTGCCGGGAGCGAGGAAGAGGTGAGAGAGATCCCCGCCAGACGCCTCAGCGACGGAGCTGTCACCCTCTCCGTCGCGGGACGACCAAGGGTCTTAAGATCTGGTCGTCCCAGGCGATCCGTTATAATATCTAGCGGATCGTCGTCGTCGTCGTCGAGCGACGACGAGGTGTTCTGGCGGAACACCTCTTTTCCTCAAACACCTGCTCCCCCGGAGGTGGAAGTACTGCCTCATACGCCCGAACTGGAGGCAGTAAGGAGGAGATACTCGGCGACCCGTGAGTATCTCGCAGGGGTCGTCGAGTACCACGCGGGTAGTCGGGAGGTCCCGGACGAAGAAGAGGAGGAGATCCGGAGGAGAGTCCGGGCGGAGGCGGCTGCGAGGCCACCGCCCCCACCACCACCAGCGGCCCGATCAACACCAGAGGGTCGCATCGAGGACTCCCCCCGGACAGCTGCAGCAGCAACACCACCAGCAGCAGCAGCGGCAGCAGCAACAACACCAGCAGCTGCCACGAGGACGACGAGGGTGGCAACGACTGCGACGCAGACGACGCCAACCATCACGGCGTCGACATGGGCCCCAGCAGGTCTGGAGCGCCGACCTGACGCGCCACCGCGCGACGCTAGAGGTACGACTGAGGTAGGAGGGCATCGCGGATTCAATTCTTCGCGTCGCGACCGGACCGCACCGTTTCAGCGTCCGGTAAGTCCCTCGCAACGTGGTCATGGTGGTGGTTTCGTCGATGGTCCCCGGGCGCCCGGGCGGGCTCACCCTTTAGTTCCCCCACCCCCTCGACAGGGTGCCTCGGCCTCCCGAAGGCGGCCAGATCCGGCCCGCAGTGGTGCGGGAGGACTGGGCGTGCCGCGCGGCGCCGGGGGTGTCGGGCCTGGTAGGGTCAACGCCCAGCCAACGCTGCCAGATGGCTCTGCGCCTCAGCCTCCTTTTAGCGAGACTGAGTGCGTCGAGCTCATCGAAGCGGCTGAGGCTGTCTCGTCAATAGACGAGTTGGAAGCGCTGGCAAGGCGACTTGCCACGCGTTTTCAGGCTGCGACTCCTGCTGGACCCGGCGCCTCCGGTGCGCGAAATGCTCCCCGGCGTGGGGGCGGTCGGCCGCGCCGGAGGCGGGCAGCCGAGGATACGAACCCGGAGCGAGTGGCTGATCATTCGGATCAGCCTGATCCCCCGCTTCCTCCCCCCATGGATCGCGTGAGTCGTGCGACTCACATCCAGCGTCTGTATAGACAAGACCCCCGGCGCGCATTTCGCGAGGTGATGCAGGGCCCTACCGTTCAGTGTGCTGTGCCACGCGATAGGGTTCTTCATCACTTCGAGGAAGTGTATCGCCGGCGTGAGGACCCGGAAGGTCTTGTCGGGGGCTGGCCGACTGAGCCCCCTTTGCAGGACGATAACGACGCGCTGGTGTCACCCTTCAGTCAGCTGGAGGTACTCCGTCGGCTCAAGAACGCGGCTAATACCGCGCCTGGACCCGACGGTCTTACCTATCGCGACTTGCGAAGGGTTGACCCCGGTGCGTGTGTCCTGACTGCGGTGTACAACGCCTGCCGCAGGCTGGAAGCGATCCCTGAGGGTTGGAAGACTTCCAACACCGTCTTGGTGTACAAGAAAGGGGATCAGGACGATCTGAGTAATTGGCGCCCGCTCGCGATGGGTTCGGTTCTCGCCAAGCTGTTCGCCGCCGTCGTGGCCGATCGTCTCACCGTATGGGCGACGCGCAACGGCCGCATCAGTCCTTCACAGAAGGGCTTCCTGAAATACGAGGGATGCTACGAGCACTCCTTCGTGCTTCAGGAGGCCATTCAGGACGCACGTCGGACTGGAAAGGAGGTGGTGGTGGCGTGGTTGGACCTCCGAAATGCGTTCGGTTCGGTCCCCCACGTCTCCATCGCAGCCGCGCTGGAAGGAGCCCAGGTGCCTGCATCTCTCCGCCGTTTGGTGGCGAGTATGTACCGAGGGGCCACTACTAGGGTGAGGACTGCGGATGGTTATACCTCGGAGGTGAACATCCAGTCACGCGTAAAACAAGGTTGTCCATTGAGCCCCATAGTGTTCAACCTCGCTCTCGAGCCCGTACTTCGTGCTCTCGCGTCCTCGGACGCGGGGTACGATTTACGCGGGACGAGATTGAACACTCTGGCGTACGCGGACGACCTTGCGCTGGTCGCCAGCGACCCCGCCGGGATGCGACTCCTCCTGTCCGCAGCGGAGAGGGCAGCACAGCGGATTGGCCTGCACTTTAACCCGGCCAAATGTGCCACTCTGCACATGAACTGCAGAAGAGGGCGCCGGGTGCTGCCGACTGTGTTCCCTCTCCAAGGAGAGCCCGTTCGCGCGTTATCGGACCGCGACGAATACCCCCACCTGGGTACACCCACCGGTGCCAACGTGAGCCAGACCCCAATAAAGGCGCTCGTTGACGTCGTTGAGTGCCTCAAGGCGATCGATGCCTCGTTGCTCGCCCCTTGGCAGAAGTTCGACGCGGTAGCCAAGTTTGTGCTGCCGCGGATGGACTTCGGCCTAAGGGGAATGAGGATGGAGAAGGGGCCACTCGGTGAAGTCGACCGCCAACTGAAAAGACTGGCGAAAGGCTGGTTCCATCTCCCTCAGCGCGCGAGCGCGGAAGTGGTCTTCCTACCTCCATCTATGGGGGGAGGAGGGCTACTTCCGCTAGCTGATCTTGCGGATGCGCTCACCATCGCACACGCCTTCAGAATGCTGACGGCGGAGGATGAGGCGGTGAGAACAATCGCGAGTAGCGGGTTGAGGGCGGCGGTCAGGAAGCGGCTCGGCCGAGAGCCGTGCATGGATGACGTGGCGGAATACCTTTCCGGTTCGCTGGAGGGGGATTTCGCCAGGCACGGGGGGGACGTTAAGTCCCTCTGGACCTCGGCACGTGACGCCGCCCGGAGGCAGTCAACGAAGCTCGGCGTGCGTTGGACGTGGTCTGGCGAACGTGAGGAGCTGGCGATCGTGTTGCGAGCGACTCGAGACCGATCGACCATCGTACCACCAGCCGCACGCTCGCAAATAGTGCGCCGGATGAGGGTTGCACTGGTCGAGTACTACCGCGGAACCTTGCTGGCGAAGCGGGACCAGGGTAAGGTCCACGAGGTGTCAGGACGGGCGAAGTGGTCTAACCATTTCCTCCGGACTGGCGGCTTTACGCGTTTTGCCGACTGGCGCTTCATTCATCGAGCGCGTCTCAATGTCTTGCCTCTGAACGGAGCTAGGCCTTGGGAGGCGAACGATAAACGATGCCGGCGGTGCGGGAGCGCCCTCGAGACACTACCCCATGTGCTCGGACATTGCACCCCTCACTCCGGCGCGATTCAGCGCCGGCACGATGCGATTGTCGATCGGATCGTAAAAGCGCAGCAACTGCCTGGCGTCGTGACCACGAACCGCCCTGTGGCAGGGGTGGTTGGGGAATTGGCACAACTTCGGCCGGATATAGTTATCCGGGACGACCGGTCACGTGTCATCACCATCTTGGACGTGACGGTGCCCTTTGAGAACCGTCTGCAGTCTTGGGATGAGGCCAGAGCGCGGAAATACGCCAAGTACGCGCCCCTGGCGGACCAGCTGCAGGCGCAAGGGTACCGAGTTGTGGTTGACGCCTTTATCGTGGGTGCCCTCGGGTCGTGGTACTGGGGCAATGAGAAAGTGTTGAGATGGCTACGAATATCTTCGTGGTATGCGTCGATGATGCGCCGACTCATTGTCTCGGACACGATCCGATGGTCCCGCGATATTTACGTGGAACACCTGACCGGCGCTAGGCAGTATGCGCCGCTCGAGCCCGAAAATAATGAGTAATATTTACCCTCCTGCCTTGGTCAGCGGATGAGGTGGCTTTCGCGATACTAGGTACCGGCCTTCTTGCTTCATCTCCATACCATTTTCTTCACCAATTGTATATATTATCATTCATCCTAGTCACATCATTCGCCCCCATTATACGTTATGCTGGCTACCTAAATATATATAATTGCTATTATTACTACGTACCTACTGATTTTAATCTATTTATTACCTATGTTATGCTTACTACTACTATATTAATTCTGCCACCCATCCGACCTCGCTAATTGTTCTTACTTAGGTTTACATCACTATTTATATTACTATATATACCTAATTTTGATTTTATTGCTAAGGAATAACCTATATAAATTAACCTAAGTTATGTGTTGCCCACCGTATTGTGTTATTGTCTGGTGTTGTCCATGTGGTGTCCTGTCCTGTCCTTGCTCTGTGCGGTGGAGCTGGTACCCCTAGGCCGGCCGGCCTCGATCCGTTGAAAGATGGGTCGGGGGATGGCTGGTCACGGGGTGCCGCTGGATTTCTGTTGGTGTCGTCCTGTGTTTGTCCGCAGATATGGCGCCACATCCCCTGTCTGCTGTAAGAAGCGGCGGGGGATTATTGGTATAATATTGTAAGGGCCCGTCAGCACAAATAAATTGATATTCTTTTAAAACGACGGGCCCCCAATAGTGGGGGGTGGGTACTAGCCGCCTCCCTTATATTTATATTAATATTTATATTTAATTTTGTTTTTGTTCTGTTTCATGTGGCGCCTGCGCCATTTATATTACCCCCGGAGGAGCATTGTTCCTCCGGGGGAACACATTTTTATTGTAAATTTTTTTAAATTTTCAATAAATGGCGTTTTATCTGTTCTTATCAGCTTAATATCTGATACGATTCCCATTGGGAATCCAGTATATTAAACTGATTTTTGGAGGTGGGTGAGGTGACGGGAGCTCGCTCCGGCCTTGCCGCGGGTTGGCCTGGTATTGCAGTACCTCCAGGACTGGCCCAATTATCCTTTCCAATTTGTAATTCCTCCCTTTAATAAGGTTTGAAGAACGGCAAGGCCATCCACCTTTACCAAAAATCAGTTTTCCGTACCTTGTCCCTGCCGCGACCGATTTTACCGGTGTCGCGGTATTCTTTTATAGGACTTAGAATTATTCCGGGCTCTCTACACCCGTTTGAATTTAGGGACTTAGGTTTATTCTAGTCATTCCTCCTGAGAGCCTTTACACTCTCCGGAGGAATTTTAACTTTGGTTTTATTTTCGCGCTTTTCGCGACTTTTATCTTACGCTCGGTCGGGAAGCGATTAGTATTAAGTTTTATTTTATCGTTCAGTGTTCTGTGTTAATTTATTAAGTTCAGTGTCGCGCGGTGTGTAGTGTCCTTAACTGCGTGCAGTGTCTTAAGTTATTTGTGCTGTCCCTCTGTGTGCCGCGCAGAGAGTTCGCGAGTGCGGAGTGTTCGCGGATAACCCCCTTGGAGGCGCCACCGGAGGACGCAGTCGCCGTCCCAACGTTAAGTGGTCGGAGGTAGGTAGAGTGTTCTTTCCCCCTCCTAGTCGTCCAACTCCCTTTCCTCAATCGAGCTCCTTACCGGTAACGGGAGGGAGTAATCGAGGGAGGAATCGGTTTTAACCCTTTTAAATTTCCCGGTTCCCTTCCATCAGCCCCCACTCGCCTGCCAGCGAGCTCTGCTCTAAGGCATCCGAGTGTCGGTTGCTGTAAGGCGACCTAACCCTACCTGACATCCTTTCTAACCTCCCCCGGTGCTTAGGCGCTCTGCTGCGCGCGTCGCTCCTTGGAGCGATCCCCGCGGCTAAGTGCCCATCGGAGTCCCTAACCTCTTTGCACGGGTGGTGACAGCTGTCATCGTGCGAGCCACTCTGAGGAGTGACTCCCGCGCGTCAGTTGCCGCCATCTTCCTTATCCCCTCTAGTGCGAGGAGTTAGTCGGTTTGTGGCGGGAAACCGTCACGCCGCCTGGCGAATCCCCTAGAGTACCCTCTCCTAGTTAGATTAGCTTAACCGTCGGTTAAGTTCCCGGTTAAGACACTCCGACCACTGCGAGATGGCGACACCACCACGCGTTCCTCTGAGGATCGAGGTACCTCTACCGGAGGTATTTCGATGCCCGGTCTGCTACGGCGTGTCGGGCCTAATTCGCTCCAAGGGGAGCTTTAAAGGGAACGCGGAGCTGTCAAAGCACCTGGCCCTTATGGCCAGGAATAATGAGCCGGCTCATGCGGGGTTATATATTGAATATGCGTGCTCGCAGTGCGCGTTCGTCGGAAAGGGCAGGTATGCCCTTAAAGACGTTAAGGCGCATTTCGAGCGATCGCATCCCCGTTCGACAGCTCCCTCCCAATCGACGGCCACTACATCCGGCCAAAATACCTCCGCCCCCGCGAGCTCTCGACCCGCGACTACCACGCGTAGCGCGGGAGTAAGAACTTTAAGAGCGGCGATAAGTGCGACGGCGACGACGACGGGTGCCACGAGGACACCACCATCGACCTCGGCCACGACGACCACCACCGTGGCAGCCTCCATCGCTACCACAAGGAGGACGGGAGGAGCAGCGACGCAAATGACATTGACCTTTGGGCCGACGCGGCAGGTTCCAGCCACCCAACATCTTGTGCGGACTGCCGGGGCGACGGGAGTCACCGTCCCCCTTCGACCCTCGCCATCTACATCTTCGAGCGGGGGTCCATCAAGAGCGTCGACCCAGAGGCCAAACATCCGAGGAGCCGATACCATGCGGAGCGCGCTCGGGGGAACGCGGACATCTAGTTCCCCCCGCCCCGGTCCATCAACATCCTCTGGCCGGGGACCAACTCCACCTCCTCGACGGAGTGGGAGCGGTGCAACGACCACCTCTGCGCCGACTTCCACCCGTCCCTCGCAGACGACCACCACGCGAGGAGTGACGACCAGGCGAGGACGTGCGACCAGCGCCCCGCCTGTGTCCCCAAGAGTCACGAGGAGTAGAGCCAGGAGACAGCGAGCGGCTACTGAGGATCGGTCTCCCGAACGTCCGAGGCAGCAGTTCCGGCGATCACCTCCGGTCACCGCTGGGACGACTTTCGCGGACGTCGTCGCAACTCCCCCCACACCCGTCGTCGCCCCCGTCGCCAGCGAGGGAGCAACGGCACCGCCTACGACATCAACAGTGCCGACCCTGGAGCAGCAGCGGCAGGAGATCCGCCAGCGCCTACAGCTGCTACAGGGTGCACAGCCCTTCGTCGCCCTCGGAGGATTCCTGGACCCCCCGACAACCCCGCCCAGTGAGACTATCATCCCCACCTCAAGTCCGGTAGCCACGATCACCGCCACTACCATTACCACCTCGGTATGTGGCGGGCCGATCTGTTCTACGGCCGTCCATCCCGGGAGGATAAGTCCTCCCCGAACACCACCAAGGATGGAGGACGTGATCGTGGAGGAAGAGGAGGAGATACCGGAAGAGGCGCCCGCCGTAACACCAGATGCGGGTGCCGGGAGCGAGGAAGAGGTGAGAGAGATCCCCGCCAGACGCCTCAGCGACGGAGCTGTCACCCTCTCCGTCGCGGGACGACCAAGGGTCTTAAGATCTGGTCGTCCCAGGCGATCCGTTATAATATCTAGCGGATCGTCGTCGTCGTCGTCGAGCGACGACGAGGTGTTCTGGCGGAACACCTCCTTTCCTCTCACGCCTGCTCCCCCGGAGGTGGAGGTCTTACCGCACACACCAGAACTGGAGGCGGTAAGACGAAGATACTCGGCGACCCGTGAGTATCTCGCAGGGGTCGTCGAGTACCACGCGGGAAGTCGGGAGGTCCCGGACGACGAAGAAGAGGAGATCCGGAGGAGAGTCCGGGCGGAGGCGGCTGCGAGGCCACCGCCCTCACCACCACCAGCGGCCCGATCAACACCCGAGGGCCGCACCGAGGACTCACCCCGGACAGCTGCAGCAGCAACACCACCAGCAGCAGCAGCGGCAGCAGCAACAACATCAGCAGCTGCCACGAGGACGGCGAGGATGGCAACGACCGCCACGCAGACGACGCCGACCATCGCGGCGTCGACATCGGCCCCAGCTGGCCTGGAGCGCCGACCCGACGCGCCACCGCGCGACACTCGAGGTAGGACTGAGGCAGGGGGGCATCGCGGATTCAACTCATCGCGCCGCGACCGGACTGCATTAGTTCAGCGTCCGGTAAGTCCCTTGCAGCATGGTCATGGTGGTGGTTTCGTCGATGGTCCCCGGGCGCCCGGACGGGCTCCCCCGTTAGTCCCCCCACCCCCTCGACAGGGTGCCTCGGCCTCCCGAAGGCGGCCAGATCCGGCCCGCATTGGTGCGGGGGGACTGGGCGTGCCGCGCGGCGCCGGAGGTGTCGGGCCTGGTAGGGTCAACGCCCAGCCAATGCTGCCAGATGGCTCTGCGCCTCAGCCTCCTTTTAGCGAGACTGAGTGCGTCGAGCTCATCGAAGCGGCTGAGGCTGTCTCGTCGATAGACGAGTTGGAAGCGCTGGCAAGGCGACTTGCCACGCGTTTTCAGGCTGCGACTCCTGCTGGGCCCGGCGCCTCTGGTGCGCGAAATGCTCCCCGGCGTGGGGGCGGTCGGCCGCGCCGGAGGCGGGCAGCCGAGGACACAAACCCGGAGCGAGTAGCTGATCATTCGGATCAGCCTGATCCCCTGCTTCCTCCCCCCATGGATCGCGTGAGTCGTGCGACTCACATCCAGCGCTTGTACAGACAAGACCCCCGGCGTGCATTTCGCGAGGTGATGCAGGGCCCTACCGTTCAGTGTGCTGTGCCACGCGATAGGGTCCTTCATCACTTCGAGGAAGTGTATCGCCGGCGTGAGGACCCGGAAGGTCTTGTCGGGGGCTGGCCGACTGAGCCCCCGTTGCAGGACGATAACGACGCGCTGGTGTCACCCTTCAGTCAGCTGGAGGTACTCCGTCGGCTCAAGAACGCGGCTAATACCGCGCCTGGACCCGACGGTCTTACCTATCGCGACTTGCGAAGGGTTGACCCCGGTGCGTGTGTCCTGACTGCGGTTTATAACGCCTGCCGCAGGCTGGAAGCGATCCCTGAGGGTTGGAAGACCTCCAACACCGTCTTGGTGTACAAGAAAGGGGATCAGGATGACCTGAGTAATTGGCGCCCGCTCGCGATGGGTTCGGTTCTCGCCAAGCTGTTCGCCGCCGTCGTGGCCGATCGTCTCACCGTATGGGCGACGCGCAACGGCCGCATCAGTCCTTCACAGAAGGGCTTCTTGAAGTACGAGGGATGCTACGAGCATTCCTTCGTGCTTCAAGAGGCCATTCAGGACGCACGTCGGACTGGAAAGGAGGTGGTGGTGGCGTGGTTGGACCTCCGAAATGCTTTCGGTTCGGTCCCCCACGTCTCCATCGCAGCCGCGCTGGAGGGAGCCCAGGTGCCTGCATCTCTCCGCCGTCTGGTGGCGAGTATGTACCGAGGGGCCACTACGAGGGTGAGAACTGCGGATGGTTTCACACCGGAGGTGAACATCCAGTCGGGTGTAAAACAAGGTTGCCCGTTGAGCCCCATAGTGTTCAACCTCGCTCTCGAGCCCGTACTTCGCGCCCTTGCATCCTCGGATGCGGGGTACGATTTACGCGGGACGAGATTGAACACTCTGGCGTATGCGGACGACCTTGCGCTGGTTGCCAGCGACCCCGCCGGGATGCGACTCCTCCTGTCCGCAGCGGAGAGGGCAGCACAGCGGATTGGCCTGCACTTTAACCCGGCTAAATGTGCCACTCTGCATATGAACTGCAGAGGAGGGCGCCGGGTGCTGCCGACTGTGTTCCCTCTCCAAGGAGAGCCCGTTCGCGCGTTATCGGACCGCGACGAATACCCCCACTTGGGTACGCCCACCGGTGCCAGCGTGAGCCAGACCCCAATAAAGGCGCTCGTTGACATCGTTGAGTGCCTCAAGGCGATCGATGCCTCGTTGCTCGCCCCTTGGCAGAAGTTCGACGCGGTAGCCAAGTTTGTGCTGCCGCGTATGGACTTCGGTCTAAGGGGAATGAGGATGGAGAAAGGGCCACTCGGTGAAGTCGACCGCCAACTGAAAAGGCTGGCAAAAGGCTGGTTCCATCTCCCTCAGCGCGCGAGCGCGGAGGTGGTCTTCCTACCTCCATCTATGGGGGGAGGAGGGCTACTTCCGCTAGCTGATCTCGCGGATGCGCTCACCATCGCACACGCCTTCAGAATGCTGACGGCGGAGGATGAGGTGGTGAGAGCAATCGCGAGTAGCGGGCTGAGGGCGGCGGTCAGGAAGCGGCTCGGCCGAGAGCCGTGCATGGATGACGTGGCGGAATACCTTTCCGGTTCGCTGGAGGGGGATTTCGCCAGGCACGGGGGGGACGTTAAGTCCCTCTGGACCTCGGCACGTGACGCCGCCCGGAGGCAGTCAACGAAGCTCGGCGTGCGTTGGACGTGGTCTGACGAACGTGAGGAGCTGGCGATCGTGTTGCGAGCGACTCGTGACCGATCGACGATCGTACCACCAGCCGCACGCTCGCAGATAGTGCACCGGATGAGGGTTGCGCTGGTCGAGTACTACCGCGGAACCTTGTTGGCGAAGCGGGACCAGGGTAAGGTCCACGAGGTGTCAGGACGGGCGAAGTGGTCCAACCATTTCCTCCGGACTGGCGGCTTTACGCGTTTTGCCGACTGGCGCTTCGTTCATCGAGCGCGTCTCAATGTCTTGCCTCTTAACGGAGCTAGGCCTTGGGACGCGAACGATAAACGATGCCGGCGGTGCGGGAGCGCCCTCGAGACACTGCCCCACGTGCTCGGACATTGCACCCCTCACTCCAACGCAATTCAGCGTCGGCATGATGCGATCGTCGATCGGTTAGCGAAAGCATCGCGACTGCCTGGTGTCGTCTCCACTAATCGCCCTGTGGCAGGGGTGGTTGGGGACCTCGCGCAACTTCGGCCTGATCTCGTTATACGAGACGACCGGTCGCGTCTTATCACTATCCTAGACGTGACGGTACCCTTCGAAAATCGCATCCAGTCATGGGATGAAGCTAGGGCTAGGAAACACGCCAAGTACCAGCCCTTAGCCGACCAGCTGCGTGCGCAAGGGTATCAAGTTGTTGTCGATGCCTTCATTGTAGGGGCCCTCGGATCGTGGTACTGGGGGAATGAAAAGGTGTTGAGATGGCTACGGATTTCTCCGTGGTATTCATCAATGATGCGCCGGCTCATTGTCTCGGACACTATCCGTTGGTCCCGGGACATCTATGTGGAGCACTTGACCGGCGTCAGGCAGTATGCGCCCCTTGCGCCCGAGAATATTGATGAATAATATTGGCCCTCCTGCCTTGGTCCTTGGAAGGGTTGGCGTTATATGGGCAACAGTGGCTAGCTTCGTATCCATCCCATTAAACTCGCCTATTGTAAATATGATCATCCATTACATTCATCTCACTCATCGTCATTTATCATGTAACTGGTTGCCCAACCGATATCTACTCGAACTAATGTGCTCATCTAGCTATATACTTAAATTATTATTTATATACTTGACTATTTACACCATTTTATTTACACAATTTTATTATTTACAAAATTTTATCGCGCTGCCACCCTTCCCCCTCTGCATAGAATACTAAGGTTTCTTTAATTCGTATATCTAATCGCTACGGTTCGTACTACAGTGCTATTAATATTATTGTAACTTAACTTATCCTAATTTAAATAACTTACCTACCACGTAGTACTTGCCGGACGCGATTTAAGTTAAACTAAATATAATACGTTTGATTTACCGAGACTTGTGTTGCCCACCGCACTGTGTCCTGTCCGGTGCTGTCATGTGTTGTCCTGTTTGTCTTTGTTGTGCGGTGGAGCGGTACCCCTGGGCCGGCCGTCCTCGGTCCGCTGGAAAGTGGACTGGAGCTGGCTGGTCATGGGGTGCCACTGGATTTCTGTTGTGTGGTGTCCTGTGTATGTCCCCCAGATACGATGGCGCCACATCCCCTGACCGCGGTGCGGCGGGGGACCAATGATATATATTGTAAGGGCCCGCCGAACAAATAAATCAACTTTTTTCGCAATGATAAAGGCGGGCCCAATAGTGGGGGGTGGGTTAGTAGCCACCCCCCTTATATTTTTTATATACGTATTCATCGACTGTGTTCGGTACTTGTTTATTGTTTTAGCGCCAAGCGCCATTACCCCCGGGGGAGCATTGTTCCTCCGGGGGAACACATCTTATTGTATTCGTTCTTCGTTGCAATAAATGGCTTCGTATCTGTTCTTATCAGCTTAATATCTGATACGATTCCCATTGGGAATCCAGTATATTAAACTGATTTTTGGAGGTGGGTGAGGTGACGGGAGCTCGCTCCGGCCTTGCCGCGGGTTGGCCTGGTATTGCAGTACCTCCAGGACTGGCCCAATTATCCTTTGCAATTTTATTCCTCCCTTTAATAAGGTTTGAGGAACGGCAAGGCCATCCACCTTTACCAAAAATCAGTTTTCCGTACCTTGTCCCTGCCGCGACCGACTTTACCGGTGTCGCGGTATTCTTTTATAGGACTTAGAATTATTCCGGGCTCTCTACACCCGTTTGAATTTAGGGACTTAGGTTTATTCTAGTCATTCCTCCTGAGAGCCTTTACACTCTCCGGAGGAATTTTAACTTTGATTTTATTTTCGCGACTTTTATCTTACGCTCGGTCGGGAAGCGATTAGTATTAAGTTTTATTTCTGTGTTAAGTGTCTAGAGTAAGTTCAGTGTCGCGCGATGTAAAGTGTCGGTAACTGCGTGCAGTGTCGTTTAATTTATTTGTGCTGTCTCTCTGTGTGCCGCGCAGAGAGTTCGCGAGTGCGGAGTATTCGCGGATAACCCCCTTGGAGGCGCCACCGGAGGACGCAGTCGCCGTCCCAACGTTAAGTGGTCGGAGGTAAGTAGAGTGTTCTTTCCCCTTCCTTATCGTCCAACTCCCTTTCCTCAATCGAGCTCCTTACCGGTAACGGGAGGGAGTAATCGAGGGAGGAATCGGTTTTAACCCTTTTGAATTTCCCGGTTCCCGGCGCGGCGCCGGGGGTGTCGGGCCTGGTAGGGTCAACGCCCAGCCAACGTTGCCAGATGGCTCTGCGCCTCAGCCTCCTTTTAGCGAGACTGAGTGCGTTGAGCTCATCGAAGCGGCTGAGGCTGTCTCGTCGATAGACGAGTTGGAAGCGCTGGCAAGGCGACTTGCCACGCGTTTTCAGGCTGCGACTCCTGCTGGGCTCGGCGCCTCCGGTGCGCGAAATGCTCCCCGGCGTGGGGGCGGTCGGCCGCGCCGGGGGCGGGCAGCCGAGGACACGAACCCGGAGCGAGTAGCTGATCATTCGGATCAGCCTGATCCCCTGCTTCCTCCCCCCATGGATCGCGTGAGTCGTGCGACTCACATCCAGCGTCTATATAGACAAGACCCCCGGCGCGCATTTCGCGAGGTGATGCAGGGCCCTACCGTTCAGTGTGCTGTGCCACGCGATAGGGTTCTTCATCACTTCGAGGAAGTGTATCGCCGGCGTGAGGACCCGGAAGGTCTTGTCGGGGGCTGGCCGACTGAGCCCCCGTTGCAGGACGATAACGACGCGCTGGAGTCACCCTTCAGTCAGCTGGAGGTACTCCGTCGGCTCAAGAACGCGGCTAATACCGCGCCTGGACCCGACGGTCTTACCTATCGCGACTTGAGAAGGGTCGACCCCGGTGCGTGTGTCCTGACTGCGGTGTACAACGCCTGCCGCAGGCTGGAAGCGATCCCTGAGGGTTGGAAGACTTCCAACACCGTCTTGGTGTACAAGAAAGGGGATCAGGACGATCTGAGCAATTGGCGCCCGCTCGCGATGGGTTCGGTTCTCGCCAAGCTGTTCGCCGCCGTCGTGGCCGATCGTCTCACCGTATGTGCGACGCGCAACGGCCGCATCAGTCCTTCACAGAAGGGCTTCCTGAAGTACGAGGGATGCTACGAGCATTCCTTCGTGCTTCAGGAGGCCATTCAGGACGCACGTCGGACTGGAAAGGAGGTAGTGGTGGCGTGGTTGGACCTCCGAAATGCTTTCGGTTCGGTCCCCCATGTCTCCATTGCAGCCGCGCTAGAGGGTGCCCAGGTGCCTGCATCTCTCCGCCGTTTGGTGGCGAGCATGTACCGAGGGGCCACGACGAGGGTGAGAACTGCGGATGGTTTCACACCGGAGGTGAACATCCAGTCGGGTGTAAAACAAGGTTGCCCGTTGAGCCCCATAGTGTTCAACCTCGCTCTCGAGCCCGTACTTCGTGCCCTTGCATCCTCGGATGCGGGGTACGATTTACGCGGGACGAGGTTGAACACTCTGGCGTATGCGGACGACCTTGCGCTGGTTGCCAGCGACCCCGCCGGGATGCGACTCCTCCTGTCCGCAGCGGAGAGGGCAGCACAGCGGATTGGCTTGCACTTTAACCCGGCCAAATGTGCCACTCTGCATATGAACTGCAGAAGAGGGCGCCGGGTGCTGCCGACTGTGTTCCCTCTCCAAGGAGAGTCCGTTCGCGCGTTATCGGACCGCGACGAATACCCCCACTTGGGTACACCCACCGGTGCCAACGTGAGCCAGACCCCAATAAAGGCGCTCGTTGACATCGTTGAGTGCCTCAAGGCGATCGATGCCTCGTTGCTCGCCCCTTGGCAGAAGTTCGACGCGGTAGCCAAGTTTGTGCTGCCGCGGATGGACTTCGGTCTAAGGGGAATGAGGATGGAGAAAGGGCCACTCGGTGAAGTCGACCGCCAACTGAAAAGGCTGGCTAAAGGCTGGTTCCATCTCCCTCAGCGCGCGAGCGCGGAAGTGGTCTTCCTACCTCCATCTATGGGGGGAGGAGGGCTACTTCCGCTAGCTGATCTCGCGGATGCGCTCACCATCGCACACGCCTTCAGAATGCTGACGGCGGAGGATGAGGTGGTGAGAACAATTGCGAGTAGCGGGTTGAGGGCGGCGGTCAGGAAGCGGCTCGGCCGAGAGCCGTGCATGGATGACGTGGCGGGATACCTTTCCGGTTCGCTGGAGGGGGATTTCGCCAGGCACGGGGGGGACGTTAAGTCCCTCTGGACCTCGGCACGTGACGCCGCCCGGAGGCAGTCAACGAAGCTCGGCGTGCGTTGGACGTGGTCTGACGAACGTGAGGAGCTGGCGATCGTGTTGCGAGCGACTCGAGACCGATCGACCATCGTACCACCAGCCGCACGCTCGCAAATAGTGCACCGGATGAGGGTTGCACTGGTCGAGTACTACCGCGGAACCTTGCTGGCGAAGCGGGACCAGGGTAAGGTCCACGAGGTGTCAGGACGGGCGAAGTGGTCTAACCATTTCCTCCGGACTGGCGGCTTTACGCGTTTTGCCGACTGGCGTTTCATTCATCGAGCGCGTCTCAATGTCTTGCCTCTTAACGGAGCTAGGCCTTGGGAGGCGAACGATAAGCGATGCCGGCGGTGCGGGAGCGCCCTCGAGACACTACCCCATGTGCTCGGACATTGCACCCCTCACTCCAACGCGATTCAGCGCCGGCACGATGCGATTGTCGATCGGTTAGCGAAAGCATTGCGACTGCCTGGTGTCGTCTCCACTAATCGCCCTGTGGCAGGGGTGGTTGGAGACCTCGCGCAACTTCGGCCTGATCTTGTTATACGAGACGACCGGTCGCGTCTTATCACTATCTTAGACGTGACGGTGCCCTTCGAAAATCGCATCCAGTCATGGGATGAAGCTAGGGCTAGGAAACATGCCAAGTACCAGCCCTTAGCCGACCAGCTGCGTGCGCAAGGGTACCAAGTTGTTGTCGATGCCTTCATTGTGGGGGCCCTCGGATCGTGGTACTGGGGGAATGAAAAGGTGTTGAGGTGGCTACGGATCTCTCCGTGGTATTCATCAATGATGCGCCGGCTCATTGTCTCGGACACTATCCGTTGGTCCCGAGACATCTATGTGGAGCACTTGACCGGTGTCAGGCAGTATGCGCCCCTTGTACTCGAAAGTAATGACCATTAATATTTGCCCTCCTGCCTGGGTCCTGGGAAGTGTTGGCCTTATAGGGGCAACAGTGTTTCTTTTCGCATCCATATCATCAAACTCGCTTATTGTAAATATGATCACCCATTATACTCACCTCATTCGCCGCCATTTACTATTCAACTGTTGCCCAACTATTGCCTAATTTAACCTATTTATCTATCCATATACTTAAACTACCTGATTATTTACACGTTTTCGTTTTATCTATACAATTTTATCTTCTTTTTATCTATACAATTTTATTCTATTATTTATACAATTTTATTGTGGGCCAACCTCCCTACCTCATATAGAACATTAAAGTTCCTAAATTATATATGTTTAATCGCTACGGCTTGTACTCCAGTGCTATCATTTTTATCATGTTTTAACCTAATTTCAACTTAAGTAATTTAACTAGCATGCAGTACTTACCGAAAGCGATCGAAATTAACCTAAATATAAGACCTATTTAGTTTAAGATTTGTGTTTCCCACCGTACCGTGTGTCGTCTTGTGCTGTCCCTGTGTTGTCCTGTTTGTCTTTGCTGTGCGGTGGAGCGGTACCCCCGGGCCGGCCGGCCTCGGTCCGCTGAAAAGTGGATCGGAGTGGGCTGGTCGTGGGGTGCCACTGGATTTCTGTTGTGTGGTGTCCTGTGTACGTCCTCCAGATACTGTGGCGCCACTTCCCCTGACCGCTGTGCGGCGGGGGACCAATAATATATACTGTAAGGGCCTGCCGATCAATAAATCAATATTTTTCTCACAATGATAAAGGCGGGTCCAATAGTGGGGGGTGGGTATGTAGCCACTCCCCTTATCAAGAGACACGGTAGTGTCTCGCGGCATGTTCATTCAAGTCGTCAGAACGACGCCGCCAGCGCTGTCGCCGCGAGCACCCGTGTATCTTTACAGGAAAAATGTCTGCCCCCTTCACCCCTCAATTTTAACATCGAATTTTCTCAATAAATATACGGTTATAACCAAAACTATGCTTAGTTACGCCATATAAATCGACTATTCTCTATCGATAGAGACCAGAGTAAATGTTGTAAGTTACATATTAACAGAGATTTTTCCTTAGCAACGCGAAGCCACGCCCCTCGCACCATTAAAGTCGAGAATCCGATTTCTCGGGCGATATATATATGTAAAAATGTCACAAAAATTCCGCCTGTCTTCGGCGGTATTCGGCCATGGTCGGAAATGTGTACACAGATGCGGCCACACGCATACGCCATCAAAAATGTATGTGAGAGTGTGTGAGAGACTATATTCCTTGAATGTTTAGTTGTTTTTCAAAATTTAAAAATATTTCCATTCGCGAAACGATATCCCTCGCATTTTTTCGATCCTCGGACGCGCTTGTTAATAAAAAGTACAAATTCAGTGTAATCGGAGTAGTGAATCTCAACAGTGGTGAATGTGACAGACGCTCTGACAGCTAGCTATTATCAAATCGTTTAGATTTTTTTTTAATAATCAAAACAGTGCACGGAAGCAGTGTCATTTTTCTTTGGTTGCTGGTGCATGAAGAACAGGGAAGGAGACATCTATATCTCGGAAGAAGTGGCATCAGATAAGTAACTTCCTAACTGACTGTCTTAACCTCATTTTCATCCCTTATACAGAACAAATATCTTTGTGGTTATTCTATTTTTTGTTTTCAGCGCCATACGAGAACGGGACGGATTGGTGGATTTTTCTTCGCAGTCAAAAATCAACCTGGGTAGAAAAGAATTCTCTAGAATTGCGGTACAATGCCACGGTGTGAATATCAGGTTCGACCGACATGACATGCTTCGACAAGGTCTGTATCAACTTTAGCGGTATATTAAGGGCACTGCACTAATCCTGTGGCACATTTTTCTATCTAGGAAAGCATATTATTATGGTAGTACAGCTGTGCAGCGTTCCGATAATATACTGTCTTCCCGTACTGACAGTATACATGCATTTTACCTCCAATATGCCGGAATTAAAAATCTCTAGAACTCTGCGGTACAATGCCACGGTATGAATATCAGGTTCTACCGACATGACATGCTTCGACAAGGTCTGTATCAACTTTAGCGGTATATTAAGGGCACTGCACTAATCCTGTGGCACATTTTTCTATCTGGGAAAGCATATTATTATGGTAGTACAGCTGTACAGCGTTCCGATAATATATAATTGGAACTTTTAATACTACGAAAGGGAAAATATATCGATAAAGAAAAGATAATAAAATAATTACTTCATTATTGTAATCCAATTCTATCGTATCTCCTACTTTTCTACCACGGCTTTCCCAGATAGAAAAATGTGCCACAGGATTAGTGTAGTGCCCCCAATATAATGCTAAAGTTGATACAGACCTTGTCGAAGCATGTCATGTCGGTAGAATTTGATATTCCTACCGTGGCATTGTACCGCAGAGTTCTAGAGATTTTTAATTCCGGCATATTAAAGGTAAAATGCATGTATACTGTCAGTATGGGAAGACGGTATATTTCTACATATTGGAGAATCTAAGTCGTGGGAGAAGAACAAATCATCGGAGTAACTACAATATCGGGGTAACTATAATACTTTATTTCTATTTTTTTCAGAACGATTCTCAGATAGAAAAATGTGCCACAGGATTAGTGCAGTGCCCCCAATATAATGCTAAAGTTGATACAGACCTTGTCGAAGCATGTCATGTCGGTAGAATTTGATATTCCTACCGTGGCATTGTACCGCAGAGTTCTAGAGATTTTTAATTCCGGCATATTAAAGGTAAAATGCATGTATACTGTCAGTATGGGAAGACGGTATATTTCTACATATTGGAGAATCTAAGTCGTGGGAGAAGAACAAATCATCGGAGTAACTACAATATCGGGGTAACTATAATACTTTATTTCTATTTTTTTCAGAACGATTCTCAGATAGAAAAATGTGCCACAGGATTAGTGCAGTGCCCCCAATATAATGCTAAAGTTGATACAGACCTTGTCGAAGCATGTCATGTCGGTAGAATTTGATATTCCTACCGTGGCATTGTACCGCAGAGTTCTAGAGATTTTTAATTCCGGCATATTAAAGGTAAAATGCATGTATACTGTCAGTATGGGAAGACGGTATATTTCTACATATTGGAGAATCTAAGTCGTGGGAGAAGAACAAATCATCGGAGTAACTACAATATCGGGGTAACTATAATACTTTATTTCTATTTTTTTCAGAACGATTCTCAGATAGAAAAATGTGCCACAGGATTAGTGCAGTGCCCCCAATATAATGCTAAAGTTGATACAGACCTTGTCGAAGCATGTCATGTCGGTAGAATTTGATATTCCTACCGTGGCATTGTACCGCAGAGTTCTAGAGATTTTTAATTCCGGCATATTAAAGGTAAAATGCATGTATACTGTCAGTATGGGAAGACGGTATATTTCTACATATTGGAGAATCTAAGTCGTGGGAGAAGAACAAATCATCGGAGTAACTACAATATCGGGGTAACTATAATACTTTATTTCTATTTTTTTCAGAACGATTCTCAGATAGAAAAATGTGCCACAGGATTAGTGCAGTGCCCCCAATATAATGCTAAAGTTGATACAGACCTTGTCGAAGCATGTCATGTCGGTAGAATTTGATATTCCTACCGTGGCATTGTACCGCAGAGTTCTAGAGATTTTTAATTCCGGCATATTAGAGGTAAAATGAATGTATACTGTCAGTATGGGAAGACGGTATATTTCTACATATTGGAGAATCTAAGTCGTGGGAGAAGAACAAATCATCGGAGTAACTACAATATCGGGGTAACTATAATACTTTATTTCTATTTTTTTTCTCATCGGTGCTTGCCCTCTGCCTTCCTACTACAAGTTTCGATTTATATACTAAATTTTATTTTATTTTTAGTTCATCGCCTCCACTCCATCGCCTTCGACTTCTTCTACCCGTTAATATGGCATGCTAATGGTTTGCGAAGTCAAAACGAATTTCATGACAATATTACGTTGCAACTATACGGTAAAACCCAATTTACTTATTTTTTACATAATCCTTAATATTTCATCTGTCAAATTACTAGTCTTTCAAAGTCTAAAGTTGGCGGAATGTGTGTTAAAGTCAGTGATAATCTACCTTAGTACAATCGTCTGCCATAAGGCGATATGTTAAAAGTGGTCAACTTTAGAATAAAATAACGAAGAAACTATAGACGGTCTATATTGCTCAAATTTTCGTATTAGTTGTGTAAAGTATTCGTGTATATCATATAAAAAAATTTTTCGTCTGATAGTCGAACCTCCTTAAAGCAGGAATAGTTGGAACGAAAAGCCCATATTGCAATGAAAGTACTATGGGTACTATGGATGAAGGCGCTCGCTGACAAGACTGACATTCTCCGATGTCCATCGAGTCATCTTTTTACGGACAGGACACGAGTTAGATCCTCTTCGGTTGCACCTGTACGAGATGATATGTCAGAAAATCGTGAGTCTTTATGAAAATCTTCTAACCTACTCGTTCTGCAGTAATACTTAATAATAAAAAACTATTCTCCTACATGTACACCCGGGGACACGGCATCTGTCGCTGGTGACTGTTTTTAAACGTTATTTTTAAACGTACTAACCAATAATTAATAATCCTCATACTTTCATTCACGAGAATAGATGTCACCGTAGCTAATGAGCGCATGAGAATTAATTATTCATTGGTTAGTACGTTTAAAAATAACGTTTAAAAAAAGTCACCAGCGACAGATACCGTATCCCCGGGTGTACATATTCTCCCGATGAATAAATTCCAAAAAGTAGTGAAATCCCCCCACAAAAACAGATTCTCTGTAAAAAAAGGCGGCATGTTCATTCAGTGCCAACAAAAATTGATACGTAAAATACTCTCCAAAAAAGATTTGAAATCAATTAAGATCGCCATGTTCAAGATTTATGTATTAAAAGTAAAAGGCATCATTTGAAAGGAAAATTATTGTAAATCAAGTTACTAAAAAATTCGACTAAAAAAATTTATAAAAAAATTTTAATAAAAAAGAACTTGCCGCGTTTTTTTCTTCAAAATAAAAAATTCAGACAGAATTATACTCGATGTTTATGCACTTATGATTTTAAATAAATTCATACACTTATAATATGATACCACCAGTATACCGAATGTCGCACGGGAAACCGATTAGGCGGGGGCCTTCTGAAATTCTCTGAATTTGACTTCGGCAGTGTAATTTATGAATCACTCTAGCACCGTCCAAGCACTGCCAATTATTCGGCATAGTGGACAAAATATGAAAACTTAAACGCGGCAAGTTCTTTTTTATTAAAATTTTTTTATAAATTTTTTTAGTCGAATTTTTTAGTAACTTGATTTACAATAATTTTCCTTTCAAATGATGCCTTTTACTTTTAATACATAAATCTTGAACATGGCGATCTTAATTGATTTCAAATCTTTTTTGGAGAGTATTTTACGTATCAATTTTTGTTGGCACTGAATGAACATGCCGCCTTTTTTTACAGAGAATCTGTTTTTGTGGGGTATTCTTATAGATGTAGTTACCATCATATATTTTATATCTGTTTTTTTTTTTTTGTTCTGGCGCCACGCGCCATTACCCCCGGGGGAGCATTGTTCCTCCGGGGGAACACATCTTTATTGTATGTATTCTTGTAATTGTACAATAAATGGCTTCGTATCTGTTCTTATCAGCTTAATATCTGATACGATTCCCATTGGGAATCCAGTATATTAAACTGATTTTTGGAGGTGGGTGAGGTGACGGGAGCTCGCTCCGGCCTTGCCGCGGGTTGGCCTGGTATTGCAGTACCTCCAGGACTGGCCCAATTATCCTTTGCAATTTTATTCCTCCCTTTAATAAGGTTTGAGGAACGGCAAGGCCATCCACCTTTACCAAAAATCAGTTTTCCGTACCTTGTCCCTGCCGCGACCGACTTTACCGGTGTCGCGGTATTCTTTTATAGGACTTAGAATTATTCCGGGCTCTCTACACCCGTTTGAATTTAGGGACTTAGGTTTATTCTAGTCATTCCTCCTGAGAGCCTTTACACTCTCCGGAGGAATTTTAACTTTGATTTTATTTTCGCGACTTTTATCTTACGCTCGGTCGGGAAGCGATTAGTATTAAGTTTTATTTCTGTGTTAAGTGTCTAGAGTAAGTTCAGTGTCGCGCGATGTAAAGTGTCGGTAACTGCGTGCAGTGTCGTTTAATTTATTTGTGCTGTCTCTCTGTGTGCCGCGCAGAGAGTTCGCGAGTGCGGAGTATTCGCGGATAACCCCCTTGGAGGCGCCACCGGAGGACGCAGTCGCCGTCCCAACGTTAAGTGGTCGGAGGTAAGTAGAGTGTTCTTTCCCCTTCCTTATCGTCCAACTCCCTTTCCTCAATCGAGCTCCTTACCGGTAACGGGAGGGAGTAATCGAGGGAGGAATCGGTTTTAACCCTTTTGAATTTCCCGGTTCCCTTCCATCAGCCCCCACTCGCCTGCCAGCGAGCTTTGCTCTAAGGCATCCGAGTGTCGGTTGCTGTAAGGCGACCTAACCCTACCTGACATTTCCCTTCTAACCTCCCCCGGTGTTTAGGCGCTCTGCTGCGCGCGTCGCTCCTAAGAGCGATCCCCGCGGCTAAGTGCCCATCGGAGTCCCTAACCTCTTTGCACGGGTGGTGACAGCTGTCATCGTGCGAGCCACTCTGAGGAGTGACTCCCGCGCGTCAGTTGCCGCCATCTTCCTTATCCCCTCTAGTGCGAGGAGTTAGTCGGTTTGTGGCGGGAAACTGTCACGCCGCCTGGCGAATCCCCTAGAGTACCCTCTCCTAGTTAGATTAGCTTAACCGTCGGTTAAGTTCCCGGTTAAGACACTCCGACCACTGCGAGATGGCGACACCACCACGCGTTCCTCTGAGGATCGAGGTACCTCTACCGGAGGTATTTCGATGCCCGGTCTGCTACGGCGGTTCGGGCTTAATTCGCTCCAAGGGGAGTTTTAAAGGGAATGCGGAGCTGTCTAAGCACCTGGCCCTTATGGCCAGGAATAATGAGCCGGCTCATGCGGGGCTTTTTATTCAATATGCGTGCTCGCAGTGCTCCTTCGTCGGAAAGGGCAGGTATGCCCTTAAAGACGTTAAGGCGCATTTCGAGCGATCGCATCCCCGTTCGACAGCTCCCACCCAATCGACAGCCAGTACATCTGGCATAAATACCTCCGCCCCCGCGAGCTCTCGACCCGCGACTACCTCCGGTAGCGCGGGTTTAAGAACTGTAAGAGCGGCGATACGTGCGACGGCGACGACGACGGGTGCCACGAGGACACCACCATTGACCTCGGCCACGACGACCACCACCGTGGCAGCCTCCATCTCTACCACCAGGAGGACGGGAGGATCGGCGACGCAAATGACTTTGACCTTTGGGCCGACGCGGCAGGTTCCGGCCACACAACACCTCGTGCGGACTGCCGGGGCGACGGGAGTCACCGTCCCCCTTCGACCCTCGCCATCCACATCTTCGAGCGGGGGTCCATCAAGAGCGTCGACCCAGAGGCCGAACATCAGAGGAGCCGACACCATGCGGAGCGCGCTCGGGGGAACGCGGACATCTAGTTCCCCCCGCCCCGGTCCATCAACATCCTCTGGCCGGGGACCAACTCCACCTCCTCGACGGAGTGGAAGCGGTGCAACGACCACCTCTGCGCCGACTTCCACCCGTCCCTCGCAGACGACCACCACGCGAGGAGTGACGACCAGGCGAGGACGTGCGACCAGCGCCCCGCCTGTGTCCCCAAGAGTCACGAGGAGCAAGGCAAGGAGAACAAGAGCGGCCACCGAGGATCGGTCTCCAGAGCGCCCGCGGCAGCAGTTCCGGAGGTCACCACCGGTCACCGCTGGGACGACTTTCGCGGACGTCGTCGCAACTCCCCCCACACCCGTCGTCGCCCCCGTCGCCAGCGAGGGAGCAACAGCGCCGACCACGACAGTAACAGTGCCGACCCTGGAGCAGCAGCGGCAGGAGATCCGCCAACGGTTACAGCTGCTACAGGGAAGGCAGCCCTTCGTCGTCCTCGAGAGGATCCCGGACCCTCCGACGACCCCGCCCAGCGACATCCAGATACCCACCTCCAGCCCGGTAACCACGATCACCGCCACTACCATTACCACCTCGGTATGTGGCGGGCCGATCTGTTCTACGGCCGTCCATCCCGGGAGGATAAGTCCCCCCCGAACACCACCAAGGATGGAGGACGTGATCGTGGAGGAAGAGGAGGAGATACCGGAAGAGGCGCCCGCCGTAACACCAGATGCGGGTGCCGGGAGCGAGGAAGAGGTGAGAGAGATCCCCGCCAGACGCCTCAGCGACGGAGCTGTCACCCTCTCCGTCGCGGGACGACCAAGGGTCTTAAGATCTGGTCGTCCCAGGCGATCCGTAATAATATCCAGCGGATCGTCGTCGTCGTTGTCGAGCGACGACGAGGTGTTCTGGCGGAACACCTCTTTTCCTCAAACACCTGCTCCCCCGGAGGTGGAAGTACTGCCTCACACTCCTGAGTTGGAGGCAGTAAGAAGGAGATACTCGGCGACCCGTGAGTATCTCGCAGGGGTCGTCGAGTACCACGCGGGAAGTCGGGAGGTTCCGGATGAAGAAGAGGAGGAGATCCGGAGGAGAGTCCGGGCGGAGGCGGCTGCGAGGCCACCGCCCCCACCACCAGCGGCCCGATCAACACCGGAGGGTCGCATCGAGGACTCCCCCCGGACAGCTGCAGCAGCAACACCACCAGCAGCAGTAGCGGCAGCAGCAACAACATCAGCAGCTGCCGCGAGGACGACGAGGATGGCAACGACCGCCACGCAGACGACGATCACGATGACAACGCCATCAACATCGGCCCCAGCTGGCCTGGAGCGCCGACCTGACGCGCCACCGCGCGACACCCGAGGAAGGACTGAGGTAGGAGGGCATCGCGGATTCAATTCCTCGCGCCGCGACCGGACCGCACCGTTTCAGCGTCCGGTAAGTCCCTCGCTACACGATCACGGTGGTGGTTTCGTCGATGGTCCCCGGGCGCCCGGGCGGGCTCACCCTTTAGTTCCCCCACCCCCTCGACAGGGTGCCTCGGCCTCCCGAAGGCGGCCAGATCCGGCCCGCAGTGGTGCGGGAGGACTGGGCGTGCCGCGCGGCGCCGGGGGTGTCGGGCCTGGTAGGGTCAACGCCCAGCCAACGCTGCCAGATGGCTCTGCGCCTCAGCCTCCTTTTAGCGAGACTGAGTGCGTCGAGCTCATCGAAGCGGCTGAGGCTGTCTCGTCAATAGACGAGTTGGAAGCGCTGGCAAGGCGACTTGCCACGCGTTTTCAGGCTGCGACTCCTGCTGGGCCCGGCGCCTCCGGTGCGCGAAATGCTCCCCGGCGTGGGGGCGGTCGGCCGCGCCGGAGGCGGGCAGCCGAGGATACGAACCCGGAGCGAGTGGCTGATCATTCGGATCAGCCTGATTCCCCGCTTCCTCCCCCCATGGATCGCGTGAGTCGTGCGACTCACATCCAGCGTCTGTATAGACAAGACCCCCGGCGCGCATTTCGCGAGGTGATGCAGGGCCCTACCGTTCAGTGTGCTGTGCCACGCGATAGGGTTCTTCATCACTTCGAGGAAGTGTATCGCCGGCGTGAGGACCCGGAAGGTCTTGTCGGGGGCTGGCCGACTGAGCCCCCGTTGCAGGACGATAACGACGCGCTGGAGTCACCCTTCAGTCAGCTGGAGGTACTCCGTCGGCTCAAGAACGCGGCTAATACCGCGCCTGGACCCGACGGTCTTACCTATCGCGACTTGAGAAGGGTCGACCCCGGTGCGTGTGTCCTGACTGCGGTGTACAACGCCTGCCGCAGGCTGGAAGCGATCCCTGAGGGTTGGAAGACTTCCAACACCGTCTTGGTGTACAAGAAAGGGGATCAGGACGATCTGAGCAATTGGCGCCCACTCGCGATGGGTTCGGTTCTCGCCAAGCTGTTCGCCGCCGTCGTGGCCGATCGTCTCACCGTATGGGCGACGCGCAACGGCCGCATCAGTCCTTCACAGAAGGGCTTCCTGAAGTACGAGGGATGCTACGAGCATTCCTTCGTGCTTCAGGAGGCCATTCAGGACGCACGTCGGACTGGAAAGGAGGTAGTGGTGGCGTGGTTGGACCTCCGAAATGCTTTCGGTTCGGTCCCCCATGTCTCCATTGCAGCCGCGCTAGAGGGTGCCCAGGTGCCTGCATCTCTCCGCCGTTTGGTGGCGAGCATGTACCGAGGGGCCACGACGAGGGTGAGAACTGCGGACGGTTACACCTCGGAGGTGAACATCCAGTCGGGTGTAAAACAAGGTTGCCCGTTGAGCCCCATAGTGTTCAACCTCGCTCTCGAGCCCGTACTTCGTGCCCTTGCATCCTCGGATGCGGGGTACGATTTACGCGGGACGAGGTTGAACACTCTGGCGTATGCGGACGACCTTGCGCTGGTTGCCAGCGACCCCGCCGGGATGCGACTCCTCCTGTCCGCAGCGGAGAGGGCAGCACAGCGGATTGGCTTGCACTTTAACCCGGCCAAATGTGCCACTCTGCATATGAACTGCAGAAGAGGGCGCCGGGTGCTGCCGACTGTGTTCCCTCTCCAAGGAGAGCCCGTTCGCGCGTTATCGGACCGCGACGAGTACCCCCACTTGGGTACGCCCACCGGTGCCAACGTGAGCCAGACCCCAATAAAGGCGCTCGTTGACGTCGTTGAGTGCCTCAAGGCGATTGATGCCTCGTTGCTCGCCCCTTGGCAGAAGTTTGACGCGGTAGCAAAGTTTGTGCTGCCGCGTATGGACTTCGGTCTAAGGGGAATGAGGATGGAGAAAGGGCCACTCGGTGAAGTCGACCGCCAACTGAAAAGACTGGCGAAAGGCTGGTTCCATCTCCCTCAGCGCGCGAGCGCGGAAGTGGTCTTCCTACCTCCATCTATGGGGGGAGGAGGGCTACTTCCGCTAGCTGATCTCGCGGATGCGCTCACCATCGCACACGCCTTCAGAATGCTGACGGCGGAGGATGAGGTGGTGAGAACAATCGCGAGTAGCGGGTTGAGGGCGGCGGTCAGGAAGCGGCTCGGCCGAGAGCCGTGCATGGATGACGTGGCGGAATACCTTTCCGGTTCGCTGGAGGGGGATTTCGCCAGGCACGGGGGGGACGTTAAGTCCCTCTGGACCTCGGCACGTGACGCCGCCCGGAGGCAGTCAACGAAGCTCGGCGTGCGTTGGACGTGGTCTGACGAACGTGAGGAGCTGGCGATCGTGTTGCGGGCGACTCGTGACCGATCGACGATCGTACCACCAGCCGCACGCTCGCAGATAGTGCACCGGATGAGGGTTGCGCTGGTCGAGTACTACCGCGGAACCTTGCTGGCGAAGCGGGACCAGGGTAAGGTCCACGAGGTGTCGGGACGGGCGAAGTGGTCTAACCATTTCCTCCGGACTGGCGGCTTTACGCGTTTTGCCGACTGGCGTTTCATTCATCGACCGCGTCTCAATGTCTTGCCTCTGAACGGAGCTAGGCCTTGGGAGGCGAACGATAAACGATGCCGGCGGTGCGGGAGTGCCCTCGAGACACTACCCCATGTGCTCGGACATTGCACCCCTCACTCCAACGCGATTCAGCGCCGGCACGATGCGATTGTCGATCGGATCGTAAAAGCACAGCAACTGCCTGGCGTCGTGACCACGAACCGCCCTGTGGCAGGGGTGGTTGGGGAGTTGGCACAACTTCGGCCGGATATAGTTATCCGGGACGACCGGTCACGTGTCATCACCATCTTGGACGTGACGGTGCCCTTTGAGAACCGTCTGCAGTCTTGGGATGAGGCCAGAGCGCGGAAATACGCCAAGTACGCGCCCCTGGCGGACCAGCTGCAGGCGCAAGGGTACCGAGTTGTGGTTGACGCCTTTATCGTGGGTGCCCTCGGGTCGTGGTACTGGGGCAATGAGAAGGTGCTGAGATGGCTACGAATATCTTCGTGGTACGCGTTGATGATGCGCCGACTCATTGTCTCGGACACTATCCGATGGTCCCGCGATATCTACGTGGAACACTTGACCGGCGCTAGGCAGTATGCACCGCTCGTTACTGTAACCGATAATGATTGATATTTGCCCTCCTGCCTTGGTCCTGGGAAGGTTTGGCATGGCACATGCATTCACATGGGTAACAGTGCTCTCTGTATCATAGTCATTCCATTTCACTCGCTTATTTTAAATATGGTCATCCATCTCATTCACCTCATTCGCCCTCATCTATCGTTGCACTGAGCACCCATTTGCTATTTGGAGTTGTAAAAAACTTTCACCTATTTACGTTTCTATCTATTTATTTATTCATTTACTTGCTAAGTTATATGGATGCCACCTTCCCATCCTCGTATAAACCGATAATTTCGTTATTACGTATACATACAATTATTCTACGCTACTTGGTTATTACCTTTATTTAATTGTGAGGATTATAGTACTTTTATTATGAGCTGAACTAAATTAATCTGAATAACTTACTTATGATACAGTACTTACCTAATTATGTGTTGCCCACCGCACTGTGTTTTGTCTTGTGTTGTCCCCGTGTTGTCCTGTCTGTCTTCGTTGTGTGGTGGAGCTGGTACCCCTTGGCCGGCCGGCCTCGGTCCGTTGAAAGATGGATCGGGGGATGGCTGGTCATGGGATGCCGCTGGATTTCTGTTGGTGCCGTCCTGTCCTGGTCCCGCAGATATGGCGTCACATCCCCTGTCTGCTGTAAAAGCGGCGGGGGATCATCAGTATAAGATTGTAAGGGTCCGTCAACACAAATAAATTGATATCCTCTTAAAACGACGGGCCCCCAATAGTGGGGGGTGGGTAACTAGCCGCCCCCCTTATATTTGTATCTATATTTATATAATTTTATACTTGTTTTGTTTTTTTTTATGTGGCGCCTGCGCCATTTATATTACCCCCGGGGGAGCATTGTTCCTCCGGGGGAACACATTTTTATTGGATCTTAATAATTTTCAATAAATGGCGTTTATCTGTTCTTATCAGCTTAATATCTGATACGATTCCCATTGGGAATCCAGTATATTAAACTGATTTTTGGAGGTGGGTGAGGTGACGGGAGCTCGCTCCGGCCTTGCCGCGGGTTGGCCTGGTATTGCAGTACCTCCAGGACTGGCCCAATTATCCTTTCCAATTTTATATTCCTCCCTTTAATAAGGTTTGAGGAACGGCAAGGCCATCCACCTTTACCAAAAATCAGTTTTCCGTACCTTGTCCCTGCCGCGACCGATTTTACCGGTGTCGCGGTACTCTTTATAGGACTTGTAATTATTCCGGGCTCTCTACACCCGTTTGAATTTAGGGACTTAGGTTTATTCTAGTCATTCCTCCTGAGAGCCTTTACACTCTCCGGAGGAATTTTAACTTTGATTTTATTTTCGCGACTTTTATCTTACGCTCGGTCGGGAAGCGATTAGTATTAAGTTTTATTTTATCGTTCAGTGTTCTGTGTTAATTTATTAAGTTCAGTGTCGCGCGGTGTGTAGTGTCGGTAACTGCGTGCATAGTCCAGTCAAGATATCATTTTTCAAAAAAATAATTGCGGACAGGTCGATTTTTTGAGGGTCGATGGAGGGGTGCCTCCCGAGTCTCCAGCCAAATTTGCACCCTCGCCAACCCCTGGAGAGGGGTGCAATAGGGGTAGTTTCTTATTTTTTTTTTTTGAAATTTTTTTTTCTAACTTGTAGAGAATAATATTTTCTACAACTTTGCCTAATAAAATTTTTTTTTAACTTTCATTTTTAACGGTCTAGCGCCCATTATACGGGAAAACATTCACCATACTTATTTATTACGGTTCAGGAAATATACGAACGAAAGGTTGAATAGCTGGTTTTTCCATGCCGTTTCATTGACAACTGTCTCCCGATCTTTCAACAAAAAAACGCAGTCTAACCACTTCGGGGTTTTGCGTAATAGGGGTGGTCTCATTATTTTGGGGCGGTTTTTTTATGGGTCACTTGTACTTAATAAAAATCTGTACAGCGTTATTTCCTTATAGTTAATTTTTTAAACGTTGTTATTAACCAGTAGAGGCCTCAAAATGTATGAAAAATGTTTGCGGCTACAGTATTGGTTTTTGTCTCTTGCTTACAGGTTTGAGAAAGGAATGCAAGGAATGTAGTGAATACCTGCCTTTTTGAAGGTATTTTGATATAACGGTTCACACCGTTCGATATTCTTGGAACATAACCATAAGTTAAGTCCAGCCTGTACACCTCGTTTAATCCCATGCGGTCTGATTTGGTAATGAGTACCAATCGTTGTGAAGTCGTTGATGGTGGTTGGCTACTGCATAGAGTAGTGTGGCGCAAAGATACGACAATACGGCAAATTTGTGACCAGTATGTTGAATATGTTAGACAGCATTTTATGGGGAATGTCTTCATCATATTTGACGGCTATCCAGACAACGAAAAAGACTGGGACACAAAAACATACGAACGTTTACGTCGCGCTAACAAACAAACATCGCCTGATTATGTTTTTGACGACTCCACAGTACTACTGGCAAGTCAAGAAAAATTTATCGTAAATGAACGAAATAAGAAAACCTTTCTTGTCATCCTTTCTACATATCTGCGGCAATCCGGCATTGAAGTTCTACAAGCTGTAGAAGATGCCGACGTGTTAATCGTGTCCACAGCTCTGGAGAGATCAGCAGTGTTTGACGAAATATATATAATCGGTGAAGACATTGACTTGTTGGTGCTGTTAGCCGGATTGTGCTCAGAATCAACCACCAACGTGTTTTTTAGGAAGCCTGGGCGTGGACAGAAGCCACAACACATTTATTCCACAAGCAGTTGGAAACACTCATCCCAAACACGGAAGTGGATACCGTTTTTACATGCGTTCAGTGGTTGCGACACCACCTCCTCCATGTTCGGTTTTGGAAAAGGAAAACTCATCACAACGATAGAACAAGATCCCGAACTACAAAAATTTGTTCCGTTCTTCTACAATAAACGTAATGATACTGAAACAGTGACTTTTGCAGGAGAACGCATTATGATCGCATTGTATGGTGGTGATGGTAAGGACGATTCCTTGGACGCTTTGCGTTACAAATGTTTCATCCGATCAACGGCTAAACTTAGAAGCAATCTTTCCACGCTCCCACCGACTACAGACGCAGCCAAGCAACATTCCCTAAGAACGTACCACCAAATGCAAATGTGGCTTGGCCAGTACCTAGATGCAGATGAATGGGGCTGGGAAAAGCAAGCACGAGGTTGGATGCCATGTATGACAACAAGAGACCCTGCTCCAGCACAGCTTTTGAAGCTCATATCATGCCAATGCGCAGGACCATGCCGTGTAGCCTGCGGTTGTCGCAAAGCCGGTCTGAAGTGCACAGCAATCTGTAAACACTGTGCGGGTGAGACCTGTGAGAACGTGCAAGTTTTACCAACAATTGCAGATGACGACAATGTCAGCGATGATGAAGATCTTAACGATCACAACAGGCAAACAAGTGCCCATGAACCACTCGTCGACGAAGAGGAAATTTTGACTGACGATGACCATGCAGAAGCCATAAGCGCACCCGGTCCTTCCTCAAAGAGAGGACGGTTCAAATGAGGGGAAAACTGTCCTTGAAATTATCTTTGCACGATCGTGAATTAAGCCTTCTGGGGAAATCACGTAAAAAAAAACGCGCCCAGAACTCTACCTCAAGGGTGGTGTGGAAATGAGTTCAACCTTTTGTTCGTATATTTCCTGAATCGTAATAAATAAGTATGGTGAATGTTTTCCCGTATAATGGGCGCTGGACCGTTAAAAATAAAAGTTAAAAAAAATTGTATCAGGCAAAGTTTTAGAGAATATTATTCTCTACAAGTTAGGAAAAAAAATTTCGAAAAAAAAATTATAAGAAACAACCCCTATTGCAACCCCCTGCAGGGGTTGCGGAGTGTGATTTTTTTGTTGGAAGCTCGGGAGACAGTTGTCGATGAAACGGCATGGAAAAACCAGCTATTCAACCTTTCGTTCGTATATTTCCTGAACCGTAATAAATAAGTATGGTGAATGTTTTCCCGTATAATGGGCGCTAGAACGTTAAAAATAAAAGTTAAAAAAAAATTTTATTAGGCAAAGTTGTAAAGAATATTATTCTCTACAAGTTAGAAAAAAAAATTTCAAAAAAAAAATAAATAAGAAACCACCCCTATTACACCCCTCTCCAGGGGTTGGCGAGGGTGCAAATTTGGCTGGAGACTCGGGAGGCACCCCTCCATCGACCCTCAAAAAATCGACCTGTCCGCAATTATTTTTTTGCACCCCCTATAGAGAGGGTCTAGTTTTACTGGACTAGCAGTGTCGTAATTTATTTTGTGCTGTCTCTCTGTGTGCCGCGCAGAGAGTTCGCGAGTGCGGAGTGTTCGCGGATAACCCCCTTGGAGGCGCTACCGGAGGACGCAGTCGCCGTCCCAACGTTAAGTGGTCGGAGGTAGGTAGAGTGTTCTTTCCCCCTCCTTATCGTCCAACTCCCTTTCCTCAATCGAGCTCCTTACCGGTAACGGGAGGGAGTAATCGAGGGAGGAAACGGTTTTAACCCCTTTGAATTTCCCGGTTCCCTTCCATCAGCCCCCACTCGCCTGCCAGCGAGCTTTGCTCTAAGGCATCCGAGTGTCGGTTGCTGTAAGGCGACCTAACCCTACCCTACTTTTCCCTTCTAACCTCCCCCGGTGTTTAGGCGCTCTGCTGCGCGCGTCGCTCCTTGGAGCGATCCCCGCGGCTAAGTGCCCATCGGAGTCCCTAACCTCTTTGCACGGGTGGTGACAGCTGTCATCGTGCGAGCTACTCCGAGGAGTGACTCCCGCGCGTCAGTTGCCGCCATCTTCCTTATCCCCTCTAGTGCGAGGAGTTAGTCGGTTTGTGGCGGGAAACTGTCACGCCGCCTGGCGAATCCCCTAGAGTACCCTCTCCTAGTTAGTTTAGCTTAACCGTCGGTTAAGTTCCCGGTTAAGACACTCCGACCACTGCGAGATGGCGACACCACCACGCGTTCCTCTGAGGATCGAGGTACCTCTACCGGAGGTATTTCGATGCCCGGTCTGCTACGGCGGTTCGGGCCTAATTCGATCCAAGGGGTGTTTTAAAGGGAATGCGGAGCTGTCAAAGCACCTGGCCCTTATGGCCAGGAATAATGAGCCGGCTCATGCGGGGTTGTATATTGAGTATGCGTGCTCGCAGTGCTCCTTCGTCGGAAAGGGCAGGTATGCCCTTAAAGACGTTAAGGCGCACTTCGAGCGATCGCATCCCCGTTCGACAGCTCCCACCCAATCGACAGCCAGCACATCTGGCATCAATACCTCCGCCCCCGCGAGCTCTCGACCCGCGACTACTACACGTAGCGCGGGCGTAAGGACTCTAAGAGCGGCGATAAGTGCGACGGCGACGACGACGGGTGCCACGAGGACACCACCATCGACCTCGGCCACGACGACCACCACCGTGGCAGCCTCCATCTCTACCACCAGGAGGACGGGAGGAGCAGCGACCCAGATGACGTTGACCTTTGGGCCGACGCGGCAGGTTCCGGCCACACAACACCTCGTGCGGACTGCCGGGGCGACGGGAGTCACCGTCCCCCTTCGACCCTCGCCATCTACATCTTCGAGCGGGGGTCCATCAAGAGCGTCGACCCAGAGGCCGAACATCCGAGGAGCCGATACCATGCGGAGCGCGCTCGGGGGAACGCGGACATCTAGTTCCCCCCACCCCGGTCCATCAACATCCTCTGGCCGGGGACCAACTCCACCTCCTCGACGGAGTGGAAGCGGTGCAACGACCACCTCTGCGCCGACTTCCACCCGTCCCTCGCAGACGACCACCACGCGAGGAGTGACGACCAGGCGAGGACGTGCGACTAGCGCCCCGCCTGTGTCCCCAAGAGTCACGAGGAGTAAGGTGAGGAGAACGCGAGCGGCAACCGAGGATCGGTCTCCCGAACGTCCGAGGCAGCAGTTCCGGCGATCACCACCGGTCACCGCTGGGACGACTTTCGCGGACGTCGTCGCAACTCCCCCCACGCCCGTCGTCGCCCCCGTCGCCAGCGAGGGAGCAACAGCGCCGGTAACAACGACAGTGCCAACCCTGGAGCAGCAGCGGCAGGAGATCCGCCAACGGCTACAGCTGCTACAGGGAAGGCAGCCCTTCGTCGTCCTCGAAAGGATTCCGGACCTTCCGACGACCCCGCCCAGCGACATCATAGTGCCCACCTCAAGTCCGGTAACCACGATCACCGCCACTACCATTACCACCTCGGTATGTGGCGGGCCGATCTGCTCTACGGCCGTCCATCCCGGGAGGATAAGTCCCCCCCGAACGCCACCAAGGATGGAGGACGTGATCGTGGAGGAAGAGGAGGAGATACCGGACGAGGCGCCTGCAGTAACATCCGATGCAGGTGCCGGGAGCGAGGAAGAGGAGGTGAGAGAGATCCCCGCCAGACGCCTCAGCGACGGAGCTGTCACCCTCTCCGTCGCGGGACGACCAAGGGTCTTAAGATCTGGTCGTCCCAGGCGATCCGTAATAATATCAAGCGGATCGTCGTCGTCGTCGTCGAGCGACGACGAGGTGTTCTGGCGGAACACCTCTTTTCCTCAAACACCCGCTCCCCCAGAGGTGGAAGTACTGCCTCATACGCCCGAACTGGAGGCAGTAAGGAGGAGATACTCGGCGACCCGTGAGTATCTCGCAGGGGTTGTCGAGTACCATGCGGGAAGTCGGGAGGTCCCGGACGAAGAAGAGGAGGAGATCCGGAGGAGAGTCCGGGCGGAGGCGGCTGCGAGGCCACCGCCCTCACCACCACCAGCGGCCCGCTCAACACCAGAGGGTCGCATCGAGGACTCCCCCCGGACAGCTGCAGCAGCAACACCACCAGCAGCAGCAGCGGCAGCAGCAACAACACCAGCAGCTGCCACGAGGACGACGAGGGTGGCAACGACTGCGACGCAGACGACACCAACCATCACGGCGTCGACATGGGCCCCAGCAGGTCTGGAGCGCCGACCTGACGCGCCACCGCGCGACGCTAGAGGTACGACTGAGGTAGGAGGGCATCGCGGATTCAATTCTTCGCGTCGCGACCGGACCGCACCGTTTCAGCGTCCGGTAAGTCCCTCGCTACACGATCACGGTGGTGGTTTCGTCGATGGTCCCCGGGCGCCCGGGCGGGCTCACCCTTTAGTTCCCCCACCCCCTCGACAGGGTGCCTCGGCCTCCCGAAGGCGGCCAGATCCGGCCCGCAGTGGTGCGGGAGGACTGGGCGTGCCGCGCGGCGCCGGGGGTGTCGGGTCTGGTAGGGTCAACGCCCAGCCAACGCTGCCAGATGGCTCTGCGCCTCAGCCTCCTTTTAGCGAGACTGAGTGCGTCGAGCTCATCGAAGCGGCTGAGGCTGTCTCGTCGATAGGCGAGTTGGAAGCGCTGGCAAGGCGACTTGCCACGCGTTTTCAGGCTGCGACTCCTGCTGGGCCCGGCGCCTCCGGTGCGCGAAATGCTCCCCGGCGTGGGGGCGGTCGGCCGCGCCGGAGGCGGGCAGCCGAGGATACGAACCCGGAGCGAGTGGCTGATCATTCGGATCAGCCTGATCCCCCGCTTCCTCCCCCCATGGATCGCGTGAGTCGTGCGACTCACATCCAGCGCTTGTACAGACAAGACCCCCGGCGCGCTTTTCGCGAGGTGATGCAGGGCCCTACCGTTCAGTGTGCTGTGCCACGCGATAGGGTCCGTCATCACTTCGAGGAAGTGTATCGCCGGCGTGAGGACCCGGAAGGTCTTGTCGGGGGCTGGCCGACTGAGCCCCCGTTGCAGGACGATAACGACGCGCTGGTGTCACCCTTCAGTCAGCTGGAGGTACTCCGTCGGCTCAAGAACGCGGCTAATACCGCGCCTGGACCCGACGGTCTTACCTATCGCGACTTGCGAAGGGTTGACCCCGGTGCGTGTGTCCTGACTGCGGTTTATAACGCCTGCCGCAGGCTGGAAGCGATCCCTGAGGGTTGGAAGACTTCCAACACCGTCTTGGTGTACAAGAAAGGGGATCGGGATGACCTGAGTAATTGGCGCCCGCTCGCGATGGGTTCGGTTCTCGCCAAGCTGTTCGCCGCCGTCGTGGCCGATCGCCTCACCGTATGGGCGACGCGCAACGGCCGCATCAGTCCTTCACAGAAGGGCTTCCTGAAGTACGAGGGATGCTACGAGCATTCCTTCGTGCTTCAGGAGGCCATTCAGGACGCACGTCGGACTGGAAAGGAGGTAGTGGTGGCGTGGTTGGACCTCCGAAATGCTTTCGGTTCGGTCCCCCACGTCTCCATTGCAGCCGCGCTGGAGGGAGCCCAGGTGCCTGCATCTCTCCGCCGTTTGGTGGCGAGTATGTACCGAGGGGCCACTACGAGGGTGAGAACTGCGGATGGTTACACCTCGGAGGTGAACATCCAGTCGGGTGTAAAACAAGGTTGCCCGTTGAGCCCCATAGTGTTCAACCTCGCTCTCGAGCCCGTACTTCGTGCCCTTGCATCCTCGGATGCGGGGTACGATTTACGCGGGACGAGATTGAACACTCTGGCGTATGCGGACGACCTTGCGCTGGTTGCCAGCGACCCCGCCGGGATGCGACTCCTCCTGTCCGCAGCGGAGAGGGCAGCACAGCGGATTGGCCTGCACTTTAACCCGGCTAAATGTGCCACTCTGCATATGAACTGCAGAAGAGGGCGCCGGGTGCTGCCGACTGTGTTCCCTCTCCAAGGAGAGCCCGTTCGCGCGTTATCGGACCGCGACGAATACCCCCACTTGGGTACGCCCACCGGTGCCAACGTGAGCCAGACCCCAATAAAGGCGCTCGTTGACATCGTTGAGTGCCTCAAGGCGATCGATGCCTCGTTGCTCGCCCCTTGGCAGAAGTTCGACGCGGTAGCCAAGTTTGTGCTGCCGCGTATGGACTTCGGTCTAAGGGGAATGAGGATGGAAAAGGGGCCACTCGGTGAAGTCGACCGCCAACTGAAAAGGCTGGCCAAAGGCTGGTTCCATCTCCCTCAGCGCGCGAGCGCGGAAGTGGTCTTCCTACCTCCATCTATGGGGGGAGGAGGGCTACTTCCGCTAGCTGATCTCGCGGACGCGCTCACCATCGCACACGCCTTCAGAATGCTGACGGCGGAGGATGAGGTGGTGAGAACAATCGCGAGTAGCGGGTTGAGGGCGGCGGTCAGGAAGCGGCTCGGCCGAGAGCCGTGCATGGATGACGTGGCGGAATACCTTTCCGGTTCGCTGGAGGGGGATTTCGCCAGGCACGGGGGGGACGTTAAGTCCCTCTGGACCTCGGCACGTGACGCCGCCCGGAGGCAGTCAACGAAGCTCGGCGTGCGTTGGACGTGGTCTGACGAACGTGAGGAGCTGGCGATCGTGTTGCGAGCGACTCGTGACCGATTGACGATCGTACCACCAGCCGCACGCTCGCAGATAGTGCACCGGATGAGGGTTGCGCTGGTCGAGTACTACCGCGGAACCTTGCTGGCGAAGCGGGACCAGGGTAAGGTCCACGAGGTGTCGGGACGGGCGAAGTGGTCTAACCATTTCCTCCGGACTGGCGGCTTTACGCGTTTTGCCGACTGGCGTTTCATTCATCGAGCGCGTCTCAATGTCTTGCCTCTGAACGGAGCTAGGCCTTGGGAGGCGAACGATAAACGATGCCGGCGGTGCGGGAGCGCCCTCGAGACACTACCCCATGTGCTCGGACATTGCACCCCTCACTCCAACGCGATTCAGCGCCGGCACGATGCGATTGTCGATCGGATCGTAAAAGCACAGCAACTGCCTGGCGTCGTGACCACGAACCGCCCTGTGGCAGGGGTGGTTGGGGAGTTGGCACAACTTCGGCCGGATATAGTTATCCGGGATGACCGGTCACGTGTCATCACCATCTTGGACGTGACGGTGCCCTTTGAGAACCGTCTGCAGTCTTGGGATGAGGCCAGAGCGCGGAAATACGCCAAGTACGCGCCCCTGGCGGACCAGCTGCAGGCGCAAGGGTACCGAGTTGTGGTTGACGCCTTTATCGTGGGTGCCCTCGGGTCGTGGTACTGGGGCAATGAGAAAGTGTTGAGATGGCTACGAATATCTTCGTGGTATGCGTCGATGATGCGCCGACTCATTGTCTCGGACACGATCCGATGGTCCCGCGATATCTACGTGGAACACCTCACTGGCGCTAGGCAGTATGCACCGCTTGAGCCCGAAAGTAATGAGTGATATTTACCCTCCTGCCTTGGTCAGCGGATGAGGTGGCTCTTGTGATGTTAGGTACCGGCCTTCTTGCTTCATCTCCATATCATTCTTTCACCTATTGTATATATTATCATTCATCCATCCAAGTCATGTCATCCACCGTCATTACCGCACGCCGGCTACCTAAAACAAAATTGTAATTGCTACTACGTACTTTTTTTTTTTTTTTTATCCTTATTTTATATATTATTTATTCTTATTATATTAATCGTGCCACCCATCCTGCCTCGCTAGTAATTATCGCTATTTCCTTATAGCTATACTGCTGGCTATTTATATTATACAAGTGCTATTACATTCTACGATAAATTAGCCTAAGATACTTACCGATACTTACCATATTTGATCAGGCCTCTGCGGGGATAAAACCCGTATAGCCTGTAGCCAGTAGTATCTATGTGTGTTGCCCACCGCATTGTGATATTGTCTTGTGTTGTCCGTGTGTTGTCCGGTACTGTTCTTGTTCCGTGCGGTGGAGCTGGTACCCCCGGGCCGGCCGGCCTCGGTCTGCTGTAAAGTGGATCGGGGGGTGGCTGGTCCGTGGGTATCGCTGGATTTCTGTTGTGTGGTCCCGTTATTGTCCCTCGGATACAGTGGCGCCACATCCCCCGACCGTAGGACGGCGGGGGGCCCCCAGTATTTACTTTGTTAGGACCCGCCGAAACCAATAAATTTCTTTCCTTACTATGGCGGGCCCTCAATAGTGGGGGGTGGGTATTAAGCCGCCCCCCTTACATTTGTATTCATATTATTGTACGTTTTTTTAATTGTTTTGTTGTCGGCGCCACGCGCCATTTACCCCCGGGGGAGCATTGTTCCTCCGGGGGAACACATCTTTATTGTAATGTTTTTAATGTTTCAATAAATGGCTTCGTATCTGTTCTTATCAGCTTAATATCTGATACGATTCCCATTGGGAATCCAGTATATTAAACTGATTTTTGGAGGTGGGTGAGGTGACGGGAGCTCGCTCCGGCCTTGCCGCGGGTTGGCCTGGTATTGCAGTACCTCCAGGACTGGCCCAATTATCCTTTGCAATTTCATATTCCTCCCTTTAATAAGGTTTGAGGAACGGCAAGGCCATCCACCTTTACCAAAAATCAGTTTTCCATACCTTATCCCTGCCGCGACCGACTTTACCGGTGTCGCGGTATTCTTTTATAGGACTTATAATTATTCCGGGCTCTCTACACCCGTTTGAATTTAGGGACTTAGGTTTATTCTAGTCATTCCTCCTGAGAGCCTTTACACTCTCCGGAGGAATTTTAACTTTGATTTTATTTTCGCGACTTTTATCTTACGCTCGGTCGGGAAGCGATTAGTATTAAGTTTTATTTTATCGTTCAGTGTTCTGTGTTAATTTATTTCAGTGTCGCGCGGTGTAAAGTGTCGGTAACTGCGTGCAGTGTCGTTTAAGTTATTTGTGCTGTCCCTCTGTGTGCCGCGCAGAGAGTTCGCGAGTGCGGAGTGTTCGCGGATAACCCCCTTGGAGGCGCTACCGGAGGACGCAGTCGCCGTCCCAACGTTAAGTGGTCGGAGGTAAGTAGAGTGTTCTCTCCCCCTCCTTATCGTCCAACTCCCTTTCCTCAATCGAGCTCCTTACCGGTAACGGGAGGGAGAAATCGAGGGAGGAATCGGTTTTAACCCTTTTGAATTTCCCGGTTCCCTTCCATCAGCCCCCACTCGCCTGCCAGCGAGCTTCGCTCTAAGGCATCCGAGTGTTGGTTGCTGTAAGGCGACCTAACCCTACCCTACATTTCCCTTCTAACCTCCCCCGGTGTCAGGCGCTCTGCTGCGCGCGTCGCTCCTTGGAGTGATCCCCGCGGCTAAGTGCCCATCGGAGTCCCTAACCTCTTTGCACGGGTGGTGACAGCTGTCATCGTGCGAGCCACTCCGAGGAGTGACTCCCGCGCGTCAGTTGCCGCCATCTTCCTTATCCCCTCTAGTGCGAGGAGTTAGTCGGTTTGTGGCGGGAAACCGTCACGCCGCCTGGCGAATCCCCTAGAGTACCCTCTCCTAGTTAGTTTAACTTAACCGTCGGTTAAGTTCCCGTTTAGTGTACTCCGACCACTGCGAGATGGCGACACCACCACGCGTCCCTCTGAGGATCGAGGTTCCTCTTCCGGAGGAATTTCGATGCCCGGTCTGCTACGGCGGTTCGGGCCTTATTCGCTCCAAGGGGAGCTTTAAAGGGAATGCGGAGCTGTCAAAGCACCTGGCCCTTATGGCCAGGAATAATGAGCCGGCTCATGCGGGGCTTTTTATTCAATATGCGTGCTCGCAGTGCTCCTTCGTCGGAAAGGGCAGGTATGCCCTTAAAGACGTTAAGGCGCATTTCGAGCGATCGCATCCCCGTTCGACAGCTCCCACCCAATCGACAGCCAGTACATCTGGCATTAATACCTCCGCCCCCGCGAGCTCTCGACCCGCGACTACCACGCGTAGCGCGGGAGTAAGGACCTTAAGAGCGGCAATAAGTGCGACGGCGACGACGACGGGTGCCACGAGGACACCACCATCGACCTCGGCCACGACGACCACCACCGTGGCAGCCTCCATCGCTACCACAAGGAGGACGGGAGGATCAGCGACCCAGATGACGCTGACCTTTGGGCCGACGCGGCAGGTTCCAGCCACACAACACCTCGTGCGGACTGCCGGGGCGACGGGAGTCACCGTCCCCCTTCGACCCTCGCCATCTACATCCTTGAGCGGGGGTCCATCAAGAGCGTCGACCCAGAGGCCGAACATCAGAGGAGCCGATACCATGCGGAGCGCGCTCGGGGGAACGCGGACATCTAGTTCCCCCCGCCCCGGTCCATCAACATCCTCTGGCCGGGGACCAACTCCACCTCCTCGACGGAGTGGGAGCGGTGCAACGACCACCTCTGCGCCGACTTCCACCCGTCCCTCGCAGACGACCACCACGCGAGGAGTGACGACCAGGCGAGGACGTGCGACCAGCGCCCCGCCTGTGTCCCCAAGAGTCACGAGGAGTAAGTTAAGGAGAACGCGAGCGGCCACCGAGGATCGGTCTCCAGAGCGCCCGCGGCAGCAGTTCCAGCGATCGCCTCCGGTCACCGCTGGGACAACGTACGCGGACGTCGTCGCAACTCCCCCCACACCCGTCGTCGCCCCCGTCGCCAGCGAGGGAGCAACAGCGCCGGTAACAACGACAGTGCCAACCCTGGAGCAGCAGCGGCAGGAGATCCGCCAACGGCTACAGCTGCTACAGGGAAGGCAGCCCTTCGTCGTCCTCGAAAGGATTCCGGACCTTCCGACGACCCCGCCCAGCGACATCATAGTGCCCACCTCAAGTCCGGTAACCACAATCACCGCCACTACCATTACCACCTCGGTATGTGGCGGGCCGATCTGCTCGACGGCCGTCCATCCAGGGAGGAGATCACCCCCTCGGACACCACCAAGGATCGAGGACGTGATTGTGGAGGAGGAAGAGGAAGTACCGGACGAGGCGCCTGCAGTAACACCCGATGCAGGTGCCGGGAGCGAGGAGGAGGAGGTGAGAGAGATCCCCGCCAGACGCCTCAGCGACGGAGCTGTCACCCTCTCCGTCGCGGGACGACCAAGGGTCTTAAGATCTGGTCGTCCCAGGCGATCCGTAATAATATCGAGCGGATCGTCGTCGTCGTCGTCGTCGAGCGACGACGAGGTGTTCTGGCGGAACACCTCTTTTCCTCTCACACCTGCTCCCCCGGAGGTGGAGGTCTTACCGCACACACCAGAACTGGAGGCGGTAAGACGAAGATACTCGGCGACCCGTGAGTATCTCGCAGGGGTCGTCGAGTACCACGCGGGAAGTCGGGAGGTCCCGGACGCGGAAGAAGAGGAGATCCGGAGGAGAGTCCGGGCGGAGGCAGCTGCGAGGCCACCGCCCCCACAACCAGCGGCCCGATCAACACCAGAGGGTCGCACTGAGGACTCCCCCCGGACAGCTGCAGCAGCAACACCACCAGCAGCAGCAGCGGCAGCAGCAACAACATCAGCAGCTGCCACGAGGACGGCGAGGACGGCAACGACCGCCACGCAGACGACGCCGACCATCGCGGCGTCGACATCGGCCCCAGCTGGCCTGGAGCGCCGACCGGACGCGCCACCGCGTGACACACGAGGTAGGACTGAAGCAGGGGGGCATCGCGGATTCAATTCTGCGCGTCGCGACCGGACCGCACCGTCTCAGCGTCCGGTAAGTCCCTCGCAGCATGGTCATGGTGGTGGTGTCGTTGATGGTCCCCGGGCGCCCGGGCGGGCTCACCCTTTAGTTCCCCCACCCCCTCGACAGGGTGCCTTGGCCTCCCGAAGGCGGCCAGATCCGGCCCGCAGTGGTGCGGGAGGACTGGGCGTGCCGCGCGGCGTCGGGGGTGTCGGGCCTGGTAGGGTCAACGCCCAGCCAACGCTGCCAGATGGCTCTGCGCCTCAGCCTCCTTTTAGCGAGACTGAGTGCGTTGAGCTCATTGAAGCGGCTGAGGCTGTCTCGTCAATAGACGAGTTGGAAGCGCTGGCGAGGCGACTCGCCACGCGTTTTCAGGCTGCGACTCCTGCTGGGCCCGGCGCCTCCGGTGCGCGAAATGCTCCCCGACGTGGGGGCGGTCGGCCGCGCCGGAGACGGGCAGCTGAGGACACGAACCCGGAGCGAGTAGCTGATCATTCGGATCAGCCTGATCCCCCGCTTCCTCCCCCCATGGATCGCGTGAGCCGTGCGACTCACATCCAGCGTCTCTATAGACAGGACCCCCGGCGTGCATTTCGCGAGGTGGTGCAGGGCCCTGCCGTCCAGTGTGCGGTGCCACGCGGTAGGGTTCTTCATCACTTCGAGGAGGTGTATCGCCGGCGTGAGGACCCGGAAGGTCTTGTCGGGGGCTGGCCGACTGAGCCCCCTTTGCAGGACGATAATGACGCGCTGGTGTCCCCCTTCAGTCAGCTGGAGGTACTCCGTCGGCTCAAGAACGCGGCTAATACCGCGCCTGGACCCGACGGTCTTACCTATCGCGACTTGCGAAGGGTTGACCCCGGTGCGTGTGTCCTGACTGCGGTTTATAACGCCTGCCGCAGGCTGGAAGCGATCCCTGAGGGTTGGAAGACTTCCAACACCGTCCTGGTGTACAAGAAAGGGGATCAGGACGATCTGAGTAATTGGCGCCCACTCGCGATGGGGTCGGTTCTCGCTAAGCTGTTCGCCGCCGTCGTGGCCGATCGTCTCACCGTATGGGCGACGCGCAACGGCCGCATCAGTCCTTCACAGAAGGGCTTCCTGAAGTACGAGGGATGCTACGAGCACTCCTTCGTGCTTCAGGAGGCCATTCAGGACGCACGTCGGACTGGAAAGGAGGTGGTGGTGGCGTGGTTGGACCTCCGAAATGCTTTCGGTTCGGTCCCCCACGTCTCCATCGCAGCCGCGCTGGAAGGAGCCCAGGTGCCTGCATCTCTCCGCCGTTTGGTGGCGAGCATGTACCGAGGGGCCACTACTAGGGTGAGGACTGCGGATGGTTACACCTCGGAGGTGAACATCCAGTCGGGTGTAAAACAAGGTTGCCCGTTGAGCCCCATAGTGTTCAACCTCGCTCTCGAGCCCGTACTTCGTGCCCTTGCATCCTCGGATGCGGGGTACGATTTACGCGGGACGAGATTGAACACTCTGGCGTATGCGGACGACCTTGCGCTGGTTGCCAGCGACCCCGCCGGGATGCGACTCCTCCTGTCCGCAGCGGAGAGGGCAGCACAGCGGATTGGCCTGCACTTTAACCCGGCTAAATGTGCCACTCTGCATATGAACTGCAGAAGAGGGCGCCGGGTGCTGCCGACTGTGTTCCCTCTCCAAGGAGAGCCCGTTCGCGCGTTATCGGACCGCGACGAATACCCCCACTTGGGTACGCCCACCGGTGCCAACGTGAGCCAGACCCCAATAAAGGCGCTCGTTGACATCGTTGAGTGCCTCAAGGCGATCGATGCCTCGTTGCTCGCCCCTTGGCAGAAGTTCGACGCGGTAGCCAAGTTTGTGCTGCCGCGTATGGACTTCGGTCTAAGGGGAATGAGGATGGAGAAGGGGCCACTCGGTGAAGTCGACCGCCAACTGAAAAGGCTGGCCAAAGGCTGGTTCCATCTCCCTCAGCGCGCGAGCGCGGAAGTGGTCTTCCTACCTCCATCTATGGGGGGAGGAGGGCTACTTCCGCTAGCTGATCTCGCGGACGCGCTCACCATCGCACACGCCTTCAGAATGCTGACGGCGGAGGATGAGGTGGTGAGAGCAATCGCGAGTAGCGGGTTGAGGGCGGCGGTCAGGAAGCGGCTCGGCCGAGAGCCGTGCATGAACGACGTGGCGGAATACCTTTCTGGTTCGCTGGAGGGGGATTTCGCCAGGCACGGGGGGGACGTTAAGTCCCTCTGGACCTCGGCACGTGACGCCGCCCGGAGGCAGTCAACGAAGCTCGGCGTGCGTTGGACGTGGTCTGACGAACGTGAGGAGCTGGCGATCGTGCTGCGAGCGACTCGAGACCGATCGACCATCGTACCACCAGCCGCACGCTCGCAAATAGTGCACCGGATGAGGGTTGCACTGGTCGAGTACTACCGCGGAACCTTGCTGGCGAAGCGGGACCAGGGTAAGGTCCACGAGGTGTCAGGACGGGCGAAGTGGTCTAACCATTTCCTCCGGACTGGCGGCTTTACGCGTTTTGCCGACTGGCGTTTCATTCATCGAGCGCGTCTCAATGTCTTGCCTCTGAACGGAGCTAGGCCTTGGGAAGCGAACGATAAACGATGCCGGCGGTGCGGGAGCGCCCTCGAGACACTACCCCATGTGCTCGGTCATTGCACCCCTCACTCCAACGCGATTCAGCGTCGGCATGATGCGATTGTTGATCGGTTAGCGAAAGCATTGCGACTGCCTGGGGTCATCTCCACTAATCGCCCTGTGGCAGGGGTGGTTGGAGACCTCGCGCAACTTCGGCCTGATCTCGTTATACGAGACGACCGGTCGCGTCTTATCACCATCTTAGACGTGACGGTGCCCTTCGAAAATCGCATCCAGTCATGGGATGAAGCTAGGGCTAGGAAACATGCCAAGTACCAGCCCTTAGCTGACCAGCTGCGTGCGCAAGGGTATCAAGTTGTTGTCGATGCCTTCATTGTAGGGGCCCTCGGATCGTGGTACTGGGGGAATGAAAAGGTGTTGAGATGGCTACGGATTTCTCCGTGGTATTCATCGATGATGCGCCGGCTCATTGTCTCGGACACTATTCGTTGGTCCCGGGACATTTATGTGGAGCATTTGACCGGCGTCAGGCAGTATGCGCCCTTGCCACCCGAGAATATTAACGGATAATATTGGCCCTCCTGCTTTGGTCCTGGGAAGGGTTGGCACTTCATGGGCAACAGTATCTCGTCTCGCATCCATCTCATCAAAACTCGCCTATTGTAAATATGATCATTCATTGCACTCACCTCATTCACCGCCATTTGTCTTGCTACTGGTTGCCCAACTGATATTTACTTAACCTAATTTGATTATCTAACTATGTACTTGAACTATTACTTACCTGATTATTTATACCATTTTATATATACAATTTTAGTCATTATTTACAAATTTTATTGCGGGGCCACCCTTCCCCCTCACATAGAATACGAAGGTTCCTATACATTATACGTCTAATCGCTACGGTCCGTACTACAGTGCTATTAATATTGTCATGATTTAACTTAACCTAATTTAAATAATTTACTTACCACGTAGTACCGACCGGAAGCGATTGAAATTAAAATTTAATAAATATATTATGCGAACTATTAAGATTTGTGTTGCCCACCGCACTGTGGGTCTCGTCCGGTGTTGTCCTGTGTTGTCCTGTGTGTCTCTGTTGTGCGGTGGAGCGGTACCCTATAGGCCGGCCGACCTCGGTCCGTCGTAAGGTGGGCTGAGGTCGGCTGGTCACGGGGTACCACTGGATTTCTGTTGTGTGGTGCGTGAGTGTGATTGTCCCCCAGATACAGTGGCGCCACATCCCCCGACCGCAGGGCGGCGGGGGGTCTAATGTATAAATTGGAAGGGTCCGCCGAAATAAATAAATTCTTTCCCATGATGATAATGGCGGGCCCCTAATAGTGGGGGGTGGGTATGTAGCCACCCCCCTTATATTTTTATATATGCATTCACCGTATGTGACATCTGTCTTGTTTCTGTTCGTCTGGCGCCACGCGCCATTACCCCTGGGGGAGCTTTGTTCCTCCGGGGGAACACATCTTTATTGTATGTATTCGTGTAATTGTACAATAAATGGCTCGTATCTGTTCTTATCAGCTTAATATCTGATACGATTCCCATTGGGAATCCAGTATATTAAACTGATTTTTGGAGGTGGGTGAGGTGACGGGAGCTCGCTCCGGCCTTGCCGTGGGTTGGCCTGGTATTGCAGTACCTCCAGGACTGGCCCAATTATCCTTTCCAATTTATAATTCCTCCCTTTAATAAGGTTTGAGGAACGGCAAGGCCATCCACCTTTACCAAAAATCAGTTTTCCTGTACCTTGTCCCTGCCGCGACCGATTTTACCGGTGTCGCGGTACTCTTTATAGGACTTAGAATTATTCCGGGCTCTCTACACCCGTTTGAATTTAGGGACTTAGGTTTATTCTAGTCTTTCCTCCTGAGAGCCTTTACACTCTCCGGAGGAATTTTAAAGTCTTACGCTCTCGGTCGGGAAGCGATTAGTTTAAGTTTTATTGCTCAGTGTTCAGTGTTAGTTTAAGTTCAGTGTCGCGCGGTGTAGTGTCGGTAACTGCGTGCAGTGTCGTTAATTTATTTGTGCTGTCCCTCTGTGTGCCGCGCAGAGAGTTCGCGAGTGCGGAGTGTTCGCGGATAACCCCCTTGGAGGCGCTACCGGAGGACGCAGTCGCCGTCCCAACGTTAAGTGGTCGGAGGTAAGTAGAGTGTTCTTTCCCCCTCCTAGTCGTCCAACTCCCTTTCCTCAATCGAGCTCCTTACCGGTAACGGGAGGGAGTAATCGAGGGAGGAATCGGTTTTAACCCTTTTGAATTTCCCGGTTCCCTTCCATCAGCCCCCACTCGCCTGCCAGCGAGCTTTGCTCTAAGGCATCCGAGTGTCGGTTGCTGTAAGGTGACCTAACCCTACCTGACATCCTTTCTAACTTCCCCCGGTGTTTAGGCGCTCTGCTGCGCGCGTCGCTCCTTGGAGCGATCCCCGCGGCTAAGTGCCCATCGGAGTCCCTAACCTCTTTGCACGGGTGGTGACAGCTGTCATCGTGCGAGCCACTCCGAGGAGTGACTCCCGCGCGTCAGTTGCCGCCATCTTCCTTATCCCCTCTAGTGCGAGGAGTTAGTCGGTGTGTGGCGGGAAACTGTCACGCCGCCTGGCGAATCCCCTAGGGTAACCTTTCCTAGTTAGTTTAGCTTAACCGTCGGTTAAGTTTCCCGGTTACTCCGACCACTGCGAGATGGCGACACCACCACGCGTCCCTCTGAGGATCGAGGTTCCTCTCCCGGAGGAATTTCGATGCCCTGTCTGCTACGGCGGCACGGGCCTAATTCGCTCCACGGGGCGTTTTAAGGGGAATGCGGAGCTGTCGAAGCACCTGGCCCTTATGGCCAGGCGAAATGAGCCGGCTCATGCGGGGCTCTTTATACAGTATGCGTGCTCGAGGTGTTCCTACATTGGACAGGGGAAGTATCCTCTGAAAGATGTGAAGGCGCACTTCGGGCGCGCACATCCCCGCGCGGCAGCCTCCCCCCCATCGACGGCCAGTACATCTGGCACTAATACCTCCGCCCCCGCGAACTCTCGACCCGCGACTACTATACGTAGCGCGGGCGTAAGAACAATAAGAGCGGCGATAAGTGCGACGGCGACGACGACGGGTGCGACGAGGACACCACCATCCACGACCTCGGCCACGACGACCACCACCGTGGCAGCCTCCATCGCAACAACTAGGAGGATGGGAGGACCAGCGACCCGGATGACGCTGACCTTTGGGCCGACGCGGCAGGTTCCAGCCACCCAACACCTTGTGCGGACTGCCGGGGCGACGGGAGTCACCGTCCCCCTACGACCCTCGCCATCTACATCTTCGAGCGGGGGTCCCACTAGAGCGTCGACCCAGAGGCCAAACATCCGAGGAGCCGATACCATGCGGAGCGCGCTCGGGGGAACGCGGACATCTAGTTCCCCCCGCCCCGGTCCATCAACATCTTCTGGACGGGGATCAACTCCACCTCCTCGACGGAGTGGAAGCGGTGCAACGACCACCTCTGCGCCAACTTCCACCCGTCCCTTGCAGACGACCACCACGCGAGGAGTGACGACCAGGCGAGGACGTGCGACCAGCGCCCCGCCTGTGTCCCCAAGAGTCACGAGGAGTAGGGCCAGGAGTCAGAGAGCCGCCACAGAGGATCGGTCTCCCGAACGGACGCAGCAGAGGTTCCGGCGATCACCTCCGGTCACCGCCGGGACAACTTTTGCGGCCATTGTTGCGACCACCCCTACGCCCGTCGTTGCCCCCGTCGCCAGCGAGGGAGCACCGACACCAGCCACAACGACAGCACCAACCCTCCAGCAGCAGCGCGAAGAAATTCGCCAACGTCTACTGCTGCTGCAGGGCGGACAGCCCTTCGTCGCCCTCGGAGGTCTTTTGGACCCCCCGACGACCCCGCCCAGCGAGACTACCATTCCCACCTCCAGTCCGGTAGCCACGATCACCGCCACTACCATTACCACCTCGGTATGTGGCGGGCCGATCTGCTCTACGGCCGTCCATCCCGGGAGGACAAGTCCCCCCCGAACGCCACCAAGGATGGAGGACGTGATCGTGGAGGAAGAGGAGGAGATACCGGACGAGGCGCCTGCAGTAACATCCGATGCAGGTGCCGGGAGCGAGGAAGAGGAGGTGAGAGAGATCCCCGCCAGACGCCTCAGCGACGGAGCTGTCACCCTCTCCGTCGCGGGACGACCAAGGGTCTTAAGATCTGGTCGTCCCAGGCGATCCGTAATAATATCTAGCGGATCGTCGTCGTCGTCGTCGAGCGACGACGAGGTGTTCTGGCGGAACACCTCTTTTCCTCAAACACCTGCTCCCCCGGAGGTGGAAGTACTGCCTCATACGCCCGAACTGGAGGCAGTAAGGAGGAGATACTCGGCGACCCGTGAGTATCTCGCAGGGGTCGTCGAGTACCACGCGGGAAGTCGGGAGGTCCCGGACGACGAAGAGGAGGAGATCCGGAGGAGAGTCCGGGCGGAGGCAGCTGCGAGGCCGCCGCCCCCACCACCACCAGCGGCCCGATCAACACCTGAGGGCCGCACCGAGGACTCACCCCGGACAGCTGCAGCAGCAACACCACCAGCAGCGGCAGCGGCAGCAGCAACAACACCAGCAGCTGCCATGAGAACGGCGAGGACGGCAACGACCGCCACGCAGACGACGCCGACCATCGCGGCGTCGACTTCGGCCCTAGCTGGCCTGGAGCGCCGACCTGACGCGCCACCGCGCGACACTCGAGGAAGGACTGAGGTAGGAGGGCATCGCGGATTCAATTCTTCGCGCCGCGACCGGACCGCACAGTTTCAGCGTCCGGTAAGTCCCTCGCTACACGATCACGGTGGTGGTTTCGTCGATGGTCCCCGGGCGCCCGGGCGGGCTCACCCTTTAGTTCCCCCACCCCCTCGACAGGGTGCCTCGGCCTCCCGAAGGCGGCCAGATCCGGCCCGCAGTGGTGCGGGAGGACTGGGCGTGCCGCGCGGCGCCGGGGGTGTCGGGCCTGGTAGGGTCAACGCCCAGCCAACGCTGCCAGATGGCTCTACGCCTCAGCCTCCTTTTAGCGAGACTGAGTGCGTCGAGCTCATCGAAGCGGCTGAGGCTGTCTCGTCAATAGACGAGTTGGAAGCGCTGGCAAGGCGACTTGCCATGCGTTTTCAGGCTGCGACTCCTGCTGGACCCGGCGCCTCCGGTGCGCGAAATGCTCCCCGGCGTGGGGGCGGTCGGCCGCGCCGGAGGCGGGCAGCCGAGGATACGAACCCGGAGCGAGTGGCTGATCGTTCGGATCAGCCTGATCCCCTGCTTCCTCCCCCCATGGATCGCGTGAGTCGTGCGACTCACATCCAGCGCTTGTACAGACAAGACCCCCGGCGTGCATTTCGCGAGGTGATGCAGGGCCCTACCGTTCAGTGTGCTGTGCCACGCGATAGGGTTCTTCATCACTTTGAGGAAGTGTATCGCCGGCGTGAGGACCCGGAAGGTCTTGTCGGGGGCTGGCCGACTGAGCCCCCTTTGCAGGACGATAACGACGCGCTGGTGTCACCCTTCAGTCAGCTGGAGGTACTCCGTCGGCTCAAGAACGCGGCTAATACCGCGCCTGGACCCGACGGTCTTACCTATCGCGACTTGCGAAGGGTAGACCCCGGTGCGTGTGTCCTGACTGCGGTTTATAACGCCTGCCGCAGGCTGGAAGCGATCCCTGAGGGCTGGAGGACTTCCAACACCGTCTTGGTGTACAAGAAAGGGGATCGGGATGACCTGAGTAATTGGCGCCCGCTCGCGATGGGTTCGGTTCTCGCCAAGCTGTTCGCCGCCGTCGTGGCCGATCGCCTCACCGTATGGGCGACGCGCAACGGCCGCATCAGTCCTTCACAGAAGGGCTTCCTGAAGTACGAGGGATGCTACGAGCATTCCTTCGTGCTTCAGGAGGCCATTCAGGACGCACGTCGGACTGGAAAGGAGGTAGTGGTGGCGTGGTTGGACCTCCGAAATGCTTTCGGTTCGGTCCCCCACGTCTCCATTGCAGCCGCGCTGGAGGGAGCCCAGGTGCCTGCATCTCTCCGCCGTTTGGTGGCGAGTATGTACCGAGGGGCCACTACGAGGGTGAGAACTGCGGATGGTTACACCTCGGAGGTGAACATCCAGTCGGGTGTAAAACAAGGTTGCCCGCTGAGCCCCATAGTGTTCAACCTCGCTCTCGAGCCCGTACTTCGTGCCCTTGCATCCTCGGATGCGGGGTACGATTTACGTGGGACGAGATTGAGTACTCTGGCGTACGCGGACGACCTTGCGCTGGTTGCCAGCGACTCCGCCGGGATGCGACTCCTCCTGTCCGCAGCGGAGAGGGCAGCACAGCGGATTGGCTTGCGCTTTAACCCGGCCAAATGTGCCACTCTGCATATGAACTGCAGAAGAGGGCGCCGGGTGCTGCCGACTGTGTTCCCTCTCCAAGGAGAGCCCGTTCGCGCGTTATCGGACCGCGACGAATACCCCCACTTGGGTACACCCACCGGTGCCAACGTGAGCCAGACCCCAATAAAGGCGCTCGTTGACATCGTTGAGTGCCTCAAGGCGATCGATGCCTCGTTGCTCGCCCCTTGGCAGAAGTTCGACGCGGTAGCCAAGTTTGTGCTGCCGCGTATGGACTTCGGTCTAAGGGGAATGAGGATGGAGAAAGGGCCACTCGGTGAAGTCGACCGCCAACTGAAAAGACTGGCGAAAGGCTGGTTCCATCTCCCTCAGCGCGCGAGCGCGGAAGTGGTCTTCCTACCTCCATCTATGGGGGGAGGAGGGCTACTTCCGCTAGCTGATCTCGCTGATGCGCTCACCATCGCACACGCCTTCAGAATGCTGACGGCGGAGGATGAGGTGGTGAGAACAATCGCGAGTAGCGGGTTGAGGGCGGCGGTCAGGAAGCGGCTCGGCCGAGAGCCGTGCATGAATGACGTGGCGGAATACCTTTCCGGTTCGCTGGAGGGGGATTTCGCCAGGCACGGGGGGGACGTTAAGTCCCTCTGGACCTCGGCACGTGACGCCGCCCGGAGGCAGTCAACGAAGCTCGGCGTGCGTTGGACGTGGTCTGACGAACGTGAGGAGCTGGCGATCGTGTTGCGAGCGACTCGTGACCGATCGACGATCGTACCACCAGCCGCACGCTCGCAGATAGTGCACCGGATGAGGGTTGCGCTGGTCGAGTACTACCGCGGAACCTTGCTGGCGAAGCGGGACCAGGGTAAGGTCCACGAGGTGTCGGGACGGGCGAGGTGGTCTAACCATTTCCTCCGGACTGGCGGCTTTACGCGTTTTGCTGACTGGCGCTTCATTCATCGAGCGCGTCTCAATGTCTTGCCTCTGAATGGAGCTAGGCCTTGGGAGGCGAACGATAAACGATGCCGGCGGTGCGGGAGCGCCCTCGAGACACTACCCCATGTGCTCGGACATTGCACTCCTCACTCCAACGCAATTCAGCGTCGGCACGATGCGATTGTGGATCGGTTAGCGAAAGCATTGCGACTGCCTGGTGTCGTCTCCACTAATCGCCCTGTGGCAGGGGTGGGTGGAGACCTCGCGCAACTTCGGCCTGATCTCGTTATACGAGACGACCGGTCGCGTCTTATCACTATCTTAGACGTGACGGTGCCCTTTGAAAATCGCATACAGTCATGGGATGAAGCTAGGGCTAGGAAGCATGCCAAGTACCAGCCCTTAGCCGACCAGCTGCGTGCGCAGGGGTACCAGGTTGTTGTCGATGCCTTCATTGTGGGGGCCCTCGGATCGTGGTACTGGGGGAATGAAAAGGTGTTGAGATGGCTTCGGATTTCTCCGTGGTATTCATCAATGATGCGCCGGCTCATGGTCTCGGACACTATCCGTTGGTCCCGGGACATCTATGTGGAGCATTTGACCGGCGTCAGGCAGTATGCACCTCTTGCACACGAAAGTATTGACGATTAACTATTGCCTTCCTGCTTTGGTCTTGGGAAGGGTTGGCATTATATGGGTAACAGTATTTTTTTTTTTTTTTTTTTTTTTTTTCTTCGCATCCATTCCATCAAATTCGCCTATTGTAAATAAGATCACCCATCGCACTCACCTCATTCATCTTCATCTATCATCGGGCTGTTCCCCAACTAGTATATACTTAGGTTAATTAATATACCGTGCAATTTGATTTATACAATTTTATTATTTAGACAATTTTATTGCGGTGCCAACCCTCCCCCCTCATGTAGAATACTAAGATCTTTAAATTATATATACTTAAATGCTACGGTCGTACTACAGTGCCATTAATATTATTGTGGTTTAACTTAGCCTAACTTAATCTAAATAGTCCATTTACCACGTAGTACTTACCGGATGCAATTGATGTTAAATTAAATATATTATTTATGTGAGTTGTTAAGATATGTGTTGCCCACCGCACTGTGTTGTGTCCTGTGTTGTCCATGTGTTGTCCCGTCTGTCTTTGTTGTGCGGTGGAGCTGGTACCCCTTGGCCGGCCGGTCTCGGTCCACCGAAAGATGGATCGAGGGCTGGCTGGTCAAGGGGTGCCGCTGGATTTCTGTCGTTTGCGTGGTGTCCTGTGCCCGTCCCTTAGATACGTTGGCGCCACTACCCCTGACCGCAGGACGGCGGGGGGATACCAGTATTATATTGTCAGGACCTGCCGAAATCAATAAAGTTACCTATGTATTATGGCGGGTCCTCAATAGTGGGGGGTGGAAAGTTAGCCGCCCTCCTTATATTTATATTGTTACTTTAATCCTAACATTTTACTTATTGTTGTTTTTGGTTGGCGCCACACGCCATTACCCCCGGGGGAGCATTGTTCCTCCGGGGGAACACATCTTATTGTATTCGTTCTTCGTTGCAATAAATGGCTTCGTATCTGTTCTTATCAGCTTAATATCTGATACGATTCCCATTGGGAATCCAGTATATTAAACTGATTTTTGGAGGTGGGTGAGGTGACGGGAGCTCGCTCCGGCCTTGCCGTGGGTTGGCCTGGTATTGCAGTACCTCCAGGACTGGCCCAATTATCCTTTCCAATTTATAATTCCTCCCTTTAATAAGGTTTGAGGAACGGCAAGGCCATCCACCTTTACCAAAAATCAGTTTTCCGTACCTTGTCCCTGCCGCGACCGATTTTACCGGTGTCGCGGTACTCTTTATAGGACTTAGAATTATTCCGGGCTCTCTACACCCGTTTGAATTTAGGGACTTAGGTTTATTCTAGTCTTTCCTCCTGAGAGCCTTTACACTCTCCGGAGGAATTTTAAAGTCTTACGCTCTCGGTCGGGAAGCGATTAGTTTAAGTTTTATTGCTCAGTGTTCAGTGTTAGTTTAAGTTCAGTGTCGCGCGGTGTAGTGTCGGTAACTGCGTGCAGTGTCGTTAATTTATTTGTGCTGTCCCTCTGTGTGCCGCGCAGAGAGTTCGCGAGTGCGGAGTGTTCGCGGATAACCCCCTTGGAGGCGCTACCGGAGGACGCAGTCGCCGTCCCAACGTTAAGTGGTCGGAGGTAAGTAGAGTGTTCTCTCCCCCTCCTAGTCGTCCAACTCCCTTTCCTCAATCGAGCTCCTTACCGGTAACGGGAGGGAGTAATCGAGGGAGGAATCGGTTTTAACCATTTTGAATTTCCCGGTTCCCTTCCATCAGCCCCCACTCGCCTGCCAGCGAGCTTTGCTCTAAGGCATCCGAGTGTCGGTTGCTGTAAGGTGACCTAACCCTACCCTACATTTCCCTTCTAACCTCCCCCGGTGTTTAGGCGCTCTGCTGCGCGCGTCGCTCCTAAGAGCGATCCCCGCGGCTAAGTGCCCATCGGAGTCCCTAACCTTAAAGCCCGGGTGGTGACAGCTGTCATCGTGCGAGCCACTCTGAGGAGTGACTCCCGCGCGTCAGTTGCCGCCATCTTCCTTATCCCCTCTAGTGCGAGGAGTTAGTCGGTTTGTGGCGGGAAACCGTCACGCCGCCTGGCGAATCCCCTAGAGTACCCTCTCCTAGTTAGTTTAACTTAACCGTCGGTTAAGTTCCCAGTTAACGAACTCCGACCACTGCGAGATGGCGACACCACCACGCGTTCCTCTGAGGATCGAGGTACCTCTACCGGAGGTATTTCGATGCCCGGTCTGCTACGGCGGTTCGGGCTTAATCCGCTCCAAGGGGAGTTTTAAAGGGAATGCGGAGCTGTCTAAGCACCTGGCCCTTATGGCCAGGAATAATGAGCCGGCTCATGCGGGGCTTTACATAGAATATGCGTGCTCGCAGTGCTCCTTCGTCGGGAAGGGCAGGTATGCCCTTAAAGACGTTAAGGCGCATTTCGAGCGATCGCATCCCCGTTCGACAGCTCCCTCCCAATCGACAGCCAGTACATCTGGCATCAATACCTCCGCCCCCGCGAGCTCTCGACCCGCGACTACTACACGTAGCGCGGGCGTAAGGACAGTAAGAGCGGCAATAAGTGCGACGGCGACGACGACGGGTGCCACGAGGACACCACCATCGACCTTGGCCACGACGACCACCACCGTGGCAGCCTCCATCGCTACCACAAGGAGGACGGGAGGATCAGCGACACAGATGACGTTGACCTTTGGGCCGACGCGGCAGGTTCCAGCCACACAACACCTCGTGCGGACTGCCGGGGCGACGGGAGTCACCGTCCCCCTTCGACCCTCGCCATCTACATCTTCGAGCGGGGGTCCATCAAGAGCGTCGACCCAGAGGCCAAACATCAGAGGAGCCGATACCATGAGGAGCGCGCTCGGGGGAACGCGGACATCTAGTTCCCCCCGCCCCGGTCCATCAACATCCTCTGGCCGGGGACCAACTCCACCTCCTCGACGGAGTGGGAGCGGTGCAACGACCACCTCTGCGCCGACTTCCACCCGTCCCTCGCAGACGACCACCACGCGAGGAGTGACGACCAGGCGAGGACGTGCGACCAGCGCCCCGCCTGTGTCCCCAAGAGTCACGAGGAGTAAGTTAAGGAGAACGCGAGCGGCCACCGAGGATCGGTCTCCAGAGCGCCCGCGGCAGCAGTTCCAGCGATCGCCTCCGGTCACCGCTGGGACAACGTACGCGGACGTCGTCGCAACTCCCCCCACACCCGTCGTCGCCCCCGTCGCCACCGAGGGAGCAACAGCGCCGACCACGACAGCAACAATGCCGACCCTGGAGCAGCAGCGGCAGGAGATCCGCCAGCGGTTACAGCTGCTTCAGGGAAGGCAGCCCTTCGTCGTCCTCGAGAGGATCGCGGACCCTCCGACGACCCCGCCCAGCGATATAATAATCCCCACCTCCAGCCCGGTAACCACAATCACCGCCACTACCATCACCACCTCGGTATGTGGCGGGCCGATCTGCTCGACGGCCGTCCATCCAGGGAGAAGATCACCCCCTCGGACACCACCAAGGATCGAGGACGTGATTGTGGAGGAGGAAGAGGAGACGCCGGAAATGGCGCCCGCCGGAACATCAGATGCGGGTGCCGGGAGCGAGGAAGAGGAGGTGAGAGAGATCCCCGCCAGACGCCTCAGCGACGGAGCTGTCACCCTCTCCGTCGCGGGACGACCAAGGGTCTTAAGATCTGGTCGTCCCAGGCGATCCGTAATAATATCGAGCGGATCGTCGTCGTCGTCATCGAGCGACGACGAGGTGTTCTGGCGGAACACCTCTTTTCCTCTCACGCCTGCTCCCCCGGAGGTGGAGGTCTTGCCGCACACGCCAGAACTGGAGGCGGTAAGACGAAGATACTCGGCGACCCGTGAGTATCTCGCAGGGGTCGTCGAGTACCACGCGGGAAGTCGGGAGGTCCCGGATGATGAGGAAGAGGAGATCCGGAGGAGAGTCCGGGCGGAGGCGGCTGCGAGGCCAACGCCCCCACCACCAGCGGCCCGATCAACACCGGAGGGTCGCATTGAGGACTCCCCCCGGACAGCTGCAGCAGCAACACCACCAGCAGCAGCAGCGGCAGCAGCAACAACATCAGCAGCTGCCACGAGGACGGCGAGGACGGCAACGACCGCCACGCAGACGACGCCGACCATCGCGGCGTCGACATCGGCCCCAGCTGGCCTGGAGCGCCGACCGGACGCGCCACCGCGTGACACACGAGGTAGGACTGAAGCAGGGGGGCATCGCGGATTCAATTCTGCGCGTCGCGACCGGACCGCACCGTCTCAGCGTCCGGTAAGTCCCTCGCAGCGTGGTCATGGTGGTGGTGTCGTTGATGGTCCCCGGGCGCCCGGGCGGGCTCACCCTTTAGTTCCCCCACCCCCTCGACAGGGTGCCTTGGCCTCCCGAAGGCGGCCAGATCCGGCCCGCAGTGGTGCGGGAGGACTGGGCGTGCCGCGCGGCGCCGGAGGTGTCGGGCCCGGTAGGGTCAACGCCCAGCCCACGCTGCCAGATAGCGCTGCGCCTCAGCCTCCTTTTAGCGAGACTGAGTGCGTCGAGCTCATCGAATCGGCTGAGGCTGTCTCGTCGATAGACGAGTTGGAAGCGCTGGCAAGGCGACTTGCCACGCGTTTTCAGGCTGCGACTCCTGCTGGGCCCGGCGCCTCTGGTGCGCGAAATGCTCCCCGGCGTGGGGGCGGTCGGCCGCGCCGGAGGCGGGCAGCCGAGGATACGAACCCGGAGCGAGTGGCTGATCATTCGGATCAGCCTGATCCCCCGCTTCCTCCCCCCATGGATCGCGTGAGTCGTGCGACTCACATCCAGCGTCTGTATAGACAAGACCCCCGGCGTGCATTTCGCGAGGTGATGCAGGGCCCTACCGTTCAGTGTGCTGTGCCACGCGATAGGGTTCTTCATCACTTCGAGGAAGTGTATCGCCGGCGTGAGGACCCGGAAGGTCTTGTCGGGGGCTGGCCGACTGAGCCCCCTTTGCAGGACGATAACGACGCGCTGGTGTCACCCTTCAGTCAGCTGGAGGTACTCCGTCGGCTCAAGAACGCGGCTAATACCGCGCCTGGACCCGACGGTCTTACCTATCGCGACTTGCGAAGGGTTGACCCCGGTGCGTGTGTCCTGACTGCGGTTTATAACGCCTGCCGCAGGCTGGAAGCGATCCCTGAGGGTTGGAAGACCTCCAACACCGTCTTGGTGTACAAGAAAGGGGATCAGGATGACCTGAGTAATTGGCGCCCGCTCGCGATGGGTTCGGTTCTCGCCAAGCTGTTCGCCGCCGTCGTGGCCGATCGTCTCACCGTATGGGCGACGCGCAACGGCCGCATCAGTCCTTCACAGAAGGGCTTCTTGAAGTACGACGGATGCTACGAGCATTCCTTCGTGCTTCAAGAGGCCATTCAGGACGCACGTCGGACTGGAAAGGAGGTGGTGGTGGCGTGGTTGGACCTCCGAAATGCTTTCGGTTCGGTCCCCCACGTCTCCATCGCAGCCGCGCTGGAGGGAGCCCAGGTGCCTGCATCTCTCCGCCGTCTGGTGGCGAGTATGTACCGAGGGGCCACTACGAGGGTGAGAACTGCGGATGGTTTCACACCGGAGGTGAACATCCAGTCGGGTGTAAAACAAGGTTGCCCGTTGAGCCCCATAGTGTTCAACCTCGCTCTCGAGCCCGTACTTCGCGCCCTTGCATCCTCGGATGCGGGGTACGATTTACGCGGGACGAGATTGAACACTCTGGCGTATGCGGACGACCTTGCGCTGGTTGCCAGCGACCCCGCCGGGATGCGACTCCTCCTGTCCGCAGCGGAGAGGGCAGCACAGCGGATTGGCCTGCACTTTAACCCGGCTAAATGTGCCACTCTGCATATGAACTGCAGAGGAGGGCGCCGGGTGCTGCCGACTGTGTTGCCTCTCCAAGGAGAGCCCGTTCGCGCGTTATCGGACCGCGACGAATACCCCCACTTGGGTACGCCCACCGGTGCCAACGTGAGCCAGACCCCAATAAAGGCGCTCGTTGACATCGTTGAGTGCCTCAAGGCGATCGATGCCTCGTTGCTCGCCCCTTGGCAGAAGTTCGACGCGGTAGCCAAGTTTGTGCTGCCGCGTATGGACTTCGGTCTAAGGGGAATGAGGATGGAGAAAGGGCCACTCGGTGAAGTCGACCGCCAACTGAAAAGGCTGGCAAAAGGCTGGTTCCATCTCCCTCAGCGCGCGAGCGCGGAGGTGGTCTTCCTACCTCCATCTATGGGGGGAGGAGGGCTACTTCCGCTAGCTGATCTCGCGGATGCGCTCACCATCGCACACGCCTTCAGAATGCTGACGGCGGAGGATGAGGTGGTGAGAGCAATCGCGAGTAGCGGGCTGAGGGCGGCGGTCAGGAAGCGGCTCGGCCGAGAGCCGTGCATGGATGACGTGGCGGAATACCTTTCCGGTTCGCTGGAGGGGGATTTCGCCAGGCACGGGGGTGACGTTAAGTCCCTCTGGACCTCGGCACGTGACGCCGCCCGGAGGCAGTCAACGAAGCTCGGCGTGCGTTGGACGTGGTCTGACGAACGTGAGGAGCTGGCGATCGTGTTGCGAGCGACTCGTGACCGATCGACGATCGTACCACCAGCCGCACGCTCGCAGATAGTGCACCGGATGAGGGTTGCGCTGGTCGAGTACTACCGCGGAACCTTGTTGGCGAAACGGGACCAGGGTAAGGTCCACGAGGTGTCAGGACGGGCGAAGTGGTCCAACCATTTCCTCCGGACTGGCGGCTTTACGCGTTTTGCCGACTGGCGCTTCGTTCATCGAGCGCGTCTCAATGTCTTGCCTCTTAACGGAGCTAGGCCTTGGGACGCGAACGATAAACGATGCCGGCGGTGCGGGAGCGCCCTCGAGACACTGCCCCACGTGCTCGGACATTGCACCCCTCACTCCAACGCAATTCAGCGTCGGCATGATGCGATCGTCGATCGGTTAGCGAAAGCATCGCGACTGCCTGGTGTCGTCTCCACTAATCGCCCTGTGGCAGGGGTGGTTGGGGACCTCGCGCAACTTCGGCCTGATCTCGTTATACGAGACGACCGGTCGCGTCTTATCACTATCCTAGACGTGACGGTACCCTTCGAAAATCGCATCCAGTCATGGGATGAAGCTAGGGCTAGGAAACACGCCAAGTACCAGCCCTTAGCCGACCAGCTGCGTGCGCAAGGGTATCAAGTTGTTGTCGATGCCTTCATTGTAGGGGCCCTCGGATCGTGGTACTGGGGGAATGAAAAGGTGTTGAGATGGCTACGGATTTCTCCGTGGTATTCATCAATGATGCGCCGGCTCATTGTCTCGGACACTATCCGTTGGTCCCGGGACATCTATGTGGAGCACTTGACCGGCGTCAGGCAGTATGCGCCCCTTGCGCCCGAGAATATTGATGAATAATATTGGCCCTCCTGCCTTGGTCCTTGGAAGGGTTGGCGTTATATGGGCAACAGTGGCTAGCTTCGTATCCATCCCATTAAACTCGCCTATTGTAAATATGATCATCCATTACATTCATCTCACTCATCGTCATTTATCATGTAACTGGTTGCCCAACCGATATCTACTCGAACTAATGTGCTCATCTAGCTATATACTTAAATTATTATTTATATACTTGACTATTTACACCATTTTATTTACACAATTTTATTATTTACAAAATTTTATCGCGCTGCCACCCTTCCCCCTCTGCATAGAATACTAAGGTTTCTTTAATTCGTATATCTAATCGCTACGGTTCGTACTACAGTGCTATTAATATTATTGTAACTTAACTTATCCTAATTTAAATAACTTACCTACCACGTAGTACTTGCCGGACGCGATTTAAGTTAAACTAAATATAATACGTTTGATTTACCGAGACTTGTGTTGCCCACCGCACTGTGTCCTGTCCGGTGCTGTCATGTGTTGTCCTGTTTGTCTTTGTTGTGCGGTGGAGCGGTACCCCTGGGCCGGCCGTCCTCGGTCCGCTGGAAAGTGGACTGGAGCTGGCTGGTCATGGGGTGCCACTGGATTTCTGTTGTGTGGTGTCCTGTGTATGTCCCCCAGATACGATGGCGCCACATCCCCTGACCGCGGTGCGGCGGGGGACCAATGATATATATTGTAAGGGCCCGCCGAACAAATAAATCAACTTTTTTCGCAATGATAAAGGCGGGCCCAATAGTGGGGGGTGGGTTAGTAGCCACCCCCCTTATATTTTTTATATACGTATTCATCGACTGTGTTCGGTACTTGTTTATTGTTTTAGCGCCAAGCGCCATTACCCCCGGGGGAGCATTGTTCCTCCGGGGGAACACATCTTATTGTATTCGTTCTTCGTTGCAATAAATGGCTTCGTATCTGTTCTTATCAGCTTAATATCTGATACGATTCCCATTGGGAATCCAGTATATTAAACTGATTTTTGGAGGTGGGTGAGGTGACGGGAGCTCGCTCCGGCCTTGCCGCGGGTTGGCCTGGTATTGCAGTACCTCCAGGACTGGCCCAATTATCCTTTCCAATTTTATATTCCTCCCTTTAATAAGGTTTGAGGAACGGCAAGGCCATCCACCTTTACCAAAAATCAGTTTTCCTGTACCTTGTCCCTGCCGCGACCGATTTTACCGGCGTCGCGGTACTCTTTTATAGGACTTATAATTATTCCGGGCTCTCTACACCCGTTTGAATTTAGGGACTTAGGTTTATTCTAGTCATTCCTCCTGAGAGCCTTTACACTCTCCGGAGGAATTTTAACTTTGATTTTATTTTCGCGACTTTTATCTTACGCTCGGTCGGGAAGCGATTAGTCTAAGTTTTATTTCTGTGTTAAGTGTCTAGAGTAAGTTCAGTGTCGCGCGGTGTGTACAGTGTCGGTAACTGCGTGCAGTGTCGTTTAATTTATTTTGTGCTGTCCCTCTGTGTGCCGCGCAGAGAGTTCGCGAGTGCGGAGTGTTCGCGAATAACCCCCTTGGAGGCGCTACCGGAGGACGCAGTCGCCGTCCCAACGTTAAGTGGTCGGAGGTAAGTAGAGTGTTCTTTCCCCTTCCTTATCGTCCAACTCCCTTTCCTCAATCGAGCTCCTTACCGGTAACGGGAGGGAGTAATCGAGGGAGGAATCGGTTTTAACCCTTTTGAATTTCCCGGTTCCCTTCCATCAGCCCCCACTCGCCTGCCAGCGAGCTTTGCTCTAAGGCATCCGAGTGTCGGTTGCTGCAAGGCGACCTAACCCTACCCTGCATTTCCCTTCTAACCTCCCCCGGTGGTTAGGCGCTCTGCTGCGCGCGTCGCTCCTAAGAGCGATCCCCGCGGCTAAGTGCCCATCGGAGTCCCTAACCTCAAAGCCCGGGTGGTGACAGCTGTCATCGTGCGAGCCACTCTGAGGAGTGACTCCCGCGCGCCAGTTGCCGCCATCTTCCTTATCCCCTCTAGTGCGAGGAGTTAGTCGGTTTGTGGCGGGAAACTGTCACGCCGCCTGGCGAATCCCCTAGAGTACCCTCTCCCAGTTAGTTTAGCTTAACCGTCGGTTAAGTTCCCGTTTAGTGTACTCCGACCACTGTGAGATGGCGACACCACCACGCGTTCCTCTGAGGATCGAGGTACCTCTACCGGAGGTATTTCGATGCCCGGTCTGCTACGGCGGTTCGGGCTTAATTCGATCCAAGGGGTGTTTTAAAGGGAACGCGGAGCTGTCAAAGCACCTGGCCCTTATGGCCAGGAATAATGAGCCGGCTCATGCGGGGTTATATATTGAATATGCGTGCTCGCAGTGCGCCTTCTTCGGAAAGGGCAGGTATGCCCTTAAAGACGTTAAGGCGCATTTCGAGCGATCGCATCCCCGTTCGACAGCTCCCTCTCAATCGACGGCCACTACATCCGGCCAAAATACCTCCGCCCCCGCGAGCTCTCGACCCGCGACTACCACGCGTAGCGCGGGAGTAAGGACCCTAAGAGCGGCGATTAGTGCGACGGCGACGACGACGGGTGCCACGAGGACACCACCATCGACCTGGGCCACGACGACTACCACCGTGGCAGCCTCCATCGCTACCACAAGGAGGACGGGAGGAGCAGCGACCCAGATGACGCTGACCTTTGGGCCGACGCGGCAGGTTCCAGCCACCCAACATCTTGTGCGGACTGCCGGGGCGACGGGAGTCACCGTCCCCCTCCGACCCTCGCCATCTACATCTTCGAGCGGGGGTCCATCAAGAGCGTCGACCCAGAGGCCAAACATCCGAGGAGCCGATACCATGCGGAGCGCGCTCGGGGGAACGCGGACATCTAGTTCCCCCCGCCCCGGTCCATCAACATCCTCTGGCCGGGGACCAACTCCACCTCCTCGACGGAGTGGGAGCGGTGCAACGACCACCTCTGCGCCGACTTCCACCCGTCCCTCGCAGACGACCACCACGCGAGGAGTGACGACCAGGCGAGGACGTGCGACCAGCGCCCCGCCTGTGTCCCCAAGAGTCACGAGGAGTAGAGCCAGGAGACAGCGAGCGGCTACTGAGGATCGGTCTCCCGAACGTCAGAGGCAGCAGTTCCGGCGATCACCTCCGGTCACCGCTGGGACGACTTTCGCGGACGTCGTCGCAACTCCCCCCACACCCGTCGTCGCCCCCGTCGCCAGCGAGGGAGCAACGGCACCGCCTACGACATCAACAGTGCCGACCCTGGAGCAGCAGCGGCAGGAGATCCGCCAGCGCCTACAGCTGCTACAGGGTGCACAGCCCTTCGTCGCCCTCGGAGGATTCCTGGACCCCCCGACAACCCCGCCCAGTGAGACTATCATCCCCACCTCAAGTCCGGTAGCCACGATCACCGCCACTACCATTACCACCTCGGTATGTGGCGGGCCGATCTGTTCTACGGCCGTCCATCCCGGGAGGATAAGTCCTCCCCGAACACCACCAAGGATGGAGGACGTGATCGTGGAGGAAGAGGAGGAGATACCGGAAGAGGCGCCCGCCGTAACACCAGATGCGGGTGCCGGGAGCGAGGAAGAGGTGAGAGAGATCCCCGCCAGACGCCTCAGCGACGGAGCTGTCACCCTCTCCGTCGCGGGACGACCAAGGGTCTTAAGATCTGGTCGTCCCAGGCGATCCGTTATAATATCTAGCGGATCGTCGTCGTCGTCGTCGAGCGACGACGAGGTGTTCTGGCGGAACACCTCCTTTCCTCTCACGCCTGCTCCCCCGGAGGTGGAGGTCTTACCGCACACACCAGAACTGGAGGCGGTAAGACGAAGATACTCGGCGACCCGTGAGTATCTCGCAGGGGTCGTCGAGTACCACGCGGGAAGTCGGGAGGTCCCGGACGACGAAGAAGAGGAGATCCGGAGGAGAGTCCGGGCGGAGGCGGCTGCGAGGCCACCGCCCTCACCACCACCAGCGGCCCGATCAACACCCGAGGGCCGCACCGAGGACTCACCCCGGACAGCTGCAGCAGCAACACCACCAGCAGCAGCAGCGGCAGCAGCAACAACATCAGCAGCTGCCACGAGGACGGCGAGGACGGCAACGACCGCCACGCAGACGACGCCGACCATCGCGGCGTCGACATCGGCCCCAGCTGGCCTGGAGCGCCGACCCGACGCGCCACCGCGCGACACTCGAGGTAGGACTGAGGCAGGGGGGCATCGCGGATTCAACTCATCGCGCCGCGACCGGACTGCATTAGTTCAGCGTCCGGTAAGTCCCTTGCAGCATGGTCATGGTGGTGGTTTCGTCGATGGTCCCCGGGCGCCCGGACGGGCTCCCCCGTTAGTTCCCCCACCCCCTCGACAGGGTGCCTCGGCCTCCCGAAGGCGGCCAGATCCGGCCCGCATTGGTGCGGGGGGACTGGGCGTGCCGCGCGGCGCCGGAGGTGTCGGGCCTGGTAGGGTCAACGCCCAGCCAATGCTGCCAGATGGCTCTGCGCCTCAGCCTCCTTTTAGCGAGACTGAGTGCGTCGAGCTCATCGAAGCGGCTGAGGCTGTCTCGTCGATAGACGAGTTGGAAGCGCTGGCAAGGCGACTTGCCACGCGTTTTCAGGCTGCGACTCCTGCTGGGCCCGGCGCCTCTGGTGCGCGAAATGCTCCCCGGCGTGGGGGCGGTCGGCCGCGCCGGAGGCGGGCAGCCGAGGACACAAACCCGGAGCGAGTAGCTGATCATTCGGATCAGCCTGATCCCCTGCTTCCTCCCCCCATGGATCGCGTGAGTCGTGCGACTCACATCCAGCGCTTGTACAGACAAGACCCCCGGCGTGCATTTCGCGAGGTGATGCAGGGCCCTACCGTTCAGTGTGCTGTGCCACGCGATAGGGTCCTTCATCACTTCGAGGAAGTGTATCGCCGGCGTGAGGACCCGGAAGGTCTTGTCGGGGGCTGGCCGACTGAGCCCCCGTTGCAGGACGATAACGACGCGCTGGTGTCACCCTTCAGTCAGCTGGAGGTACTCCGTCGGCTCAAGAACGCGGCTAATACCGCGCCTGGACCCGACGGTCTTACCTATCGCGACTTGCGAAGGGTTGACCCCGGTGCGTGTGTCCTGACTGCGGTTTATAACGCCTGCCGCAGGCTGGAAGCGATCCCTGAGGGTTGGAAGACCTCCAACACCGTCTTGGTGTACAAGAAAGGGGATCAGGATGACCTGAGTAATTGGCGCCCGCTCGCGATGGGTTCGGTTCTCGCCAAGCTGTTCGCCGCCGTCGTGGCCGATCGTCTCACCGTATGGGCGACGCGCAACGGCCGCATCAGTCCTTCACAGAAGGGCTTCTTGAAGTACGAGGGATGCTACGAGCATTCCTTCGTGCTTCAAGAGGCCATTCAGGACGCACGTCGGACTGGAAAGGAGGTGGTGGTGGCGTGGTTGGACCTCCGAAATGCTTTCGGTTCGGTCCCCCACGTCTCCATCGCAGCCGCGCTGGAGGGAGCCCAGGTGCCTGCATCTCTCCGCCGTCTGGTGGCGAGTATGTACCGAGGGGCCACTACGAGGGTGAGAACTGCGGATGGTTTCACACCGGAGGTGAACATCCAGTCGGGTGTAAAACAAGGTTGCCCGTTGAGCCCCATAGTGTTCAACCTCGCTCTCGAGCCCGTACTTCGCGCCCTTGCATCCTCGGATGCGGGGTACGATTTACGCGGGACGAGATTGAACACTCTGGCGTATGCGGACGACCTTGCGCTGGTTGCCAGCGACCCCGCCGGGATGCGACTCCTCCTGTCCGCAGCGGAGAGGGCAGCACAGCGGATTGGCCTGCACTTTAACCCGGCTAAATGTGCCACTCTGCATATGAACTGCAGAGGAGGGCGCCGGGTGCTGCCGACTGTGTTCCCTCTCCAAGGAGAGCCCGTTCGCGCGTTATCGGACCGCGACGAATACCCCCACTTGGGTACGCCCACCGGTGCCAACGTGAGCCAGACCCCAATAAAGGCGCTCGTTGACATCGTTGAGTGCCTCAAGGCGATCGATGCCTCGTTGCTCGCCCCTTGGCAGAAGTTCGACGCGGTAGCCAAGTTTGTGCTGCCGCGTATGGACTTCGGTCTAAGGGGAATGAGGATGGAGAAAGGGCCACTCGGTGAAGTCGACCGCCAACTGAAAAGGCTGGCAAAAGGCTGGTTCCATCTCCCTCAGCGCGCGAGCGCGGAGGTGGTCTTCCTACCTCCATCTATGGGGGGAGGAGGGCTACTTCCGCTAGCTGATCTCGCGGATGCGCTCACCATCGCACACGCCTTCAGAATGCTGACGGCGGAGGATGAGGTGGTGAGAGCAATCGCGAGTAGCGGGCTGAGGGCGGCGGTCAGGAAGCGGCTCGGCCGAGAGCCGTGCATGGATGACGTGGCGGAATACCTTTCCGGTTCGCTGGAGGGGGATTTCGCCAGGCACGGGGGTGACGTTAAGTCCCTCTGGACCTCGGCACGTGACGCCGCCCGGAGGCAGTCAACGAAGCTCGGCGTGCGTTGGACGTGGTCTGACGAACGTGAGGAGCTGGCGATCGTGTTGCGAGCGACTCGTGACCGATCGACGATCGTACCACCAGCCGCACGCTCGCAGATAGTGCACCGGATGAGGGTTGCGCTGGTCGAGTACTACCGCGGAACCTTGTTGGCGAAGCGGGACCAGGGTAAGGTCCACGAGGTGTCAGGACGGGCGAAGTGGTCCAACCATTTCCTCCGGACTGGCGGCTTTACGCGTTTTGCCGACTGGCGCTTCGTTCATCGAGCGCGTCTCAATGTCTTGCCTCTTAACGGAGCTAGGCCTTGGGACGCGAACGATAAACGATGCCGGCGGTGCGGGAGCGCCCTCGAGACACTGCCCCACGTGCTCGGACATTGCACCCCTCACTCCGACGCAATTCAGCGTCGGCATGATGCGATCGTCGATCGGTTAGCGAAAGCATCGCGACTGCCTGGTGTCGTCTCCACTAATCGCCCTGTGGCAGGGGTGGTTGGGGACCTCGCGCAACTTCGGCCTGATCTCGTTATACGAGACGACCGGTCGCGTCTTATCACTATCCTAGACGTGACGGTACCCTTCGAAAATCGCATCCAGTCATGGGATGAAGCTAGGGCTAGGAAACACGCCAAGTACCAGCCCTTAGCCGACCAGCTGCGTGCGCAAGGGTATCAAGTTGTTGTCGATGCCTTCATTGTAGGGGGAATGAAAAGGTGTTGAGATGGCTACGGATTTCTCCGTGGTATTCATCAATGATGCGCCGGCTCATTGTCTCGGACACTATCCGTTGGTCCCGGGACATCTATGTGGAGCACTTGACCGGCGTCAGGCAGTATGCGCCCCTTGCGCCCGAGAATATTGATGAATAATATTGGCCCTCCTGCCTTGGTCCTTGGAAGGGTTGGCGTTATATGGGCAACAGTGGCTAGCTTCGTATCCATCCCATTAAACTCGCCTATTGTAAATATGATCATCCATTACATTCATCTCACTCATCGTCATTTATCATGTAACTGGTTGCCCAACCGATATCTACTCGAACTAATGTGCTCATCTAGCTATATACTTAAATTATTATTTATATACTTGACTATTTACACCATTTTATTTACACAATTTTATTATTTACAAAATTTTATCGCGCTGCCACCCTTCCCCCTCTGCATAGAATACTAAGGTTTCTTTAATTCGTATATCTAATCGCTACGGTTCGTACTACAGTGCTATTAATATTATTGTAACTTAACTTATCCTAATTTAAATAACTTACCTACCACGTAGTACTTGCCGGACGCGATTTAAGTTAAACTAAATATAATACGTTTGATTTACCGAGACTTGTGTTGCCCACCGCACTGTGTCCTGTCCGGTGCTGTCATGTGTTGTCCTGTTTGTCTTTGTTGTGCGGTGGAGCGGTACCCCTGGGCCGGCCGTCCTCGGTCCGCTGGAAAGTGGACTGGAGCTGGCTGGTCATGGGGTGCCACTGGATTTCTGTTGTGTGGTGTCCTGTGTATGTCCCCCAGATACGATGGCGCCACATCCCCTGACCGCGGTGCGGCGGGGGACCAATGATATATATTGTAAGGGCCCGCCGAACAAATAAATCAACTTTTTTCGCAATGATAAAGGCGGGCCCAATAGTGGGGGGTGGGTTAGTAGCCACCCCCCTTATATTTTTTATATACGTATTCATCGACTGTGTTCGGTACTTGTTTATTGTTTTAGCGCCAAGCGCCATTACCCCCGGGGGAGCATTGTTCCTCCGGGGGAACACATCTTATTGTATTCGTTCTTCGTTGCAATAAATGGCTTCGTATCTGTTCTTATCAGCTTAATATCTGATACGATTCCCATTGGGAATCCAGTATATTAAACTGATTTTTGGAGGTGGGTGAGGTGACGGGAGCTCGCTCCGGCCTTGCCGCGGGTTGGCCTGGTATTGCAGTACCTCCAGGACTGGCCCAATTATCCTTTCCAATTTTATATTCCTCCCTTTAATAAGGTTTGAGGAACGGCAAGGCCATCCACCTTTACCAAAAATCAGTTTTCCTGTACCTTGTCCCTGCCGCGACCGATTTTACCGGCGTCGCGGTACTCTTTTATAGGACTTATAATTATTCCGGGCTCTCTACACCCGTTTGAATTTAGGGACTTAGGTTTATTCTAGTCATTCCTCCTGAGAGCCTTTACACTCTCCGGAGGAATTTTAACTTTGATTTTATTTTCGCGACTTTTATCTTACGCTCGGTCGGGAAGCGATTAGTCTAAGTTTTATTTCTGTGTTAAGTGTCTAGAGTAAGTTCAGTGTCGCGCGGTGTGTACAGTGTCGGTAACTGCGTGCAGTGTCGTTTAATTTATTTTGTGCTGTCCCTCTGTGTGCCGCGCAGAGAGTTCGCGAGTGCGGAGTGTTCGCGAATAACCCCCTTGGAGGCGCTACCGGAGGACGCAGTCGCCGTCCCAACGTTAAGTGGTCGGAGGTAAGTAGAGTGTTCTTTCCCCTTCCTTATCGTCCAACTCCCTTTCCTCAATCGAGCTCCTTACCGGTAACGGGAGGGAGTAATCGAGGGAGGAATCGGTTTTAACCCTTTTGAATTTCCCGGTTCCCTTCCATCAGCCCCCACTCGCCTGCCAGCGAGCTTTGCTCTAAGGCATCCGAGTGTCGGTTGCTGTAAGGCGACCTAACCCTACCCTACATTTCCCTTCTAACCTCCCCCGGTGGTTAGGCGCTCTGCTGCGCGCGTCGCTCCTAAGAGCGATCCCCGCGGCTAAGTGCCCATCGGAGTCCCTAACCTCTTTGCACGGGTGGTGACAGCTGTCATCGTGCGAGCCACTCTGAGGAGTGACTCCCGCGCGCCAGTTGCCGCCATCTTCCTTATCCCCTCTAGTGTGAGGAGTTAGTCGGTTTGTGGCGGGAAACCGTCACGCCGCCTGGCGAATCCCCTAGGGTTACCTCTCCTAGTTAGTTTAACTTAACCGTCGGTTAAGTTCCCGTTTAGTGTACTCCGACCACTGCGAGATGGCGACACCACCACGCGTTCCTCTGAGGATCGAGGTACCTCTACCGGAGGTATTTCGATGCCCGGTCTGCTACGGCGGTTCGGGCTTAATCCGCTCCAAGGGGAGTTTTAAAGGGAATGCGGAGCTGTCTAAGCACCTGGCCCTTATGGCCAGGAATAATGAGCCGGCTCATGCGGGACTATATATTGAGTATGCGTGCTCGCAGTGCTCCTTCGTCGGAAAGGGCAGGTATGCCCTTAAAGACGTTAAGGCGCATTTCGAGCGATCGCATCCCCGTTCGACAGCTCCCTCCCAATCGACAGCCAGTACATCCGGCCAAAATACCTCCGCCCCCGCGAGCTCTCGCCCCGCGACTACCTCGGGTAGCGCGGGTTTAAGGACAGTAAGAGCGGCGATACGTGCGACGGCGACGACGACGGGTGCCACGAGGACACCACCATCGACCTCGGCCACGACGACCACCACCGTGGCAGCCTCCATCGCTACCACAAGGAGGACGGGAGGATCAGCGACCCAGATGACGCTGACCTTTGGGGCGACGCGGCAGGTTCCAGCCACACAACACCTCGTGCGGACTGCCGGGGCGACGGGAGTCACCGTCCCCCTTCGACCCTCGCCATCTACATCCTTGAGCGGGGGTCCATCAAGAGCGTCGACCCAGAGGCCGAACATCAGAGGAGCCGATACCATGCGGAGCGCGCTCGGGGGAACGCGGACATCTAGTTCCCCCCGCCCCGGTCCATCAACATCCTCTGGCCGGGGACCAACTCCACCTCCTCGACGGAGTGGGAGCGGTGCAACGACCACCTCTGCGCCGACTTCCACCCGTCCCTCGCAGACGACCACCACGCGAGGAGTGACGACCAGGCGAGGACGTGCGACCAGCGCCCCGCCTGTGTCCCCAAGAGTCACGAGGAGTAAGTTAAGGAGAACGCGAGCGGCCACCGAGGATCGGTCTCCAGAGCGCCCGCGGCAGCAGTTCCAGCGATCGCCTCCGGTCACCGCTGGGACAACGTACGCGGACGTCGTCGCAACTCCCCCCACACCCGTCGTCGCCCCCGTCGCCAGCGAGGGAGCAACAGCGCCGGTAACAACGACAGTGCCAACCCTGGAGCAGCAGCGGCAGGAGATCCGCCAACGGCTACAGCTGCTACAGGGAAGGCAGCCCTTCGTCGTCCTCGAAAGGATTCCGGACCTTCCGACGACCCCGCCCAGCGACATCATAGTGCCCACCTCAAGTCCGGTAACCACAATCACCGCCACTACCATTACCACCTCGGTATGTGGCGGGCCGATCTGCTCGACGGCCGTCCATCCAGGGAGGAGATCACCCCCTCGGACACCACCAAGGATCGAGGACGTGATTGTGGAGGAGGAAGAGGAAGTACCGGACGAGGCGCCTGCAGTAACATCCGATGCAGGTGCCGGGAGCGAGGAAGAAGAGGTGAGAGAGATCCCCGCCAGACGCCTCAGCGACGGAGCTGTCACCCTCTCCGTCGCGGGACGACCAAGGGTCTTAAGATCTGGTCGTCCCAGGCGATCCGTAATAATATCGAGCGGATCGTCGTCGTCGTCGTCGTCGAGCGACGACGAGGTGTTCTGGCGGAACACCTCTTTTCCTCTCACACCTGCTCCCCCGGAGGTGGAGGTCTTACCGCACACACCAGAACTGGAGGCGGTAAGACGAAGATACTCGGCGACCCGTGAGTATCTCGCAGGGGTCGTCGAGTACCACGCGGGAAGTCGGGAGGTCCCGGACGCGGAAGAAGAGGAGATCCGGAGGAGAGTCCGGGCGGAGGCAGCTGCGAGGCCACCGCCCCCACAACCAGCGGCCCGATCAACACCAGAGGGTCGCACTGAGGACTCCCCCCGGACAGCTGCAGCAGCAACACCACCAGCAGCAGCAGCGGCAGCAGCAACAACATCAGCAGCTGCCACGAGGACGGCGAGGACGGCAACGACCGCCACGCAGACGACGCCGACCATCGCGGCGTCGACATCGGCCCCAGCTGGCCTGGAGCGCCGACCGGACGCGCCACCGCGTGACACACGAGGTAGGACTGAAGCAGGGGGGCATCGCGGATTCAATTCTGCGCGTCGCGACCGGACCGCACCGTCTCAGCGTCCGGTAAGTCCCTCGCAGCGTGGTCATGGTGGTGGTGTCGTTGATGGTCCCCGGGCGCCCGGGCGGGCTCACCCTTTAGTTCCCCCACCCCCTCGACAGGGTGCCTTGGCCTCCCGAAGGCGGCCAGATCCGGCCCGCAGTGGTGCGGGAGGACTGGGCGTGCCGCGCGGCGTCGGGGGTGTCGGGCCTGGTAGGGTCAACGCCCAGCCAACGCTGCCAGATGGCTCTGCGCCTCAGCCTCCTTTTAGCGAGACTGAGTGCGTTGAGCTCATTGAAGCGGCTGAGGCTGTCTCGTCAATAGACGAGTTGGAAGCGCTGGCGAGGCGACTCGCCACGCGTTTTCAGGCTGCGACTCCTGCTGGGCCCGGCGCCTCCGGTGCGCGAAATGCTCCCCGACGTGGGGGCGGTCGGCCGCGCCGGAGACGGGCAGCTGAGGACACGAACCCGGAGCGAGTGGCTGATCATTCGGATCAGCCTGATCCCCCGCTTCCTCCCCCCATGGATCGCGTGAGTCGTGCGACTCACATCCAGCGTCTCTATAGACAGGACCCCCGGCGTGCATTTCGCGAGGTGGTGCAGGGCCCTGCCGTCCAGTGTGCGGTGCCACGCGGTAGGGTTCTTCATCACTTCGAGGAGGTGTATCGCCGGCGTGAGGACCCGGAAGGTCTTGTCGGGGGCTGGCCGACTGAGCCCCCTTTGCAGGACGATAATGACGCGCTGGTGTCACCCTTCAGTCAGCTGGAGGTACTCCGTCGGCTCAAGAACGCGGCTAATACCGCGCCTGGACCCGACGGTCTTACCTATCGCGACTTGCGAAGGGTTGACCCCGGTGCGTGTGTCCTGACTGCGGTTTATAACGCCTGCCGCAGGCTGGAAGCGATCCCTGAGGGTTGGAAGACTTCCAACACCGTCCTGGTGTACAAGAAAGGGGATCAGGACGATCTGAGTAATTGGCGCCCACTCGCGATGGGGTCGGTTCTCGCTAAGCTGTTCGCCGCCGTCGTGGCCGATCGTCTCACCGTATGGGCGACGCGCAACGGCCGCATCAGTCCTTCACAGAAGGGCTTCCTGAAGTACGAGGGATGCTACGAGCACTCCTTCGTGCTTCAGGAGGCCATTCAGGACGCACGTCGGACTGGAAAGGAGGTGGTGGTGGCGTGGTTGGACCTCCGAAATGCTTTCGGTTCGGTCCCCCACGTCTCCATCGCAGCCGCGCTGGAAGGAGCCCAGGTGCCTGCATCTCTCCGCCGTTTGGTGGCGAGCATGTACCGAGGGGCCACTACTAGGGTGAGGACTGCGGATGGTTACACCTCGGAGGTGAACATCCAGTCGGGTGTAAAACAAGGTTGCCCGTTGAGCCCCATAGTGTTCAACCTCGCTCTCGAGCCCGTACTTCGTGCCCTTGCATCCTCGGATGCGGGGTACGATTTACGCGGGACGAGATTGAACACTCTGGCGTATGCGGACGACCTTGCGCTGGTTGCCAGCGACCCCGCCGGGATGCGACTCCTCCTGTCCGCAGCGGAGAGGGCAGCACAGCGGATTGGCCTGCACTTTAACCCGGCTAAATGTGCCACTCTGCATATGAACTGCAGAAGAGGGCGCCGGGTGCTGCCGACTGTGTTCCCTCTCCAAGGAGAGCCCGTTCGCGCGTTATCGGACCGCGACGAATACCCCCACTTGGGTACGCCCACCGGTGCCAACGTGAGCCAGACCCCAATAAAGGCGCTCGTTGACATCGTTGAGTGCCTCAAGGCGATCGATGCCTCGTTGCTCGCCCCTTGGCAGAAGTTCGACGCGGTAGCCAAGTTTGTGCTGCCGCGTATGGACTTCGGTCTAAGGGGAATGAGGATGGAGAAGGGGCCACTCGGTGAAGTCGACCGCCAACTGAAAAGGCTGGCCAAAGGCTGGTTCCATCTCCCTCAGCGCGCGAGCGCGGAAGTGGTCTTCCTACCTCCATCTATGGGGGGAGGAGGGCTACTTCCGCTAGCTGATCTCGCGGACGCGCTCACCATCGCACACGCCTTCAGAATGCTGACGGCGGAGGATGAGGTGGTGAGAGCAATCGCGAGTAGCGGGTTGAGGGCGGCGGTCAGGAAGCGGCTCGGCCGAGAGCCGTGCATGAACGACGTGGCGGAATACCTTTCTGGTTCGCTGGAGGGGGATTTCGCCAGGCACGGGGGGGACGTTAAGTCCCTCTGGACCTCGGCACGTGACGCCGCCCGGAGGCAGTCAACGAAGCTCGGCGTGCGTTGGACGTGGTCTGACGAACGTGAGGAGCTGGCGATCGTACTGCGAGCGACTCGAGACCGATCGACCATCGTACCACCAGCCGCACGCTCGCAAATAGTGCACCGGATGAGGGTTGCACTGGTCGAGTACTACCGCGGAACCTTGCTGGCGAAGCGGGACCAGGGTAAGGTCCACGAGGTGTCAGGACGGGCGAAGTGGTCTAACCATTTCCTCCGGACTGGCGGCTTTACGCGTTTTGCCGACTGGCGTTTCATTCATCGAGCGCGTCTCAATGTCTTGCCTCTGAACGGAGCTAGGCCTTGGGAAGCGAACGATAAACGATGCCGGCGGTGCGGGAGCGCCCTCGAGACACTACCCCATGTGCTCGGTCATTGCACCCCTCACTCCAACGCGATTCAGCGTCGGCATGATGCGATTGTTGATCGGTTAGCGAAAGCATTGCGACTGCCTGGGGTCATCTCCACTAATCGCCCTGTGGCAGGGGTGGTTGGAGACCTCGCGCAACTTCGGCCTGATCTCGTTATACGAGACGACCGGTCGCGTCTTATCACCATCTTAGACGTGACGGTGCCCTTCGAAAATCGCATCCAGTCATGGGATGAAGCTAGGGCTAGGAAACATGCCAAGTACCAGCCCTTAGCTGACCAGCTGCGTGCGCAAGGGTATCAAGTTGTTGTCGATGCCTTCATTGTAGGGGCCCTCGGATCGTGGTACTGGGGGAATGAAAAGGTGTTGAGATGGCTACGGATTTCTCCGTGGTATTCATCGATGATGCGCCGGCTCATTGTCTCGGACACTATTCGTTGGTCCCGGGACATTTATGTGGAGCATTTGACCGGCGTCAGGCAGTATGCGCCCTTGCCACCCGAGAATATTAACGGATAATATTGGCCCTCCTGCTTTGGTCCTGGGAAGGGTTGGCACTTCATGGGCAACAGTATCTCGTCTCGCATCCATCTCATCAAAACTCGCCTATTGTAAATATGATCATTCATTGCACTCACCTCATTCACCGCCATTTGTCTTGCTACTGGTTGCCCAACTGATATTTACTTAACCTAATTTGATTATCTAACTATGTACTTGAACTATTACTTACCTGATTATTTATACCATTTTATATATACAATTTTAGTCATTATTTACAAATTTTATTGCGGGGCCACCCTTCCCCCTCACATAGAATACGAAGGTTCCTATACATTATACGTCTAATCGCTACGGTCCGTACTACAGTGCTATTAATATTGTCATGATTTAACTTAACCTAATTTAAATAATTTACTTACCACGTAGTACCGACCGGAAGCGATTGAAATTAAAATTTAATAAATATATTATGCGAACTATTAAGATTTGTGTTGCCCACCGCACTGTGGGTCTCGTCCGGTGTTGTCCTGTGTTGTCCTGTGTGTCTCTGTTGTGCGGTGGAGCGGTACCCTATAGGCCGGCCGACCTCGGTCCGTCGTAAGGTGGGCTGAGGTCGGCTGGTCACGGGGTACCACTGGATTTCTGTTGTGTGGTGCGTGAGTGTGATTGTCCCCCAGATACAGTGGCGCCACATCCCCCGACCGCAGGGCGGCGGGGGGTCTAATGTATAAATTGGAAGGGTCCGCCGAAATAAATAAATTCTTTCCCATGATGATAATGGCGGGCCCCTAATAGTGGGGGGTGGGTATGTAGCCACCCCCCTTATATTTTTATATATGCATTCACCGTATGTGACATCTGTCTTGTTTCTGTTCGTCTGGCGCCACGCGCCATTACCCCTGGGGGAGCTTTGTTCCTCCGGGGGAACACATCTTTATTGTATGTATTCGTGTAATTGTACAATAAATGGCTCGTATCTGTTCTTATCAGCTTAATATCTGATACGATTCCCATTGGGAATCCAGTATATTAAACTGATTTTTGGAGGTGGGTGAGGTGACGGGAGCTCGCTCCGGCCTTGCCGCGGGTTGGCCTGGTATTGCAGTACCTCCAGGACTGGCCCAATTATCCTTTCCAATTTATAATTCCTCCCTTTAATAAGGTTTGAGGAACGGCAAGGCCATCCACCTTTACCAAAAATCAGTTTTCCGTACCTTGTCCCTGCCGCGACCGATTTTACCGGTGTCGCGGTATTCTTTTATAGGACTTAGAATTATTCCGGGCTCTCTACACCCGTTTGAATTTAGGGACTTAGGTTTATTCTAGTCATTCCTCCTGAGAGCCTTTACACTCTCCGGAGGAATTTTAACTTTGATTTTATTTTCGCGCTTTTCGCGACTTTTATCTTTCGCTCGGTCGGGAAGCGATTAGTTTAAGTTTTATTCTTTGTGTTAAGTGTTAGTTTAAGTTCAGTGTCGCGCGGTGTGTAGTGTCGGTAACTGCGTGCAGTGTCGATTAATTTATTTGTGCTGTCTCTCTGTGTGCCGCGCAGAGAGTTCGCGAGTGCGGAGTGTTCGCGAATAACCCCCTTGGAGGCGCTACCGGAGGACGCAGTCACCGTCCCAACGTTAAGTGGTCGGAGGTAAGTAGAGTGTTCTTTCCCCCTCCTAGTCGTCCAACTCCCTTTCCTCAATCGAGCTCCTTACCGGTAACGGGAGGGAGTAATCGAGGGAGGAATCGGTTTTAACCCTTTTAAATTTCCCGGTTCCCTTCCATCAGCCCCCACTCGCCTGCCAGCGAGCTCTGCTCTAAGGCATCCGAGTGTCGGTTGCTGTAAGGCGACCTAACCCTACCTGACATCCTTTCTAACCTCCCCCGGTGCTTAGGCGCTCTGCTGCGCGCGTCGCTCCTTGGAGCGATCCCCGCGGCTAAGTGCCCATCGGAGTCCCTAACCTCTTTGCACGGGTGGTGACAGCTGTCATCGTGCGAGCCACTCTGAGGAGTGACTCCCGCGCGTCAGTTGCCGCCATCTTCCTTATCCCCTCTAGTGCGAGGAGTTAGTCGGTTTGTGGCGGGAAACCGTCACGCCGCCTGGCGAATCCCCTAGAGTACCCTCTCCTAGTTAGATTAGCTTAACCGTCGGTTAAGTTCCCGGTTAAGACACTCCGACCACTGCGAGATGGCGACACCACCACGCGTTCCTCTGAGGATCGAGGTACCTCTACCGGAGGTATTTCGATGCCCGGTCTGCTACGGCGGGTCGGGCCTAATTCGCTCCAAGGGGAGCTTTAAAGGGAACGCGGAGCTGTCAAAGCACCTGGCCCTTATGGCCAGGAATAATGAGCCGGCTCATGCGGGGTTATATATTGAATATGCGTGCTCGCAGTGCGCGTTCGTCGGAAAGGGCAGGTATGCCCTTAAAGACGTTAAGGCGCATTTCGAGCGATCGCATCCCCGTTCGACAGCTCCCTCCCAATCGACGGCCACTACATCCGGCCAAAATACCTCCGCCCCCGCGAGCTCTCGACCCGCGACTACCACGCGTAGCGCGGGAGTAAGGACTTTAAGAGCGGCGATAAGTGCGACGGCGACGACGACGGGTGCCACGAGGACACCACCATCGACCTCGGCCACGACGACCACCACCGTGGCAGCCTCCATCGCTACCACAAGGAGGACGGGAGGAGCAGCGACGCAAATGACGTTGACCTTTGGGCCGACGCGGCAGGTTCCAGCCACCCAACATCTTGTGCGGACTGCCGGGGCGACGGGAGTCACCGTCCCCCTTCGACCCTCGCCATCTACATCTTCGAGCGGGGGTCCATCAAGAGCGTCGACCCAGAGGCCAAACATCAGAGGAGCCGATACCATGAGGAGCGCGCTCGGGGGAACGCGGACATCTAGTTCCCCCCGCCCCGGTCCATCAACATCCTCTGGCCGGGGACCAACTCCACCTCCTCGACGGAGTGGGAGCGGTGCAACGACCACCTCTGCGCCGACTTCCACCCGTCCCTCGCAGACGACCACCACGCGAGGAGTGACGACCAGGCGAGGACGTGCGACCAGCGCCCCGCCTGTGTCCCCAAGAGTCACGAGGAGTAAGTTAAGGAGAACGCGAGCGGCCACCGAGGATCGGTCTCCAGAGCGCCCGCGGCAGCAGTTCCAGCGATCGCCTCCGGTCACCGCTGGGACAACGTACGCGGACGTCGTCGCAACTCCCCCCACACCCGTCGTCGCCCCCGTCGCCACCGAGGGAGCAACAGCGCCGACCACGACAGCAACAGTGCCGACCCTGGAGCAGCAGCGGCAGGAGATCCGCCAGCGGTTACAGCTGCTTCAGGGAAGGCAGCCCTTCGTCGTCCTCGAGAGGATCCCGGACCCTCCGACGACCCCGCCCAGCGACATCCAGATACCCACCTCCAGCCCGGTAACCACGATCACCGCCACTACCATTACCACCTCGGTATGTGGCGGGCCGATCTGTTCTACGGCCGTCCATCCCGGGAGGATAAGTCCCCCCCGAACACCACCAAGGATGGAGGACGTGATCGTGGAGGAAGAGGAGGAGATACCGGAAGAGGCGCCCGCCGTAACACCAGATGCGGGTGCCGGGAGCGAGGAAGAGGTGAGAGAGATCCCCGCCAGACGCCTCAGCGACGGAGCTGTCACCCTCTCCGTCGCGGGACGACCAAGGGTCTTAAGATCTGGTCGTCCCAGGCGATCCGTAATAATATCTAGCGGATCGTCGTCGTCGTCGTCGAGCGACGACGAGGTGTTCTGGCGGAACACCTCTTTTCCTCAAACACCTGCTCCCCCGGAGGTGGAAGTACTGCCTCATACGCCCGAACTGGAGGCAGTAAGGAGGAGATACTCGGCGACCCGTGAGTATCTCGCAGGGGTCGTCGAGTACCACGCGGGAAGTCGGGAGGTCCCGGACGAAGAAGAGGAGGAGATCCGGAGGAGAGTCCGGGCGGAGGCGGCTGCGAGGCCACCGCCCTCACCACCACCAGCGGCCCGATCAACACCAGAGGGTCGCATCGAGGACTCCCCCCGGACAGCTGCAGCAGCAACACCACCAGCAGCAGCAGCGGCAGCAGCAACAACACCTGCAGCTGCCACGAGGACGACGAGGGTGGCAACGACTGCGACGCAGACGACGCCAACCATCACGGCGTCGACATGGGCCCCAGCAGGTCTGGAGCGCCGACCTGACGCGCCACCGCGCGACGCTAGAGGTATGACTGAGGTAGGAGGGCATCGCGGATTCAATTCTTCGCGTCGCGACCGGACCGCACCGTTTCAGCGTCCGGTAAGTCCCTCGCAACGTGGTCATGGTGGTGGTTTCGTCGATGGTCCCCGGGCGCCCGGGCGGGCTCACCCTTTAGTTCCCCCACCCCCTCGACAGGGTGCCTCGGCCTCCCGAAGGCGGCCAGATCCGGCCCGCAGTGGTGCGGGAGGACTGGGCGTGCCGCGCGGCGCCGGGGGTGTCGGGCCTGGTAGGGTCAACGCCCAGCCAACGCTGCCAGATGGCTCGGCGCCTCAGCCTCCTTTTAGCGAGACTGAGTGCGTCGAGCTCATCGAAGCGGCTGAGGCTGTCTCATCAATAGACGAGTTGGAAGCGCTGGCAAGGCGACTTGCCACGCGTTTTCAGGCTGCGACTCCTGCTGGGCCCGGCGCCTCCGGTGCGCGAAATGCTCCCCGGCGTGGGGGCGGTCGGCCGCGCCGGAGGCGGGCAGCCGAGGATACGAACCCGGAGCGAGTGGCTGATCATTCGGATCAGCCTGATCCCCCGCTTCCTCCCCCCATGGATCGCGTGAGTCGTGCGACTCACATCCAGCGTCTGTATAGACAAGACCCCCGGCGCGCATTTCGCGAGGTGATGCAGGGCCCTACCGTTCAGTGTGCTGTGCCACGCGATAGGGTTCTTCATCACTTCGAGGAAGTGTATCGCCGGCGTGAGGACCCGGAAGGTCTTGTCGGGGGCTGGCCGACTGAGCCCCCTTTGCAGGACGATAACGACGCGCTGGTGTCACCCTTCAGTCAGCTGGAGGTACTCCGTCGGCTCAAGAACGCGGCTAATACCGCGCCTGGACCCGACGGTCTTACCTATCGCGACTTGCGAAGGGTTGACCCCGGTGCGTGTGTCCTGACTGCGGTTTATAACGCCTGCCGCAGGCTGGAAGCGATCCCTGAGGGTTGGAAGACTTCCAACACCGTCTTGGTGTACAAGAAAGGGGATCAGGATGACCTGAGTAATTGGCGCCCGCTCGCGATGGGTTCGTTTCTCGCCAAGCTGTTCGCCGCCGTCGTGGCCGATCGTCTCACCGTATGGGCGACGCGCAACGGCCGCATCAGTCCTTCACAGAAGGGCTTCTTGAAGTACGAGGGATGCTACGAGCATTCCTTCGTGCTTCAAGAGGCCATTCAGGACGCACGTCGGACTGGAAAGGAGGTGGTGGTGGCGTGGTTGGACCTCCGAAATGCTTTCGGTTCGGTCCCCCACGTCTCCATCGCAGCCGCGCTGGAGGGAGCCCAGGTGCCTGCATCTCTCCGCCGTTTGGTGGCGAGCATGTACCGAGGGGCCACGACGAGGGTGAGAACTGCGGACGGTTACACCTCGGAGGTGAACATTCAGTCGGGTGTAAAACAAGGTTGCCCGTTGAGCCCCATAGTGTTCAACCTCGCTCTCGAGCCCGTACTTCGTGCCCTTGCATCCTCGGATGCGGGGTACGATTTACGCGGGACGAGGTTGAACACTCTGGCGTATGTGGACGACCTTGCGCTGGTTGCCAGCGACCCCGCCGGGATGCGACTCCTCCTGTCCGCAGCGGAGAGGGCAGCACAGCGGATTGGCTTACACTTTAACCCGGCCAAATGTGCCACTCTGCATATGAACTGCAGAAGAGGGCGCCGGGTGCTGCCGACTGTGTTCCCTCTCCAAGGAGAGTCCGTTCGCGCGTTATCGGACCACGACGAATACCCCCACTTGGGTACACCCACCGGTGCCAACGTGAGCCAGACCCCAATAAAGGCGCTCGTTGACATCGTTGAGTGCCTCAAGGCGATCGATGCCTCGTTGCTCGCCCCTTGGCAGAAGTTCGACGCGGTAGCCAAGTTCGTGCTGCCGCGTATGGACTTCGGTCTAAGGGGAATGAGGATGGAGAAGGGGCCACTTGGTGAAGTCGACCGCCAACTGAAAAGGCTGGCCAAAGGCTGGTTCCATCTCCCTCAGCGCGCGAGCGCGGAAGTGGTCTTCCTACCTCCATCTATGGGGGGAGGAGGGCTACTTCCGCTAGCTGATCTCGCGGATGCGCTCACCATCGCGCACGCCTTCAGAATGCTGACGGCGGAGGATGAGGTGGTGAGAGCAATCGCGAGTAGCGGGTTGAGGGCGGCGGTCAGGAAGCGGCTCGGCCGAGAGCCGTGCATGGAGGACGTGGCGGAATACCTTTCCGGTTCGCTGGAGGGGGATTTCGCCAGGCACGGGGGGGACGTTAAGTCCCTCTGGACCTCGGCACGTGACGCCGCCCGGAGGCAGTCAACGAAGCTCGGCGTGCGTTGGACGTGGTCTGGCGAACGTGAGGAGCTGGCGATCGTGTTGCGAGCGACTCGAGACCGATCGACCATCGTACCACCAGCCGCACGCTCGCAAATAGTGCACCGGATGAGGGTTGCACTGGTCGAGTACTACCGCGGAACCTTGCTGGCGAAGCGGGACCAGGGTAAGGTCCACGAGGTGTCAGGACGGGCGAAGTGGTCCAACCATTTCCTCCGGACTGGCGGCTTTACGCGTTTTGCTGACTGGCGTTTCGTTCATCGAGCGCGTCTCAATGTCTTGCCTCTGAACGGAGCGAGGCCTTGGGAGGCGAACGATAAACGATGCCGGCGGTGCGGGAGCGCCCTCGAGACACTACCCCATGTGCTCGGTCATTGCACTCCTCACTCTAACGCAATTCAGCGTCGGCATGATGCGATCGTCGATCGGATCGTCAAGGCACAGCAACTGCCTGGTGTCGTGACCACGAACCGCCCTGTGGCAGGGGTGGTTGGGGAGTTGGCACAACTTCGGCCGGATATAGTTATCCGGGACGACCGGTCACGTGTCATCACCATCTTGGACGTGACGGTGCCCTTTGAGAATCGTCTGCAGTCTTGGGATGAGGCCAGAGCGCGGAAATACGCCAAGTACGCGCCCCTGGCGGACCAGCTGCAGGCGCAAGGGTACCGAGTTGTGGTTGACGCCTTTATCGTGGGTGCCCTCGGGTCGTGGTACTGGGGCAATGAGAAGGTGCTGAGATGGCTACGAATATCTTCGTGGTACGCGTCGATGATGCGCCGACTCATTGTCTCGGACACGATCCGATGGTCCCGCGATATCTACGTGGAACACTTGACCGGCGCTAGGCAGTATGCACCGCTAGCTACTGTAACCGAGAATGATTGATATTTGCCCTCCTGCCTTGGCCCTGGGAAGGTTTGGCATTGCACAGGCATTGACATGGGTAACAGTGCTCCCTGCATCATAGTCATTCCATTCTACTCGCTTATTGTAAATATGATCATCCATCTCATTCACCTCATCCGCCCTCATCTACCATTGCACTGAGCACCCATCTGCTATTTGGAGTGTTAAAACATTTACCTATTTACGTTTCTAATACAATATTTATTTATTTATTTACTTATTAAGTTATATGGATGCCACCTTCCCACCCTCGTACAAATCGATATTGGATTTTGTTATATTAGATTACATATATATACAATTATACCACGTTACTTATTATTATCTTTATTTAAGTGTGAGGATTATAGTACTTTTATTATGAATTGAACTAAATTAATTTAAATAACATATTTATGAGACAGTACTTACCTATTTACGTGTTGCCCACCGCACTGTGTTTTGTCTTGTGTTGTCCCCGTGTTGTCCTGTCTGTCTTAGTTGTGCGGTGGAGCTGGTACCCCTGGGCCGGCCGGTTTCGATCCATCGAAAGATGGATCGGGGGATGGCTGGTCACGGGGTGCCGCTGGATTTCTGTTGGTGCCGTCCTGTGTTTGTCTGCAGATATGGCGTCACATCCCCTGTCTGCTGTAAAGGCGACGGGGGATCATCAGTATTATATTGTAAGGGCCCGTCAGCATAAATAAATAGATATTCCTTTAAAACGACGGGCCCCCAATAGTGGGGGGTGGGTAATTAGCCGCCCCCCTTATATTTGTATTAATATTTATGTATAATTTTATACTCGTTTTGTTTTTTATGTGGCGCCTGCGCCATTTATCCTACCCCCGGGGGAGCATTGTTCCTCCGGGGGAACACATTTTTATTGTGAATTTGTAAAAGTTTTCAATAAATGGCGTTTTATCTGTTCTTATCAGCTTAATATCTGATACGATTCCCATTGGGAATCCAGTATATTAAACTGATTTTTGGAGGTGGGTGAGGTGACGGGAGCTCGCTCCGGCCTTGCCGCGGGTTGGCCTGGTATTGCAGTACCTCCAGGACTGGCCCAATTATCCTTTCCAATTTTATATTCCTCCCTTTAATAAGGTTTGAGGAACGGCAAGGCCATCCACCTTTACCAAAAATCAGTTTTCCGTACCTTGTCCCTGCCGCGACCGATTTTACCGGTGTCGCGGTACTCTTTATAGGACTTGTAATTATTCCGGGCTCTCTACACCCGTTTGAATTTAGGGACTTAGGTTTATTCTAGTCATTCCTCCTGAGAGCCTTTACACTCTCCGGAGGAATTTTAACTTTGATTTTATTTTCGCGACTTTTATCTTACGCTCGGTCGGGAAGCGATTAGTATTAAGTTTTATTTTATCGTTCAGTGTTCTGTGTTAATTTATTAAGTTCAGTGTCGCGCGGTGTGTAGTGTCGGTAACTGCGTGCATAGTCCAGTCAAGATATCATTTTTCAAAAAAATAATTGCGGACAGGTCGATTTTTTGAGGGTCGATGGAGGGGTGCCTCCCGAGTCTCCAGCCAAATTTGCACCCTCGCCAACCCCTGGAGAGGGGTGCAATAGGGGTAGTTTCTTATTTTTTTTTTTGAAATTTTTTTTTCTAACTTGTAGAGAATAATATTTTCTACAACTTTGCCTAATAAAATTTTTTTTTAACTTTCATTTTTAACGGTCTAGCGCCCATTATACGGGAAAACATTCACCATACTTATTTATTACGGTTCAGGAAATATACGAACGAAAGGTTGAATAGCTGGTTTTTCCATGCCGTTTCATTGACAACTGTCTCCCGATCTTTCAACAAAAAAACGCAGTCTAACCACTTCGGGGTTTTGCGTAATAGGGGTGGTCTCATTATTTTGGGGCGGTTTTTTTATGGGTCACTTGTACTTAATAAAAATCTGTACAGCGTTATTTCCTTATAGTTAATTTTTTAAACGTTGTTATTAACCAGTAGAGACCTCAAAATGTATGAAAAATGTTTGCGGCTACAGTATTGGTTTTTGTCTCTTGCTTACAGGTTTGAGAAAGGAATGCAAGGAATGTAGTGAATACCTGCCTTTTTGAAGGTATTTTGATATAACGGTTCACACCGTTCGATATTCTTGGAACATAACCATAAGTTAAGTCCAGCCTGTACACCTCGTTTAATCCCATGCGGTCTGATTTGGTAATGAGTACCAATCGTTGTGAAGTCGTTGATGGTGGTTGGCTACTGCATAGAGTAGTGTGGCGCAAAGATACGACAATACGGCAAATTTGTGACCAGTATGTTGAATATGTTAGACAGCATTTTATGGGGAATGTCTTCATCATATTTGACGGCTATCCAGACAACGAAAAAGACTGGGACACAAAAACATACGAACGTTTACGTCGCGCTAACAAACAAACATCGCCTGATTATGTTTTTGACGACTCCACAGTACTACTGGCAAGTCAAGAAAAATTTATCGTAAATGAACGAAATAAGAAAACCTTTCTTGTCATCCTTTCTACATATCTGCGGCAATCCGGCATTGAAGTTCTACAAGCTGTAGAAGATGCCGACGTGTTAATCGTGTCCACAGCTCTGGAGAGATCAGCAGTGTTTGACGAAATATATATAATCGGTGAAGACATTGACTTGTTGGTGCTGTTAGCCGGATTGTGCTCAGAATCAACCACCAACGTGTTTTTTAGGAAGCCTGGGCGTGGACAGAAGCCACAACACATTTATTCCACAAGCAGTTGGAAACACTCATCCCAAACACGGAAGTGGATACCGTTTTTACATGCGTTCAGTGGTTGCGACACCACCTCCTCCATGTTCGGTTTTGGAAAAGGAAAACTCATCACAACGATAGAACAAGATCCCGAACTACAAAAATTTGTTCCGTTCTTCTACAATAAACGTAATGATACTGAAACAGTGACTTTTGCAGGAGAACGCATTATGATCGCATTGTATGGTGGTGATGGTAAGGACGATTCCTTGGACGCTTTGCGTTACAAATGTTTCATCCGATCAACGGCTAAACTTAGAAGCAATCTTTCCACGCTCCCACCGACTACAGACGCAGCCAAGCAACATTCCCTAAGAACGTACCACCAAATGCAAATGTGGCTTGGCCAGTACCTAGATGCAGATGAATGGGGCTGGGAAAAGCAAGCACGAGGTTGGATGCCATGTATGACAACAAGAGACCCTGCTCCAGCACAGCTTTTGAAGCTCATATCATGCCAATGCGCAGGACCATGCCGTGTAGCCTGCGGTTGTCGCAAAGCCGGTCTGAAGTGCACAGCAATCTGTAAACACTGTGCGGGTGAGACCTGTGAGAACGTGCAAGTTTTACCAACAATTGCAGATGACGACAATGTCAGCGATGATGAAGATCTTAACGATCACAACAGGCAAACAAGTGCCCATGAACCACTCGTCGACGAAGAGGAAATTTTGACTGACGATGACCATGCAGAAGCCATAAGCGCACCCGGTCCTTCCTCAAAGAGAGGACGGTTCAAATGAGGGGAAAACTGTCCTTGAAATTATCTTTGCACGATCGTGAATTAAGCCTTCTGGGGAAATCACGTAAAAAAAAACGCGCCCAGAACTCTACCTCAAGGGTGGTGTGGAAATGAGTTCAACCTTTTGTTCGTATATTTCCTGAATCGTAATAAATAAGTATGGTGAATGTTTTCCCGTATAATGGGCGCTGGACCGTTAAAAATAAAAGTTAAAAAAAATTGTATCAGGCAAAGTTTTAGAGAATATTATTCTCTACAAGTTAGGAAAAAAAATTTCGAAAAAAAAATTATAAGAAACAACCCCTATTGCAACCCCCTGCAGGGGTTGCGGAGTGTGATTTTTTTGTTGGAAGCTCGGGAGACAGTTGTCGATGAAACGGCATGGAAAAACCAGCTATTCAACCTTTCGTTCGTATATTTCCTGAACCGTAATAAATAAGTATGGTGAATGTTTTCCCGTATAATGGGCGCTAGAACGTTAAAAATAAAAGTTAAAAAAAAATTTTATTAGGCAAAGTTGTAAAGAATATTATTCTCTACAAGTTAGAAAAAAAAATTTCAAAAAAAAAATAAATAAGAAACCACCCCTATTACACCCCTCTCCAGGGGTTGGCGAGGGTGCAAATTTGGCTGGAGACTCGGGAGGCACCCCTCCATCGACCCTCAAAAAATCGACCTGTCCGCAATTATTTTTTTGCACCCCCTATAGAGAGGGTCTAGTTTTACTGGACTAGCAGTGTCGTAATTTATTTTGTGCTGTCTCCCTGTGTGCCGCGCAGAGAGTTCGCGAGTGCGGAGTGTTCGCGGATAACCCCCTTGGAGGCGCTACCGGAGGACGCAGTCGCCGTCCCAACGTTAAGTGGTCGGAGGTAGGTAGAGTGTTCTTTCCCCCTCCTTATCGTCCAACTCCCTTTCCTCAATCGAGCTCCTTACCGGTAACGGGAGGGAGTAATCGAGGGAGGAAACGGTTTTAACCCCTTTGAATTTCCCGGTTCCCTTCCATCAGCCCCCACTCGCCTGCCAGCGAGCTTTGCTCTAAGGCATCCGAGTGTCGGTTGCTGTAAGGCGACCTAACCCTACCCTACTTTTCCCTTCTAACCTCCCCCGGTGTTTAGGCGCTCTGCTGCGCGCGTCGCTCCTTGGAGCGATCCCCGCGGCTAAGTGCCCATCGGAGTCCCTAACCTCTTTGCACGGGTGGTGACAGCTGTCATCGTGCGAGCTACTCCGAGGAGTGACTCCCGCGCGTCAGTTGCCGCCATCTTCCTTATCCCCTCTAGTGCGAGGAGTTAGTCGGTTTGTGGCGGGAAACTGTCACGCCGCCTGGCGAATCCCCTAGAGTACCCTCTCCTAGTTAGTTTAGCTTAACCGTCGGTTAAGTTCCCGGTTAAGACACTCCGACCACTGCGAGATGGCGACACCACCACGCGTTCCTCTGAGGATCGAGGTACCTCTACCGGAGGTATTTCGATGCCCGGTCTGCTACGGCGGTTCGGGCCTAATTCGATCCAAGGGGTGTTTTAAAGGGAATGCGGAGCTGTCAAAGCACCTGGCCCTTATGGCCAGGAATAATGAGCCGGCTCATGCGGGGTTGTATATTGAGTATGCGTGCTCGCAGTGCTCCTTCGTCGGAAAGGGCAGGTATGCCCTTAAAGACGTTAAGGCGCACTTCGAGCGATCGCATCCCCGTTCGACAGCTCCCACCCAATCGACAGCCAGCACATCTGGCATCAATACCTCCGCCCCCGCGAGCTCTCGACCCGCGACTACTACACGTAGCGCGGGCGTAAGGACTCTAAGAGCGGCGATAAGTGCGACGGCGACGACGACGGGTGCCACGAGGACACCACCATCGACCTCGGCCACGACGACCACCACCGTGGCAGCCTCCATCTCTACCACCAGGAGGACGGGAGGAGCAGCGACCCAGATGACGTTGACCTTTGGGCCGACGCGGCAGGTTCCGGCCACACAACACCTCGTGCGGACTGCCGGGGCGACGGGAGTCACCGTCCCCCTTCGACCCTCGCCATCTACATCTTCGAGCGGGGGTCCATCAAGAGCGTCGACCCAGAGGCCGAACATCCGAGGAGCCGATACCATGCGGAGCGCGCTCGGGGGAACGCGGACATCTAGTTCCCCCCACCCCGGTCCATCAACATCCTCTGGCCGGGGACCAACTCCACCTCCTCGACGGAGTGGAAGCGGTGCAACGACCACCTCTGCGCCGACTTCCACCCGTCCCTCGCAGACGACCACCACGCGAGGAGTGACGACCAGGCGAGGACGTGCGACTAGCGCCCCGCCTGTGTCCCCAAGAGTCACGAGGAGTAAGGTGAGGAGAACGCGAGCGGCAACCGAGGATCGGTCTCCCGAACGTCCGAGGCAGCAGTTCCGGCGATCACCACCGGTCACCGCTGGGACGACTTTCGCGGACGTCGTCGCAACTCCCCCCACGCCCGTCGTCGCCCCCGTCGCCAGCGAGGGAGCAACAGCGCCGGTAACAACGACAGTGCCAACCCTGGAGCAGCAGCGGCAGGAGATCCGCCAACGGCTACAGCTGCTACAGGGAAGGCAGCCCTTCGTCGTCCTCGAAAGGATTCCGGACCTTCCGACGACCCCGCCCAGCGACATCATAGTGCCCACCTCAAGTCCGGTAACCACGATCACCGCCACTACCATTACCACCTCGGTATGTGGCGGGCCGATCTGCTCTACGGCCGTCCATCCCGGGAGGATAAGTCCCCCCCCGAACGCCACCAAGGATGGAGGACGTGATCGTGGAGGAAGAGGAGGAGATACCGGACGAGGCGCCTGCAGTAACATCCGATGCAGGTGCCGGGAGCGAGGAAGAGGAGGTGAGAGAGATCCCCGCCAGACGCCTCAGCGACGGAGCTGTCACCCTCTCCGTCGCGGGACGACCAAGGGTCTTAAGATCTGGTCGTCCCAGGCGATCCGTAATAATATCTAGCGGATCGTCGTCGTCGTCGTCGAGCGACGACGAGGTGTTCTGGCGGAACACCTCTTTTCCTCAAACACCCGCTCCCCCAGAGGTGGAAGTACTGCCTCATACGCCCGAACTGGAGGCAGTAAGGAGGAGATACTCGGCGACCCGTGAGTATCTCGCAGGGGTTGTCGAGTACCATGCGGGAAGTCGGGAGGTCCCGGACGAAGAAGAGGAGGAGATCCGGAGGAGAGTCCGGGCGGAGGCGGCTGCGAGGCCACCGCCCTCACCACCACCAGCGGCCCGCTCAACACCAGAGGGTCGCATCGAGGACTCCCCCCGGACAGCTGCAGCAGCAACACCACCAGCAGCAGCAGCGGCAGCAGCAACAACACCAGCAGCTGCCACGAGGACGACGAGGGTGGCAACGACTGCGACGCAGACGACACCAACCATCACGGCGTCGACATGGGCCCCAGCAGGTCTGGAGCGCCGACCTGACGCGCCACCGCGCGACGCTAGAGGTACGACTGAGGTAGGAGGGCATCGCGGATTCAATTCTTCGCGTCGCGACCGGACCGCACCGTTTCAGCGTCCGGTAAGTCCCTCGCTACACGATCACGGTGGTGGTTTCGTCGATGGTCCCCGGGCGCCCGGGCGGGCTCACCCTTTAGTTCCCCCACCCCCTCGACAGGGTGCCTCGGCCTCCCGAAGGCGGCCAGATCCGGCCCGCAGTGGTGCGGGAGGACTGGGCGTGCCGCGCGGCGCCGGGGGTGTCGGGTCTGGTAGGGTCAACGCCCAGCCAACGCTGCCAGATGGCTCTGCGCCTCAGCCTCCTTTTAGCGAGACTGAGTGCGTCGAGCTCATCGAAGCGGCTGAGGCTGTCTCGTCGATAGGCGAGTTGGAAGCGCTGGCAAGGCGACTTGCCACGCGTTTTCAGGCTGCGACTCCTGCTGGGCCCGGCGCCTCCGGTGCGCGAAATGCTCCCCGGCGTGGGGGCGGTCGGCCGCGCCGGAGGCGGGCAGCCGAGGATACGAACCCGGAGCGAGTGGCTGATCATTCGGATCAGCCTGATCCCCCGCTTCCTCCCCCCATGGATCGCGTGAGTCGTGCGACTCACATCCAGCGCTTGTACAGACAAGACCCCCGGCGCGCTTTTCGCGAGGTGATGCAGGGCCCTACCGTTCAGTGTGCTGTGCCACGCGATAGGGTCCGTCATCACTTCGAGGAAGTGTATCGCCGGCGTGAGGACCCGGAAGGTCTTGTCGGGGGCTGGCCGACTGAGCCCCCGTTGCAGGACGATAACGACGCGCTGGTGTCACCCTTCAGTCAGCTGGAGGTACTCCGTCGGCTCAAGAACGCGGCTAATACCGCGCCTGGACCCGACGGTCTTACCTATCGCGACTTGCGAAGGGTTGACCCCGGTGCGTGTGTCCTGACTGCGGTTTATAACGCCTGCCGCAGGCTGGAAGCGATCCCTGAGGGTTGGAAGACTTCCAACACCGTCTTGGTGTACAAGAAAGGGGATCGGGATGACCTGAGTAATTGGCGCCCGCTCGCGATGGGTTCGGTTCTCGCCAAGCTGTTCGCCGCCGTCGTGGCCGATCGCCTCACCGTATGGGCGACGCGCAACGGCCGCATCAGTCCTTCACAGAAGGGCTTCCTGAAGTACGAGGGATGCTACGAGCATTCCTTCGTGCTTCAGGAGGCCATTCAGGACGCACGTCGGACTGGAAAGGAGGTAGTGGTGGCGTGGTTGGACCTCCGAAATGCTTTCGGTTCGGTCCCCCACGTCTCCATTGCAGCCGCGCTGGAGGGAGCCCAGGTGCCTGCATCTCTCCGCCGTTTGGTGGCGAGTATGTACCGAGGGGCCACTACGAGGGTGAGAACTGCGGATGGTTACACCTCGGAGGTGAACATCCAGTCGGGTGTAAAACAAGGTTGCCCGTTGAGCCCCATAGTGTTCAACCTCGCTCTCGAGCCCGTACTTCGTGCCCTTGCATCCTCGGATGCGGGGTACGATTTACGCGGGACGAGATTGAACACTCTGGCGTATGCGGACGACCTTGCGCTGGTTGCCAGCGACCCCGCCGGGATGCGACTCCTCCTGTCCGCAGCGGAGAGGGCAGCACAGCGGATTGGCCTGCACTTTAACCCGGCTAAATGTGCCACTCTGCATATGAACTGCAGAAGAGGGCGCCGGGTGCTGCCGACTGTGTTCCCTCTCCAAGGAGAGCCCGTTCGCGCGTTATCGGACCGCGACGAATACCCCCACTTGGGTACGCCCACCGGTGCCAACGTGAGCCAGACCCCAATAAAGGCGCTCGTTGACATCGTTGAGTGCCTCAAGGCGATCGATGCCTCGTTGCTCGCCCCTTGGCAGAAGTTCGACGCGGTAGCCAAGTTTGTGCTGCCGCGTATGGACTTCGGTCTAAGGGGAATGAGGATGGAAAAGGGGCCACTCGGTGAAGTCGACCGCCAACTGAAAAGGCTGGCCAAAGGCTGGTTCCATCTCCCTCAGCGCGCGAGCGCGGAAGTGGTCTTCCTACCTCCATCTATGGGGGGAGGAGGGCTACTTCCGCTAGCTGATCTCGCGGACGCGCTCACCATCGCACACGCCTTCAGAATGCTGACGGCGGAGGATGAGGTGGTGAGAACAATCGCGAGTAGCGGGTTGAGGGCGGCGGTCAGGAAGCGGCTCGGCCGAGAGCCGTGCATGGATGACGTGGCGGAATACCTTTCCGGTTCGCTGGAGGGGGATTTCGCCAGGCACGGGGGGGACGTTAAGTCCCTCTGGACCTCGGCACGTGACGCCGCCCGGAGGCAGTCAACGAAGCTCGGCGTGCGTTGGACGTGGTCTGACGAACGTGAGGAGCTGGCGATCGTGTTGCGAGCGACTCGTGACCGATTGACGATCGTACCACCAGCCGCACGCTCGCAGATAGTGCACCGGATGAGGGTTGCGCTGGTCGAGTACTACCGCGGAACCTTGCTGGCGAAGCGGGACCAGGGTAAGGTCCACGAGGTGTCGGGACGGGCGAAGTGGTCTAACCATTTCCTCCGGACTGGCGGCTTTACGCGTTTTGCCGACTGGCGTTTCATTCATCGAGCGCGTCTCAATGTCTTGCCTCTGAACGGAGCTAGGCCTTGGGAGGCGAACGATAAACGATGCCGGCGGTGCGGGAGCGCCCTCGAGACACTACCCCATGTGCTCGGACATTGCACCCCTCACTCCAACGCGATTCAGCGCCGGCACGATGCGATTGTCGATCGGATCGTAAAAGCACAGCAACTGCCTGGCGTCGTGACCACGAACCGCCCTGTGGCAGGGGTGGTTGGGGAGTTGGCACAACTTCGGCCGGATATAGTTATCCGGGATGACCGGTCACGTGTCATCACCATCTTGGACGTGACGGTGCCCTTTGAGAACCGTCTGCAGTCTTGGGATGAGGCCAGAGCGCGGAAATACGCCAAGTACGCGCCCCTGGCGGACCAGCTGCAGGCGCAAGGGTACCGAGTTGTGGTTGACGCCTTTATCGTGGGTGCCCTCGGGTCGTGGTACTGGGGCAATGAGAAAGTGTTGAGATGGCTACGAATATCTTCGTGGTATGCGTCGATGATGCGCCGACTCATTGTCTCGGACACGATCCGATGGTCCCGCGATATCTACGTGGAACACCTCACTGGCGCTAGGCAGTATGCACCGCTTGAGCCCGAAAGTAATGAGTGATATTTACCCTCCTGCCTTGGTCAGCGGATGAGGTGGCTCTTGTGATGTTAGGTACCGGCCTTCTTGCTTCATCTCCATATCATTCTTTCACCTATTGTATATATTATCATTCATCCATCCAAGTCATGTCATCCACCGTCATTACCGCACGCCGGCTACCTAAAACAAAATTGTAATTGCTACTACGTACTTTTTTTTTTTTTTTTATCCTTATTTTATATATTATTTATTCTTATTATATTAATCGTGCCACCCATCCTGCCTCGCTAGTAATTATCGCTATTTCCTTATAGCTATACTGCTGGCTATTTATATTATACAAGTGCTATTACATTCTACGATAAATTAGCCTAAGATACTTACCGATACTTACCATATTTGATCAGGCCTCTGCGGGGATAAAACCCGTATAGCCTGTAGCCAGTAGTATCTATGTGTGTTGCCCACCGCATTGTGATATTGTCTTGTGTTGTCCGTGTGTTGTCCGGTACTGTTCTTGTTCCGTGCGGTGGAGCTGGTACCCCCGGGCCGGCCGGCCTCGGTCTGCTGTAAAGTGGATCGGGGGGTGGCTGGTCCGTGGGTATCGCTGGATTTCTGTTGTGTGGTCCCGTTATTGTCCCTCGGATACAGTGGCGCCACATCCCCCGACCGTAGGACGGCGGGGGGCCCCCAGTATTTACTTTGTTAGGACCCGCCGAAACCAATAAATTTCTTTCCTTACTATGGCGGGCCCTCAATAGTGGGGGGTGGGTATTAAGCCGCCCCCCTTACATTTGTATTCATATTATTGTACGTTTTTTTAATTGTTTTGTTGTCGGCGCCACGCGCCATTTACCCCCGGGGGAGCATTGTTCCTCCGGGGGAACACATCTTTATTGTAATGTTTTTAATGTTTCAATAAATGGCTTCGTATCTGTTCTTATCAGCTTAATATCTGATACGATTCCCATTGGGAATCCAGTATATTAAACTGATTTTTGGAGGTGGGTGAGGTGACGGGAGCTCGCTCCGGCCTTGCCGCGGGTTGGCCTGGTATTGCAGTACCTCCAGGACTGGCCCAATTATCCTTTGCAATTTCATATTCCTCCCTTTAATAAGGTTTGAGGAACGGCAAGGCCATCCACCTTTACCAAAAATCAGTTTTCCATACCTTATCCCTGCCGCGACCGACTTTACCGGTGTCGCGGTATTCTTTTATAGGACTTATAATTATTCCGGGCTCTCTACACCCGTTTGAATTTAGGGACTTAGGTTTATTCTAGTCATTCCTCCTGAGAGCCTTTACACTCTCCGGAGGAATTTTAACTTTGATTTTATTTTCGCGACTTTTATCTTACGCTCGGTCGGGAAGCGATTAGTATTAAGTTTTATTTTATCGTTCAGTGTTCTGTGTTAATTTATTTCAGTGTCGCGCGGTGTAAAGTGTCGGTAACTGCGTGCAGTGTCGTTTAAGTTATTTGTGCTGTCCCTCTGTGTGCCGCGCAGAGAGTTCGCGAGTGCGGAGTGTTCGCGGATAACCCCCTTGGAGGCGCTACCGGAGGACGCAGTCGCCGTCCCAACGTTAAGTGGTCGGAGGTAGGTAGAGTGTTCTTTCCCCCTCCTAGTCGTCCAACTCCCTTTCCTCAATCGAGCTCCTTACCGGTAACGGGAGGGAGTAATCGAGGGAGGAATCGGTTTTAACCCTTTTGAATTTCCCGGTTCCCTTCCATCAGCCCCCACTCGCCTGCCAGCGAGCTTTGCTCTAAGGCATCCGAGTGTCGGTTGCTGTAAGGCGACCTAACCCTACCCTACATTTCCCTTCTAACCTCCCCCGGTGTCAGGCGCTCTGCTGCGCGCGTCGCTCCTAAGAGCGATCCCCGCGGCTAAGTGCCCATCGGAGTCCCTAACCTCTTTGCACGGGTGGTGACAGCTGTCATCGTGCGAGCCACTCCGAGGAGTGACTCCCGCGCGTCAGTTGCCGCCATCTTCCTTACCCCCTCTAGTGCGAGGAGTTAGTCGGTTTGTGGCGGGAAACTGTCACGCCGCCTGGCGAATCCCCTAGAGTACCCTCTCCTAGTTAGTTTAACTTAACCGTCGGTTAAGTTCCCAGTTAACGAACTCCGACCACTGCGAGATGGCGACACCACCACGCGTTCCTCTGAGGATCGAGGTACCTCTACCGGAGGTATTTCGATGCCCGGTCTGCTACGGCGGTTCGGGCTTAATTCGCTCCAAGGGGAGTTTTAAAGGGAATGCGGAGCTGTCTAAGCACCTGGCCCTTATGGCCAGGAATAATGAGCCGGCTCATGCGGGGTTGTTTATCGAATATGCGTGCTCGCAGTGCTCCTTCGTCGGAAAGGGCAGATATGCCCTTAAAGACGTTAAGGCGCATTTCGAGCGATCGCATCCCCGTTCGACAGCTCCCACCCAATCGACAGCCAGTACATCTGGCATTAACACCTCCGCCCCCGCGAGCTCTCGCCCCGCGACTACCTCGGGTAGCGCGGGTTTAAGGACTGTAAGAGCGGCGATACGTGCGACGGCGACGACGACGGGTGCCACGAGGACACCACCATCGACCTCGGCCACGACGACCACCACCGTGGCAGCCTCCATCGCTACCACAAGGAGGACGGGAGGAGCAGCGACGCAAATGACGTTGACCTTTGGGCCGACGCGGCAGGTTCCAGCCACCCAACATCTTGTGCGGACTGCCGGGGCGACGGGAGTCACCGTCCCCCTTCGACCCTCGCCATCTACATCTTTGAGCGGGGGTCCATCAAGAGCGTCGACCCAGAGGCCGAACATCCGAGGAGCCGATACCATGCGGAGCGCGCTCGGGGGAACGCGGACATCTAGTTCCCCCCGCCCCGGTCCATCAACATCCTCTGGCCGGGGACCAACTCCACCTCCTCGACGGAGTGGAAGCGGTGCAACGACCACCTCTGCGCCGACTTCCACCCGTCCCTCGCAGACCACCACCACGCGAGGAGTGACGACCAGGCGAGGACGTGCGACCAGCGCCCCGCCTGTGTCCCCAAGAGTCACGAGGAGCAAGGCAAGGAGAACAAGAGCGGCCACCGAGGATCGGTCTCCAGAGCGCCCGCGGCAGCAGTTCCGGAGGTCACCACCGGTTACCACTGGGACAACGTACGCGGACGTCGTCGCAACTCCCCCCACACCCGTCGTCGCCACCGTTGCCAGCGAGGGAGCAACAGCGCCGACCACGACAGTAACAGTGCCGACCCTGGAGCAGCAGCGGCAGGAGATCCGCCAGCGGATACAGCTGCTACAGGGAAGGCAGCCCTTCGTCGTCCTCGAGAGGATCCCGGACCCTCCGACGACCCCGCCCAGCGACATCCAGATACCCACCTCCAGCCCGGTAACCACGATCACCGCCACTACCATTACCACCTCGGTATGTGGCGGGCCGATCTGTTCTACGGCCGTCCATCCAGGGAGGATAAGTCCCCCCCGAACACCACCAAGGATGGAGGACGTGATCGTGGAGGAAGAGGAGGAGATACCGGAAGAGGCGCCCGCCGTAACACCAGATGCGGGTGCCGGGAGCGAGGAAGAGGTGAGAGAGATCCCCGCCAGACGCCTCAGCGACGGAGCTGTCACCCTCTCCGTCGCGGGACGACCAAGGGTCTTAAGATCTGGTCGTCCCAGGCGATCCGTGATAATATCGAGCGGATCGTCGTCGTCGTCGAGCGATGACGAGGTGTTCTGGCGGAACACCTCTTTTCCTCAAACACCTGCTCCCCCGGAGGTGGAAGTACTGCCTCACACCCCTGAGTTGGAGGCAGTAAGAAGGAGATACTCGGCGACCCGTGAGTATCTCGCAGGGGTCGTCGAGTACCACGCGGGAAGTCGGGAGGTCCCGGATGAAGAAGAGGAGGAGATCCGGAGGAGAGTCCGGGCGGAGGCGGCTGCGAGGCCACCGCCCTCACCACCACCAGCGGCCCGATCAACACCGGAGGGTCGCATCGAGGACTCCCCCCGGACAGCTGCAGCAGCAACACCACCAGCAGCAGCAGCGGCAGCAGCAACAACACCAGCAGCTGCTGCGAGGACGACGAGGAGGACAGCGACAACTGCGACGCAAACGACGCCGTCCATCATGGCGTCGACATCGGCCCCAGCTGGCCTGGAGCGCCGACCGGACGCGCCACCGCGTGACACACGAGGTAGGACGGAGGTAGGAGGGCATCGCGGATTCAATTCCTCGCGCCGCGACCGGACTGCACCGTTTCAGCGTCCGGTAAGTCCCTCGCTACACGATCACGGTGGTGGTTTCGTCGATGGTCCCCGGGCGCCCGGGCGGGCTCACCCTTTAGTTCCCCCACCCCCTCGACAGGGTACCTCGGCCTTCCGAAGGCGGCCAGATCCGGCCCGCAGTGGTGCGGGAGGACTGGGCGTGCCGCGCGGCGCCGGGGGTGTCGGGCCTGGTAGGGTCAACGCCCAGCCAACGCTGCCAGATGGCTCTGCGCCTCAGCCTCCTTTTAGCGAGACTGAGTGCGTCGAGCTCATCGAAGCGGCTGAGGCTGTCTCGTCGATAGACGAGTTGGAAGCGCTGGCAAGGCGACTTGCCACGCGTTTTCAGGCTGCGACTCCTGCTGGGCCCGGCGCCTCTGGTGCGCGAAATGCTCCCCGGCGTGGGGGCGGTCGGCCGCGCCGGAGGCGGGCAGCCGAGGACACGAACCCGGAGCGAGTAGCTGATCGTTCGGATCAGCCTGGTCCCCTGCTTCCTCCCCCCATGGATCGCGTGAGTCGTGCGACTCACATCCAGCGCTTGTACAGACAAGACCCCCGGCGTGCATTTCGCGAGGTGATGCAGGGCCCTACCGTTCAGTGTGCTGTGCCACGCGATAGGGTCCTTCATCATTTCGAGGAAGTGTATCGCCGGCGTGAGGACCCGGAAGGTCTTGTCGGGGGCTGGCCGACTGAGCCCCCGTTGCAGGACGATAACGACGCGCTGGTGTCACCCTTCAGTCAGCTGGAGGTACTCCGTCGGCTCAAGAACGCGGCTAATACCGCGCCTGGACCCGACGGTCTTACCTATCGCGACTTGCGAAGGGTTGACCCCGGTGCGTGTGTCCTGACTGCGGTTTATAACGCCTGCCGCAGGCTGGAAGCGATCCCTGAGGGTTGGAAGACTTCCAACACCGTCTTGGTGTACAAGAAAGGGGATCAGGATGACCTGAGTAATTGGCGCCCGCTCGCGATGGGTTCGGTTCTCGCCAAGCTGTTCGCCGCCGTCGTGGCCGATCGTCTCACCGTATGGGCGACGCGCAACGGCCGCATCAGTCCTTCACAGAAGGGCTTCTTGAAGTACGAGGGATGCTACGAGCATTCCTTCGTGCTTCAAGAGGCCATTCAGGACGCACGTCGGACTGGAAAGGAGGTGGTGGTGGCGTGGTTGGACCTCCGAAATGCTTTCGGTTCGGTCCCCCACGTCTCCATCGCAGCCGCGCTGGAGGGAGCCCAGGTGCCTGCATCTCTCCGCCGTCTGGTGGCGAGTATGTACCGAGGGGCCACTACGAGGGTGAGAACTGCGGATGGTTTCACACCGGAGGTGAACATCCAGTCGGGTGTAAAACAAGGTTGCCCGTTGAGCCCCATAGTGTTCAACCTCGCTCTCGAGCCCGTACTTCGTGCCCTTGCATCCTCGGATGCGGGGTACGATTTACGCGGGACGAGATTGAACACTCTGGCGTACGCGGACGACCTTGCGCTGGTTGCCAGCGACCCCGCCGGGATGCGACTCCTCCTGTCCGCAGCGGAGAGGGCAGCACAGCGGATTGGCCTGCACTTTAACCCGGCTAAATGTGCCACTCTGCATATGAACTGCAGAGGAGGGCGCCGGGTGCTGCCGACTGTGTTCCCTCTCCAAGGAGAGCCCGTTCGCGCGTTATCGGACCGCGACGAATACCCCCACTTGGGTACGCCCACCGGTGCCAACGTGAGCCAGACCCCAATAAAGGCGCTCGTTGACATCGTTGAGTGCCTCAAGGCGATCGATGCCTCGTTGCTCGCCCCTTGGCAGAAGTTCGACGCGGTAGCCAAGTTTGTGCTGCCGCGTATGGACTTCGGTCTAAGGGGAATGAGGATGGAGAAAGGGCCACTCGGTGAAGTCGACCGCCAACTGAAAAGACTGGCGAAAGGCTGGTTCCATCTCCCTCAGCGCGCGAGCGCGGAAGTGGTCTTCCTACCTCCATCTATGGGGGGAGGAGGGCTACTTCCGCTAGCTGATCTCGCGGATGCGCTCACCATCGCACACGCCTTCAGAATGCTGACGGCGGAGGATGAGGTGGTGAGAACAATCGCGAGTAGCGGGTTGAGGGCGGCGGTCAGGAAGCGGCTCGGCCGAGAGCCGTGCATGGATGACGTGGCGGAATACCTTTCCGGTTCGCTGGAGGGGGATTTCGCCAGGCACGGGGGGGACGTTAAGTCCCTCTGGACCTCGGCACGTGACGCCGCCCGGAGGCAGTCAACGAAGCTCGGCGTGCGTTGGACGTGGTCTGACGAACGTGAGGAGCTGGCGATCGTGTTGCGAGCGACTCGTGACCGATCGACGATCGTACCACCAGCCGCACGCTCGCAGATAGTGCACCGGATGAGGGTTGCGCTGGTCGAGTACTACCGCGGAACCTTGCTGGCGAAGCGGGACCAGGGTAAGGTCCACGAGGTGTCGGGACGGGCGAGGTGGTCTAACCATTTCCTCCGGACTGGCGGCTTTACGCGTTTTGCTGACTGGCGCTTCATTCATCGAGCGCGTCTCAATGTCTTGCCTCTGAACGGAGCTAGGCCTTGGGAGGCGAACGATAAACGATGCCGGCGGTGCGGGAGCGCCCTCGAGACACTACCCCATGTGCTCGGACATTGCACTCCTCACTCCAACGCAATTCAGCGTCGGCACGATGCGATTGTCGATCGGATCGTTAAAGCACAGCAACTGCCTGGCGTCGTGACCACGAACCGCCCTGTGGCAGGGGTGGTTGGGGAGTTGGCACAACTTCGGCCGGATATAGTTATCCGGGACGACCGGTCACGTGTCATCACCATCTTGGACGTGACGGTGCCCTTTGAGAATCGTCTGCAGTCTTGGGATGAGGCCAGAGCGCGGAAATACGCCAAGTACGCGCCCCTGGCGGACCAGCTGCAGGCGCAAGGGTACCGAGTTGTGGTTGACGCCTTTATCGTGGGTGCCCTCGGGTCGTGGTACTGGGGCAATGAGAAGGTGTTGAGATGGCTACGAATATCCTCGTGGTACGCATCGATGATGCGCCGACTCATTGTCTCGGATACGATCCGATGGTCCCGCGATATTTACGTGGAACATCTTACCGGCGCTAGGCAGTATGCACCGCTCGAGCCCGAAAATAATGATTAATATTTACCCTCCTGCCTTGGTCAGTGGAGGAGGTGGCTCTAGTGTTTTTAGGTACCGGCTTTCTTGCATCATCTTCATATCATTCTTTCACCTATTGTACATATTATCATCCATCTCATTCATGTCATTCACCACCATTGTTCGATACGCCGGCTACCTAGGATATAACTTTATTAGCGCTAACTTATGTATTACCTACTTACCGTTTATCTCTTTCTATTTTCTATTTACTTATACTACTACTACGTGATACTGGGCCACCCTCTCTGCCTCATTAATTGCTATTATTACTACTTTAAGTTAATCGAGTATCTATGGTCTTACGGCTAATTAAACTATACAGATACTGTTATACGCTCGATCTATTCCTATGTACTATACTATGGTATTATTTCTATTATGGTAAACTAATTAATTTAAACTAACATACCATAGATAGAATACTTACTTATTTAATTAATTAAGATATGTGATGCCCGCCGCACTGTGTTCCGTCCCGTGATGTCCATGTGTTGTCCCGTGTGTCTTGTTGTGCGGTGGGGCTGGTACCCCTTGGCCGGCCGGCTTCGGTCCATTGAAAGATGGATCGGGGGATGGCTGGTCTCGGGGTGCCGCTGGATTTCTGTTGGTGTCGTCCTGTCCTTGTCCCACAGATGTGGCGCCACATCCCCCGACTGCGGTAAAAGCGGCGGGGGATCGTTAATATAATATTGTAAGGGCCCGTCGATACCAATAAATTAATCTTCTATAATGACGGGCCCCCAATAGTGGGGGGTGGGTAATTAGCCGCCCCCCTTATATTTGTATTCGTATTTATAGTCTAATTTTGTATTTGTTTTGTGTGGCGCCTGCGCCATTTATATTACCCCCGGGGGAGCATTGTTCCTCTGGGGGAACACATTTTTATTGTAAATTTTATATTTTCAATAAATGGCGTTTATCTGTTCTTATCAGCTTAATATCTGATACGATTCCCATTGGGGATCCAGTATATTAAACTGATTTTTGGAGGTGGGTGAGGTGACGGGAGCTCGCTCCGGCCTTGCCGCGGGTTGGCCTGGTATTGCAGTACCTCCAGGACTGGCCCAATTATCCTTTCCAATTTTATATTCCTCCCTTTAATAAGGTTTGAGGAACGGCAAGGCCATCCACCTTTACCAAAAATCAGTTTTCCGTACCTGATCCCTGCCGCGACCGATTTTACCCGTGTCGCGGTACTCTTACAGTGCTACCTTTTAGACTTAGAATTATTCCGGGCTCTTTACACCCGTTTGAATTTTAACTTAGTATAATTTTCTAGTCATTCCTCCTGAGAGCCTTTACACTCTCCGGAGGAATTTTAAACTTCTCCCCAATAAAGGCGCTCGTTGACATCGTTGAGTGCCTCAAGGCGATCGATGCCTCGTTGCTCGCCCCTTGGCAGAAGTTCGACGCGGTAGCCAAGTTTGTGCTGCCGCGTATGGACTTCGGTCTAAGGGGAATGAGGATGGAGAAGGGGCCACTCGGTGAAGTCGACCGCCAACTGAAAAGACTGGCCAAAGGCTGGTTCCATCTCCCTCAGCGCGCGAGCGCGGAAGTGGTCTTCCTACCTCCATCTATGGGGGGAGGAGGGCTACTTCCGCTAGCTGATCTCGCGGATGCGCTCACCATCGCACACGCCTTCAGAATGCTGACGGCGGAGGATGCGGTGGTGAGAACAATCGCGAGTAGCGGGCTGAGGGCGGCGGTCAGGAAGCGGCTCGGCCGAGAGCCGTGCATGGATGACGTGGCGGAATACCTTTCCGGTTCGCTGGAGGGGGATTTCGCCAGGCACGGGGGGGACGTTAAGTCCCTCTGGACCTCGGCACGTGACGCCGCCCGGAGGCAGTCAACGAAGCTCGGCGTGCGTTGGACGTGGTCTGGCGAACGTGAGGAGCTGGCGATCGTGTTGCGAGCGACTCGAGACCGATCGACCATCGTACCACCGGCCGCACGCTCGCAGATAGTGCACCGGATGAGGGTTGCGCTGGTCGAGTACTACCGCGGAACCTTGCTGGCGAAGCGGGACCAGGGTAAGGTCCACGAGGTGTCAGGGCGGGCGAAGTGGTCTAACCATTTCCTCCGGACTGGCGGCTTTACGCGTTTTGCCGACTGGCGCTTCATTCATCGAGCGCGTCTCAATGTCTTGCCCCTGAACGGAGCTAGGCCTTGGGAGGCGAACGATAAACGATGCCGGCGGTGCGGGAGCGCCCTCGAGACACTACCCCATGTGCTCGGACATTGCACCCCTCACTCCAACGCAATTCAGCGTCGGCATGATGCGATCGTCGATCGGATCGTTAAGGCACAGCAACTGCCTGGTGTCGTGACCACGAACCGCCCTGTGGCAGGGGTGGTTGGGGAGTTGGCACAACTTCGGCCGGATATAGTTATCCGGGACGACCGGTCACGTGTCATCACCATCTTGGACGTGACGGTGCCCTTTGAGAACCGTCTGCAGTCTTGGGATGAGGCCAGAGCGCGGAAATACGCCAAGTACGCGCCCTTGGCGGACCAGCTGCAGGCGCAAGGGTACCGGGTTGTGGTCGACGCCTTTATCGTGGGTGCCCTCGGGTCGTGGTACTGGGGCAATGAGAAGGTGTTGAGATGGCTACGAATATCTTCGTGGTACGCGTCGATGATGCGCCGACTCATTGTCTCGGACACGATCCGATGGTCCCGCGACATATACGTGGAACACCTGACCGGCGCTAGGAAGTATGCACCGCTAGAAATTGAAATTGATAATGACGAATAGATATTTTTCCCTCCTGCCTTGGTCCGGGGAAGGGTTGGCTCAATTAGGTAGCAGCGCCTTTTTTTTAACTTTTCATGCTCATTCCATCACATTCACCTATTGTACATATTTTCATCCATCAAGCCCACCTCACTCATCGTCATCCATTGTTTTGCTGGCTACCTAGTTATTATTATATATGCATCGATCCACGATATATTAACCTAACTTAATTTAACTTATTTAACTATTTATTAATCGATGGGATGTACTTACCTGAGTTGGAGGAGACATCTGCACAGCCGCCCTACCCCTCCTCTGAAATAGTATTACAATAATTAAAGTTACCTTATACCGCTCTATGTATTTTTGATATTTATCCATAGTATTATAATTGGAACTATTTTCTTTGTCACATTTATTACTATGGATTAACTGAATTTATTTATTTATACTTACTTGGTTATTAAGAAATGTGTTGCCCACCGTACTGTGTATGTTTTCCATACCTTGTCCCTGCCGCGACCAATTTTACCGGTGTCGCGGTATTCTCTTACAGTACTACCTTTAGGACTTGTAATTATTCCGGGCTCTTTACACCCGTTTGAATTTTAACTTAGGACTTAGTTTTATTCTCTAGTCTTTCCTCCTGAGAGCCTTTACACTCTCCGGAGGAATTTTAAAGTCTTACGCTCTCGGTCGGGAAGCGATTAGTTTAAGTTTTATTTCTGAGTGTTAAGTGTCTAGAGTTTAAGTTCAGTGTCGCGCGGTGTGTAGTGTCGGTAACTGCGTGCAGTGTCTTAATTTATTTGTGCTGTCCCTCTGTGTGCCGCGCAGAGAGTTCGCGAGTGCGGAGTGTTCGCGTATAACCCCCTTGGAGGCGCTACCGGAGGACGCAGTCGTCGTCCCAACGTTAAGTGGTCGGAGGTAAGTAGAGTGTTCTTTCCCCCTCCTTATCGTCCAACTCCCTTTCCTCAATCGAGCTCCTTACCGGTAACGGGAGGGAGTAATCGAGGGAGGAATCGGTTTTAACCCTCTTCGAATTTCCCGGTTCCCTTCCATCAGCCCCCACTCGCCTGCCAGCGAGCTTTGCTCTAAGGCATCCGAGTGTCGGTTGCTGTAAGGCGACCTAACCCTACCCTACATTTCCCTTCTAACCTCCCCCGGTGGTTAGGCGCTCTGCTGCGCGCGTCGCTCCTAAGAGCGATCCCCGCGGCTAAGTGCCCATCGGAGTCCCTAACCTTAAAGCCCGGGTGGTGACAGCTGTCATCGTGCGAGCCACTCTGAGGAGTGACTCCCGCGCGTCAGTTGCCGCCATCTTCCTTATCCCCTCTAGTGTGAGGAGTTAGTCGGTTTGTGGCGGGAAACCGTCACGCCGCCTGGCGAATCCCCTAGAGTACCCTCTCCTAGTTAGTTTAGCTTAACCGTCGGTTAAGTTCCCGGTTAAGACACTCCGACCACTGCGAGATGGCGACACCACCACGCGTTCCTCTGAGGATCGAGGTACCTCTACCGGAGGTATTTCGATGCCCGGTCTGCTACGGCGGTTCGGGCTTAATTCGCTCCAAGGGGTGTTTTAAAGGGAACGCGGAGCTGTCAATGCACCTGGCCCTTATGGCCAGGAATAATGAGCCGGCTCATGCGGGGTTATACATTGAATATGCGTGCTCGCAGTGCTCCTTCGTCGGAAAGGGCAGGTATGCCCTTAAAGACGTTAAGGCGCACTTCGAGCGATCGCATCCCCGTTCGACAGCTCCCACCCAATCGACAGCCAGCACATCTGGTGTAAATACCTCCGCCCCCGCGAGCTCTCGACCCGCGACTACCACGCGTAGCGCGGGCGTAAGGACATTAAGAGCGGCGATAAGTGCGACGGCGACGACGACGGGCGCCACGAGGACACCACCATCGACCTCGGCCACGACGACCACCACCGTGGCAGCCTCCATCTCTACCACCAGGAGGGCGGGAGGAGCAGCGACCCAGATGACATTGACCTTTGGGCCGACGCGGCAGGTTCCAGCCACACAACACCTCGTGCGGACTGCCGGGACGACGGGAGTCACCGTCCCCCTTCGACCCTCGCCATCTACATCTTCGAGCGGGGGTCCATCAAGAGCGTCGACCCAGAGGCCGAACATCAGAGGAGCCGATACCATGAGGAGCGCGCTCGGGGGAACGCGGACATCTAGTTCCCCCCGCCCTGGTCCATCAACATCTTCTGGACGGGGCCCAACTCCACCTCCTCGACGGAGTGGGAGCGGTGCAACGACCACCTCTGCGCCGACTTCCGCCCGTCCCTCGCAGACCACCACCACGCGAGGAGTGACGACCAGGCGAGGACGTGCGACCAGCGCCCCGCCTGTGTCCCCAAGAGTCACGAGGAGTAGAGCCAGGAGACAGCGAGCGGCTACTGAGGATCGGTCTCCCGAACGTCCGAGGCAGCAGTTCCGGCGATCACCTCCGGTCACCGCTGGGACGACTTTCGCGGACGTCGTCGCAACTCCCCCCACACCCGTCGTCGCCCCCGTCGCCAGCGAGGGAGCAACGGCACCGCCTACGACATCAACAGTGCCGACCCTGGAGCAGCAGCGGCAGGAGATCCGCCAGCGCCTACAGCTGCTACAGGGTGCACAGCCCTTCGTCGCCCTCGGAGGATACCTGGACCCCCCGACAACCCCGCCCAGTGAGACTATCATCCCCACCTCAAGTCCGGTAGCCACGATCACCGCCACTACCATTACCACCTCGGTATGTGGCGGGCCGATCTGTTCGACGGCCATCCATCCCGGGAGGGTAAGTCCCCCCCGAACACCGCCAAGGATGGAGGAAGTGATCGTGGAGGAAGAAGAAGAGGAGATACCGGACGAGGCGCCTGCAGTAACATCCGATGCAGGTGCCGGGAGCGAGGAGGAGGAGGTGAGAGAGATCCCCGCCAGACGCCTCAGCGACGGAGCTGTCACCCTCTCCGTCGCGGGACGACCAAGGGTCTTAAGATCTGGTCGTCCCATGCGGTCCGTAATAATATCTAGCGGATCGTCGTCGTCGTCGTCGAGCGACGACGAGGTGTTCTGGCGGAACACCTCCTTTCCTCTCACGCCTGCTCCCCCGGAGGTGGAGGTCTTACCGCACACACCAGAACTGGAGGCGGTAAGACGAAGATACTCGGCGACCCGTGAGTATCTCGCAGGGGTCGTCGAGTACCACGCGGGAAGTCGGGAGGTCCCGGACTACGAAGAAGAGGAGATCCGGAGGAGAGTCCGGGCGGAGGCAGCTGCGAGGCCACCGCCCCCACCACCACCACCACCAGCGGCCCGATCAACACCCGAGGGCCGCACCGAGGACTCACCCCGGACAGCTGCAGCAGTAACACTACCAGCAGCAGCAGCGGCAGCAGCAACAACATCAGCAGCTGCCATGGGGACGGCGAGGACGGCAACGACCGCCACGCAGACGACGCCAACCATCACGGCGTCGACATGGGCCCCAGCAGGCCTGGAGCGCCGACCTGACGCGCCACCGCGCGACGCTAGAGGTATGACTGAGGTAGGAGGGCATCGCGGATTCAATTCTTCGCGTCGCGACCGGACCGCACCGTTTCAGCGTCCGGTAAGTCCCTCGCAACGTGGTCATGGTGGTGGTTTCGTCGATGGTCCCCGGGCGCCCGGGCGGGCTCACCCTTTAGTTCCCCCACCCCCTCGACAGGGTGCCTCGGCCTCCCGAAGGCGGCCAGATCCGGCCCGCAGTGGTGCGGGAGGACTGGGCGTGCCGCGCGGCGCCGGGGGTGTCGGGCTTGGTAGGGTCAACGCCCAGCCAACGCTGCCAGATGGCTCTGCGCCTCAGCCTCCTTTTAGCGAGACTGAGTGCGTCGAGCTCATCGAAGCGGCTGAGGCTGTCTCGTCAATAGACGAGTTGGAAGCGCTGGCAAGGCGACTTGCCACGCGCTTTCAGGCTGCGACTCCTGCTGGACCCGGCGCCTCCGGTGCGCGAAATGCTCCCCGGCGTGGGGGCGGTCGGCCGCGCCGGAGGCGGGCAGCCGAGGATACGAACCCGGAGCGAGTGGCTGATCATTCGGATCAGCCTGATCCCCCGCTTCCTCCCCCCATGGATCGCGTGAGTCGTGCGACTCACATCCAGCGTCTGTATAGACAAGACCCCCGGCGCGCATTTCGCGAGGTGATGCAGGGCCCTACCGTTCAGTGTGCTGTGCCACGCGATAGGGTTCTTCATCACTTCGAGGAAGTGTATCGCCGGCGTGAGGACCCGGAAGGTCTTGTCGGGGGCTGGCCGACTGAGCCCCCTTTGCAGGACGATAACGACGCGCTGGTGTCACCCTTCAGTCAGCTGGAGGTACTCCGTCGGCTCAAGAACGCGGCTAATACCGCGCCTGGACCCGACGGTCTTACCTATCGCGACTTGCGGAGGGTTGACCCCGGCGCGTGTGTCCTGACTGCGGTTTATAACGCCTGCCGCAGGCTGGAGGCGATCCCTGAGGGTTGGAAGACTTCCAACACCGTTTTGGTGTACAAGAAAGGGGATCAGGATGACCTGAGTAATTGGCGCCCGCTCGCGATGGGTTCGGTTCTCGCCAAGCTGTTCGCCGCCGTCGTGGCCGATCGTCTCACCGTATGGGCGACGCGCAACGGCCGCATCAGTCCTTCACAGAAGGGCTTCTTGAAGTACGAGGGATGCTACGAGCATTCCTTCGTGCTTCAAGAGGCCATTCAGGACGCACGTCGGACTGGAAAGGAGGTGGTGGTGGCGTGGTTGGACCTCCGAAATGCTTTCGGTTCGGTCCCCCATGTCTCCATCGCAGCCGCGCTGGAGGGAGCCCAGGTGCCTGCATCTCTCCGCCGTCTGGTGGCGAGTATGTACCGAGGGGCCACTACGAGGGTGAGAACTGCGGATGGTTTCACACCGGAGGTGAACATCCAGTCGGGTGTAAAACAAGGTTGCCCGTTGAGCCCCATAGTGTTCAACCTCGCTCTCGAGCCCGTACTTCGTGCCCTTGCATCCTCGGATGCGGGGTACGATTTACGCGGGACGAGATTGAACACTCTGGCGTATGCGGACGACCTTGCGCTGGTTGCCAGCGACCCCGCCGGGATGCGACTCCTCCTGTCCGCAGCGGAGAGGGCAGCACAGCGGATTGGCCTGCACTTTAACCCGGCTAAATGTGCCACTCTGCATATGAACTGCAGAAGAGGGCGCCGGGTGCTGCCGACTGTGTTCCCTCTCCAAGGAGAGCCCGTTCGCGCGTTATCGGACCGCGACGAATACCCCCACTTGGGTACGCCCACCGGTGCCAACGTGAGCCAGACCCCAATAAAGGCGCTCGTTGACATCGTTGAGTGCCTCAAGGCGATCGATGCCTCGTTGCTCGCCCCTTGGCAGAAGTTCGACGCGGTAGCCAAGTTTGTGCTGCCGCGTATGGACTTCGGTCTAAGGGGAATGAGGATGGAGAAGGGGCCACTCGGTGAAGTCGACCGCCAACTGAAAAGGCTGGCCAAAGGCTGGTTCCATCTCCCTCAGCGCGCGAGCGCGGAGGTGGTCTTCTTACCTCCATCTATGGGGGGAGGAGGGCTACTTCCGCTAGCTGATCTCGCGGATGCGCTCACCATCGCACACGCCTTCAGAATGCTGACGGCGGAGGATGAGGTGGTGAGAACAATCGCGAGTAGCGGGTTGAGGGCGGCGGTCAGGAAGCGGCTCGGCCGAGAGCCGTGCATGGATGACGTGGCGGAATACCTTTCCGGTTCGCTGGAGGGGGATTTCGCCAGGCACGGGGGGGACGTTAAGTCCCTCTGGACCTCGGCACGTGACGCCGCCCGGAGGCAGTCAACGAAGCTCGGCGTGCGTTGGACGTGGTCTGACGAACGTGAGGAGCTGGCGATCGTGTTGCGAGCGACTCGTGACCGATCGACCATCGTACCACCAGCCGCACGCTCGCAGATAGTGCACCGGATGAGGGTTGCACTGGTCGAGTACTACCGCGGAACCTTGCTGGCGAAGCGGGACCAGGGTAAGGTCCACGAGGTGTCAGGACGGGCGAAGTGGTCCAACCATTTCCTCCGGACTGGCGGCTTTACGCGTTTTGCTGACTGGCGTTTCGTTCATCGAGCGCGTCTCAATGTCTTACCTCTTAACGGAGCTAGGCCTTGGGACGCGAACGACAAACGATGCCGGCGGTGCGGGAGCGCCCTCGAGACACTACCCCATGTGCTCGGACATTGCACTCCTCACTCCGACGCAATTCAGCGTCGGCACGATGCGATTGTCGATCGGATCGTTAAAGCACAGCAACTGCCTGGCGTCGTGACCACGAACCGCCCTGTGGCAGGGGTGGTTGGGGAGTTGGCCCAACTTCGGCCGGATATAGTTATCCGGGACGACCGGTCACGTGTCATCACCATCTTGGACGTGACGGTGCCCTTTGAGAACCGTCTGCAGTCTTGGGATGAGGCCAGAGCGCGGAAATACGCCAAGTACGCGCCCCTGGCGGACCAGCTGCAGGCGCAAGGGTACCGAGTTGTGGTTGACGCCTTTATCGTGGGTGCCCTCGGGTCGTGGTACTGGGGCAATGAGAAGGTGTTGAGATGGCTACGAATCTCTTCGTGGTACTCATCGATGATGCGCCGACTCATTGTTTCGGACACGATCCGATGGTCCCGCGATATTTACGTGGAACACCTTACCGGCGCTAGGCAGTATGCACCGCTCGAGCCCGAAAATAATGATTAATATTTACCCTCCTGCCTTGGTCAGTAGATGAGGTGGCTCCAGTGTTATTAGGTACCGGCCTTCCCGCTTCATTGTCATATCATTCTTTCACCTATTGTATATACTATCATTCATCTTAGTCATGTCATTCACCGCCATTATACGCTATGCTGGCTACCTAAACATATAACTGTGATCATTACTACGTATCTATTGCTTTTAATCTATTTATTATTACCTATGTTATTACTATTAGTACGTTAATCATGCCACCCATCTCGCCTCACAAATTATCACTATTGTCTTAGGTTTATATCACTAGTTATTTATACAAATATTATTATATACTACCGCAAACTAGCCTAAGAAACTTACCTATACTTACCATAGTTGATCAGGCCTCTGCGGCGATAATCCCCGTATAGCCTGTAGTTAGTAGTTATACGTGTTGCCCACCGCATTGTGATATTGTTTTGTGCCGTCCATGTGATGTCCTGTCCCGTCTTTGTTCTGTGCGGTGGAGCTGGTGCCCCTGGGCTGGTCGGCCTCGGTCTGCTGTAAAGTGGATTGGGGGGTGGCTAGTCCGTGGGCACCGCTGGATTTCTGTTGTGTGGTCCCGTGTTTGTCCCACGGATACAGTGGCGCCACATCCCCCGACCGTAGGACGGCGGGGGGCTCCCAGTATTATTTTGTTAGGACCCGCCGAAACTAATAAATATACTTCTTTGCTATGGCGGGTCCTCAATAGTGGGGGGTGGGTATTAAGCTGCCCCCCTTATATTTGTATTTAGGATATTATACATTGTATTATTTTTTAATTGTTTTATTGTCGGCGCCACGCGCCATTTACCCCCGGAGGAGCATTGTTCCTCCGGGGGAACACATTTTTATTGTTAATGTTTATTTTCAATAAATGGCGTTTATCTGTTCTTATCAGCTTAATATCTGATACGATTCCCATTGGGAATCCAGTATATTAAACTGATTTTTGGAGGTGGGTGAGGTGACGGGAGCTCGCTCCGGCCTTGCCGCGGGTTGGCCTGGTATTGCAGTACCTCCAGGACTGGCCCAATTATCCTTTCCAATTTGTAATTCCTCCCTTTAATAAGGTTTGAGGAACGGCAAGGCCATCCACCTTTACCAAAAATCAGTTTTCCGTACCTTGTCCCTGCCGCGACCGACTTTACCGGTGTCGCGGTACTCTTACAGTGCTACCTTTTAGACTTATAATTATTCCGGGCTCTTTACACCCGTTTGAATTTTAACTTAGGACTTAGTTTAATTTTCTAGTCTTTCCTCCTGAGAGCCTTTACACTCTCCGGAGGAATTTTAAAGTCTTACGCTCTCGGTCGGGAAGCGATTAGTTTAAGTTTTATTTCTGAGTGTTAAGTGTCTAGAGTTTAAGTTCAGTGTCGCGCGGTGTGTAGTGTCGGTAACTGCGTGCAGTGTCGTTAATTTATTTGTGCTGTCTCTCTGTGTGCCGCGCAGAGAGTTCGCGAGTGCGGAGTGTTCGCGGATAACCCCCTTGGAGGCGCTACCGGAGGACGCAGTCGTCGTCCCAACGTTAAGTGGTCGGAGGTAAGTAGAGTGTTCTTTCCCCCTCCTAGTCGTCCAACTCCCTTTCCTCAATCGAGCTCCTTACCGGTAACGGGAGGGAGTAATCGAGGGAGGAATCGATTTTAACCCCTTTGAATTTCCCGGTTCCCTTCCATCAGCCCCCACTCGCCTGCCAGCGAGCTTTGCTCTAAGGCATCCGAGTGTCGGTTGCTGTAAGGTGACCTAACCCTACCCTACATTTCCCTTCTAACCTCCCCCGGTGGTTAGGCGCTCTGCTGCGCGCGTCGCTCCTTGGAGCGATCCCCGCGTATGCGGACGACCTTGCGCTGGTTGCCAGCGACCCCGCCGGGATGCGACTCCTCCTGTCCGCAGCGGAGAGGGCAGCACAGCGGATTGGCCTGCACTTTAACCCGGCTAAATGTGCCACTCTGCATATGAACTGCAGAAGAGGGCGCCGGGTGCTGCCGACTGTGTTCCCTCTCCAAGGAGAGCCCGTTCGCGCGTTATCGGACCGCGACGAATACCCCCACTTGGGTACACCCACTGGTGCCAACGTGAGCCAGACCCCAATAAAGGCGCTCGTTGACATCGTTGAGTGCCTCAAGGCGATCGATGCCTCGTTGCTCGCCCCTTGGCAGAAGTTCGACGCGGTAGCCAAGTTTGTGCTGCCGCGTATGGACTTCGGTCTAAGGGGAATGAGGATGGAGAAGGGGCCACTCGGTGAAGTCGACCGCCAACTGAAAAGGCTGGCCAAAGGCTGGTTCCATCTCCCTCAGCGCGCGAGCGCGGAAGTGGTCTTCCTACCTCCATCTATGGGGGGAGGAGGGCTACTTCCGCTAGCTGATCTCGCGGATGCGCTCACCATTGCACACGCCTTCAGAATGCTGACGGCGGAGGATGCGGTGGTGAGAACAATCGCGAGTAGCGGGTTGAGGGCGGCGGTCAGGAAGCGGCTCGGCCGAGAGCCGTGCATGAATGACGTGGCGGAATACCTTTCCGGTTCGCTGGAGGGAGATTTCGCCAGGCACGGGGGGGACGTTAAGTCCCTCTGGACCTCGGCACGTGACGCCGCCCGGAGGCAGTCAACGAAGCTCGGCGTGCGTTGGACGTGGTCTGACGAACGTGAGGAGCTGGCGATCGTGTTGCGAGCGACTCGTGACCGATCGACCATCGTACCACCAGCCGCACGCTCGCAGATAGTGCACCGGATGAGGGTTGCACTGGTCGAGTACTACCGCGGAACCTTGCTGGCGAAGCGGGACCAGGGTAAGGTCCACGAGGTGTCAGGACGGGCGAAGTGGTCCAACCATTTCCTCCGGACTGGCGGCTTTACGCGTTTTGCCGACTGGCGTTTCATTCATCGAGCGCGTCTCAATGTCTTGCCTCTGAACGGAGCTAGGCCTTGGGAGGCGAACGATAAACGATGCCGGCGGTGCGGGAGCGCCCTCGAGACACTACCCCATGTGCTCGGACATTGCACCCCTCACTCCAACGCGATTCAGCGCCGGCACGATGCGATTGTCGATCGGATCGTAAAAGCACAGCAACTGCCTGGCGTCGTGACCACGAACCGCCCTGTGGCAGGGGTGGTTGGGGAGTTGGCACAACTTCGGCCGGATATAGTTATCCGGGACGACCGGTCACGTGTCATCACCATCTTGGACGTGACGGTGCCCTTTGAGAATCGTCTGCAGTCTTGGGATGAGGCCAGAGCGCGGAAATACGCCAAGTACGCGCCCCTGGCGGACCAGCTGCAGGCGCAAGGGTACCGAGTTGTGGTTGACGCCTTTATCGTGGGTGCCCTCGGGTCGTGGTACTGGGGCAATGAGAAAGTGTTGAGATGGCTACGAATATCTTCGTGGTATTCATCGATGATGCGCCGACTCATTGTTTCGGACACGATCCGATGGTCCCGCGATATTTACGTGGAACACCTTACCGGCGCTAGGCAGTATGCACCGCTTGAGCCCGAAAGTAACGATTGATATTTACCCTCCTGCCTTGGTCAGAGGATGAGGTGGCTCTCGTGATGTTAGGTACCGGCCTTTTTGCTTCATCTTCATGTCATTCTCGCGCCTATTGTATATATTATCATCCATCTACTCAAGTCATGTCATTCGCCGCCATTATCTACCACGCCGGATACCTAAAATATAATTGTAATTACCATTAACCTATGTGCTATCTACTCATCGTCTGTTGTTACATATCTATTATACTACATTTGATTAGGCCACCCATCCTGCCTCACTAATCGTTATCATTATTGTAAGCTAAATTAACTATCTGGCTGTATAATTACCTACGTTAATATGTATATACCTGGCTCTGGCCGTTACGGACCATACTCTGGTATTACTATTGCTATGAATCCACCTATTTATTTGTATTTATTATTACTATTACTATTGCTATGAAGGTACTTAGTTAATTTGACTTACTATTTCTCTTATGTATACTTACCTACTGATTAATTGAGTTATATGTTGCCCACCGCATTGTGGTTCGTCTTGTGTTGTCCATGTGATGTCCTGTTTGTCCTAGTTGTGCGGTGGAGCTGGTACCCCTGGGCCGGCCGGCCTCGATCCGTTGAAAAATGGATCGGGGGATGGCTGGTCACGGGGTGCCGCTGGATTTCTGTTGGTGCCGTCCTGTTCTTGTCCCGCAGATATGGCGTCACATCCCCCGACTGCTGTAAAGGCGGCGGGGGATCATCAGTATAAGATTGTAAGGGCCCGTCAGCACTAATAAATTGATATCCTAAAACGACGGGCCCCCAATAGTGGGAGGTGGGTATTAGCCGCCTCCCTTATATTTATATTGATATCTATGTTTATTTTTGTTTGTATTTTTCTTCTTGTGGCGCCTGCGCCATTTATCTTACCCCCGGGGGAGCATTGTTCCTCTGGGGGAACACATTTTTATTGTTAATTTATATTTTCAATAAATGGCGTTTTATCTGTTCTTATCAGCTTAATATCTGATACGATTCCCATTGGGAATCCAGTATATTAAACTGATTTTTGGAGGTGGGTGAGGTGATGGGAGCTCGCTCCGGCCTTGCCGCGGGTTGGCCTGGTATTGCAGTACCTCCAGGACTGGCCCAATTATCCTTTCCAATTTGTAATTCCTCCCTTTAATAAGGTTTGAGGAACGGCAAGGCCATCCACCTTTACCAAAAATCAGTTTTCCGTACCTTGTCCCTGCCGCGACCGACTTTACCGGTGTCGCGGTACTCTTACAGTGCTACCTTTTAGACTTATAATTATTCCGGGCTCTTTACACCCGTTTGAATTTTAACTTAGGACTTAGTTTAATTTTCTAGTCTTTCCTCCTGAGAGCCTTTACACTCTCCGGAGGAATTTTAAAGTCTTACGCTCTCGGTCGGGAAGCGATTAGTTTAAGTTTTATTTCTGAGTGTTAAGTGTCTAGAGTTTAAGTTCAGTGTCGCGCGGTGTGTAGTGTCGGTAACTGCGTGCAGTGTCGTTAATTTATTTGTGCTGTCTCTCTGTGTGCCGCGCAGAGAGTTCGCGAGTGCGGAGTGTTCGCGGATAACCCCCTTGGAGGCGCTACCGGAGGACGCAGTCGTCGTCCCAACGTTAAGTGGTCGGAGGTAAGTAGAGTGTTCTTTCCCCCTCCTAGTCGTCCAACTCCCTTTCCTCAATCGAGCTCCTTACCGGTAACGGGAGGGAGTAATCGAGGGAGGAATCGGTTTTAACCCCTTTGAATTTCCCGGTTCCCTTCCATCAGCCCCCACTCGCCTGCCAGCGAGCTTTGCTCTAAGGCATCCGAGTGTCGGTTGCTGTAAGGTGACCTAACCCTACCCTACATTTCCCTTCTAACCTCCCCCGGTGGTTAGGCGCTCTGCTGCGCGCGTCGCTCCTTGGAGCGATCCCCGCGGCTAAGTGCCCATCGGAGTCCCTAACCTTAAAGCCCGGGTGGTGACAGCTGTCATCGTGCGAGCCACTCTGAGGAGTGACTCCCGCGCGTCAGTTGCCGCCATCTTCCTTATCCCCTCTAGTGCGAGGAGTTAGTCGGTTTGTGGCGGGAAACTGTCACGCCGCCTGGCGAATCCCCTAGGGTACCCTCTCCTAGTTAGATTAGCTTAACCGTCGGTTAAGTTCCCGGTTAGTGTACTCCGACCACTGCGAGATGGCGACACCACCACGCGTCCCTCTGAGGATCGAGGTACCTCTCCCGGAGGTATTTCGATGCCCGGTCTGCTACGGCGGAACGGGATTGAATCGCTCCAAGGGGAGTTTTAAAGGGAATGCGGAGCTGTCGAAGCACCTGGCCCTTATGGCCAGGAATAATGAGCCGGCTCATGCGGGGCTCTACATTGAATATGCGTGCTCGCAGTGCTCCTTCGTCGGAAAGGGCAGGTATGCCCTTAAAGACGTCAAGGCGCATTTCGAGCGATCGCATCCCCGTTCGACAGCTTCCTCCCAATCGACGGCCACTACATCTGGCACTCATACCTCCGCCCCCGCGAGCTCTCGACCCGCGACTACCTCGCGTAGCGCGGGAGTAAGAACTCTAAGAGCGGCGATAAGTGCGACGGCAACGACGACGGGTGCAACGAGGACACCACCATCCACGGCCTCGGCTACGACGACTACCACCGTGGCAGCCTCCATCGCTACCACAAGGAGGACGGGAGGAGCAGCGACCCAGATGACGCTGACCTTTGGGCCGACGCGGCAGGTTCCAGCCACCCAACATCTTGTGCGGACTGCCGGGGCGACGGGAGTCACCGTCCCCCTTCGACCCTCGCCATCTACATCTTCGAGCGGGGGTCCATCAAGAGCGTCGACCCAGAGGCCAAACATCAGAGGAGCCGATACCATGAGGAGCGCGCTCGGGGGAACGCGGACATCTAGTTCCCCCCGCCCCGGTCCATCAACATCCTCTGGCCGGGGACCAACTCCACCTCCTCGACGGAGTGGGAGCGGCGCAACGACCACCTCTGCGCCGACTTCCACCCGTCCCTCGCAGACGACCACCACGCGAGGAGTGACGACCAGGCGAGGACGTGCGACCAGCGCCCCGCCTGTGTCCCCAAGAGTCACGAGGAGTAAGTTAAGGAGAACGCGAGCGGCCACCGAGGATCGGTCTCCAGAGCGCCCGCGGCAGCAGTTCCAGCGATCGCCTCCGGTCACCGCTGGGACAACGTACGCGGACGTCGTCGCAACTCCCCCCACACCCGTCGTCGCCCCCGTCGCCACCGAGGGAGCAACAGCGCCGACCACGACAGCAACAGTGCCGACCCTGGAGCAGCAGCGGCAGGAGATCCGCCAGCGGTTACAGCTGCTTCAGGGAAGGCAGCCCTTCGTCGTCCTCGAGAGGATCCCGGACCCTCCGACGACCCCGCCCAGCGATATAATAATCCCCACCTCCAGCCCGGTAACCACAATCACCGCCACTACCATCACCACCTCGGTATGTGGCGGGCTGATCTGCTCGACGGCCGTCCATCCAGGGAGGAGATCACCCCCTCGGACACCACCAAGGATCGAGGACGTGATTGTGGAGGAGGAAGAGGAGACGCCGGAAGTGGCGCCCGCCGGAACATCAGATGCGGGTGCCGGGAGCGAGGAAGAGGAGGTGAGAGAGATCCCCGCCAGACGCCTCAGCGACGGAGCTGTCACCCTCTCCGTCGCGGGACGACCAAGGGTCTTAAGATCTGGTCGTCCCAGGCGATCCGTCATACTATCCAGCGGATCGTCGTCGTCGGCGTCGTCGAGCGACGACGAGGTGTTCTGGCGGAACACCTCTTTTCCTCTCACACCTGCTCCCCTGGAGGTGGAGGTCTTACCGCACACGCCAGAACTGGAGGCGGTAAGACGAAGATACTCGGCGACCCGTGAGTATCTCGCAGGGGTCGTCGAGTACCACGCGGGTAGTCGGGAGGTCCCGGACGCGGAAGAAGAGGAGATCCGGAGGAGAGTCCGGGCGGAGGCGGCTGCGAGGCCACCGCCCTCACCACCACCAGCGGCCCGATCAACACCAGAGGGTCGCATCGAGGACTCCCCCCGGACAGCTGCAGCAGCAACACCACCAGCAGCAGCAGCGGCAGCAGCAACAACACCAGCAGCTGCCACGAGGACGACGAGGGTGGCAACGACTGCGACGCAGACGACGCCAACCATCACGGCGTCGACATGGGCCCCAGCAGGTCTGGAGCGCCGACCTGACGCGCCACCGCGCGACGCTAGAGGTACGACTGAGGTAGGAGGGCATCGCGGATTCAATTCTTCGCGTCGCGACCGGACCGCACCGTTTCAGCGTCCGGTAAGTCCCTCGCAACGTGGTCATGGTGGTGGTTTCGTCGATGGTCCCCGGGCGCCCGGGCGGGCTCACCCTTTAGTTCCCCCACCCCCTCGACAGGGTGCCTCGGCCTCCCGAAGGCGGCCAGATCCGGCCCGCAGTGGTGCGAGGGGACTGGGCGTGCCGCGCGGCGCCGGGGGTGTCGGGCCTGGTAGGGTCAACGCCCAGCCAACGCTGCCAGATGGCTCTGCGCCTCAGCCTCCTTTTAGCGAGACTGAGTGCGTCGAGCTCATCGAAGCGGCTGAGGCTGTCTCGTCAATAGACGAGTTGGAAGCGCTGGCAAGGCGACTTGCCACGCGTTTTCAGGCTGCGACTCCTGCTGGGCCCGGCGCCTCCGGGGCGCGAAATGCTCCCCGGCGTGGGGGCGGTCGGCCGCGTCGGAGGCGGGCAGCCGAGGACACGAACCCGGAGCGAGTAGCTGATCATCCGGATCAGCCTGATCCCCTGCTTCCTCCCCCCATGGATCGCGTGAGTCGTGCGACTCACATCCAGCGTCTATACAGACAGGACCCCCGGCGTGCATTTCGCGAGGTGATGCAGGGCCCTACCGTTCAGTGTGCTGTGCCACGCGAGAGGGTTCTTCATCACTTCGAGGAGGTGTATCGCCGGCGTGAGGACCCGGAAGGTCTTGTCGGGGGCTGGCCGACTGAGCCCCCTTTGCAGGACGATAACGACGCGCTGGTGGCACCCTTCAGTCAGCTGGAGGTACTCCGTCGGCTCAAGAACGCGGCTAATACCGCGCCTGGACCCGACGGTCTTACCTATCGCGACTTGAGAAGGGTTGACCCCGGTGCGTGTGTCCTGACTGCGGTTTATAACGCCTGCCGCAGGCTGGAAGCGATCCCTGAGGGTTGGAAGACTTCCAACACCGTCTTGGTGTACAAGAAAGGGGATCAGGATGACCTGAGTAATTGGCGCCCGCTCGCGATGGGTTCGGTTCTCGCCAAGCTGTTCGCCGCCGTCGTGGCCGATCGTCTCACCGTATGGGCGACGCGCAACGGCCGCATCAGTCCTTCACAGAAGGGCTTCCTGAAGTACGAGGGATGCTACGAGCATTCCTTCGTGCTTCAGGAGGCCATTCAGGACGCACGTCGGACTGGAAAGGAGGTAGTGGTGGCGTGGTTGGACCTCCGAAATGCTTTTGGTTCGGTCCCCCACGTCTCCATTGCAGCCGCGCTGGAAGGAGCTCAGGTGCCTGCATCTCTCCGCCGTTTGGTGGCGAGTATGTACCGAGGGGCCACTACGAGGGTGAGAACTGCGGATGGTTACACCTCGGAGGTGAACATCCAGTCGGGTGTAAAACAAGGTTGCCCGCTGAGCCCCATAGTGTTCAACCTCGCTCTCGAGCCCGTACTTCGTGCCCTTGCATCCTCGGATGCGGGGTACGATTTACGTGGGACGAGATTGAATACTCTGGCGTATGCGGACGACCTTGCGCTGGTTGCCAGCGACCCCGCCGGGATGCGACTCCTCCTGTCCGCAGCGGAGAGGGCAGCACAGCGGATTGGCCTGCACTTTAACCCGGCTAAATGTGCCACTCTGCATATGAACTGCAGAAGAGGGCGCCGGGTGCTGCCGACTGTGTTCCCTCTCCAAGGAGAGCCCGTTCGCGCGTTATCGGACCGCGACGAATACCCCCACTTGGGTACACCCACTGGTGCCAACGTGAGCCAGACCCCAATAAAGGCGCTCGTTGACATCGTTGAGTGCCTCAAGGCGATCGATGCCTCGTTGCTCGCCCCTTGGCAGAAGTTCGACGCGGTAGCCAAGTTTGTGCTGCCGCGTATGGACTTCGGTCTAAGGGGAATGAGGATGGAAAAGGGGCCACTCGGTGAAGTCGACCGCCAACTGAAAAGGCTGGCCAAAGGCTGGTTCCATCTCCCTCAGCGCGCGAGCGCGGAAGTGGTCTTCCTACCTCCATCTATGGGGGGAGGAGGGCTACTTCCGCTAGCTGATCTCGCGGATGCGCTCACCATCGCACACGCCTTCAGAATGCTGACGGCGGAGGATGAGGTGGTGAGAACAATTGCGAGTAGCGGGTTGAGGGCGGCGGTCAGGAAGCGGCTCGGCCGAGAGCCGTGCATGGATGACGTGGCGGAATACCTTTCCGGTTCGCTGGAGGGGGATTTCGCCAGGCACGGGGGGGACGTTAAGTCCCTCTGGACCTCGGCACGTGACGCCGCCCGGAGGCAGTCAACGAAGCTCGGCGTGCGTTGGACGTGGTCTGACGAACGTGAGGAGCTGGCGATCGTGTTGCGAGCGACTCGTGACCGATCGACCATCGTACCACCAGCCGCACGCTCGCAAATAGTGCACCGGATGAGGGTTGCACTGGTCGAGTACTACCGCGGAACCTTGCTGGCGAAGCGGGACCAGGGTAAGGTCCACGAGGTGTCAGGACGGGCGAAGTGGTCTAACCATTTCCTCCGGACTGGCGGCTTTACGCGTTTTGCCGACTGGCGTTTCATTCATCGAGCGCGTCTCAATGTCTTGCCTCTGAACGGAGCTAGGCCTTGGGAGGCGAACGATAAACGATGCCGGCGGTGCGGGAGCGCCCTCGAGACACTACCCCATGTGCTCGGACATTGCACCCCTCACTCCAACGCGATTCAGCGCCGGCACGATGCGATTGTCGATCGGATCGTAAAAGCACAGCAACTGCCTGGCGTCGTGACCACGAACCGCCCTGTGGCAGGGGTGGTTGGGGAGTTGGCCCAACTTCGGCCGGATATAGTTATCCGGGATGACCGGTCACGTGTCATCACCATCTTGGACGTGACGGTGCCCTTTGAGAACCGTCTGCAGTCTTGGGATGAGGCCAGAGCGCGGAAATACGCCAAGTACGCGCCGCTGGCGGACCAGCTGCAGGCGCAAGGGTACCAAGTTGTGGTCGACGCCTTTATCGTGGGCGCCCTCGGATCGTGGTACTGGGGCAATGAGAAGGTGTTGAGATGGCTACGAATATCTTCGTGGTACGCTTCGATGATGCGCCGACTCATTGTCTCGGACACGATCCGATGGTCCCGCGATATTTACGTGGAACACCTGACCGGCGCTAGGCAGTATGCACCGCTAATAAACGAAATCGACAACGATGCATAGACATTCCCCCTCCTGCCTTGGTCTTGGGAAGGGTTGGCTCAATTAGGTAGCAGCGCTTTTTTTTTTTTTTTAAATTCTCATGCTCATCCCATTATAATTCACCTATTGTACATATTTTCATCCATCAAGCTCACCTCATTCATCGTCATCTATCGTTTTGCTGGCTACCTAGTTATTATTACATAGATCGATCTACCGTATATTAACTTAATTTAACTTATTTAACGTATTTATCTATTTATCGATCTATGGGATGTACCTACTTGAGTTAGAGGAGACATCTGTGCAGCTGCCCTATCCCTCCTCTGAAATAGTATTACTATAATTGTAGCTATCTTATTACGAATTTTATTTTATTGTATTTTTCTAATTATCCATGGAACTATATTCGGAATTGTTCCCGGTATAATTGGTTCTATGGATTAGTTGAACTTATTTTATACTTACCTGATTTTTCTATTAAGATGTGTGTTGCCCACCGTACTGTGTATTGTCCTGTGTTGTCCATGTGATGTCCTGTGTGTCCTTGTTGTGCGGTGGAGCTGGTACCCCTTGGCCGGCCGGCCTCGGTCCATTGAAAGATGGATCGGGGTATGGCTGGTCACGGGGTGCCGCTGAATTTCTGTTGGTGTCGTCCTGTCCCTGTCCCGCAGATATGGCGTCACATCCCCCGTCTGCAGTAAAAAGCGGCGGGGGATCATCAGTACAATATTGTAAGGGCCCGTCAGCGCTAATAAATCTATATCTTATAAGGACGGGCCCCCAATAGTGGGGGGTGGGTAATTAGCCGCCCCCCTTATATTTGTATCTGTACGTATATCTTATTTTGTATTTGTTTTGTGTGGCGCCTGCGCCATTTATATTACCCCCGGGGGAGCATTGTTCCTCTGGGGGAACACATTTTTATTGTTAATTTTATATTTTCAATAAATGGCGTTTATCTGTTCTTATCAGCTTAATATCTGATACGATTCCCATTGGGAATCCAGTATATTAAACTGATTTTTGGAGGTGGGTGAGGTGACGGGAGCTCGCTCCGGCCTTGCCGCGGGTTGGCCTGGTATTGCAGTACCTCCAGGACTGGCCCAATAATCCTTTCCAATTTATAATTCCTCCCTTTAATAAGGTTTGAGGAACGGCAAGGCCATCCACCTTTACCAAAAATCAGTTTTCCGTACCTTGTCCCTGCCGCGACCGATTTTACCGGTGTCGCGGTATTCTTTGACAGTGCTACCTTTTAGACTTATAATTATTCCGGGCTCTTTACACCCGTTTGAATTTTAACTTAGTGACTTAGTTTTATTTTCTAGTCTTTCCTCCTGAGAGCCTTTACACTCTCCGGAGGAATTTTAAAGTCTTACGCTCTCGGTCGGGAAGCGATTAGTCTAAGTTTTATTTCTGTGTTAAGTGTTAGAGTAAGTTCAGTGTCGCGCGGTGTGTACAGTGTCGGTAACTGCGTGCAGTGTCGTTAATTTATTTGTGCTGTCCCTCTGTGTGCCGCGCAGAGAGTTCGCGAGTGCGGAGTGTTCGCGGATAACCCCCTTGGAGGCGCTACCGGAGGACGCAGTCGCCGTCCCAACGTTAAGTGGTCGGAGGTAAGTAGAGTGTTCTTTCCCCCTCCTTATCGTCCAACTCCCTTTCCTCAATCGAGCTCCTTACCGGTAACGGGAGGGAGTAATCGAGGGAGGAATCGGTTTTAACCCTTTTAAATTTCCCGGTTCCCTTCCATCAGCCCCCACTCGCCTGCCAGCGAGCTTTGCTCTAAGGCATCCGAGTGTCGGTTGCTGTAAGGCGACCTAACCCTACCCTACTTTTCCCTTCTAACCTCCCCCGGTGCTTAGGCGCTCTGCTGCGCGCGTCGCTCCTAGGAGCGATCCCTGCGGCTAAGTGCCCATCGGAGTCCCTAACCTTAAAGCCCGGGTGGTGACAGCTGTCATCGTGCGAGCCACTCCGAGGAGTGACTCCCGCGCGCCAGTTGCCGCCATCTTCCTTATCCCCTCTAGTGTGAGGAGTTAGTCGGTGTGTGGCGGGAAACCGTCACGCCGCCTGGCGAATCCCCTAGAGTACCCTCTCCTAGTTAGATTAGCTTAACCGTCGGTTAAGTTCCCGGTTAAGACACTCCGACCACTGCGAGATGGCGACACCACCACGCGTTCCTCTGAGGATCGAGGTACCTCTACCGGAGGTATTTCGATGCCCGGTCTGCTACGGCGGTTCGGGCTTAATCCGCTCCAAGGGGAGTTTTAAAGGGAATGCGGAGCTGTCTAAGCACCTGGCCCTTATGGCCAGGAATAATGAGCCGGCTCATGCGGGGCTCTACATTGAATATGCGTGCTCGCATTGCTCCTTCGTCGGAAAGGGCAGGTATGCCCTTAAAGACGTTAAGGCGCACTTCGAGCGATCGCATCCCCGTTCGACAGCTCCCACCCAATCGACAGCCAGTACATCTGGCATAAATACCTCCGCCCCCGCGAGCTCTCGCCCCGCGACTACCTCGGGTAGCGCGGGTTTAAGGACCGTAAGAGCGGCGATACGTGCGACGGCGACGACGACGGGTGCAACGAGGACACCGCCATCAACGACCTCGGCCACGACAACCACCACAGTGGCAGCCTCCATCAACACCACGAGGAGGACGGGAGGATCAGCGACACAGATGACGTTGACCTTTGGGCCGACGCGGCAGGTTCCAGCCACACAACACCTCGTGCGGACTGCCGGGGTGACGGGAGTCACCGTCCCCCTTCGACCCTCGCCATCTACATCTTCGAGCGGGGGTCCATCAAGAGCGTCGACCCAGAGGCCAAACATCAGAGGAGCCGATACCATGAGGAGCGCGCTCGGGGGAACGCGGACATCTAGTTCCCCCCGCCCCGGTCCATCAACATCTTCTGACCGGGGACCAACTCCACCTCCTCGACGGAGTGGGAGCGGTGCAACGACCACCTCTGCGCCGACTTCCACCCGTCCCTCGCAGACGACCACCACGCGAGGAGTGACGACCAGGCGAGGACGTGCGACCAGCGCCCCGCCTGTGTCCCCAAGAGTCACGAGGAGCAAGGCAAGGAGAACAAGAGCGGCCACCGAGGATCGGTCTCCTGAGCGCCCGCGGCAGCAGTTCCGGCGATCACCACCGGTCACCGCTGGGACGACTTTCGCGGACGTCGTCGCAACTCCCCCCACGCCCGTCGTCGCCACCGTTGCCAGCGAGGGAGCAACAGCGCCGAACACGACAACAACAGTGCCGACCCTGGAGCAGCAGCGGCAGGAGATCCGCCAGCGGCTACAGCTGCTACAGGGAAGGCAGCCCCTCGTCGTCCTCGAAAGGATTCCGGACCTTCCGACGACCCCGCCCAGCGACATCACGGTGCCCACCTCAAGTCCGGTAACCACAATCACCGCCACTACCATTACCACCTCGGTATGTGGCGGGCCGATCTGCTCGACGGCCGTCCATCCAGGGAGGAGATCACCCCCTCGGACACCACCAAGGATCGAGGACGTGATTGTGGAGGAGGAAGAGGAGATACCGGACGAGGCGCCTGCAGTAACACCCGATGCAGGTGCCGGGAGCGAGGAAGAGGAGGTGAGAGAGATCCCCGCCAGACGCCTCAGCGACGGAGCTGTCACCCTCTCCGTCGCGGGACGACCAAGGGTCTTAAGATCTGGTCGTCCCAGGCGATCCGTCATACTATCCAGCGGATCGTCGTCGTCGTCGTCGTCGAGCGACGACGAGGTGTTCTGGCGGAACACCTCTTTTCCTCTCACACCTGCTCCCCCGGAGGTGGAAGTACTGCCTCACACTCCTGAGTTGGAGGCAGTAAGACGAAGATACTCGGCGACCCGTGAGTATCTCGCAGGGGTCGTCGAGTACCACGCGGGTAGTCGGGAGGTTCCGGACGCTGAAGAAGAGGAGATCCGGAGGAGAGTCCGGGCGGAGGCGGCTGCGAGGCCACCGCCCTCACCACCAGCGGCCCGATCAACACCAGAGGGTCGCATCGAGGACTCACCCCGGACAGCTGCAGCAGCAACACCACCAGCAGCAGCAGCGGCAGCAGCAACAACACCAGCAGCTGCTGCGAGGACGGCGAGGACGGCAACGACCGCCACGCAGACGACGCCGACCATCGCGGCGTCGACATCGGCCCCAGCTGGCCTGGAGCGCCGACCGGACGCGCCACCGCGTGACACACGAGGTAGGACTGAAGCAGGGGGGCATCGCGGATTCAATTCTGCGCGTCGCGACCGGACCGCACCGTCTCAGCGTCCGGTAAGTCCCTCGCAGCATGGTCATGGTGGTGGTGTCGTTGATGGTCCCCGGGCGCCCGGGCGGGCTCACCCTTTAGTTCCCCCACCCCCTCGACAGGGTGCCTTGGCCTCCCGAAGGCGGCCAGATCCGGCCCGCAGTGGTGCGGGAGGACTGGGCGTGCCGCGCGGCGTCGGGGGTGTCGGGCCTGGTAGGGTCAACGCCCAGCCAACGCTGCCAGATGGCTCTGCGCCTCAGCCTCCTTTTAGCGAGACTGAGTGCGTTGAGCTCATCGAAGCGGCTGAGGCTGTCTCGTCAATAGACGAGTTGGAAGCGCTGGCAAGGCGACTTGCCACGCGTTTTCAGGCTGCGACTCCTGCTGGGCCCGGCGCCTCCGGTGCGCGAAATGCTCCCCGGCGTGGGGGCGGTCGGCCGCGCCGGAGGCGGGCAGCCGAGGATACGAACCCGGAGCGAGTGGCTGATCATTCGGATCAGCCTGATCCCCCGCTTCCTCCCCCCATGGATCGCGTGAGTCGTGCGACTCACATCCAGCGTCTGTATAGACAAGACCCCCGGCGCGCATTTCGCGAGGTGATGCAGGGCCCTACCGTTCAGTGTGCTGTGCCACGCGATAGGGTTCTTCATCACTTCGAGGAAGTGTATCGCCGGCGTGAGGACCCGGAAGGTCTTATCGGGGGCTGGCCGACTGAGCCCCCGTTGCAGGACGATAACGACGCGCTGGAGTCACCCTTCAGTCAGCTGGAGGTACTCCGTCGGCTCAAGAACGCGGCTAATACCGCGCCTGGACCCGACGGTCTTACCTATCGCGACTTGAGAAGGGTCGACCCCGGTGCGTGTGTCCTGACTGCGGTGTACAACGCCTGCCGCAGGCTGGAAGCGATCCCTGAGGGTTGGAAGACTTCCAACACCGTCTTGGTGTACAAGAAAGGGGATCAGGACGATCTGAGCAATTGGCGCCCGCTCGCGATGGGTTCGGTTCTCGCCAAGCTGTTCGCCGCCGTCGTGGCCGATCGTCTCACCGTATGGGCGACGCGCAACGGCCGCATCAGTCCTTCACAGAAGGGCTTCCTGAAGTACGAGGGATGCTACGAGCATTCCTTCGTGCTTCAGGAGGCCATTCAGGACGCACGTCGGACTGGAAAGGAGGTAGTGGTGGCGTGGTTGGACCTCCGAAATGCTTTCGGTTCGGTCCCCCATGTCTCCATTGCAGCCGCGCTAGAGGGTGCCCAGGTGCCTGCATCTCTCCGCCGTTTGGTGGCGAGCATGTACCGAGGGGCCACGACGAGGGTGAGAACTGCGGATGGTTTCACACCGGAGGTGAACATCCAGTCGGGTGTAAAACAAGGTTGCCCGTTGAGCCCCATAGTGTTCAACCTCGCTCTCGAGCCCGTACTTCGTGCCCTTGCATCCTCGGATGCGGGGTACGATTTACGCGGGACGAGGTTGAACACTCTGGCGTATGCGGACGACCTTGCGCTGGTTGCCAGCGACCCCGCCGGGATGCGACTCCTCCTGTCCGCAGCGGAGAGGGCAGCACAGCGGATTGGCTTGCACTTTAACCCGGCCAAATGTGCCACTCTGCATATGAACTGCAGAAGAGGGCGCCGGGTGCTGCCGACTGTGTTCCCTCTCCAAGGAGAGTCCGTTCGCGCGTTATCGGACCGCGACGAATACCCCCACTTGGGTACACCCACCGGTGCCAACGTGAGCCAGACCCCAATAAAGGCGCTCGTTGACATCGTTGAGTGCCTCAAGGCGATCGATGCCTCGTTGCTCGCCCCTTGGCAGAAGTTCGACGCGGTAGCCAAGTTTGTGCTGCCGCGGATGGACTTCGGTCTAAGGGGAATGAGGATGGAGAAAGGGCCACTCGGTGAAGTCGACCGCCAACTGAAAAGGCTGGCTAAAGGCTGGTTCCATCTCCCTCAGCGCGCGAGCGCGGAAGTGGTCTTCCTACCTCCATCTATGGGGGGAGGAGGGCTACTTCCGCTAGCTGATCTCGCGGATGCGCTCACCATCGCACACGCCTTCAGAATGCTGACGGCGGAGGATGAGGTGGTGAGAACAATTGCGAGTAGCGGGTTGAGGGCGGCGGTCAGGAAGCGGCTCGGCCGAGAGCCGTGCATGGATGACGTGGCGGAATACCTTTCCGGTTCGCTGGAGGGGGATTTCGCCAGGCACGGGGGGGACGTTAAGTCCCTCTGGACCTCGGCACGTGACGCCGCCCGGAGGCAGTCAACGAAGCTCGGCGTGCGTTGGACGTGGTCTGACGAACGTGAGGAGCTGGCGATCGTGTTGCGAGCGACTCGAGACCGATCGACCATCGTACCACCAGCCGCACGCTCGCAAATAGTGCACCGGATGAGGGTTGCACTGGTCGAGTACTACCGCGGAACCTTGCTGGCGAAGCGGGACCAGGGTAAGGTCCACGAGGTGTCAGGACGGGCGAAGTGGTCTAACCATTTCCTCCGGACTGGCGGCTTTACGCGTTTTGCCGACTGGCGTTTCATTCATCGAGCGCGTCTCAATGTCTTGCCTCTTAACGGAGCTAGGCCTTGGGAGGCGAACGATAAGCGATGCCGGCGGTGCGGGAGCGCCCTCGAGACACTACCCCATGTGCTCGGACATTGCACCCCTCACTCCAACGCGATTCAGCGCCGGCACGATGCGATTGTCGATCGGTTAGCGAAAGCATTGCGACTGCCTGGTGTCGTCTCCACTAATCGCCCTGTGGCAGGGGTGGTTGGAGACCTCGCGCAACTTCGGCCTGATCTTGTTATACGAGACGACCGGTCGCGTCTTATCACTATCTTAGACGTGACGGTGCCCTTCGAAAATCGCATCCAGTCATGGGATGAAGCTAGGGCTAGGAAACATGCCAAGTACCAGCCCTTAGCCGACCAGCTGCGTGCGCAAGGGTACCAAGTTGTTGTCGATGCCTTCATTGTGGGGGCCCTCGGATCGTGGTACTGGGGGAATGAAAAGGTGTTGAGGTGGCTACGGATTTCTCCGTGGTATTCATCAATGATGCGCCGGCTCATTGTCTCGGACACTATCCGTTGGTCCCGAGACATCTATGTGGAGCACTTGACCGGTGTCAGGCAGTATGCGCCCCTTGTACTCGAAAGTAATGACCATTAATATTTGCCCTCCTGCCTGGGTCCTGGGAAGTGTTGGCCTTATAGGGGCAACAGTGTTTCTTTTCGCATCCATATCATCAAACTCGCTTATTGTAAATATGATCACCCATTATACTCACCTCATTCGCCGCCATTTACTATTCAACTGTTGCCCAACTATTGCCTAATTTAACCTATTTATCTATCCATATACTTAAACTACCTGATTATTTACACGTTTTCGTTTTATCTATACAATTTTATCTTCTTTTTATCTATACAATTTTATTCTATTATTTATACAATTTTATTGTGGGCCAACCTCCCTACCTCATATAGAACATTAAAGTTCCTAAATTATATATGTCTAATCGCTACGGCTTGTACTCCAGTGCTATCATTATTATCATGTTTTAACCTAATTTCAACTTAAGTAATTTAACTAGCATGCAGTACTTACCGAAAGCGATCGAAATTAACCTAAATATAAGACCTATTTAGTTTAAGATTTGTGTTTCCCACCGTACCGTGTGTCGTCTTGTGCTGTCCCTGTGTTGTCCTGTTTGTCTTTGCTGTGCGGTGGAGCGGTACCCCCGGGCCGGCCGGCCTCGGTCCGCTGAAAAGTGGATCGGAGTGGGCTGGTCGTGGGGTGCCACTGGATTTCTGTTGTGTGGTGTCCTGTGTACGTCCTCCAGATACTGTGGCGCCACTTCCCCTGACCGCTGTGCGGCGGGGGACCAATAATATATACTGTAAGGGCCTGCCGATCAATAAATCAATATTTTTCTCACAATGATAAAGGCGGGTCCAATAGTGGGGGGGTGGGTATGTAGCCACTCCCCTTATATTCTTATAGATGTAGTTACCATCATATATTTTATATCTGTTTTTTTTTTGTTCTGGCGCCACGCGCCATTACCCCCGGGGGAGCATTGTTCCTCCGGGGGAACACATCTTTATTGTATGTATTCTTGTAATTGTACAATAAATGGCTTCTTATCTGTTCTTATCAGCTTAATATCTGATACGATTCCCATTGGGAATCCAGTATATTAAACTGATTTTTGGAGGTGGGTGAGGTGACGGGAGCTCGCTCCGGCCTTGCCGCGGGTTGGCCTGGTATTGCAGTACCTCCAGGACTGGCCCAATTATCCTTTGCAATTTGTAATTCCTCCCTTTAATAAGGTTTGAGGAACGGCAAGGCCATCCACCTTTACCAAAAATCAGTTTTCCATACCTTGTCCCTGCCGCGACCAATTTTACCGGTGTCGCGGTATTCTTTGACAGTGCTACCTTTAGACTTATAATTATTCCGGGCTCTTTACACCCGTTTGAATTTTAACTTAGAGACTTAGTTTTATTTCTAGTCTTTCCTCCTGAGAGCCTTTACACTCTCCGGAGGAATTTTAAAGTCTTACGCTCTCGGTCGGGAAGTGATTAGTAGTAAGTTTTATATTATGTGTTCAGTGTTAATTTATTAAGTTCAGTGTCGCGCGGTGTGTAGTGTCGGTAACTGCGTGCAGTGTCGTAATTTATTTTGTGCTGTCCCTCTGTGTGCCGCGCAGAGAGTTCGCGAGTGCGGAGTGTTCGCGGATAACCCCCTTGGAGGCGCTACCGGAGGACGCAGTCGTCATCCCAACGTTAAGTGGTCGGAGGTAAAGTAGAGTGTTTCTTTCCCCCTCCTTATCGTCCAACTCCCTTTCCTCAATTGAGCTCCTTACCGGTAACGGGAGGGAGTAATCGAGGGAGGAATCGGTTTTAACCCTTTTGAATTTCCCGGTTCCCTTCCATCAGCCCCCACTCGCCTGCCAGCGAGCATTGCTCTAAGGCATCCGAGTGTCGGTTGCTGTAAGGTGACCTAACGTTACCCTACATTTCCCTTCGAACCTCCCCCGGTGGTTAGGCGCTCTGCTGCGCGCGTCGCTCCTAGGAGCGATCCCCGCGGCTAAGTGCCCATCGGAGTCCCTAACCTTAAAGCCCGGGTGGTGACAGCTGTCATCGTGCGAGCCACTCTGAGGAGTGACTCCCGCGCGCCAGTTGCCGCCATCTTCCTTATCCCCTCTAGTGCGAGGAGTTAGTCGGTTTGTGGCGGGAAACTGTCACGCCGCCTGGCGAATCCCCTAGGGTAACCTTTCCTAGTTAGTTTAGCTTAACCGTCGGTTAAGTTCCCGTTTAGTGTACTCCGACCACTGCGAGATGGCGACACCACCACGCGTCCCTCTGAGGATCGAGGTTCCTCTTCCGGAGGAATTTCGATGCCCGGTCTGCTACGGCGGTTCGGGCCTTATTCGCTCCAAGGGGAGCTTTAAAGGGAATGCGGAGCTGTCAAAGCACCTGGCCCTTATGGCCAGGAATAATGAGCCGGCTCATGCGGGGCTTTTTATTCAATATGCGTGCTCGCAGTGCTCCTTCGTCGGAAAGGGCAGGTATGCCCTTAAAGACGTTAAGGCGCATTTCGAGCGATCGCATCCCCGTTCGACAGCTCCCACCCAATCGACAGCCAGTACATCTGGCATTAATACCTCCGCCCCCGCGAGCTCTCGACCCGCGACTACCACGCGTAGCGCGGGAGTAAGGACCTTAAGAGCGGCAATAAGTGCGACGGCGACGACGACGGGTGCCACGAGGACACCACCATCGACCTCGGCCACGACGACCACCACCGTGGCAGCCTCCATCGCTACCACAAGGAGGACGGGAGGATCAGCGACCCAGATGACGCTGACCTTTGGGCCGACGCGGCAGGTTCCAGCCACACAACACCTCGTGCGGACTGCCGGGGCGACGGGAGTCACCGTCCCCCTTCGACCCTCGCCATCTACATCCTTGAGCGGGGGTCCATCAAGAGCGTCGACCCAGAGGCCAAACATCCGAGGAGCCGATACCATGCGGAGCGCGCTCGGGGGAACGCGGACATCTAGTTCCCCCCGCCCTGGTCCATCAACATCTTCTGGACGGGGCCCAACTCCACCTCCTCGACGGAGTGGGAGCGGTGCAACGACCACCTCTGCACCGACTTCCGCCCGTCCCTCGCAGACCACCACCACGCGAGGAGTGACGACCAGGCGAGGACGTGCGACCAGCGCCCCGCCTGTGTCCCCAAGAGTCACGAGGAGTAGAGCCAGGAGACAGCGAGCGGCTACTGAGGATCGGTCTCCCGAACGTCCGAGGCAGCAGTTCCGGCGATCACCTCCGGTCACCGCTGGGACGACTTTCGCGGACGTCGTCGCAACTCCCCCCACACCCGTCGTCGCCCCCGTCGCCAGCGAGGGAGCAACGGCACCGCCTACGACATCAACAGTGCCTACCCTGGAGCAGCAGCGGCAGGAGATCCGCCAGCGCCTACAGCTGCTACAGGGTGCACAGCCCTTCGTCGCCCTCGGAGGATTCCTGGACCCCCCGACAACCCCGCCCAGTGAGACTATCATCCCCACCTCAAGTCCGGTAGCCACGATCACCGCCACTACCATTACCACCTCGGTATGTGGCGGGCCGATCTGTTCGACGGCCATCCATCCCGGGAGGGTAAGTCCCCCCCGAACACCGCCAAGGATGGAGGAAGTGATCGTGGAGGAAGAAGAAGAGGAGATACCGGACGAGGCGCCTGCGGCAACATCCGATGCAGGTGCCGGGAGCGAGGAAGAAGAGGTGAGAGAGATCCCCGCCAGACGCCTCAGCGACGGAGCTGTCACCCTCTCCGTCGCGGGACGGCCAAGGGTCTTAAGATCTGGTCGTCCCAGGCGATCCGTAATACTATCCAGCGGATCGCCGTCGTCGTCGTCGTCGAGCGACGACGAGGTGTTCTGGCGGAACACCTCTTTTCCTCTCACACCTGCTCCCCCGGAGGTGGAGGTCTTACCGCACACACCAGAACTGGAGGCGGTAAGACGAAGATACTCGGCGACCCGTGAGTATCTCGCAGGGGTCGTCGAGTACCACGCGGGAAGTCGGGAGGTCCCGGACGACGAAGAAGAGGAGATCCGGAGGAGAGTCCGGGCGGAGGCAGCTGCGAGGCCACCGCCCCCACCACCACCAGCGGCCCGATCAACACCCGAGGGCCGCACCGAGGACTCACCCCGGACAGCTGCAGCAGCAACACTACCAGCAGCAGCAGCGGCAGCAGCAACAACATCAGCAGCTGCCTTGGGGACGGCGAGGACGGCAACGACCGCCACGCAGACGACGCCGTCCATCGCGGCGTCGACATCGGCCCCAGCTGGCCTGAAGCGCCGACCTGACGCGCCACCGCGCGACACTCGAGGAAGGACTGAGGTAGGAGGGCATCGCGGATTCAATTCTTCGCGCCGCGACCGGACCGCACAGTTTCAGCGTCCGGTAAGTCCCTCGCTACACGATCACGGTGGTGGTTTCGTCGATGGTCCCCGGGCGCCCGGACGGGCTCCCCCTTTAGTTCCCCCACCCCCTCGACAGGGTGCCCCGGCCACCCGAAGGCGGCCAGATCCGGCCCGCATTGGTGCGGGAGGACTGGGCGTGCCGCGCGGCGCCGGAGGTGTCGGGCCTGGTAGGGTCAACGCCCAGCCAATGCTGCCAGATGGCTCTGCGCCTCAGCCTCCTTTTAGCGAGACTGAGTGCGTTGAGCTCATCGAAGCGGCTGAGGCTGTCTCGTCGATAGACGAGTTGGAAGCGCTGGCGAGGCGACTTGCCACGCGTTTTCAGGCTGCGACTCCTGCTGGGCCTGGCACCTCCGGTGCGCGAAATGCTCCCCGGCGTGGGGGCGGTCGGCCGCGACGGAGGCGGGCAGCTGAGGACACGAACCCGGAGCGAGTAGCTGATCGTTCGGTTCAGCCTGATCCCCTGCTTCCTCCCCCCATGGATCGCGTGAGTCGTGCGACTCACATCCAGCGCTTGTACAGACAAGACCCCCGGCGTGCATTTCGCGAGGTGATGCAGGGCCCTACCGTTCAGTGTGCTGTGCCACGCGATAGGGTCCTTCATCACTTCGAGGAAGTGTATCGCCGGCGTGAGGACCCGGAAGGTCTTGTCGGGGGCTGGCCGACTGAGCCCCCTTTGCAGGACGATAACGACGCGCTGGTGGCACCCTTCAGTCAGCTGGAGGTACTCCGTCGGCTCAAGAACGCGGCTAATACCGCGCCTGGACCCGACGGTCTTACCTATCGCGACTTGAGAAGGGTTGACCCCGGTGCGTGTGTCCTGACTGCGGTTTATATCGCCTGCCGCAGGCTGGAAGCGATCCCTGAGGGTTGGAAGACTTCCAACACCGTCTTGGTGTACAAGAAAGGGGATCAGGATGACCTGAGTAATTGGCGCCCGCTCGCGATGGGTTCGGTTCTCGCCAAGCTGTTCGCCGCCCTCGTGGCCGATCGTCTCACCGTATGGGCGACGCGCAACGGCCGCATCAGTCCTTCACAGAAGGGCTTCCTGAAGTACGAGGGATGCTACGAGCATTCCTTCGTGCTTCAGGAGGCCATTCAGGACGCACGTCGGACTGGAAAGGAGGTAGTGGTGGCGTGGTTGGACCTCCGAAATGCTTTTGGTTCGGTCCCCCACGTCTCCATTGCAGCCGCGCTGGAAGGAGCCCAGGTGCCTGCATCTCTCCGCCGTTTGGTGGCGAGTATGTACCGAGGGGCCACTACGAGGGTGAGAACTGCGGATGGTTACACCTCGGAGGTGAACATCCAGTCGGGTGTAAAACAAGGTTGCCCGCTGAGCCCCATAGTGTTCAACCTCGCTCTCGAGCCCGTACTTCGTGCCCTTGCATCCTCGGATGCGGGGTACGATTTACGTGGGACGAGATTGAATACTCTGGCGTACGCGGACGACCTTGCGCTGGTTGCCAGCGACCCCGCCGGGATGCGACTCCTCCTGTCCGCAGCGGAGAGGGCAGCACAGCGGATTGGCCTGCACTTTAACCCGGCTAAATGTGCCACTCTGCATATGAACTGCAGAAGAGGGCGCCGGGTGCTGCCGACTGTGTTCCCTCTCCAAGGAGAGCCCGTTCGCGCGTTATCAGACCGCGACGAATACCCCCACTTGGGTACACCCACCGGTGCCAACGTGAGCCAGACCCCAATAAAGGCGCTCGTTGACATCGTTGAGTGCCTCAAGGCGATCGATGCCTCGTTGCTCGCCCCTTGGCAGAAGTTCGACGCGGTAGCCAAGTTTGTGCTGCCGCGTATGGACTTCGGTCTAAGGGGAATGAGGATGGAGAAAGGGCCACTCGGTGAAGTCGACCGCCAACTGAAAAGACTGGCGAAAGGCTGGTTCCATCTCCCTCAGCGCGCGAGCGCGGAAGTGGTCTTCCTACCTCCATCTATGGGGGGAGGAGGGCTACTTCCGCTAGCTGATCTCGCTGATGCGCTCACCATCGCACACGCCTTCAGAATGCTGACGGCGGAGGATGAGGTGGTGAGAACAATCGCGAGTAGCGGGTTGAGGGCGGCGGTCAGGAAGCGGCTCGGCCGAGAGCCGTGCATGAACGACGTGGCGGAATACCTTTCCGGTTCGCTGGAGGGGGATTTCGCCAGGCACGGGGGGGACGTTAAGTCCCTCTGGACCTCGGCACGTGACGCCGCCCGGAGGCAGTCAACGAAGCTCGGCGTGCGTTGGACGTGGTCTGACGAACGTGAGGAGCTGGCGATCGTGTTGCGAGCGACTCGTGACCGATCGACCATCGTACCACCAGCCGCACGCTCGCAGATAGTGCACCGGATGAGGGTTGCACTGGTCGAGTACTACCGCGGAACCTTACTGGCGAAGCGGGACCAGGGTAAGGTCCACGAGGTGTCGGGACGGGCGAAATGGTCCAACCATTTCCTCCGGACCGGCGGCTTTACGCGCTTTGCTGACTGGCGTTTCGTTCATCGAGCGCGTCTCAATGTCTTGCCTCTTAACGGAGCTAGGCCTTGGGACGCGAACGATAAACGATGCCGGCGGTGCGGGAGCGCCCTCGAGACACTACCCCACGTGCTCGGACATTGCACCCCTCACTCCAACGCAATTCAGCGTCGGCATGATGCGATTGTCGATCGGATCGTAAAAGCACAGCAACTGCCTGGCGTCGTGACCACGAACCGCCCTGTGGCAGGGGTGGTTGGGGAGTTGGCACAACTTCGGCCGGATATAGTTATCCGGGACGACCGGTCACGTGTCATCACCATCTTGGACGTGACGGTGCCCTTTGAGAATCGTCTGCAGTCTTGGGATGAGGCCAGAGCGCGGAAATACGCCAAGTACGCGCCCCTGGCGGACCAGCTGCAGGCGCAAGGGTACCGAGTTGTGGTTGACGCCTTTATCGTGGGTGCCCTCGGGTCGTGGTACTGGGGCAATGAGAAGGTGCTGAGATGGCTACGAATATCTTCGTGGTATTCATCGATGATGCGCCGACTCATTGTCTCGGACACGATCCGATGGTCCCGCAATATCTACGTGGAACATCTTACCGGCGCTAGGCAGTATGCACCGCTAGAAATTGAAATCGATAATGACGTATAGATATGTTTCCCTCCTGCCTTGGTCCGGGGAAGGGTTGGCCATTCTGCGCTAGGTACCGGCCTTTTTCTTTCTTCATCTCCATATCATTCTTTCACCTATTGTATATATTCTCATCCATCCTATTCATGTCATTCACCGTCATTATACGTGATGCCTTCTACCTAAAAGTTATAACTGCCACTATTATTGAATACTTATCGCTCTTATGTTATTTATTACTTATGTTATTATTAGTAGACTAATTTTGCCACCCATCCCGCCTCGCTAGTCGTTATTATTGCCCTATGGGTATATTGTTATTTAAATTATTATTATATGCTACTATAAACTAGATACTTACCTGTACTTACTATAATTGATCAGGCATCGGCGATGATAACCCTCGGATAGCCTGTAGCCAGTATTATACGTGTTGCCCACCGCATTGTGATATTGTTCCGTGTTGTTCATGTGATGTCTTGTCCTGTCCTTGTTCCGTGCGGTGGAGCTGGTACCCCGGGGCCGGCCGGCCTCGATCCTTCGAAAGGTGGATCGGGAGATGGCTGGTCACGGGGTGCCGCTGGATTTCTGTCGTGTTGTCATGTTCTGTCCCTCAACAGATAGGCGTCACACCCCCCGACCGTAGGACGGGGGGGAGTGCATGGATAGTATTGTTAGGGCCCGCCGAAAACCAATAAACCATTTTTCGATAATGGCGGGTCCCCAATAGTGGGGGGTGGGTTCTAGCCGCCTCCCTTATATTTATATCCATATCTATGTACAATTTTTTATGTCTTTCTTTCTTCGTGGCGCCTGCGCCATTTATCTTACCCCCGGGGGAGCATTGTTCCTCCGGGGGAACACATTTTTTATTGTAAAATTTTTAAAATTTTCAATAAATGGCTCGTATCTGTTCTTATCAGCTTAATATCTGATACGATTCCCATTGGGAATCCAGTATATTAAACTGATTTTTGGAGGTGGGTGAGGTGACGGGAGCTCGCTCCGGCCTTGCCGCGGGTTGGCCTGGTATTGCAGTACCTCCAGGACTGGCCCAATTATCCTTTGCAATTTTATATTCCTCCCTTTAATAAGGTTTGAGGAACGGCAAGGCCATCCACCTTTACCAAAAATCAGTTTTCCATACCTTGTCCCTGCCGCGACCGACTTTACCGGCGTCGCGGTATTCTTTGACAGTGCTACCTTTAGACTTAGAATTATTCCGGGCTCTTTACACCCGTTTGAATTTTATATTAGGACTTAGTTTAATTTTCTAGTCTTTCCTCCTGAGAGCCTTTACACTCTCCGGAGGAATTTTAAAGTCTTACGCTCTCGGTCGGGAAGCGATTAGTTTAAGTTTTATTTCTGAGTGTTAAGTGTCTAGAGTTTAAGTTCAGTGTCGCGCGGTGTAAAGTGTCGGTAACTGCGTGCAGTGTCTTAAGTTATTTGTGCTGTCCCTCTGTGTGCCGCGCAGAGAGCTCGCGAGTGCGGAGTGTTCGCGGATAACCCCCTTGGAGGCGCTACCGGAGGACGCAGTCGCCGTCCCAACGTTAAGTGGTCGGAGGTAAGTAGAGTGTTCTTTCCCCCTCCTTATCGTCCAACTCCCTTTCCTCAATCGAGCTCCTTACCGGTAACGGGAGGGAGTAATCGAGGGAGGAATCGGTTTTAACCCTCTTCGAATTTCCCGGTTCCCTTCCATCAGCCCCCACTCGCCTGCCAGCGAGCTTTGCTCTAAGGCATCCGAGTGTCGGTTGCTGTAAGGCGACCTAACCCTACCCTACATTTCCCTTCTAACCTCCCCCGGTGTTTAGGCGCTCTGCTGCGCGCGTCGCTCCTTGGAGCGATCCCTGCGGCTAGGTGCCCATCGGAGTCCCTAACCTCTTTGCACGGGTGGTGACAGCTGTCATCGTGCGAGCCACTCTGAGGAGTGACTCCCGCGCGTCAGTTGCCGCCATCTTCCTTATCCCCTCTAGTGCGAGGAGTTAGTCGGTTTGTGGCGGGAAACTGTCACGCCGCCTGGCGAATCCCCTAGAGTACCCTCTCCTAGTTAGTTTAGCTTAACCGTCGGTTAAGTTCCCGTTTAGTGTACTCCGACCACTGCGAGATGGCGACACCACCACGCGTCCCTCTGAGGATCGAGGTACCTCTACCGGAGGTATTTCGATGCCCGGTCTGCTACGGCGGTTCGGGCTTAATTCGCTCCAAGGGGTGCTTTAAAGGGAACGCGGAGCAGTCAAAACACCTGGCCCTTATGGCCAGGAATAATGAGCCGGCTCATGCGGGATTATTCATCGAATATGCGTGCTCGCAGTGCTCCTTCGTCGGAAAGGGCAGGTATGCCCTTAAAGACGTTAAGGCGCATTTCGAGCGATCGCATCCCCGTTCGACAGCTCCCTCCCAATCGACAGCCAGTACATCTGGCATCAATACCTCCGCCCCCGCGAGCTCTCGACCCGCGACTACCTCGGGTAGCGCGGGTTTAAGGACTGTAAGAGCGGCGATACGTGCGACGGCGACGACGACGGGTGCAATGAGGACACCACCATCGACCTCGGCCACGACGATCACCACCGTGGCAGCCTCCATCGCTACCACAAGGAGGACGGGAGGAGCAGCGACGCAAATGACGTTGACCTTTGGGCCGACGCGGCAGGTCCCAGCCACACAACACCTCGTGCGGACTGCCGGGGCGACGGGAGTCACCGTCCCCCTTCGACCCTCGCCATCTACATCTTCGAGCGGGGGTCCATCAAGAGCGTCGACCCAGAGGCCGAACATCCGAGGAGCCGATACCATGCGGAGCGCGCTCGGGGGAACGCGAACATCTAGTTCCCCCCGCCCCGGTCCATCAACATCCTTCGGCCGGGGACCAACTCCACCTCCTCGACGGAGTGGAAGCGGTGCAACGACCACCTCTGCGCCGACTTCCACCCGTCCCTCGCAGACGACCACCACGCGAGGAGTGACGACCAGGCGAGGACGTGCGACCAGCGCCCCGCCTGTGTCCCCAAGAGTCACGAGGAGTAAGTTAAGGAGAACGCGAGCGGCTACCGAGGATCGGTCTCCAGAGCGCCCGCGGCAGCAGTTCCGGAGGTCACCACCGGTCACCGCTGGGACGACTTTCGCGGACGTCGTCGCAACTCCCCCCACACCCGTCGTCGCCCCCGTCGCCAGCGAGGGAGCAACAGCGCCGACCACGACAACAACAGTGCCGACCCTGGAGCAGCAGCGGCAGGAGATCCGCCAACGGCTACAGCTGCTTCAGGGAAGGCAGCCCTTCGTCGTTCTCGAGAGGATCCCGGACCCTCCGACGACACCGCCCAGCGAGATGATAATCCCCACCTCCAGCCCGGTCACCACAATCACCGCCACTACCATTACCACCTCGGTATGTGGCGGGCCGATCTGCTCGACGGCCGTCCATCCAGGGAGGAGATCACCCCCTCGGACACCACCAAGGATCGAGGACGTGATTGTGGAGGAGGAAGAGGAGATACCGGACGAGGCGCCTGCAGTAACATCCGATGCAGGTGCCGGGAGCGAGGAAGAGGAGGTGAGAGAGATCCCCGCCAGACGCCTCAGCGACGGAGCTGTCACCCTCTCCGTCGCGGGACGACCAAGGGTCTTAAGATCTGGTCGTCCCAGGCGATCCGTAATAATATCTAGCGGATCGTCGTCGTCGTCGTCGAGCGACGACGAGGTGTTCTGGCGGAACACCTCTTTTCCTCAAACACCTGCTCCCCCGGAGGTGGAAGTACTGCCTCACACTCCTGAGTTGGAGGCAGTAAGAAGGAGATACTCGGCGACCCGTGAGTATCTCGCAGGGGTCGTCGAGTACCACGCGGGAAGTCGGGAGGTTCCGGATGAAGAAGAGGAGGAGATCCGGAGGAGAGTCCGGGCGGAGGCGGCTGCGAGGCCACCGCCCCCACCACCAGCGGCCCGATCAACACCGGAGGGTCGCATCGAGGACTCCCCCCGGACAGCTGCAGCAGCAACACCACCAGCAGCAGCAGCGGCAGCAGCAACAACATCAGCAGCTGCCGCGAGGACGACGAGGATGGCAACGACCGCCACGCAGACGACGATTACGATGACAACGCCATCAACATCGGCCCCAGCAGGACTGGAGCGCCGACCCGACGCGCCACCGCGCGACACTCGAGGTAGGACTGAGGCAGGGGGGCATCGCGGATTCAACTCATCGCGCCGCGACCGGACTGCATTAGTTCAGCGTCCGGTAAGTCCCTTGCAGCATGGTCATGGTGGTGGTTTCGTCGATGGTCCCCGGGCGCCCGGACGGGCTCCCCCGTTAGTTCCCCCACCCCCTCGACAGGGTGCCTCGGCCTCCCGAAGGCGGCCAGATCCGGCCCGCATTGGTGCGGGGGGACTGGGCGTGCCGCGCGGCGCCGGAGGTGTCGGGCCTGGTAGGGTCAACGCCCAGCCAATGCTGCCAGATGGCTCTGCGCCTCAGCCTCCTTTTAGCGAGACTGAGTGCGTCGAGCTCATCGAAGCGGCTGAGGCTGTCTCGTCGATAGACGAGTTGGAAGCGCTGGCAAGGCGACTTGCCATGCGTTTTCAGGCTGCGACTCCTGCTGGGCCCGGCGCCTCCGGTGCGCGAAATGCTCCCCGGCGTGGGGGCGGTCGGCCGCGCCGGAGGCGGGCAGCCGAGGACACGAACCCGGAGCGAGTAGCTGATCGTTCGGATCAGCCTGATCCCCTGCTTCCTCCCCCCATGGATCGCGTGAGTCGTGCGACTCACATCCAGCGCTTGTACAGACAAGACCCCCGGCGTGCATTTCGCGAGGTGATGCAGGGCCCTACCGTTCAGTGTGCTGTGCCACGCGATAGGGTCCTTCATCACTTCGAGGAAGTGTATCGCCGGCGTGAGGACCCGGAAGGTCTTGTCGGGGGCTGGCCGACTGAGCCCCCTTTGCAGGACGATAACGACGCGCTGGTGTCACCCTTCAGTCAGCTGGAGGTACTCCGTCGGCTCAAGAACGCGGCTAATACCGCGCCTGGACCCGACGGTCTTACCTATCGCGACTTGCGAAGGGTTGACCCCGGTGCGTGTGTCCTGACTGCGGTTTATAACGCCTGCCGCAGGCTGGAAGCGATCCCTGAAGGTTGGAAGACTTCCAACACCGTCTTGGTGTACAAGAAAGGGGATCAGGATGACCTGAGTAATTGGCGCCCGCTCGCGATGGGTTCGGTTCTCGCCAAGCTGTTCGCCGCCGTCGTGGCCGATCGTCTCACCGTATGGGCGACGCGCAACGGCCGCATCAGTCCTTCACAGAAGGGCTTCTTGAAGTACGAGGGATGCTACGAGCATTCCTTCGTGCTTCAAGAGGCCATTCAGGACGCACGTCGGACAGGAAAGGAGGTGGTGGTGGCGTGGTTGGACCTCCGAAATGCTTTCGGTTCGGTCCCCCACGTCTCCATCGCAGCCGCGCTGGAGGGAGCCCAGGTGCCTGCATCTCTCCGCCGTCTGGTGGCGAGTATGTACCGAGGGGCCACTACGAGGGTGAGAACTGCGGATGGTTTCACACCGGAGGTGAACATCCAGTCGGGTGTAAAACAAGGTTGCCCGTTGAGCCCCATAGTGTTCAACCTCGCTCTCGAGCCCGTACTTCGTGCCCTTGCATCCTCGGATGCGGGGTACGATTTACGCGGGACGAGATTGAACACTCTGGCGTATGCGGACGACCTTGCGCTGGTTGCCAGCGACCCCGCCGGGATGCGACTCCTCCTGTCCGCAGCGGAGAGGGCAGCACAGCGGATTGGCCTGCACTTTAACCCGGCTAAATGTGCCACTCTGCATATGAACTGCAGAGGAGGGCGCCGGGTGCTGCCGACTGTGTTCCCTCTCCAAGGAGAGCCCGTTCGTGCGTTATCGGACCGCGACGAATACCCCCACTTGGGTACGCCCACCGGTGCCAACGTGAGCCAGACCCCAATAAAGGCGCTCGTTGACATCGTTGAGTGCCTCAAGGCGATCGATGCCTCGTTGCTCGCCCCTTGGCAGAAGTTCGACGCGGTAGCCAAGTTTGTGCTGCCGCGTATGGACTTCGGTCTAAGGGGAATGAGGATGGAGAAAGGGCCACTCGGTGAAGTCGACCGCCAACTGAAAAGGCTGGCAAAAGGCTGGTTCCATCTCCCTCAGCGCGCGAGCGCGGAAGTGGTCTTCCTACCTCCATCTATGGGGGGAGGAGGGCTACTTCCGCTAGCTGATCTCGCGGATGCGCTCACCATCGCACACGCCTTCAGAATGCTGACGGCGGAGGATGGGGTGGTGAGAGCAATCGCGAGTAGCGGGCTGAGGGCGGCGGTCAGGAAGCGGCTCGGCCGAGAGCCGTGCATGGATGACGTGGCGGAATACCTTTCCGGTTCGCTGGAGGGGGATTTCGCCAGGCACGGGGGGGACGTTAAGTCCCTCTGGACCTCGGCACGTGACGCCGCCCGGAGGCAGGCAACGAAGCTCGGCGTGCGTTGGACGTGGTCTGACGAACGTGAGGAGCTGGCGATCGTGTTGCGAGCGACTCGTGACCGATCGACCATCGTACCACCAGCCGCACGCTCGCAGATAGTGCACCGGATGAGGGTTGCACTGGTCGAGTACTACCGCGGAACCTTGCTGGCGAAGCGGGACCAGGGTAAGGTCCACGAGGTGTCAGGACGGGCGAAGTGGTCTAACCATTTCCTCCGGACTGGCGGCTTTACGCGTTTTGCCGACTGGCGTTTCATTCATCGAGCGCGTCTCAATGTCTTGCCTCTGAACGGAGCTAGGCCTTGGGAGGCGAACGATAAACGATGCCGGCGGTGCGGGAGCGCCCTCGAGACACTACCCCATGTGCTCGGACATTGCACCCCTCACTCCAACGCGATTCAGCGCCGGCACGATGCGATTGTCGATCGGATCGTAAAAGCACAGCAACTGCCTGGCGTCGTGACCACGAACCGCCCTGTGGCAGGGGTGGTTGGGGAGTTGGCACAACTTCGGCCGGATATAGTTATCCGGGACGACCGGTCACGTGTTATCACCATCTTGGACGTGACGGTGCCCTTTGAGAACCGTCTGCAGTCTTGGGATGAGGCCAGAGCGCGGAAATACGCCAAGTACGCGCCCCTGGCGGACCAGCTGCAGGCGCAAGGGTACCGAGTTGTGGTTGACGCCTTTATCGTGGGTGCCCTCGGGTCGTGGTACTGGGGCAATGAGAAAGTGCTGAGATGGCTACGAATATCTTCGTGGTATGCGTCGATGATGCGCCGACTCATTGTCTCGGACACGATCCGATGGTCCCGCGATATCTACGTGGAACACTTGACCGGCGCCAGGCAGTATGCACCGCTCGAGCCCGAAAATAATGTTTCATATTTTTCCCTCCTGCCTTGGTCAGTGGATGAGGTGGCTCTCGTGATAATAGGTATCGGCCTTTTGTTCTCGCTTCCATATCATTCTCTCACCTATTGTATATATTATCATTCATCCATTCAAGTCATGTCATTCACCGCCATTACCCATCGTGCCGATCACCTGTAATATAATTGTATTTATGAATTTATATGCCACTTACTTACCGCTGCTCTATGTATTATTATTTATTATCTATATCTTATCTCATTTTTTTTTTCTATTTTATGGTGCCACCCATCCTGCCTCGCTAATTAATTAATGCTACTTATACTATTATATATTATTATGAACCGTACGATGGTATTATTATTGCTAGGAATTAACTTATCTAATTTAACTTACCTTCTAATTAATTAATTAAGCTATGTGTTGCCCACCGCGCTGTGTTGTCCATGTAGTGTCCTGTTCTGTCCCTGTTCTGTGCGGTGGAGCTGGTACCCCTTGGCCGGCCGGCCTCGGTCCATTGAAAGATGGATCGGGGGATGGCTGGTCACGGGGTGCCGCTGAATTTCTGTTGGTGTCGTCCTGTCCCTGTCCCGCAGATATGGCGTCACATCCCCCGTCTGCAGTAAAAAGCGGCGGGGGATCATCAGTACAATATTGTAAGGGCCCGTCAGCGTTAATAAATCTATATCTTATAAGGACGGGCCCCCAATAGTGGGGGGTGGGTAATTAGCCGCCCCCCTTATATTTGTATCTGTACGTATATTTAATTTTGTATTTGTTTTGTGTGGCGCCTGCGCCATTTATATTACCCCCGGGGGAGCATTGTTCCTCCGGGGGAACACATTTTTATTGTGAATTTTTTTAAATTTTCAATAAATGGCGTTTTATCTGTTCTTATCAGCTTAATATCTGATACGATTCCCATTGGGAATCCAGTATATTAAACTGATTTTTGGAGGTGGGTGAGGTGACGGGAGCTCGCTCCGGCCTTGCCGCGGGTTGGCCTGGTATTGCAGTACCTCCAGGACTGGCCCAATTATCCTTTCCAAATTTCATATTCCTCCCTTTAATAAGGTTTGAGGAACGGCAAGGCCATCCACCTTTACCAAAAATCAGTTTTCCGTACCTTATCCCTGCCGCGACTGATTTTACCGGTGTCGCGGTACTCTTTATAGGACTTAGAATTATTCCGGGCTCTCTACACCCGTTTGAATTTAGGGACTTAGGTTTATTCTAGTCATTCCTCCTGAGAGCCTTTACACTCTCCGGAGGAATTTTAACTTTGGTTTTATTTTCGCGCTTTTCGCGACTTTTATCTTACGCTCGGTCGGGAAGCGATTAGTTTAAGTTTTATTTTTCTGTGTTACGTGTTAATTTAAGTTCAGTGTCGCGCGGTGTAGTGTCGGTAACTGCGTGCAGTGTCGTTAATTTATTTGTGCTGTCTCTCTGTGTGCCGCGCAGAGAGTTCGCGAGTGCGGAGTGTTCGCGTATAACCCCCTTGGAGGCGCTACCGGAGGACGCAGTCGCCGTCCCAACGTTAAGTGGTCGGAGGTAAGTAGAGTGTTCTTTCCCCCTCCTTATCGTCCAACTCCCTTTCCTCAACCGAGCTCCTTACCGGTAACGGGAGGGAGTAATCGAGGGAGGAATCGGTTTTAACCCCTTTGAATTTCCCGGTTCCCTTCCATCAGCCCCCACTCGCCTGCCAGCGAGCTTTGCTCTAAGGCATCCGAGTGTCGGTTGCTGTAAGGCGACCTAACCCTACCCTACATTTCCCTTCTAACCTCCCCCGGTGGTTAGGCGCTCTGCTGCGCGCGTCGCTCCTAGGAGCGATCCCTGCGGCTAAGTGCCCATCGGAGTCCCTAACCTCTTTGCACGGGTGGTGACAGCTGTCATCGTGCGAGCCACTCTGAGGAGTGACTCCCGCGCGCCAGTTGCCGCCATCTTCCTTATCCCCTCTAGTGCGAGGAGTTAGTCGGTTTGTGGCGGGAAACTGTCACGCCGCCTGGCGAATCCCCTAGGGTAACCTTTCCTAGTTAGTTTAGCTTAACCGTCGGTTAAGTTTCCCGGTTACTCCGACCACTGCGAGATGGCGACACCACCACGCGTCCCTCTGAGGATCGAGGTTCCTCTTCCGGAGGTATTTCGATGCCCGGTCTGCTACGGCGGTACGGGCCTAATTCGCTCCACGGGGCGTTTTAAGGGGAATGCGGAGCTGTCGAAGCACCTGGCCCTTATGGCCAGGCGAAATGAGCCGGCTCATGCGGGGCTCTTTATACAGTATGCGTGCTCGAGGTGTTCCTACATCGGACAGGGGAAGTATCCTCTGAAACATGTGAAGGCGCACTTCGGGCGCGCACATCCCCGCGCGGCAGCCTCCCCCCCATCGACGGCCAGTACATCTGGCACTAATACCTCCGCCCCCGCGAACTCTCGACCCGCGACTACTATACGTAGCGCGGGCGTAAGAACAATAAGAGCGGCGATAAGTGCGACGGCGACGACGACGGGTGCGACGAGGACACCACCATCCACGACCTCGGCCACGACGACCACCACCGTGGCGGCCTCCATCGCAACAACCAGGAGGATGGGAGGACCAGCGACCCGGATGACGCTGACCTTTGGGCCGACGCGGCAGGTTCCAGCCACCCAACACCTTGTGCGGACTGCCGGGGCGACGGGAGTCACCGTCCCCCTACGACCCTCGCCGTCTACATCTTCGAGCGGGGGTCCCACTAGAGCGTCGACCCAGAGGCCAAACATCCGAGGAGCCGATACCATGCGGAGCGCGCTCGGGGGAACGCGGACATCTAGTTCCCCCCGCCCCGGTCCATCAACATCTTCTGGACGGGGATCAACTCCACCTCCTCGACGGAGTGGAAGCGGTGCAACGACCACCTCTGCGCCGACTTCCACCCGTCCCTCGCAGACGACCACCACGCGAGGAGTGACGACCAGGCGAGGACGTGCGACCAGCGCCCCGCCTGTGTCCCCAAGAGTCACGAGGAGTAGGGCCAGGAGTCAGAGAGCCGCCACAGAGGATCGGTCTCCCGAACGGACGCAGCAGAGGTTCCGGCGATCACCTCCGGTCACCGCCGGGACAACTTTTGCGGCCATTGTTGCGACCACCCCTACGCCCGTCGTTGCCCCCGTCGCCAGCGAGGGAGCACCGACACCAGCCACAACGACAGCACCAACCCTCCAGCAGCAGCGCGAAGAAATTCGCCAACGTCTACTGCTGCTGCAGGGCGGACAGCCCTTCGTCGCCCTCGGAGGTCTTTTGGACCCCCCGACGACCCCGCCCAGCGAGACTACCATTCCCACCTCCAGTCCGGTAGCCACGATCACCGCCACTACCATTACCACCTCGGTATGTGGCGGGCCGATCTGCTCTACGGCCGTCCATCCCGGGAGGATAAGTCCCCCCCGAACGCCACCAAGGATGGAGGACGTGATCGTGGAGGAAGAGGAGGAGATACCGGACGAGGCGCCTGCAGTAACATCCGATGCAGGTGCCGGGAGCGAGGAAGAGGAGGTGAGAGAGATCCCCGCCAGACGCCTCAGCGACGGAGCTGTCACCCTCTCCGTCGCGGGACGACCAAGGGTCTTAAGATCTGGTCGTCCCAGGCGATCCGTAATAATATCTAGCGGATCGTCGTCGTCGTCGTCGAGCGACGACGAGGTGTTCTGGCGGAACACCTCTTTTCCTCAAACACCTGCTCCCCCGGAGGTGGAAGTACTGCCTCATACGCCCGAACTGGAGGCAGTAAGGAGGAGATACTCGGCGACCCGTGAGTATCTCGCAGGGGTCGTCGAGTACCACGCGGGAAGTCGGGAGGTCCCGGATGATGAGGAAGAGGAGATCCGGAGGAGAGTCCGGGCGGAGGCGGCTGCGAGGCCACCGCCCTCACCACCACCAGCGGCCCGATCAACACCCGAGGGCCGCACCGAGGACTCACCCCGGACAGCTGCAGCAGCAACACTACCAGCAGCAGCAGCGGCAGCAGCAACAACACCAGCAGCTGCCATGAGGACGGCGAGGACGGCAACGACCGCTACGCAGACGACGCCGACCATCGCGGCGTCGACATCGGCCCCAGCTGGCCTGGAGCACCGACCTGACGCGCCACCGCGCGACACTCGAGGAAGGACTGAGGTAGGAGGGCATCGCGGATTCAATTCTTCGCGCCGCGACCGGACCGCACAGTTTCAGCGTCCGGTAAGTCCCTCGCAACGCGATCACGGTGGTGGTTTCGTCGATGGTCCCCGGGCGCCCGGGCGGGCTCACCCTTTAGTTCCCCCACCCCCTCGACAGGGTGCCTCGGCCACCCGAAGGCGGCCAGATCCGGCCCGCATTGGTGCGGGAGGACTGGGCGTGCCGCGCGGCGCCGGGGGTGTCGGGCCTGGTAGGGTCAACGCCCAGCCAACGTTGCCAGATGGCTCTGCGCCTCAGCCTCCTTTTAGCGAGACTGAGTGCGTTGAGCTCATCGAAGCGGCTGAGGCTGTCTCGTCGATAGACGAGTTGGAAGCGCTGGCAGGGCGACTTGCCACGCGTTTTCAGGCTGCGACTCCTGCTGGGCCCGGCGCCTCCGGTGCGCGAAATGCTCCCCGGCGTGGGGGCGGTCGGCCGCGCCGGAGGCGGGCAGCCGAGGACACGAACCCGGAGCGAGTGGCTGATCATTCGGATCAGCCTGATCCCCTGCTTCCTCCCCCCATGGATCGCGTGAGTCGTGCGACTCACATCCAGCGTCTGTATAGACAAGACCCCCGGCGCGCATTTCGCGAGGTGATGCAGGGCCCTACCGTTCAGTGTGCTGTTCCACGCGATAGGGTTCTTCATCACTTCGAGGAAGTGTATCGCCGGCGTGAGGACCCGGAAGGTCTTGTCGGGGGCTGGCCGACTGAGCCCCCTTTGCAGGACGATAACGACGCGCTGGTGTCACCCTTCAGTCAGCTGGAGGTACTCCGTCGGCTCAAGAACGCGGCTAATACCGCGCCTGGACCCGACGGTCTTACCTATCGCGACTTGCGAAGGGTTGACCCCGGTGCGTGTGTCCTGACTGCGGTGTACAACGCCTGCCGCAGGCTGGAAGCGATCCCTGAGGGTTGGAAGACTTCCAACACCGTCTTGGTGTACAAGAAAGGGGATCGGGACGATCTGAGTAATTGGCGCCCACTCGCGATGGGTTCGGTTCTCGCCAAACTGTTCGCCGCCGTCGTGGCTGATCGTCTCACCGTATGGGCGACGCGCAACGGCCGCATCAGTCCTTCACAGAAGGGCTTCCTGAAGTACTAGGGATGCTACGAGCATTCCTTCGTGCTTCAGGAGGCCATTCAGGACGCACGTCGGACTGGAAAGGAGGTAGTGGTGGCGTGGTTGGACCTCCGAAATGCTTTCGGTTCGGTCCCCCATGTCTCCATTGCAGCCGCGCTGGAGGGTGCCCAGGTGCCTGCATCTCTCCGCCGTTTGGTGGCGAGCATGTACCGAGGGGCCACGACGAGGGTGAGAACTGCGGATGGTTACACCTCGGAGGTGAACATCCAGTCGGGTGTAAAACAAGGTTGCCCGCTGAGCCCCATAGTGTTCAACCTCGCTCTCGAGCCCGTACTTCGTGCCCTTGCATCCTCGGATGCGGGGTACGATTTACGCGGGACGAGATTGAACACTCTGGCGTACGCGGACGACCTTGCGCTGGTCGCCAGCGACCCCGCCGGGATGCGACTCCTCCTGTCCGCAGCGGAGAGGGCAGCACAGCGGATTGGCCTGCACTTTAACCCGGCCAAATGTGCCACTCTGCATATGAACTGCAGAAGAGGGCGCCGGGTGCTGCCGACTGTGTTCCCTCTCCAAGGAGAGCCCGTTCGCGCGTTATCGGACCGCGACGAATACCCCCACTTGGGTACGCCCACCGGTGCCAACGTGAGCCAGACCCCTATAAAGGCGCTCGTTGACATCGTTGAATGCCTCAAGGCGATCGATGCCTCGTTGCTCGCCCCTTGGCAGAAGTTCGACGCGGTAGCCAAGTTTGTGCTGCCGCGTATGGACTTCGGTCTAAGGGGAATGAGGATGGAGAAGGGGCCACTCGGTGAAGTCGACCGCCAACTGAAAAGGCTGGCTAAAGGCTGGTTCCATCTCCCTCAGCGCGCGAGCGCGGAAGTGGTCTTCCTACCTCCATCAATGGGGGGTGGAGGGCTACTTCCGCTAGCTGATCTCGCGGATGCGCTCACCATCGCACACGCCTTCAGAATGCTGACGGCGGAGGATGGGGTGGTGAGAACAATCGCGAGTAGCGGGTTGAGGGCGGCGGTCAGGAAGCGGCTCGGCCGAGAGCCGTGCATGAACGACGTGGCGGAATACCTTTCCGGTTCGCTGGAGGGGGATTTCGCCAGGCACGGGGGGGACGTTAAGTCCCTCTGGACCTCGGCACGTGACGCCGCCCGGAGGCAGTCAACGAAGCTCGGCGTGCGTTGGACGTGGTCTGACGAACGTGAGGAGCTGGCGGTCGTGTTGCGAGCGACTCGTGACCGATCGACCATCGTACCACCAGCCGCACGCTCGCAGATAGTGCACCGGATGAGGGTTGCACTGGTCGAGTACTACCGCGGAACCTTGCTGGCGAAGCGGGACCAGGGTAAGGTCCACGAGGTGTCAGGACGGGCGAAGTGGTCTAACCATTTCCTCCGGACTGGCGGCTTTACGCGTTTTGCTGACTGGCGTTTCATTCATCTAGCGCGTCTCAATGTCTTGCCTCTTAACGGAGCTAGGCCTTGGGACGCGAACGACAAACGATGCCGGTGGTGCGGGAGCGCCCTCGAGACACTACCCCATGTGCTTGGACATTGCACTCCTCACTCCAACGCAATTCAGCGTCGGCACGATGCGATTGTCGATCGGATCGTTAAAGCACAGCAACTGCCTGGCGTCGTGACCACGAACCGCCCTGTGGCAGGGGTGGTTGGGGAGTTGGCCCAACTTCGGCCGGATATAGTTATCCGGGATGACCGGTCACGTGTCATCACCATCTTGGACGTGACGGTGCCCTTTGAGAACCGTCTGCAGTCTTGGGATGAGGCCAGAGCGCGGAAATACGCCAAGTACGCGCCCCTGGCGGACCAGCTGCAGGCGCAAGGGTACCGAGTTGTGGTTGACGCCTTTATCGTGGGTGCCCTCGGGTCGTGGTACTGGGGCAATGAGAAGGTGTTGAGATGGCTACGAATCTCTTCGTGGTACTCATCGATGATGCGCCGACTCATAGTTTCGGACACGATCCGATGGTCCCGCGATATTTATGTGGAACACCTTACCGGCGCTAGGCAGTATGCACCGCTCGAGCCCGAAAATAATGATTAATATTTACCCTCTTGCCTTGGTCAGTAGATGAGGTGGCTCCAGTGTTATTAGGTACCGGCCTTCTCGCTTCATTGTCATATCATTCTTTCACCTATTGTATATACTATCATTCATCTTAGTCATGTCATTCACCGCCATTATACGCTATGCTGGCTACCTAAACATATAATTGTGATCATTACTACGTATCTATTGCTTTTAATCTATTTATTATTACCTATGTTATTACTATTAGTACGTCAATCATGCCACCCATCTTGCCTCACAAATTATCACTATTGTCTTAGGTTTATACTACTAGTTATTTATACAAATATTATTATATACTACCGCAAACTAGCCTAAGAAAATTACCTATACTTACCATAGTTGATCAGGCCTCTGCGGCGATAATCCCCGTATAGCCTGTAGTTAATAGTTATACGTGTTGCCCACCGCATTGTGATATTGTTTTGTGCCGTCCATGTGATGTCCTGTCCCGTCTTTGTTCTGTGCGGTGGAGCTGGTGCCCCTGGGCTGGTCGGCCTCGGTCTGCTGTAAAGTGGATCGGGGGGTGGCTAGTCCGTGGGCACCGCTGGATTTCTGTTGTGTGGTCCCGTGTTTGTCCCACGGATACAGTGGCGCCACATCCCCCGACCGTAGGACGGCGGGGGGCTCCCAGTATTACCTTGTTAGGACCCGCCGAAACTAATAAATATACTTCTTTGCTATGGCGGGTCCTCAATAGTGGGGGGTGGGTATTAAGCTGCCCCCCTTATATTTGTATTTAGGATATTATATATTGTATTATTTTTTAATTGTTTTATTGTCGGCGCCACGCGCCATTTACCCCCGGAGGAGCATTGTTCCTCCGGGAGAACACATTTTTATTGTTAATGTATATTTTCAATAAATGGCGTTTATCTGTTCTTATCAGCTTAATATCTGATACGATTCCCATTGGGAATCCAGTATATTAAACTGATTTTTGGAGGTGGGTGAGGTGACGGGAGCTCGCTCCGGCCTTGCCGCGGGTTGGCCTGGTATTGCAGTACCTCCAGGACTGGCCCAATTATCCTTTCCAATTTCAAATTCCTCCCTTTTAATAAGGTTTGAGGAACGGCAAGGCCATCCACCTTTACCAAAAATCAGTTTTCCATACCTTATCCCTGCCGCGACCGACTTTACCGGTGTCGCGGTATTCTTTGACAGTGCTACCTTTAGACTTAGAATTATTCCGGGCTCTTTACACCCGTTTGAATTTTAACTTAGTATTATTCTCTAGTCCTTCCTCCTGAGAGCCTTTACACTCTCCGGAGGAATTTTAAATTTCTCGCGCTTTTCGCGATTTTAAAGTCTTACGCTCTCGGTCGGGAAGCGATTAGTTTAAGTTTTATTTTTCTGTGTTAAGTGTTAGTTTTAAATTCAGTGTCGCGCGGTGTGTAGTGTCTTTAACTGCGTGCAGTGTCTTAAGTTATTTGTGCTGTCCCTCTGTGTGCCGCGCAGAGCGTTCGCGAGTGCGGAGTGTTCGCGGATAACCCCCTTGGAGGCGCTACCGGAGGACGCAGTCGCCGTCCCAACGTTAAGTGGTCGGAGGTAAGTAGAGTGTTCTTTCCCCCTCCTTATCGTCCAACTCCCTTTCCTCAATCGAGCTCCTTACCGGTAACGGGAGGGAGTAATCGAGGGAGGAATCGGTTTTAACCCCTTTGAATTTCCCGGTTCCCTTTCATCAGCCCCCACTCGCCTGCCAGCGAGCCTTGCTCTAAGGCATCCGAGTGTCGGTTGCTGTAAGGCGACCTAACCCTACCCTACATTTCCCTTCTAACCTCCCCCGGTGTCAGGCGCTCTGCTGCGCGCGTCGCTCCTTGGAGCGATCCCCGCGGCTAAGTGCCCATCGGAGTCCCTAACCTCTTTGCACGGGTGGTGACAGCTGTCATCGTGCGAGCCACTCCGAGGAGTGACTCCCGCGCGTCAGTTGCCGCCATCTTCCTTATCCCCTCTAGTGCGAGGAGTTAGTCGGTGTGTGGCGGGAAACTGTCACGCCGCCTGGCGAATCCCCTAGGGTAACCTTTCCTAGTTAGTTTAGCTTAACCGTCGGTTAAGTTTCCCGGTTACTCCGACCACTGCGAGATGGCGAAACCACCACGCGTCCCTCTGAGGATCGAGGTTCCTCTTCCGGAGGAATTTCGATGCCCTGTCTGCTACGGCGGCACGGGCCTAATTCGCTCCACGGGGCGTTTTAAGGGGAATGCGGAGCTGTCGAAGCACCTGGCCCTTATGGCCAGGCGAAATGAGCCGGCTCATGCGGGGCTCTTTATACAGTATGCGTGCTCGAGGTGTTCCTACATCGGACAGGGGAAGTATCCTCTGAAAGATGTGAAGGCGCACTTCGGGCGCGCACATCCCCGCGCGGCAGCCTCCCCCCCATCGACGGCCAGTACATCTGGCACTAATACCTCCGCCCCCGCGAACTCTCGACCCGCGACTACTATACGTAGCGCGGGCGTAAGAACAATAAGAGCGGCGATAAGTGCGACGGCGACGACGACGGGTGCGACGAGGACACCACCATCCACGACCTCGGCCACGACGACCACCACCGTGGCAGCCTCCATCGCAACAACCAGGAGGATGGGAGGACCAGCGACCCGGATGACGCTGACCTTTGGGCCGACGCGGCAGGTTCCAGCCACCCAACACCTTGGGCGGACTGCCGGGGCGACGGGAGTCACCGTCCCCCTACGACCCTCGCCATCTACATCTTCGAGCGGGGGTCCCACTAGAGCGTCGACCCAGAGGCCAAACATCCGAGGAGCCGATACCATGCGGAGCGCGCTCGGGGGAACGCGGACATCTAGTTCCCCCCGCCCTGGTCCATCAACATCTTCTGGACGGGGATCAACTCCACCTCCTCGACGGAGTGGAGGCGGTGCAACGACCACCTCTGCGCCGGCTTCCACCCGTCCCTCGCAGACGACCACCACGCGAGGAGTGACGACCAGGCGAGGACGTGCGACCAGCGCCCCGCCTGTGTCCCCAAGAGTCACGAGGAGTAAGTTGAGGAGAACGCGAGCGGCCACCGAGGATCGGTCTCCGGAGCGCCCGCGGCAGCAGTTCCGGAGGTCACCACCGGTCACCGCTGGGACGACTTTCGCGGACGTCGTCGCAACTCCCCCCACACCCGTCGTCGCCCCCGTCGCCAGCGAGGGAGCAACAGCGCCGGTAACAACGACAGTGCCAACCCTGGAGCAGCAGCGGCAGGAGATCCGCCAACGGTTACAGCTGCTTCAGGGAAGGCAGCCCTTCGTCGTCCTCGAGAGGATCCCGGACCCTCCGACGACCCCGCCCAGCGACATCCAGATACCCACCTCCAGCCCGGTAACCACGATCACCGCCACTACCATCACCACCTCGGTATGTGGCGGGCCGATCTGTTCTACGGCCGTCCATCCCGGGAGGATAAGTCCCCCCCGAACACCACCAAGGATGGAGGACGTGATCGTGGAGGAAGAGGAGGAGATACCGGAAGAGGCGCCCGCCGTAACACCAGATGCGGGTGCCGGGAGCGAGGAAGAGGTGAGAGAGATCCCCGCCAGACGCCTCAGCGACGGAGCTGTCACCCTCTCCGTCGCGGGACGACCAAGGGTCTTAAGATCTGGTCATCCCAGGCGATCCGTCATACTATCCAGCGGATCGTCGTCGTCGTCGTCGTCGAGCGACGACGAGGTGTTCTGGCGGAACACCTCTTTTCCTCTCACACCTGCTAACCCGGAGGTGGAGGTCTTACCGCACACGCCAGAACTGGAGGCGGTAAGACGAAGATACTCGGCGACCCGTGAGTATCTCGCAGGGGTCGTCGAGTACCACGCGGGAAGTCGGGAGGTCCCGGACGAAGAAGAGGAGGAGATCCGGAGGAGAGTCCGGGCGGAGGCGGCTGCGAGGCCACCGCCCTCACCACCACCAGCGGCCCGATCAACACCAGAGGGTCGCATCGAGGACTCCCCCCGGACAGCTGCAGCAGCAACACCACCAGCAGCAGCAGCGGCAGCAGCAACAACACCAGCAGCTGCCACGAGGACGACGAGGAGGACAGCGACAACTGCGACGCAAACGACGCCGTCCATCGCGGCGTCGACATCGGCCCCAGCTGGCCTGGAGCGCCGACTTGACGCGCCACCGCGCGACACTCGAGGGAGGACTGAGGTAGGAGGGCACCGCGGATTCAATTCTTTGCGCCGCGACCGGACCGCACCGTTTCAGCGTCCGGTAAGTCCCTCGCTACACGATCACGGTGGTGGCTTCGTCGATGGTCCCCGGGCGCCCGGGCGGGCTCACCCTTTAGTTCCCCCACCCCCTCGACAGGGTGCCTCGGCCTCCCGAAGGCGGCGAGATCCGGCCCGCAGTGGTGCGGGAGGACTGGGCGTGCCGCGCGGCGCCGGGGGTGTCGGGCCTGGTAGGGTCAACGCCCAGCCAACGCTGCCAGATGGCTCTGCGCCTCAGCCTCCTTTTAGCGAGACTGAGTGCGTCGAGCTCATCGAAGCGGCTGAGGCTGTCTCGTCAATAGGTGAGTTGGAAGCGTTGGCGAGGCGACTTGCCACGCGTTTCCAGGCTGCGACTCCTGCTGGACCCGCGCCTCCGGTGCGCGAAATGCTCCCCGACGTGGGGGCGGTCGGCCGCGCCGGAGGCGGGCAGCTGAGGACACGAACCCGGAGCGAGTGGCTGATCATTCGGATCAGCCTGATCCCCCGCTTCCTCCCCCCATGGATCGCGTGAGTCGTGCGACTCACATCCAGCGTCTGTATAGACAAGACCCCCGGCGCGCATTTCGCGAGGTGATGCAGGGCCCTACCGTTCAGTGTGCTGTGCCACGCGATAGGGTTCTTCATCACTTCGAGGAAGTGTATCGCCGGCGTGAGGACCCGGAAGGTCTTGTCGGGGGCTGGCCGACTGAGCCCCCTTTGCAGGACGATAACGACGCGCTGGTGTCACCCTTCAGTCAGCTGGAGGTACTCCGTCGGCTCAAGAACGCGGCTAATACCGCGCCTGGACCCGACGGTCTTACCTATCGCGACTTGCGAAGGGTTGACCCCGGTGCGTGTGTCCTGACTGCGGTTTATAACGCCTGCCGCAGGCTGGAGGCGATCCCTGAGGGTTGGAAGACTTCCAACACCGTCTTGGTATACAAGAAAGGGGATCAGGATGACCTGAGTAATTGGCGCCCGCTCGCGATGGGTTCGGTTCTCGCCAAGCTGTTCGCCGCCGTCGTGGCCGATCGTCTCACCGAATGGGCGACGCGCAACGGCCGCATCAGTCCTTCACAGAAGGGCTTCTTGAAGTACGAGGGATGCTACGAGCATTCCTTCGTGCTTCAAGAGGCCATTCAGGACGCACGTCGGACTGGAAAGGAGGTGGTGGTGGCGTGGTTGGACCTCCGAAATGCTTTTGGTTCGGTCCCCCACGTCTCCATTGCAGCCGCGCTGGAGGGAGCCCAGGTGCCTGCATCTCTCCGCCGTTTGGTGGTGAGTATGTACCGAGGGGCCACCACGAGGGTGAGAACTGCGGATGGTTACACCTCGGAGGTGAACATCCAGTCGGGTGTAAAACAAGGTTGCCCGTTGAGCCCCATAGTGTTCAACCTCGCTCTCGAGCCTGTACTTCGTGCCCTTGCATCCTCGGATGCGGGGTACGATTTGCGCGGGACGAGGTTGAACACTCTGGCGTATGCGGACGACCTTGCGCTGGTTGCCAGCGACCCCGCCGGGATGCGACTCCTCCTGTCCGCAGCGGAGAGGGCAGCACAGCGGATTGGCTTACACTTTAACCCTTCCAAATGTGCCACTCTGCATATGAACTGCAGAAGAGGGCGCCGGGTGCTGCCGACTGTGTTCCCTCTCCAGGGAGAGCCCGTTCGCGCGCTATCGGACCGCGACGAACACCCCCACCTGGGTACACCCACCGGTGCCAACGTGAGCCAGACCCCAATAAAGGCGCTCGTTGACATCGTTGAGTGCCTCAAGGCGATCGATGCCTCGTTGCTCGCCCCTTGGCAGAAGTTCGACGCGGTAGCCAAGTTTGTGCTGCCGCGGATGGACTTCGGCCTAAGGGGAATGAGGATGGAGAAAGGGCCACTCGGTGAAGTCGACCGCCAACTGAAAAGACTGGCGAAAGGCTGGTTCCATCTCCCTCAGCGCGCGAGCGCGGAAGTGGTCTTCCTACCTCCATCTTTGGGGGGAGGAGGGCTACTTCCGCTAGCTGATCTCGCGGATGCGCTCACCATCGCACACGCCTTCAGAATGCTGACGGCGGAGGATGAGGTGGTGAGAACAATCGCGAGTAGCGGGTTGAGGGCGGCGGTCAGGAAGCGGCTCGGCCGAGAGCCGTGCATGGATGACGTGGCGGAATACCTTTCCGGTTCGCTGGAGGGGGATTTCGCCAGGCACGGGGGGGACGTTAAGTCCCTCTGGACCTCGGCACGTGACGCCGCCCGGAGGCAGTCAACGAAGCTCGGCGTGCGTTGGACGTGGTCTGACGAACGTGAGGAGCTGGCGATCGTGTTGCGAGCGACTCGAGACCGATCGACCATCGTACCACCAGCCGCACGCTCGCAAATAGTGCACCGGATGAGGGTTGCGCTGGTCGAGTACTACCGCGGAACCTTGCTGGCGAAGCGGGACCAGGGTAAGGTCCACGAGGTGTCAGGACGGGCGAAGTGGTCTAACCATTTCCTCCGGACTGGCGGCTTTACGCGTTTTGCCGACTGGCGTTTCATTCATCGAGCGCGTCTCAATGTCTTGCCTCTGAACGGAGCTAGGCCTTGGGAGGCGAACGATAAACGATGCCGGCGGTGCGGGAGCGCCCTCGAGACACTACCCCATGTGCTCGGACATTGCACCCCTCACTCCAACGCGATTCAGCGTCGGCACGATGCGATTGTCGATCGGATCGTTAAGGCACAGCAACTGCCTGGCGTCGTGACCACGAACCGCCCTGTGGCAGGGGTGGTTGGGGAGTTGGCACAACTTCGGCCGGATATAGTTATCCGGGATGACCGAGCACGTACCATCACCATCTTGGACGTGACGGTGCCCTTCGAGAATCGTCTGCAGGCTTGGGATGAGGCCAGAGCGCGGAAATACGCCAAGTACGCGCCCCTGGCGGACCAGCTGCAGGCGCAAGGGTACCGAGTTGTGGTTGACGCCTTTATCGTGGGTGCCCTTGGGTCGTGGTACTGGGGCAATGAGAAAGTGTTGAGATGGCTACGAATATCTTCGTGGTATGCGTCGATGATGCGCCGACTCATTGTCTCGGACACGATCCGATGGTCCCGCGATATATACGTGGAACATCTTACCGGCGCTAGGCAGTATGCACCGCTCGTAGCCATAAATGATAATAATGATAATGACGATTAAATATGTGCCCTCCTGCTTTGGTCCTGGGAAGGGCCGGTGTGCTTGGGTAGCAGCGCTTTTACGTCTCATGCTCATATCATCATACTCACCTATTGTACATATTATCATACATTTCTTTCGCTTTCATTCATTGTCATACCCCGCTACGCTGCCTACCCAGTGGATATCATGCGATAATCCTACTCTTGCTCAGTTATAATTTTATACTTACCTATTTAATTACCGGATTGAGCGGCCGCCCTTCTCCCCTCATCTGAAAGGAATAAACCATTAAACTATACTAAGTATGCTAAGGTATTATCTGCTACCGACGTACTGTGATCTATGCTGCCACACCATTATGGTTCCTATTGTGAGCTAGCCTAACCTAACTTAATTTAAATATGGCTTCCACTACTGTGGTAGTACTATTATTTAGTGAGGTCTGAATGCAGTACTTACCGGTCTAGATAAGATATGTGTTGCCCACCGCATTGTGTTTCGTCCTGTGTTGTCAATGTGATGTCCTGTATGTCCTTGTGGTGCGGTGGAGCTGGTACCCCTGGGCCGGCCGGCCTCGGCCCATTGAAAGATGGATCGGGGGATGGCTGGTCACGGGGTGCCGCTGGATTTCTGTTGGTGTCGTCCTGTTTTTGTCCACAGATATGGCGTCACATCCCCCGACTGCGGCAAAAGCGGCAGGGGATCATCAACATAGCATTGTAAGGGCCCGTCAACACTAATAAATCTATACTTTAAAACGACGGGCCCTCAATAGTGGGGGGTGGGTAATCAGCCGCCCCCCTTATATTTGTAATAGTATTTATATCTAATTTTGTATATCTGTTGGTTTTGCGTGGCGCCTGCGCCATTTATACTACCCCCGGGGGAGCATTGTTCCTCCGGGGGAACACACTTTTATTGTACATTTTTTAATGTTTCAATAAATGGCGTTTATCTGTTCTTATCAGCTTAATATCTGATACGATTCCCATTGGGAATCCAGTATATTAAACTGATTTTTGGAGGTGGGTGAGGTGACGGGAGCTCGCTCCGGCCTTGCCGCGGGTTGGCCTGGTATTGCAGTACCTCCAGGACTGGCCCAATTATCCTTTGCAATTTGTAATTCCTCCCTTTAATAAGGTTTGAGGAACGGCAAGGCCATCCACCTTTACCAAAAATCAGTTTTCCGTACCTTGTCCCTGCCGCGACCGACTTTACCGGTGTCGCGGTACTCTTTATAGGACTTATAATTATTCCGGGCTCTCTACACCCGTTTGAATTTAGGGACTTAGGTTTATTCTAGTCATTCCTCCTGAGAGCCTTTACACTCTCCGGAGGAATTTTAACTTTGATTTTACTTTCGCGACTTTTATCTTACGCTCGGTCGGGAAGCGATTAGTATTAAGTTTTATTTCTGTGTTAAGTGTCTAGAGTAAGTTCAGTGTCGCGCGGTGTGTACAGTGTCGGTAACTGCGTGCAGTGTCGTTTAATTTATTTGTGCTGTCTCTCTGTGTGCCGCGCAGAGAGTTCGCGAGTGCGGAGTGTTCGCGGATAACCCCCTTGGAGGCGCTACCGGAGGACGCAGTCGCCGTCCCAACGTTAAGTGGTCGGAGGTAAGTAGAGTGTTCTTTCCCCCTCCTTATCGTCCAACTCCCTTTCCTCAATCGAGCTCCTTACCGGTAACGGGAGGGAGTAATCGAGGGAGGAATCGGTTTTAACCCCTTTAAATTTCCCGGTTCCCTTTCATCAGCCCCCACTCGCCTGCCAGTGAGCTTTGCTCTAAGGCATCCGAGTGTCGGTTGCTGTAAGGCGACCTAACCCTACCTGACATCCTTTCTAACCTCCCCCGGTGGTTAGGCGCTCTGCTGCGCGCGTCGCTCCTAGGAGCGATCCCCGCGGCTAGGTGCCCATCGGTGTCCCTAACCTTAAAGCCCGGGTGGTGACAGCTGTCATCGTGCGAGCCACTCTGAGGAGTGACTCCCGCGCGTCAGTTGCCGCCATCTTCCTTATCCCCTCTAGTGCGAGGAGTTAGTCGGTGTGTGGCGGGAAACCGTCACGCCGCCTGGCGAATCCCCTAGAGTACCCTCTCCTAGTTAGATTAGCTTAACCGTCGGTTAAGTTCCCGGTTAAGACACTCCGACCACTGCGAGATGGCGACACCACCACGCGTTCCTCTGAGGATCGAGGTACCTCTACCGGAGGTATTTCGATGCCCGGTCTGCTACGGCGGTTCGGGCCTAATTCGATCCAAGGGGTGTTTTAAAGGGAATGCGGAGCTGTCAAAGCACCTGGCCCTTATGGCCAGGAATAATGAGCCGGCTCATGCGGGACTATATATTGAATATGCGTGCTCGCAGTGCGCGTTCGTCGGAAAGGGCAGGTATGCCCTTAAAGACGTTAAGGCGCATTTCGAGCGATCGCATCCCCGTTCGACAGCTCCCTCCCAATCGACAGCCAGTACATCTGGCGTAAGTACCTCCGCCCCCGCGAGCTCTCGACCCGCGACTACTACACGTAGCGCGGGCGTAAGGACAGTAAGAGCGGCGATAAGTGCGACGGCGACGACGACGGGTGCCACGAGGACGCCACCATCGACCTCGGCCACGACGACCACCACCGTGGCAGCCTCCATCGCTACCACAAGGAGGACGGGAGGAGCAGCGACGCAAATGACGCTGACCTTTGGGCCGACGCGGCAGGTTCCAGCCACCCAACATCTTGTGCGGACTGCCGGGGCGACGGGAGTCACCGTCCCCCTTCGACCCTCGCCATCTACATCTTCGAGCGGGGGTCCATCAAGAGCGTCGACCCAGAGGCCGAACATCCGAGGAGCCGATACCATGCGGAGCGCGCTCGGGGGAACGCGGACATCTAGTTCCCCCCGCCCCGGTCCATCAACATCCTCTGGCCGGGGACCAACTCCACCTCCTCGACGGAGTGGGAGCGGTGCAACGACCACCTCTGCGCCGACTTCCACCCGTCCCTCGCAGACGACCACCACGCGAGGAGTGACGACCAGGCGAGGACGTGCGACCAGCGCCCCGCCTGTGTCCCCAAGAGTCACGAGGAGCAAGGCAAGGAGAACAAGAGCGGCCACCGAGGATCGGTCTCCAGAGCGCCCGCGGCAGCAGTTCCGGAGGTCACCACCGGTCACCGCTTGGACGACTTTCGCGGACGTCGTCGCAACTCCCCCCACGCCCGTCGTCGCCGCCGTTGCCAGCGAGGGAGCAACAGCACCGACCACGACAACAACAGTGCCGACCCTGGAGCAGCAGCGGCAGGAGATCCGCCAACGGTTACAGCTGCTTCAGGGAAGGCAGCCCTTCGTCGTCCTCGAAAGGATTCCGGACCTTCCGACGACCCCGCCCAGCGACATACAGATACCCACCTCCAGCCCGGTAACCACGATCACCGCCACTACCATTACCACCTCGGTATGTGGCGGGCCGATCTGTTCTACGGCCGTCCATCCCGGGAGGATAAGTCCCATCCGAACACCACCAAGGATGGAGGACGTGATCGTGGAGGAAGAGGAGGAGATACCGGAAGAGGCGCCCGCCGTAACACCAGATGCGGGTGCCGGGAGCGAGGAAGAGGTGAGAGAGATCCCCGCCAGACGCCTCAGCGACGGAGCTGTCACCCTCTCCGTCGCGGGACGACCAAGGGTCTTAAGATCTGGTCGTCCCAGGCGATCCGTGATAATATCGAGCGGATCGTCGTCGTCGTCGAGCGATGACGAGGTGTTCTGGCGGAACACCTCTTTTCCTCAAACACCTGCTCCCCCGGAGGTGGAAGTACTGCCTCACACTCCTGAGTTGGAGGCAGTAAGAAGGAGATACTCGGCGACCCGTGAGTATCTCGCAGGGGTCGTCGAGTACCACGCGGGAAGTCGGGAGGTCCCGGATGAAGAAGAGGAGGAGATCCGGAGGAGAGTCCGGGCGGAGGCGGCTGCGAGGCCACCGCCCTCACCACCACCAGCGGCCCGATCAACACTGGAGGGTCGCATCGAGGACTCCCCCCGGACAGCTGCAGCAGCAACACCACCAGCAGCAGCAGCGGCAGCAGCAACGACACCAGCAGCTGCTGCGAGGACGACGAGGAGGACAGCGACAACTGCGACGCAAACGACGCCGTCCATCGTGGCGTCGACATCGGCCCCAGCTGGCCTGGAGCGCCGACCTGATGCGCCACCGCGCGACACCCGAGGAAGGACTGAGGTAGGAGGGCATCGCGGATTCAATTCCTCGCGCCGCCACCGGACCGCACCGTTTCAGCGTCCGGTAAGTCCCTCGCTACACGATCACGGTGGTGGTTTCGTCGATGGTCCCCGGGCGCCCGGGCGGGCTCACCCTTTAGTTCCCCCACCCCCTCGACAGGGTGCCTCGGCCTCCCGAAGGCGGCCAGATCCGGCCCGCAGTGGTGCGGGAGGACTGGGCGTGCCGCGCGGCGCCGGGGGTGTCGGGCCCGGTAGGGTCAACGCCCAGCCAACGCTGCCAGATGGCTCTGCGCCTCAGCCTCCTTTTAGCGAGACTGAGTGCGTCGAGCTCATCGAAGCGGCTGAGGCTGTCTCGTCAATAGACGAGTTGGAACCGCTGGCAAGGCGACTTGCCATGCGTTTTCAGGCTGCGACTCCTGCTGGGCCCGGCGCCTCCGGTGCGCGAAATGCTCCCCGGCGTGGGGGCGGTCGGCCGCGCCGGAGGCGGGCAGCCGAGGATACGAACCCGGAGCGAGTGGCTGATCATTCGGATCAGCCTGATCCCCCGCTTCCTCCCCCCATGGATCGTGTGAGTCGTGCGACTCACATCCAGCGTCTGTATAGACAAGACCCCCGGCGCGCATTTCGCGAGGTGATGCAGGGCCCTACCGTTCAGTGTGCTGTGCCACGCGATAGGGTTCTTCATCACTTCGAGGAAGTGTATCGCCGGCGTGAGGACCCGGAAGGTCTTGTCGGGGGCTGGCCGACTGAGCCCCCTTTGCAGGACGATAACGACGCGCTGGTGTCACCCTTCAGTCAGCTGGAGGTACTCCGTCGGCTCAAGAACGCGGCTAATACCGCGCCTGGACCCGACGGTCTTACCTATCGCGACTTGAGAAGGGTCGACCCCGGTGCGTGTGTCCTGACTGCGGTGTACAACGCCTGCCGCAGGCTGGAAGCGATCCCTGAGGGTTGGAAGACTTCCAACACCGTCTTGGTGTACAAGAAAGTGGATCAGGACGATCTGAGCAATTGGCGCCCACTCGCGATGGGTTCGGTTCTCGCCAAGCTGTTCGCCGCCGTCGTGGCCGATCGTCTCACCGTATGGGCGACGCGCAACGGCCGCATCAGTCCTTCACAGAAGGGCTTCCTGAAGTACGAGGGATGCTACGAGCATTCCTTCGTGCTTCAGGAGGCCATTCAGGACGCACGTCGGACTGGAAAGGAGGTAGTGGTGGCGTGGTTGGACCTCCGAAATGCTTTCGGCTCGGTCCCCCACGTCTCCATTGCAGCCGCGCTGGAGGGAGCCCAGGTGCCTGCATCTCTCCGCCGTCTGGTGGCGAGTATGTACCGAGGGGCCACTACGAGGGTGAGAACTGCGGATGGTTTCACACCGGAAGTGAACATCCAGTCGGGTGTAAAACAAGGTTGCCCGTTGAGCCCCATAGTGTTCAACCTCGCTCTCGAGCCCGTACTTCGTGCCCTTGCATCCTCGGATGCGGGGTACGATTTACGCGGGACGAGATTGAACACTCTGGCGTATGCGGACGACCTTGCGCTGGTTGCCAGCGACCCCGCCGGGATGCGACTCCTCCTGTCCGCAGCGGAGAGGGCAGCACAGCGGATTGGCCTGCACTTTAACCCGGCTAAATGTGCCACTCTGCATATGAACTGCAGAAGAGGGCGCCGGGTGCTGCCGACTGTGTTCCCTCTCCAAGAAGAGCCCGTTCGCGCGTTATCGGACCGCGACGAATACCCCCACTTGGGTACGCCCACCGGTGCCAACGTGAGCCAGACCCCAATAAAGGCGCTCGTTGACATCGTTGAGTGCCTCAAGGCGATCGATGCCTCGTTGCTCGCCCCTTGGCAGAAGTTCGACGCGGTAGCCAAGTTTGTGCTGCCGCGTATGGACTTCGGTCTAAGGGGAATGAGGATGGAGAAGGGGCCACTCGGTGAAGTCGACCGCCAACTGAAAAGGCTGGCCAAAGGCTGGTTCCATCTCCCTCAGCGCGCGAGCGCGGAAGTGGTCTTCCTACCTCCATCTATGGGGGGAGGAGGGCTACTTCCGCTAGCTGATCTCGCGGACGCGCTCACCATCGCACACGCCTTCAGAATGCTGACGGCGGAGGATGAGGTGGTGAGAACAATCGCGAGTAGCGGGTTGAGGGCGGCGGTCAGGAAGCGGCTCGGCCGAGAGCCGTGTATGAACGACGTGGCGGAATACCTTTCCGGTTCGCTGGAGGGGGATTTCGCCAGGCACGGGGGGGACGTTAAGTCCCTCTGGACCTCGGCACGTGACGCCGCCCGGAGGCAGTCAACGAAGCTCGGCGTGCGTTGGACGTGGTCTGACGAACGTGAGGAGCTGGCGATCGTGTTGCGAGCGACTCGTGACCGGTCGACCATCGTACCACCAGCCGCACGCTCGCAGATAGTGCACCGGATGAGGGTTGCACTGGTCGAGTACTACCGCGGAACCTTACTGGCGAAGCGGGACCAGGGTAAGGTCCACGAGGTGTCGGGACGGGCGAAATGGTCCAACCATTTCCTCCGGACCGGCGGCTTTACGCGTTTTGCCGACTGGCGCTTCATTCATCGAGCGCGTCTCAATGTCTTGCCTCTGAACGGAGCTAGGCCTTGGGAAGCGAACGATAAACGATGCCGGCGGTGCGGGAGCACCCTCGAGACACTACCCCATGTGCTCGGACATTGCACTCCTCATTCAAACGCAATTCAGCGTCGGCACGATGCGATTGTCGATCGGATCGTTAAAGCTCAGCAACTGCCTGGTGTCGTGACCACGAACCGCCCTGTGGCAGGGGTGGTTGGGGAGTTGGCACAACTTCGGCCGGATATAGTTATCCGGGACGACCGGTCACGTGTCATCACCATCTTGGACGTGACGGTGCCCTTTGAGAACCGTCTGCAGTCTTGGGATGAGGCCAGAGCGCGGAAATACGCCAAGTACGCGCCCCTGGCGGACCAGCTGCAGGCGCAAGGGTACCGAGTTGTGGTTGACGCCTTTATCGTGGGTGCCCTCGGGTCGTGGTACTGGGGCAATGAGAAAGTGTTGAGATGGCTACGAATATCTTCGTGGTATGCGTCGATGATGCGCCGACTCATTGTCTCAGACACGATCCGATGGTCCCGCGATATATACGTGGAACACCTTACCGGCGCTAGGCAGTATGCACCGCTTGAGCCCGAAAGTAATGATTGATATTTACCCTCCTGCCTTGGTCAGTGGATGAGGTGGCTCTTGTAATGTTAGGTACCGGCCTTCTTGCTTCATCTCCATATCATTCTTTCACCTATTGTATATATTATCATTCATCCATTCAAGTCATGTCATCCACCGTCATTACCGCACGCCGGCTACGTACTTTTCTATCCTTATCTTATATATTATTTATTACCTGTGTCATTATGATTATTCTTATTATATTAATCGTGCCACCCATCCTGCCTCGCTAATAGTTATTACTATTACTATTTCCTTATAGCTATACCTAAAATAAAATTTTATGTGTGTTGCCCACCGCATTGTGATGTCCGTGTGTTGTCCGGTACTGTTCTTGTTCCGTGCGGTGGAGCTGGTACCCCCGGGCCGGCCGGCCTCGGTCTACTGTAAAGTGGATCGGGGGGTGGCTGGTCCGGGGGTATCGCTGGATTTCTGTTGTGTGGTCCCGTGATTGTCCCTCGGATACAGTGGCGCCACATCCCCCGACCGTAGGACGGCGGGGGGCCCCCAGTATTTACTTTGTTAGGACCCGCCGAAACCAATAAATTTCTTTCCTTACTATGGCGGGTCCTCAATAGTGGGGGGTGGGTATTAAGCCGCCCCCCTTATATTTGTAGTTATATTATTGTACGTTTTTCTTTTAATTGTTTTGTTGTCGGCGCCACGCGCCATTTACCCCCGGGGGAGCATTGTTCCTCCGGGGGAACACATCTTTATTGTAATGTTTCTTAAATGTTTCAATAAATGGCTCGTATCTGTTCTTATCAGCTTAATATCTGATACGATTCCCATTGGGAATCCAGTATATTAAACTGATTTTTGGAGGTGGGTGAGGTGACGGGAGCTCGCTCCGGCCTTGCCGTGGGTTGGCCTGGTATTGCAGTACCTCCAGGACTGGCCCAATTATCCTTTCCAATTTCATATTCCTCCCTTTAATAAGGTTTGAGGAACGGCAAGGCCATCCACCTTTACCAAAAATCAGTTTTCCATACCTTGTCCCTGCCGCGACCGATTTTACCGGTGTCGCGGTACTCTTTATAGGACTTATAATTATTCCGGGCTCTCTACACCCGTTTGAATTTAGGGACTTAGGTGTATTCTAGTCATTCCTCCTGAGAGCCTTTACACTCTCCGGAGGAATTTTAACTTTGATTTTATTTTCGCGACTTTTACCTTACGCTCGGTCGGGAAGCGATTAGTTTAAGTTTTATTTTATCGTTCAGTGTTCTGTGTTAATTTATTAAGTTCAGTGTCGCGCGGTGTGTAGTGTCTTTAACTGCGTGCAGTGTCTTAAGTTATTTGTGCTGTCTCTCTGTGTGCCGCGCAGAGAGTTCGCGAGTGCGGAGTGTTCGCGAATAACCCCCTTGGAGGCGCTACCGGAGGACGCAGTCGCCGTCCCAACGTTAAGTGGTCGGAGGTAAGTAGAGTGTTCTTTCCCCCTCCTAGTCGTCCAACTCCCTTTCCTCAATCGAGCTCCTTACCGGTAACGGGAGGGAGTAATCGAGGGAGGAATCGGTTTTAACCCTTTTAAATTTCCCGGTTCCCTTCCATCAGCCCCCACTCGCCTGCCAGCGAGCTTTGCTCTAAGGCATCCGAGTGTCGGTTGCTGTAAGGCGACCTAACCTTACCCTACATTTCCCTTCTAACCTCCCCCGGTGTCAGGCGCTCTGCTGCGCGCGTCGCTCCTAGGAGCGATCCCTGCGGCTAAGTGCCCATCGGAGTCCCTAACCTTAAAGCCCGGGTGGTGACAGCTGTCATCGTGCGAGCCACTCTGAGGAGTGACTCCCGCGCGTCAGTTGCCGCCATCTTCCTTATCCCCTCTAGTGCGAGGAGTTAGTCGGTTTGTGGCGGGAAACCGTCACGCCGTCTGGCAAATCCCCTAGGGTACCCTCTCCTAGTTAGATTAGCTTAACCGTCGGTTAAGTTCCCGGTTAAGACACTCCGACCACTGCGAGATGGCGACACCACCACGCGTTCCTCTGAGGATCGAGGTACCTCTACCGGAGGTATTTCGATGCCCGGTCTGCTACGGCGGTTCGGGCTTAATTCGCTCCAAGGGGAGTTTTAAAGGGAATGCGGAGCTGTCTAAGCACCTGGCCCTTATGGCCAGGAATAATGAGCCGGCTCATGCGGGATTATTTATCGAATATGCGTGCTCGCAGTGCTCCTTCGTCGGAAAGGGCAGGTATGCCCTTAAAGACGTTAAGGCGCATTTTGAGCGATCGCATCCCCGTTCGACAGCTCCCACCCAATCGACAGCCAGTACATCTGGCACAAATACCTCCGCCCCCGCGAGCTCTCGCCCCGCGACTACCTCGGGTAGCGCGGGTTTAAGGACCGTAAGAGCGGCGATACGTGCGACGGCGACGACGACGGGTGCTACGAGGACACCACCATCGACCTCGGTCACGACGACCACCACCGTGGCAGCCTCCATCGCTACCACAAGGAGGACGGGAGGAGCAGCGACCCAGATGACATTGACCTTTGGGCCGACGCGGCAGGTTCCGGCCACACAACACCTCGTGCGGACTGCCGGGGCGACGGGAGTCAACGTCCCCCTTCGACCCTCGCCATCTACATCTTCGAGCGGGGGTCCATCAAGAGCGTCGACCCAGAGGCCGAACATCAGAGGAGCCGATACCATGCGGAGCGCGCTCGGGGGAACGCGGACATCTAGTTCCCCCCGCCCCGGTCCATCAACATCCTCTGGCCGGGGACCAACTCCACCTCCTCGACGGAGTGGGAGCGGTGCAACGACCACCTCTGCGCCGACTTCCACCCGTCCCTCGCAGACGACCACCACGCGAGGAGTGACGACCAGGCGAGGACGTGCGACCAGCGCCCCGCCTGTGTCCTCAAGAGTCACGAGGAGTAAGTTAAGGAGAACGCGAGCGGCCACCGAGGATCGGTCTCCAGAGCGCCCGCGGCAGCAGTTCCAGCGATCGCCTCCAGTCACCGCTGGGACAACGTACGCGGACGTCGTCGCAACTCCCCCCACACCCGTCGTCGCCCCCGTCGCCAGCGAGGGAGCAACAGCGCCGACCACGACTACAACAGTGCCGACCCTGGAGCAGCAGCGGCAGGAGATCCGCCAACGGTTACAGCTGCTTCAGGGAAGGCAGCCCTTCGTCGTCCTCGAGAGGATCCCGGACCCTCCGACGACCCCGCCCAGCGACATCCAGATACCCACCTCCAGCCCGGTAACCACGATCACCGCCACTACCATTACCACCTCGGTATGTGGCGGGCCGATCTGTTCTACGGCCGTCCATCCCGGGAGGATAAGTCCCCCCCGAACACCACCAAGGATGGAGGACGTGATCGTGGAGGAAGAGGAGGAGATACCGGAAGAGGCGCCCGCCGTAACACCAGATGCGGGTGCCGGGAGCGAGGAAGAGGTGAGAGAGATCCCCGCCAGACGCCTCAGCGACGGAGCTGTCACCCTCTCCGTCGCGGGACGACCAAGGGTCTTAAGATCTGGTCGTCCCAGGCGATCCGTAATAATATCTAGCGGATCGTCGTCGTCGTCGTCGAGCGACGACGAGGTGTTCTGGCGGAACACCTCTTTTCCTCAAACACCTGCTCCCCCGGAGGTGGAAGTACTGCCTCACACTCCTGAGTTGGAGGCAGTAAGAAGGAGATACTCGGCGACCCGTGAGTATCTCGCAGGGGTCGTCGAGTACCACGCGGGTAGTCGGGAGGTCCCGGACGAAGAAGAGGAGGAGATCCGGAGGAGAGTCCGGGCGGAGGCGGCTGCGAGGCCACCGCCCCCACCACCACCAGCGGCCCGATCAACACCAGAGGGTCGCATCGAGGACTCCCCCCGGACAGCTGCAGCAGCAACACCACCAGCAGCAGCAGCGGCAGCAGCAGCAACACTAGAAGCTGCCACGGGGACGACGAGGATGGCAACGACTGCGACGCAGACTTCGCCAACGTTAGCGTCGACGACATCGGCCCCAGCTGGCCTGGAGCGCCGACCTGACGCGCCACCGCGCGACACTAGAGGTAGGACTGAAGCAGGGGGGCATCGCGGATTCAATTCTTCGCGCCGCGACCGGACCGCACCGTTTCAGCGTCCGGTAAGTCCCTCGCTGCATGATCATGGTGGTGGTTTCGTCGATGGTCCCCGGGCGCCCGGGCGGGCTCACCCTTTAGTTCCCCCATCCCCTCGACAGGGTACCTCGGCCTCCCGAAGGCGGCCAGATCCGGCCCGCAGTGGTGCGGGAGGACTGGGCGTGCCGCGCGGCGCCGGGGGTGTCGGGCCTGGTAGGGTCAACGCCCAGCCAACGCTGCCAGATGGCTCTGCGCCTCAGCCTCCTTTTAGCGAGACTGAGTGCGTCGAGCTCATCGAAGCGGCTGAGGCTGTCTCGTCAATAGACGAGTTGGTAGCGCTGGCAAGGCGACTTGCCACGCGTTTTCAGGCTGCGACTCCTGCTGGGCCCGGCGCCTCCGGTGCGCGAAATGCTCCCCGGCGTGGGGGCGGTCGGCCGCGCCGGAGGCGAGCAGCCGAGGATACGAACCCGGAGCGAGTGGCTGATCATTCGGATCAGCCTGATCCCCCGCTTCCTCCCCCCATGGATCGCGTGAGTCGTGCGACTCACATCCAGCGTCTGTATAGACAGGACCCCCGGCGCGCATTTCGCGAGGTGATGAAGGGCCCTACCGTTCAGTGTGCTGTGCCACGTGATAGGGTTCTTCATCACTTCGAGGAAGTGTATCGCCGGCGTGAGGACCCGGAAGGTCTTGTCGGGGGCTGGCCGACTGAGCCCCCTTTGCAGGACGATAACGACGCGCTGGTGTCACCCTTCAGTCAGCTGGAGGTACTCCGTCGGCTCAAGAACGCGGCTAATACCGCGCCTGGACCCGACGGTCTTACCTATCGCGACTTGCGAAGGGTTGACCCCGGTGCGTGTGTCCTGACTGCGGTTTATAACGCCTGCCGCAGGCTGGAAGCGATCCCTGAGGGTTGGAAGACTTCCAACACCGTCTTGGTGTACAAGAAAGGGGATCAGGATGACCTGAGTAATTGGCGCCCGCTCGCGATGGGTTCGGTTCTCGCCAAGCTGTTCGCCGCCGTCGTGGCCGATCGTCTCACCGTATGGGCGACGCGCAACGGCCGCATCAGTCCTTCACAGAAGGGCTTCCTGAAGTACGAGGGATGCTACGAGCATTCCTTCGTGCTTCAGGAGGCCATTCAGGACGCACGTCGGACTGGAAAGGAGGTAGTGGTGGCGTGGTTGGACCTCCGAAATGCTTTCGGTTCGGTCCCCCACGCCTCCATTGCAGCCGCGCTGGAGGGAGCCCAGGTGCCTGCATCTCTCCGCCGTTTGGTGGCGAGTATGTACCGAGGGGCCACTACGAGGGTGAGGACTGCGGATGGTTATACCTCGGAGGTGAACATCCAGTCGGGTGTAAAACAAGGTTGCCCGTTGAGCCCCATAGTGTTCAACCTCGCTCTCGAGCCCGTACTTCGTGCCCTTGCGTCTTCGGACGCGGGGTACGATTTACGCGGGACGAGATTGAACACTCTGGCGTATGCGGACGACCTTGCGCTGGTTGCCAGCGACCCCGCCGGGATGCGACTCCTCCTGTCCGCAGCGGAGAGGGCAGCACAGCGGATTGGCCTGCACTTTAACCCGGCTAAATGTGCCACTCTGCATATGAACTGCAGAAGAGGGCGCCGGGTGCTGCCGACTGTGTTCCCTCTCCAAGGAGAGCCCGTTCGCGCGTTATCGGACCGAGACGAATACCCCCACTTGGGTACACCCACCGGTGCCAACGTGAGCCAGACCCCAATAAAGGCGCTCGTTGACATCGTTGAGTGCCTCAAGGCGATCGATGCCTCGTTGCTCGCCCCTTGGCAGAAGCTTGACGCGGTAGCCAAGTTTGTGCTGCCGCGGATGGACTTCGGCCTAAGGGGAATGAGGATGGAGAAGGGGCCACTCGGTGAAGTCGACCGCCAACTGAAAAGTCTGGCGAAAGGCTGGTTCCATCTCCCTCAGCGCGCGAGCGCGGAGGTGGTTTTCCTTCCTCCATCTATGGGGGGAGGAGGGCTACTTCCGCTAGCTGATCTCGCGGATGCGCTCACCATCGCACACGCCTTCAGAATGCTGACGGCGGAGGATGAGGTAGTGAGAGCAATCGCGAGTAGCGGGTTGAGGGCGGCGGTCAGGAAGCGGCTCGGCCGAGAGCCGTGCATGAATGACGTGGCGGAATACCTTTCCGGTTCGCTGGAGGGAGATTTCGCCAGGCACGGGGGGGACGTTAAGTCCCTCTGGACCTCGGCACGTGACGCCGCCCGGAGGCAGTCAACGAGGCTCGGCGTGCGTTGGACGTGGTCTGACGAACGTGAGGAGCTGGCGATCGTGTTGCGAGCGACTCGAGACCGATCGACCATCGTACCACCAGCCGCACGCTCGCAAATAGTGCACCGGATGAGGGTTGCACTGGTCGAGTACTACCGCGGAACCTTGCTGGCGAAGCGGGACCAGGGTAAGGTCCACGAGGTGTCAGGACGGGCGAAGTGGTCTAACCATTTCCTCCGGACTGGCGGCTTTACGCGTTTTGCCGACTGGCGTTTCATTCATCGAGCGCGTCTCAATGTCTTGCCTCTGAACGGAGCTAGGCCTTGGGAAGCGAACGATAAACGATGCCGACGGTGCGGGAGCGCCCTCGAGACACTACCCCATGTGCTCGGTCATTGCACCCCTCACTCCAACGCAATTCAGCGTCGGCATGATGCGATTGTTGATCGGTTAGCGAAAGCATTGCGACTGCCTGGGGTCGTCTCCACTAATCGCCCTGTGGCAGGGGTGGTTGGAGACCTCGCGCAACTTCGGCCTGATCTCGTTATACGAGACGACCGGTCGCGTCTTATCACCATCTTAGACGTGACGGTGCCCTTCGAAAATCGCATCCAGTCATGGGATGAAGCTAGGGCTAGGAAACATGCCAAGTACCAGCCCTTAGCTGACCAGCTGCGTGCGCAAGGGTATCAAGTTGTTGTCGATGCCTTCATTGTAGGGGCCCTCGGATCGTGGTACTGGGGGAATGAAAAGGTGTTGAGATGGCTACGGATTTCTCCGTGGTATTCATCGATGATGCGCCGGCTCATTGTCTCGGACACTATTCGTTGGTCCCGGGACATTTATGTGGAGCATCTGACCGGCGTCAGGCAGTATGCGCCCTTGCCACCCGAGAATAATAACGAATAATATTGGCCCTCCTGCTTTGGTCCTGGGAAGGGTTGGCACTTCATGGGCAACAGTATCTCGTTTCGCATCCACCTCATCAAAACTCGCCTATTGTAAATATGATCATTCATTGCACTCACCTCATTCACCGCCATTTGCCTTGCTACTGGTTGCCCAACTGATATTTACTTAACCTAATTTGATTATCTAACTATGTACTTAAACTATTACTTACCTGATTACTTATACCACTTTATATGTACAATTTTAGTTAGTATTTACAAATTTTATTGCGGGGCCACCCTTCCCCCTCACATAGAATACGAAGGTTCCTATATTTTATACGTCTAATCGCTACGGTCCGTACTACAATGCTATTAATATTGGCATGACTTAACTTAACCTAATTTAAATAATTTACTTACCACGTAGTACCTACCGGAAGCGATTGAAATTAAAATTAAAATTAAATAAATATAACATGCGAACTATTAATATTTGTGTTGCCCACCGCACTGTGTCTCGTCCGGTGGTGTCCTGTGTTGTCCTGTGTGTCCTTGTTGTGCGGTGGAGCGGGCACCCTCTGGGCTGGCCGGCCTCGGTCTGCTGTAAAGTGGATCGGGGGGTGGCTAGTCCGGGGGTGCCGCTGGATTTCTGTTGTGTGGTCCCGTGTTTGTCCCTCGGATACAGTGGCGCCACATCCCCCGACCGTAGCACGGCGGGGGGCCCCCAGTATTATTTTGTTAGGACCCGCCGAAACCAATAAATTTACTTCCCTGCTATGGCGGGTCCTCAATAGTGGGGGGTGGATATTACGCCGCCCCCCTTATAATTATATTCGTGCTACCAAATTACATATTGCGTGTTGTTGTTTGTATTGTCGGCGCCACGCGCCATTACCTCCGGGGGAGAATTGTTCCTCCGGGGGAACACATCTTTATTGTATGTATTCATGTAATTGTACAATAAATGGCTCGTATCTGTTCTTATCAGCTTAATATCTGATACGATTCCCATTGGGAATCCAGTATATTAAACTGATTTTTGGAGGTGGGTGAGGTGACGGGAGCTCGCTCCGGCCTTGCCGCGGGTTGGCCTGGTATTGCAGTACCTCCAGGACTGGCCCAATTATCCTTTGCAATTTCATATTCCTCCCTTTAATAAGGTTTGAGGAACGGCAAGGCCATCCACCTTTACCAAAAATCAGTTTTCCGTACCTTGTCCCTGCCGCGACCGATTTTACCGGTGTCGCGGTACTCTTTTACTTTTAGGACTTATAATTATTCCGGGCTCTTTACACCCGTTTGAATTTTAACTTAGGGACTTATTTTTATTTTCTAGTCTTTCCTCCTGAGAGCCTTTTCACTCTCCGGAGGAATTTTAAAGTCTTACGCTCTCGGTCGGGAAGCGATTAGTATAAGTTTTATTTCTGAGTGTTAAGTGTCTAGAGTTTAAGTTCAGTGTCGCGCGGTGTAAAGTGTCGGTAACTGCGTGCAGTGTCTTAAGTTATTTGTCCTGTCCCTCTGTGTGCCGCGCAGAGAGTTCGCGAGTGCGGAGTGTTCGCGGATAACCCCCTTGGAGGCGCTACCGGAGGACGCAGTCGCCGTCCCAACGTTAAGTGGTCGGAGGTAGGTAGAGTGTTCTTTCCCCCTCCTAGTCGTCCAACTCCCTTTCCTCAATCGAGCTCCTTACCGGTAACGGGAGGGAGTAATCGAGGGAGGAATCGGTTTTAACCCCTTTGAATTTCCCGGTTCCCTTCCATCAGCCCCCACTCGCCTGCCAGCGAGCTTTGCTCTAAGGCATCCGAGTGTCGGTTGCTGTAAGGCGACCTAACCCTACCTGACATCCTTTCTAACCTCCCCCGGTGGTTAGGCGCTCTGCTGCGCGCGTCGCTCCTAGGAGCGATCCCCGCGGCTAAGTGCCCATCGGAGTCCCTAACCTTAAAGCCCGGGTGGTGACAGCTGTCATCGTGCGAGCCACTCTGAGGAGTGACTCCCGCGCGTCAGTTGCCGCCATCTTCCTTATCCCCTCTAGTGCGAGGAGTTAGTCGGTTTGTGGCGGGAAACCGTCACGCCGCCTGGCGAATCCCCTAGAGTACCCTCTCCTAGTTAGTTTAACTTAACCGTCGGTTAAGTTCCCAGTTAACGAACTCCGACCACTGCGAGATAGCGACACCACCACGCGTTCCTCTGAGGATCGAGGTACCTCTACCGGAGGTATTTCGATGCCCGGTCTGCTACGGCGGTTCGGGCCTAATTCGCTCCAAGGGGAGCTTTAAAGGGAATGCGGAGCTGTCAAAGCACCTGGCCCTTATGGCCAGGAATAATAAGCCGGCTCATGCGGGGTTGTTTATCGAATATGCGTGCTCGCGGTGCTCCTTCGTCGGAAAGGGCAGGTATGCCCTTAAAGACGTCAAGGCGCACTTCGAGCGATCGCATCCCCGTTCGACAGCTCCCTCCCAATCGACGGCCACTACATCCGGCCAAAATACCTCCGCCCCCGCGAGGTCTCGACCCGCGACTACCACGCGTAGCGCGGGAGTAAGGACTTTAAGAGCGGCGATAAGTGCGACGGCGACGACGACGGGTGCCACGAGGACACCACCATCGACCTCGGCCACGACGACCACCACCGTGGCAGCCTCCATCTCTACCACCAGGAGGACGGGAGGATCGGCGACGCAAATGACTTTGACCTTTGGGCCGACGCGGCAGGTTCCGGCCACACAACACCTCGTGCGGACTGCCGGGGCGACGGGAGTCACCGTCCCCCTTCGACCCTCGCCATCTACATCTTCGAGCGGGGGTCCATCAAGAGCGTCGACCCAGAGGCCGAACATCAGAGGAGCCGATACCATGCGGAGCGCGCTCGGGGGAACGCGGACATCTAGTTCCCCCCGCCCCGGTCCATCAACATCCTCTGGCCGGGGACCAACTCCACCTCCTCGACGGAGTGGGAGCGGTGCAACGACCACCTCTGCGCCGACTTCCACCCGTCCCTCGCAGACTACCACCACGCGAGGAGTGACGACCAGGCGAGGACGTGCGACCAGCGCCCCGCCTGTGTCCCCAAGAGTCACGAGGAGTAAGTTAAGGAGAACGCGAGCGGCCACCGAGGATCGGTCTCCAGAGCGCCCGCGGCAGCAGTTCCGGAGGTCACCACCGGTCACCGCTGGGACGACTTTCGCGGACGTCGTCGCAACTCCCCCCACACCCGTCGTCGCCCCCGTCGCCAGCGAGGGAGCAACAGCGCCGACCACGACAACAACAGTGCTGACCCTGGAGCAGCATCGGCAGGAGATCCGCCAACGGCTACAGCTGCTTCAGGGAAGGCAGCCCTTCGTCGTCCTCGAGAGGATCCCGGACCCTCCGACGACACCGCCCAGCGAGATGATAATCCCCACCTCCAGCCCGGTCACCACAATCACCGCCACTACCATTACCACCTCGGTATGTGGCGGGCCGATCTGCTCGACGGCCGTCCATCCAGGGAGGAGATCACCCCCTCGGACACCACCAAGGATCGAGGACGTGATTGTGGAGGAGGAAGAGGAGATACCGGACGAGGCGCCTGCAGTAACATCCGATGCAGGTGCCGGGAGCGAGGAAGAGGAGGTGAGAGAGATCCCCGCCAGACGCCTCAGCGACGGAGCTGTCACCCTCTCCGTCGCGGGACGACCAAGGGTCTTAAGATCTGGTCGTCCCAGGCGATCCGTAATAATATCTAGCGGATCGTCGTCGTCGTCGTCGAGCGACGACGAGGTGTTCTGGCGGAACACCTCTTTTCCTCAAACACCTGCTCCCCCGGAGGTGGAAGTACTGCCTCACACTCCTGAGTTGGAGGCAGTAAGGAGGAGATACTCGGCGACCCGTGAGTATCTCGCAGGGGTCGTCGAGTACCACGCGGGTAGTCGGGAGGTCCCGGACGAAGAAGAGGAGGAGATCCGGAGGAGAGTCCGGGCGGAGGCGGCTGCGAGGCCACCGCCCCCACCACCACCAGCGGCCCGATCAACACCAGAGGGTCGCATCGAGGACTCCCCCCGGACAGCTGCAGCAGCAACACCACCAGCAGCAGCAGCGGCAGCAGCAACAACACCAGCAGCTGCCACGAGGACGACGAGGGTGGCAACGACTGCGACGCAGACGACGCCAACCATCACGGCGTCGACATGGGCCCCAGCAGGTCTGGAGCGCCGACCTGACGCGCCACCGCGCGACACCCGAGGAAGGACTGAGGTAGGAGGGCATCGCGGATTCAATTCCTCGCGCCGCGACCGGACCGCACCGTTTCAGCGTCCGGTAAGTCCCTCGCTACACGATCACGGTGGTGGTTTCGTCGATGGTCCCCGGGCGCCCGGGCGGGCTCACCCTTTAGTTCCCCCACCCCCTCGACAGGGTGCCTCGGCCTCCCGAAGGCGGCCAGATTCGGCCCGCAGTGGTGCGGGAGGACTGGGCGTGCCGCGCGGCGCCGGGGGTGTCGGGCCTGGTAGGGTCAACGCCCAGCCAGCGCTGCCAGATGGCTCTGCGCCTCAGCCTCCTTTTAGCGAGACTGAGTGCGTCGAGCTCATCGAAGCGGCTGAGGCTGTCTCGTCAATAGACGAGTTGGAAGCGCTGGCAAGGCGACTTGCCACGCGTTTTCAGGCTGCGACTCCTGCTGGGCCCGGCGCCTCCGGTGCGCGAAATGCTCCCCGGCGTGGGGGCGGTCGGCCGCGCCGGAGGCGGGCAGCCGAGGATACGAACCCGGAGCGAGTGGCTGATCATTCGGATCAGCCTGATCCCCCGCTTCCTCCCCCCATGGATCGCGTGAGTCGTGCGACTCACATCCAGCGTCTGTATAGACAAGACCCCCGGCGCGCATTTCGCGAGGTGATGCAGGGCCCTACCGTTCAGTGTGCTGTGCCACGCGATAGGGTTCTTCATCACTTCGAGGAAGTGTATCGCCGGCGTGAGGACCCGGAAGGTCTTGTCGGGGGCTGGCCGACTGAGCCCCCTTTGCAGGACGATAACGACGCGCTGGTGTCACCCTTCAGTCAGCTGGAGGTACTCCGTCGGCTCAAGAACGCGGCTAATACCGCGCCTGGACCCGACGGTCTTACCTATCGCGACTTGCGAAGGGTTGACCCCGGTGCGTGTGTCCTGACTGCGGTTTATAACGCCTGCCGCAGGCTGGAAGCGATCCCTGAGGGTTGGAAGACTTCCAACACCGTCTTGGTGTACAAGAAAGGGGATCAGGATGACCTGAGTAATTGGCGCCCGCTCGCGATGGGTTCGGTTCTCGCCAAGCTGTTCGCCGCCGTCGTGGCCGATCGCCTCACCGTATGGGCGACGCGCAACGGCCGCATCAGTCCTTCACAGAAGGGCTTTCTGAAGTACGAGGGATGCTACGAGCATTCCTTCGTGCTTCAGGAGGCCATTCAGGACGCACGTCGGGCTGGAAAGGAGGTAGTGGTGGCGTGGTTGGACCTCCGAAATGCTTTCGGCCCGGTCCCCCACGTCTCCATTGCAGCCGCGCTGGAGGGAGCCCAGGTGCCTGCATCTCTCCGCCGTTTGGTGGCGAGTATGTACCGAGGGGCCACTACGAGGGTGAGAACTGCGGATGGTTACACCTCGGAGGTGAACATCCAGTCGGGTGTAAAACAAGGTTGCCCGCTGAGCCCCATAGTGTTCAACCTCGCTCTCGAGCCCGTACTTCGTGCCCTTGCATCCTCGGATGCGGGGTACGATTTACGTGGGACGAGATTGAATACTCTGGCGTACGCGGACGACCTTGCGCTGGTTGCCAGCGACCCCGCCGGGATGCGACTCCTCCTGTCCGCAGCGGAGAGGGCAGCACAGCGGATTGGCCTGCACTTTAACCCGGCTAAATGTGCCACTCTGCATATGAACTGCAGAAGAGGGCGCCGGGTGCTGCCGACTGTGTTCCCTCTCCAAGGAGAGCCCGTTCGCGCGTTATCGGACCGCGACGAATACCCCCACTTGGGTACACCCACCGGTGCCAACGTAAGCCAGACCCCAATAAAGGCGCTCGTTGACATCGTTGAGTGCCTCAAGGCGATCGATGCCTCGTTGCTCGCCCCTTGGCAGAAGTTTGACGCGGTAGCCAAGTTTGTGCTGCCGCGTATGGACTTCGGTCTAAGGGGAATGAGGATGGAGGAGGGGCCACTCGGTGAAGTCGACCGCCAACTGAAAAGGCTGGCCAAAGGCTGGTTCCATCTCCCTCAGCGCGCGAGCGCGGAAGTGGTCTTCCTACCTCCATCTATGGGGGGAGGAGGGCTACTTCCGCTAGCTGATCTCGCGGATGCGCTCACCATGGCACACGCCTTCAGAATGCTGACGGCGGAGGATGCGGTGGTGAGAACAATCGCGAGTAGCGGGTTGAGGGCGGCGGTCAGGAAGCGGCTCGGCCGAGAGCCGTGCATGAATGACGAGGCGGAATACCTTTCCGGTTCGCTGGAGGGAGATTTCGCCAGGCACGGGGGGGACGTTAAGTCCCTCTGGACCTCGGCACGTGACGCCGCCCGGAGGCAGTCAACGAAGCTCGGCGTGCGTTGGACGTGGTCTGACGAACGTGAGGAGCTGGCGATCGTGTTGCGAGCGACTCGTGACCGATCGACCATCGTACCACCAGCCGCACGCTCGCAGATAGTGCACCGGATGAGGGTTGCACTGGTCGAGTACTACCGCGGAACCTTGCTGGCGAAGCGGGACCAGGGTAAGGTCCACGAGGTGTCAGGACGGGCGAAGTGGTCCAACCATTTCCTCCGGACTGGCGGCTTTACGCGTTTTGCTGACTGGCGTTTCGTTCATCGAGCGCGTCTCAATGTCTTACCTCTTAACGGAGCTAGGCCTTGGGACGCGAACGACAAACGATGCCGGCGGTGCGGGAGCGCCCTCGAGACACTACCCCATGTGCTCGGACATTGCACTCCTCACTCCAACGCAATTCAGCGTCGGCACGATGCGATTGTCGATCGGATCGTCAAAGCACAGCAACTGCCTGGTGTCGTGACCACGAACCGCCCTGTGGCAGGGGTGGTTGGGGAGTTGGCCCAACTTCGGCCGGATATAGTTATCCGGGACGACCGGTCACGTGTCATCACCATCTTGGACGTGACGGTGCCCTTCGAGAACCGGCTGCAGGCGTGGGATGAGGCCAGAGCGCGGAAATACGCCAAGTACGCGCCCCTGGCGGACCAGCTGCAGGCGCAAGGGTACCGAGTTGTGGTTGACGCCTTTATCGTGGGTGCCCTCGGGTCGTGGTACTGGGGCAATGAGAAGGTGCTGAGATGGCTACGAATATCTTCGTGGTACGCGTCGATGATGCGCCGTCTCATTGTCTCGGACACGATCCGATGGTCCCGCGACATATACGTGGAACACCTGACCGGCGCTAGGCAGTATGCACCACTCGAGCCCGAAAATAATGATTAGTATTTGCCCTCCTGCCTTGGTCAGTAGATGAGGTGGCTTTAGGATTGTTAGGTACCGGCTTTCCTGCTTCATCTCCATATCATTCTTTCACCTATTGTATATACTATCATTCATCTATTAAAGTCATGTCATCCACCGTCATTACCGCACGCCGGCTACCTAAAACGAAATTGTAATTGCTACTACGTACTTATTATCCTTATCTTATATATTATTTATTTCCCATCTTATTATTATTTATTTCTATTACATTAATCGTGCCACCCATCCCGCCTCGCTAAAAATTATTACTATTGCCCTATAGTTATTCTACTGGTGTATTTATATTATACAAATATTATTATATTCTATGATAAACTAGACTAAGATACTTACCGATATTTATCATATTTGATCAGGCCTCTGCGGCGATGAAACCCGTATAGCCTGTAGCCAGTAGTATCTATGTGTGTTGCCCACCGCATTGTGAGATTGTCTTGTGTTGTCCGTGTGTTGTCCTGTCCTGTCTTTGTTCGGTGCGGTGGAGCTGGTACCCCTGGGCTGGTCGGCCTCGGTCTGCTGTAAAGTGGATCGGGGGGTGGCTAGTCCATGGGTGCCGCTGGATTTCTGTTGTGTGGTCCCGTGATTGTCCCTCGGATACAGTGGCGCCACATCCCCCGACCGTAGGACGGCGGGGGGCTCCCAGTATTACTTTGTTAGGACCCGCCGAAACCAATAAATTTCCTTCATTACTATGGCGGGTTCTCAATAGTGGGGGGTGGGTATTTAGCCGCCCTCCTTATATTTGTATTTATATTATTATATATTATATTATTTTTTTAATTGTTGTATTGTCGGCGCCACGCGCCATTCACCCCTGGGGGAGCATTGTTCCTCCGGGGGAACACATCTTTATTGTCTCTTAAATGTTTCAATAAATGGCTCGTATCTGTTCTTATCAGCTTAATATCTGATACGATTCCCATTGGGAATCCAGTATATTAAACTGATTTTTGGAGGTGGGTGAGGTGACGGGAGCTCGCTCCGGCCTTGCCGCGGGTTGGCCTGGTATTGCAGTACCTCCAGGACTGGCCCAATTATCCTTTGCAATTTCATATTCCTCCCTTTAATAAGGTTTGAGGAACGGCAAGGCCATCCACCTTTACCAAAAATCAGTTTTCCGTACCTTGTCCCTGCCGCGACCGATTTTACCGGTGTCGCGGTACTCTTGCAGTGCTACCTTTAGGACTTATAATTATTCCGGGCTCTTTACACCCGTTTGAATTTTAACTTAGTATTATTCTCTAGTCCTTCCTCCTGAGAGCCTTTACACTCTCCGGAGGAATTTTAAATTTCTCGCGCTTTTCGCGATTTTAAAGTCTTACGCTCTCGGTCGGGAAGCGATTAGTCTAAGTTTTATTTCTGTGTTAAGTGTTAATTTATTAAGTTCAGTGTCGCGCGGTGTGTAGTGTCGGTAACTGCGTGCAGTGTCTTAATTTATTTGTGCTGTCCCTCTGTGTGCCGCGCAGAGAGTTCGCGAGTGCGGAGTTCGCGGATAACCCCCTTGGAGGCGCTACCGGAGGACGCAGTCGCCGTCCCAACGTTAAGTGGTCGGAGGTAAGTAGAGTGTTCTTTCCCCCTCCTTATCGTCCAACTCCCTTTCCTCAATCGAGCTCCTTACCGGTAACGGGAGGGAGTAATCGAGGGAGGAATCGGTTTTAACCCTTTTGAATTTCCCGGTTCCCTTCCATCAGCCCCCACTCGCCTGCCAGCGAGCCTTGCTCTAAGGCATCCGAGTGTCGGTTGCTGTAAGGCGACCTAACCCTACCTGACATCCTTTCTAACCTCCCCCGGTGTTTAGGCGCTCTGCTGCGCGCGTCGCTCCTTGGAGCGATCCCCGCGGCTAAGTGCCCATCGGAGTCCCTAACCTCTTTGCACGGGTGGTGACAGCTGTCATCGTGCGAGCCACTCCGAGGAGTGACTCCCGCGCGTCAGTTGCCGCCATCTTCCTTATCCCCTCTAGTGCGAGGTGTTAGTCGGTTTGTGGCGGGAAACTGTCACGCCGCCTGGCGAATCCCCTAGAGTACCCTCTCCTAGTTAGTTTAACTTAACCGTCGGTTAAGTTCCCGGTTAAGACACTCCGACCACTGCGAGATGGCGACACCACCACGCGTCCCTCTGAGGATCGAGGTACCTCTCCCGGAGGTATTTCGATGCCCGGTCTGCTACGGCGGTTCGGGCTTAATTCGCTCCAAGGGGAGCTTTAAAGGGAATGCGGAGCTGTCAAAGCACCTGGCCCTTATGGCCAGGAATAATGAGCCGGCTCATGCGGGGCTTTACATAGAATATGCGTGCTCGCAGTGCTCCTTCGTCGGAAAGGGTAGATATGCCCTTAAAGACGTTAAGGCGCATTTCGAGCGATCGCATCCCCGTTCGACAGCTCCCTCCCAATCGACCGCCAGCACATCTGGCGTAAATACCTCCGCCCCCGCGAGCTCTCGCCCCGCGACTACCTCGGGTAGCGCGGGTTTAAGGACAGTAAGAGCGGCGATACGTGCGACGGCGACGACGACGGGTGCCACGAGGACACCACCATCGACCTCGGCCACGACGACCACCACCGTGGCAGCCTCCATCAACACCACGAGGAGGGCGGGAGGAGCAGCGACCCAGATGACGTTGACCTTTGGGCCGACGCGGCAGGTTCCGGCCACACAACATCTTGTGCGGACTGCCGGGGCGACGGGAGTCACCGTCCCCCTTCGACCCTCGCCATCTACATCTTCGAGCGGGGGTCCATCAAGAGCGTCGACCCAGAGGCCGAACGTCAGAGGAGCCGATACCATGCGGAGCGCGCTCGGGGGAACGCGGACATCTAGTTCCCCCCGCCCCGGTCCATCAACATCCTCTGACCGGGGACCAACTCCACCTCCTCGACGGAGTGGGAGCGGTGCAACGACCACCTCTGCGCCGACTTCCACCCGTCCCTCGCAGACGACCACCACGCGAGGAGTGACGACCAGGCGAGGACGTGCGACCAGCGCCCCGCCTGTGTCCCCAAGAGTCACGAGGAGTAAGTTAAGGAGAACGCGAGCGGCCACCGAGGATCGGTCTCCAGAGCGCCCGCGGCAGCAGTTCCAGCGATCGCCTCCGGTCACCGCTGGGACAACGTACGCGGACGTCGTCGCAACTCCCCCCACACCCGTCGTCGCCCCCGTCGCCAGCGAGGGAGCAACAGCGCCGACCGCGACTACAACAGTGCCGACCCTGGAGCAGCAGCGGCAGGAGATCCGCCAACGGTTACAGCTGCTTCAGGGAAGGCAGCCCTTCGTCGTCCTCGAGAGGATCCCGGACCCTCCGACGACCCCGCCCAGCGACATCCAGATACCCACCTCCAGCCCGGTAACCACGATCACCGCCACTACCATTACCACCTCGGTATGTGGCGGGCCGATCTGTTCTACGGCCGTCCATCCCGGGAGGATAAGTCCCCCCCGAACACCACCAAGGATGGAGGACGTGATCGTGGAGGAAGAGGAGGAGATACCGGAAGAGGCGCCCGCCGTAACACCAGATGCGGGTGCCGGGAGCGAGGAAGAGGTGAGAGAGATCCCCGCCAGACGCCTCAGCGACGGAGCTGTCACCCTCTCCGTCGCGGGACGACCAAGGGTCTTAAGATCTGGTCGTCCCAGGCGATCCGTCATACTATCCAGCGGATCGTCGTCGTCGTCGTCGTCGAGCGACGACGAGGTGTTCTGGCGGAACACCTCTTTTCCTCTCACACCTGCTCCCCCGGAGGTGGAGGTCTTACCGCACACGCCAGAACTGGAGGCGGTAAGACGAAGATACTCGGCGACCCGTGAGTATCTCGCAGGGGTCGTCGAGTACCACGCGGGAAGTCGGGAGGTCCCGGACGAAGAAGAGGAGGAGATCCGGAGGAGAGTCCGGGCGGAGGCGGCTGCGAGGCCACCGCCCTCACCACCACCAGCGGCCCGATCAACACCAGAGGGTCGCATCGAGGACTCCCCCCGGACAGCTGCAGCAGCAACACCACCAGCAGCAGCAGCGGCAGCAGCAACAACACCAGCAGCTGCCACGAGGACGACGAGGGTGGCAACGACTGCGACGCAGACGACGCCAACCATCGCGGCGTCGATATGGGCCCCAGCAGGTCTGGAGCGCCGACCTGACGCGCCACCGCGCGACGCTAGAGGTACGACTGAGGTAGGAGGGCATCGCGGATTCAATTCTTCGCGTCGCGACCGGACCGCACCGTTTCAGCGTCCGGTAAGTCCCTCGCAACGTGGTCATGGTGGTGGTTTCGTCGATGGTCCCCGGGCGCCCGGGCGGGCTCACCCTTTAGTTCCCCCACCCCCTCGACAGGGTGCCTCAGCCTCCCGAAGGCGGCCAGATCCGGCCCGCAGTGGTGCGGGAGGACTGGGCGTGCCGCGCGGCGCCGGGGGTGTCGGGCCTGGTAGGGTCAACGCCCAGCCAACGCTGCCAGATGGCTCTGCACCTCAGCCTCCTTTTAGCGAGACTGAGTGCGTCGAGCTCATCGAAGCGGCTGAGGCTGTCTCGTCAATAGACGAGTTGGAAGCGCTGGCAAGGCGACTTGCCACGCGTTTTCAGGCTGCGACTCCTGCTGGACCCGGCGCCTCCGGTGCGCGAAATGCTCCCCGGCGTGGGGGCGGTCGGCCGCGCCGGAGGCGGGCAGCCGAGGATACGAACCCGGAGCGAGTGGCTGATCATTCGGATCAGCCTGATCCCCCGCTTCCTCCCCCCATGGATCGCGTGAGTCGTGCGACTCACATCCAGCGTCTGTATAGACAAGACCCCCGGCGCGCATTTCGCGAGGTGATGCAGGGCCCTACCGTTCAGTGTGCTGTGCCACGCGATAGGGTTCTTCATCACTTCGAGGAAGTGTATCGCCGGCGTGAGGACCCGGAAGGTCTTGTCGGGGGCTGGCCGACTGAGCCCCCTTTGCAGGACGATAACGACGCGCTGGTGTCACCCTTCAGTCAGCTGGAGGTACTCCGTCGGCTCAAGAACGCGGCTAATACCGCGCCTGGACCCGACGGTCTTACCTATCGCGACTTGCGAAGGGTTGACCCCGGTGCGTGTGTCCTGACTGCGGTTTATAACGCCTGCCGCAGGCTGGAAGCGATCCCTGAGGGTTGGAAGACTTCCAACACCGTCTTGGTGCACAAGAAAGGGGATCAGGATGACCTGAGTAATTGGCGCCCGCTCGCGATGGGTTCGGTTCTCGCCAAGCTGTTCGCCGCTGTCGTGGCCGATCGCCTCACCGTATGGGCGACGCGCAACGGCCGCATCAGTCCTTCACAGAAGGGCTTCCTGAAGTACGAGGGATGCTACGAGCATTCCTTCGTGCTTCAGGAGGCCATTCAGGACGCACGTCGGACTGGAAAGGAGGTAGTGGTGGCGTGGTTGGACCTCCGAAATGCTTTCGGCTCGGTCCCCCACGTCTCCATTGCAGCCGCGCTGGAGGGAGCCCAGGTGCCTGCATCTCTCCGCCGTTTGGTGGCGAGTATGTACCGAGGGGCCACTACGAGGGTGAGAACTGCGGATGGTTACACCTCGGAGGTGAACATCCAGTCGGGTGTAAAACAAGGTTGCCCGCTGAGCCCCATAGTGTTCAACCTCGCTCTCGAGCCCGTACTTCGTGCCCTTGCATCCTCGGATGCGGGGTACGATTTACGTGGGACGAGATTGAATACTCTGGCGTACGCGGACGACCTTGCGCTGGTTGCCAGCGACCCCGCCGGGATGCGACTCCTCCTGTCCGCAGCGGAGAGGGCAGCACAGCGGATTGGCCTGCACTTTAACCCGGCTAAATGTGCCACTCTGCATATGAACTGCAGAAGAGGGCGCCGGGTGCTGCCGACTGCGTTCCCTCTCCAAGGAGAGCCCGTTCGCGCGTTATCGGACCGCGACGAATACCCCCACTTGGGTACACCCACCGGTGCCAACGTGAGCCAGACCCCAATAAAGGCGCTCGTTGACATCGTTGAGTGCCTCAAGGCGATCGATGCCTCGTTGCTCGCCCCTTGGAAGAAGTTCGACGCGGTAGCCAAGTTTGTGCTGCCGCGTATGGACTTCGGTCTAAGGGGAATGAGGATGGAAAAGGGGCCACTCGGTGAAGTCGACCGCCAACTGAAAAGGCTGGCCAAAGGCTGGTTCCATCTCCCTCAGCGCGCGAGCGCGGAAGTGGTCTTCCTACCTCCATCTATGGGGGGAGGAGGGCTACTTCCGCTAGCTGATCTCGCGGATGCGCTCACCATCGCACACGCCTTCAGAATGCTGACGGCGGAGGATGAGGTGGTGAGAACAATCGCGAGTAGCGGGTTGAGGGCGGCGGTCAGGAAGCGGCTCGGCCGAGAGCCGTGCATGGATGACGTGGCGGAATACCTTTCCGGTTCGCTGGAGGGGGATTTCGCCAGGCACGGGGGGGACGTTAAGTCCCTCTGGACCTCGGCACGTGACGCCGCCCGGAGGCAGGCAACGAAGCTCGGCGTGCGTTGGACGTGGTCTGACGAACGTGAGGAGCTGGCGATCGTGTTGCGAGCGACTCGTGACCGATCGACGATCGTACCACCAGCCGCACGCTCGCAGATAGTGCACCGGATTAGGGTTGCGCTGGTCGAGTACTACCGCGGAACCTTGCTGGCGAAGCGGGACCAGGGTAAGGTCCACGAGGTGTCGGGACGGGCGAAGTGGTCCAACCATTTCCTCCGGACTGGCGGCTTTACGCGTTTTGCCGACTGGCGTTTCGTTCATCGAGCGCGTCTCAACGTCCTGCCTCTGAATGGAGCTAGGCCTTGGGAGGCGAACGATAAACGATGCCGGCGGTGCGGGAGCGCCCTCGAGACACTACCCCATGTGCTCGGACATTGCACTCCTCATTCCAACGCAATTCAGCGTCGGCACGATGCGATTGTTGATCGGATCGTTAAAGCTCAGCAACTGCCTGGTGTCGTGACCACGAACCGCCCTGTGGCAGGGGTGGTTGGGGAGTTGGCCGAACTTCGGCCGGATATAGTCATCCGGGACGACCGAGCACGTACCATCACCATTTTGGACGTGACGGTGCCATTTGAGAATCGTCTGCAGGCTTGGGATGAGGCCAGAGCGCGGAAATACGCCAAGTACGCGCCCCTGGCGGACCAGCTGCAGGCGCAAGGGTACCGAGTTGTGGTTGACGCCTTTATCGTGGGTGCCCTCGGGTCGTGGTACTGGGGCAATGAGAAGGTGTTGAGATGGCTACGAATATCTTCGTGGTACGCGTCGATGATGCGCCGACTCATTGTCTCGGACACGATCCGATGGTCCCGCGACATATACGTGGAACACCTGACCGGCGCTAGGCAGTATGCACCGTTAGAAATTGAAATCGATAATGACGAATAGATATTTTTCCCTCCTGCCTTGGTCCGGGGAAGGGCTGGCTCAATTAGGTAGCAGCGCTCTTTGAACTTTTCATGCTCATCCAATCACATTCACCTATTGTACATATTCTTATTCATCAAGCTCACCTCACTCATCGTCATCCATTGTTTTTGCTGGCTACCTAGTTATCATTATATATACATCGATCCATGATATATTAACCTAACTTAACTTAACTTATTTAACTATTTATTAATCGGTGGGATGTACTTACCTGAGTTGGAGGAGACATCTGCACAGCCGCCCTACCCCTCCTCTGAAATAGTATGACAATAACTAAAGTTACCTTATACCGCTCTATGCATTTTTTTTTGATATTTATCCATAGTATTATAATTGGAACTATTTTCCTTGTCACATTTTTTACTATGGATTAACTGAATTTATTTATTTATACTTACTTGGTTCTTAAGATATGTGTTGCCCACCGCACTGTGTATTGTCCCGTGTTGTCCTGTGTTGTTTTGTCTTGTCTGTGTCCCGTGCGGTGGAGCTGGTACCCCTGGGCCGGCCGGCCTCGACCCGTTGAGAGATGGATCGGGGGATGGCTGGTCATGGGGTGCCGCTGGATTTCTGTTGGTGTCGTCCTGTCCTTGTCCACTACAGATATGGCGCCACATCCCCCGACTGCGGTAAAAGCGGCGGGGGATCATTAATATAATATTGTAAGAGCCCGTCAGTACTAATAAATCGATATTCTAAAACGACGGGCTCCCAATAGTGGGGGGTGGGTAATTAGCCGCCCCCCTTATATTTGTATTTATATTTTATAGTTTATTTTGTACTTGTGTTGTGTGGCGCCAGCGCCATTTATCTTACCCCCGGGGGAGCATTGTTCCTCCGGGGGAACACATTTTTTATTGTCAATTGTAATGGTTTTCAATAAATGGCTCTTATCTGTTCTTATCAGCTTAATATCTGATACGATTCCCATTGGGAATCCAGTATATTAAACTGATTTTTGGAGGTGGGTGAGGTGACGGAAGCTCGCTCCGGCCTTGCCGCGGGTTGGCCTGGTATTGCAGTACCTCCAGGACTGGCCCAATTATCCTTTGCAATTTCATATTCCTCCCTTTAATAAGGTTTGAGGAACGGCAAGGCCATCCACCTTTACCAAAAATCAGTTTTCCGTACCTTGTCCCTGCCGCGACCGATTTTACCGGTGTCGCGGTACTCTTGCAGTGCTACCTTTAGGACTTATAATTATTCCGGGCTCTTTACACCCGTTTGAATTTTAACTTAGTATTATTCTCTAGTCCTTCCTCCTGAGAGCCTTTACACTCTCCGGAGGAATTTTAAATTTCTCGCGCTTTTCGCGATTTTAAAGTCTTACGCTCTCGGTCGGGAAGCGATTAGTCTAAGTTTTATTTCTGTGTTAAGTGTTAATTTATTAAGTTCAGTGTCGCGCGGTGTGTAGTGTCGGTAACTGCGTGCAGTGTCTTAATTTATTTGTGCTGTCCCTCTGTGTGCCGCGCAGAGAGTTCGCGAGTGCGGAGTTCGCGGATAACCCCCTTGGAGGCGCTACCGGAGGACGCAGTCGCCGTCCCAACGTTAAGTGGTCGGAGGTAAGTAGAGTGTTCTTTCCCCCTCCTTATCGTCCAACTCTCTTTCCTCAATCGAGCTCCTTACCGGTAACGGGAGGGAGTAATCGAGGGAGGAATCGGTTTTAACCCTTTTGAATTTCCCGGTTCCCTTCCATCAGCCCCCACTCGCCTGCCAGCGAGCCTTGCTCTAAGGCATCCGAGTGTCGGTTGCTGTAAGGCGACCTAACCCTACCTGACATCCTTTCTAACCTCCCCCGGTGTTTAGGCGCTCTGCTGCGCGCGTCGCTCCTTGGAGCGATCCCCGCGGCTAAGTGCCCATCGGAGTCCCTAACCTCTTTGCACGGGTGGTGACAGCTGTCATCGTGCGAGCCACTCCGAGGAGTGACTCCCGCGCGTCAGTTGCCGCCATCTTCCTTATCCCCTCTAGTGCGAGGAGTTAGTCGGTTTGTGGCGGGAAACTGTCACGCCGCCTGGCGAATCCCCTAGAGTACCCTCTCCTAGTTAGTTTAACTTAACCGTCGGTTAAGTTCCCGGTTAAGACACTCCGACCACTGCGAGATGGCGACACCACCACGCGTCCCTCTGAGGATCGAGGTACCTCTCCCGGAGGTATTTCGATGCCCGGTCTGCTACGGCGGTTCGGGCTTAATTCGCTCCAAGGGGAGCTTTAAAGGGAATGCGGAGCTGTCAAAGCACCTGGCCCTTATGGTCAGGAATAATGAGCCGGCTCATGCGGGGCTTTACATAGAATATGCGTGCTCGCAGTGCTCCTTCGTCGGAAAGGGTAGATATGCCCTTAAAGACGTTAAGGCGCATTTCGAGCGATCGCATCCCCGTTCGACAGCTCCCTCCCAATCGACCGCCAGCACATCTGGCGTAAATACCTCCGCCCCCGCGAGCTCTCGCCCCGCGACTACCTCGGGTAGCGCGGGTTTAAGGACAGTAAGAGCGGAGATACGTTCGACGGCGACGTCGACGGGTGCCACGAGGACACCACCATCGACCTCGGCCACGACGACCACCACCGTGGCAGCCTCCATCAACACCACGAGGAGGGCGGGAGGAGCAGCGACCCAGATGACGTTGACCTTTGGGCCGACGCGGCAGGTTCCGGCCACACAACATCTTGTGCGGACTGCCGGGGCGACGGGAGTCACCGTCCCCCTTCGACCCTCGCCATCTACATCTTCGAGTGGGGGTCCATCAAGAGCGTCGACCCAGAGGCCAAACATCAGAGGAGCCGATACCATGCGGAGCGCGCTCGGGGGAACGCGGACATCTAGTTCCCCCCGCCCCGGTCCATCAACATCCTCTGACCGGGGACCAACTCCACCTCCTCGACGGAGTGGGAGCGGTGCAACGACCACCTCTGCGCCGACTTCCACCCGTCCCTCGCAGACTACCACCACGCGAGGAGTGACGACCAGGCGAGGACGTGCGACCAGCGCCCCGCCTGTGTCCCCAAGAGTCACGAGGAGTAAGTTGAGGAGAAAGCGAGCGGCCACCGAGGATCGGTCTCCAGAGCGCCCGCGGCAGCAGTTCCGGAGGTCACCACCGGTCACCGCTGGGACGACTTTCGCGGACGTCGTCGCAACTCCCCCCACACCCGTCGTCGCCCCCGTCGCCAGCGAGGGAGCAACAGCGCCGGTAACAACGACAGTGCCAACCCTGGAGCAGCAGCGGCAGGAGATCCGCCAACGGCTACAGCTGCTACAGGGAAGGCAGCCCTTCGTCGTCCTCGAAAGGATTCCGGACCTTCCGACGACCCCGCCCAGCGACATCATAGTGCCCACCTCAAGTCCGGTAACCACAATCACCGCCACTACCATTACCACCTCGGTATGTGGCGGGCCGATCTGCTCGACGGCCGTCCATCCAGGGAGGAGATCACCCCCTCGGACACCACCAAGGATCGAGGACGTGATTGTGGAGGAGGAAGAGGAAGTACCGGACGAGGCGCCTGCAGTAACACCCGATGCAGGTGCCGGGAGCGAGGAGGAGGAGGTGAGAGAGATCCCCGCCAGACGCCTCAGCGACGGAGCTGTCACCCTCTCCGTCGCGGGACGACCAAGGGTCTTAAGATCTGGTCGTCCCAGGCGATCCGTAATAATATCGAGCGGATCGTCGTCGTCGTCATCGAGCGACGACGAGGTGTTCTGGCGGAACACCTCTTTTCCTCTCACGCCTGCTCCCCCGGAGGTGGAGGTCTTACCGCACACGCCAGAACTGGAGGCGGTAAGACGAAGATACTCGGCGACCCGTGAGTATCTCGCAGGGGTCGTCGAGTACCACGCGGGAAGTCGGGAGGTCCCGGATGATGAGGAAGAGGAGATCCGGAGGAGAGTCCGGGCGGAGGCGGCTGCGAGGCCAACGCCCCCACCACCAGCGGCCCGATCAACACCGGAGGGTCGCATTGAGGACTCCCCCGGGACAGCTGCAGCAACACCACCAGCAGCAGCAGTGGCAGCAGCAACAACCCCAGAAGCTGCCACGGGGACGACGAGGATGGCAACGACTGCGACGCAGACTTCGCCAACGTTAGCGTCGACGACATCGGCCCCAGCTGGCCTGGAGCGCCGACCCGACGCGCCACCGCGCGACACTAGAGGTAGGACTGAAGCAGGGGGGCATCGCGGATTCAATTCTTCGCGCCGCGACCGGACCGCACCGTTTCAGCGTCCGGTAAGTCCCTCGCTGCATGATCATGGTGGTGGTTTCGTCGATGGTCCCCGGGCGCCCGGGCGGGCTCACCCTTTAGTTCCCCCACCCCCTCGACAGGGTGCCTCGGCCTCCCGAAGGCGGCCAGATCCGGCCCGCAGTGGTGCGGGAGGACTGGGCGTGCCGCGCGGCACCGGGGGTGTCGGGTCTGGTAGGGTCAACGCCCAGCCAACGCTGCCAGATGGCTCTGCGCCTCAGCCTCCTTTTAGCGAGACTGAGTGCGTCGAGTTCATCGAAGCGGCTGAGGCTGTCTCGTCGATAGGCGAGTTGGAAGCGCTGGCAAGGCGAATTGCCACGCGTTTTCAGGCTGCGACTCCTGCTGGGCCCGGCGCCTCCGGTGCGCGAAATGCTCCCCGGCGTGGGGGCGGTCGGCCGCGCCGGAGGCGGGCAGCCGAGGATACGAACCCGGAGCGAGTGGCTGATCATTCGGATCAGCCTGATCCCCCGCTTCCTCCCCCCATGGATCGCGTGAGTCGTGCGACTCACATCCAGCGTCTGTATAGACAAGACCCCCGGCGCGCATTTCGCGAGGTGATGCAGGGCCCTACCGTTCAGTGTGCTGTGCCACGCGATAGGGTTCTTCATCACTTCGAGGAAGTGTATCGCCGGCGTGAGGACCCGGAAGGTCTTGTCGGGGGCTGGCCGACTGAGCCCCCTTTGCAGGACGATAACGACGCGCTGGTGTCACCCTTCAGTCAGCTGGAGGTACTCCGTCGGCTCAAGAACGCGGCTAATACCGCGCCTGGACCCGACGGTCTTACCTATCGCGACTTGCGAAGGGTTGACCCCGGTGCGTGTGTCCTGACTGCGGTTTATAACGCCTGCCGCAGGCTGGAAGCGATCCCTGAGGGTTGGAAGACTTCCAACACCGTCTTGGTGTACAAGAAAGGGGATCAGGATGACCTGAGTAATTGGCGCCCGCTCGCGATGGGTTCGGTTCTCGCCAAGCTGTTCGCCGCCGTCGTGGCCGATCGTCTCACCGTATGGGCGACGCGCAACGGCCGCATCAGTCCTTCACAGAAGGGCTTCTTGAAGTACGAGGGATGCTACGAGCATTCCTTCGTGCTTCAAGAGGCCATTCAGGACGCACGTCGGACTGGAAAGGAGGTAGTGGTGGCGTGGTTGGACCTCCGAAATGCTTTCGGTTCGGTCCCCCACGTCTCCATTGCAGCCGCGCTGGAGGGAGCCCAGGTGCCTGCATCTCTCCGCCGTCTGGTGGCGAGTATGTACCGAGGGGCCACTACGAGGGTGAGAACTGCGGATGGTTTCACACCGGAGGTGAACATCCAGTCGGGTGTAAAACAAGGTTGCCCGTTGAGCCCCATAGTGTTCAACCTCGCTCTCGAGCCCGTACTTCGTGCCCTTGCATCCTCGGATGCGGGGTACGATTTGCGCGGGACGAGATTGAACACTCTGGCGTATGCGGACGACCTTGCGCTGGTTGCCAGCGACCCCGCCGGGATGCGACTCCTCCTGTCCGCAGCGGAGAGGGCAGCACAGAGGATTGGCTTGCACTTTAACCCGGCCAAATGTGCCACTCTGCATATGAACTGCAGAAGAGGGCGCCGGGTGCTGCCGACTGTGTTCCCTCTCCAAGGAGAGCCCGTTCGCGCGTTATCGGACCGCGATGAGTACCCCCACTTGGGTACGCCCACCGGTGCCAACGTGAGCCAGACCCCAATAAAGGCGCTCGTTGACATCGTTGAGTGCCTCAAGGCGATCGATGCCTCGTTGCTCGCCCCTTGGCAGAAGTTTGACGCGGTAGCCAAGTTTGTGCTGCCGCGGATGGACTTCGGCCTAAGGGGAATGAGGATGGAGAAGGGGCCACTCGGTGAAGTCGACCGCCAACTGAAAAGACTGGCGAAAGGCTGGTTCCATCTCCCTCAGCGCGCGAGCGCGGAGGTGGTCTTCCTTCCTCCATCTATGGGGGGAGGAGGGCTACTTCCGCTAGCTGATCTCGCGGATGCGCTCACCATTGCACACGCCTTCAGAATGCTGACGGCGGAGGATGAGGTGGTGAGAACAATCGCGAGTAGCGGGTTGAGGGCGGCGGTCAGGAAGCGGCTCGGCCGAGAGCCGTGCATGGATGACGTGGCGGAATACCTTTCCGGTTCGCTGGAGGGGGATTTCGCCAGGCACGGGGGGGACGTTAAGTCCCTCTGGACCTCGGCACGTGACGCCGCCCGGAGGCAGTCAACGAAGCTCGGCGTGCGTTGGACGTGGTCTGGCGAACGTGAGGAGCTGGCGATCGTGTTGCGAGCGACTCGAGACCGATCGACCATCGTACCACCAGCCGCACGCTCGCAAATAGTGCACCGGATGAGGGTTGCACTGGTCGAGTACTACCGCGGAACCTTGCTGGCGAAGCGGGACCAGGGTAAGGTCCACGAGGTGTCAGGACGGGCGAAGTGGTCTAACCATTTCCTCCGGAATGGCGGCTTTACGCGTTTTGCCGACTGGCGTTTCATTCATCGAGCGCGTCTCAATGTCTTGCCTCTGAACGGAGCTAGGCCTTGGGAGGCGAACGATAAACGATGCCGGCGGTGCGGGAGCGCCCTCGAGACACTACCCCATGTGCTCGGACATTGCACCCCTCACTCCAACGCGATTCAGCGCCGGCACGATGCGATTGTCGATCGGATCGTAAAAGCACAGCAACTGCCTGGCGTCGTGACCACGAACCGCCCTGTGGCAGGGGTGGTTGGGGAGTTGGCCCAACTTCGGCCGGATATAGTTATCCGGGACGACCGGTCACGTGTCATCACCATCTTGGACGTGACGGTGCCCTTCGAGAATCGTCTGCAGTCTTGGGATGAGGCCAGAGCGCGGAAATACGCCAAGTACGCGCCCCTGGCGGACCAGCTGCAGGCGCAAGGGTACCGAGTTGTGGTTGACGCCTTTATCGTGGGTGCCCTCGGGTCGTGGTACTGGGGCAATGAGAAGGTGCTGAGATGGCTACGAATATCTTCGTGGTATTCATCGATGATGCGCCGACTCATTGTTTCGGACACGATCCGATGGTCCCGCGATATTTACGTGGAACATCTTACCGGCGCTAGGCAGTATGCACCGCTTGAGCCCGAAAGTAATGAGTAACATTTACCCTCCTGCCTTGGTCAGCGGATGAGGTGGCTCTTGCGATGTTAGGTACCGGCCTTCTTGCTTCATCCCCATATCATTCTTTCACCTATTGTATATATTATCATTCATCCATCCAAGTCATGTCATCCACCGTCATTACTGCATGCCGGCTACCTAAAACAAAATTGTAATTGCTACTACGTACTTTTTTTTATCCTTATTTTATATATTATTTATTCTTATTATATTAATCGTGCCACCCATCCGGCCTCGCTAATTATTATTGCTATTTCCTCATAGCTATACTGCTGGCTATTTATATTATACAAGTACTATTAAGATACTTACCGATACTTACCATATTTGATCAGGCCTCTGCGGGGATAAAACCCGTATAGCCTGTAGCCAGTAGTATCTACGTGTGTTGCCCACCGCATTGTGATATTGTCTTGTGTTGTCCGTGTGTTGTCCGGTACTGTTCTTGTTCCGTGCGGTGGAGCTGGTACACCCGGGCCGGCCGGCCTCGGTCTGCTGTAAAGTGGATCGGGGGATGGCTGGTCCGTGGGTATCGCTGGATTTCTGTTGTGTGGTCCCGTTATTGTCCCTCGGATACAGTGGCGCCACATCCCCCGACCGTAGGACGGCGGGGGGCCCCCAGTATTTACTTTGTTAGGACCCGCCGAAACCAATAAATTTCTTTCCTTACTATGGCGGGTCCTCAATAGTGGGGGGTGGGTATTAAGCCGCCCCCCTTATATTTGTATTCATATTATTGTACGTTTTTTTTTTTAATTGTTTTGTTGTCGGCGCCACGCGCCATTTACCCCCGGGGGAGCATTGTTCCTCCGGGGGAACACATCTTTATTGTAATGTTTTTAATGTTTCAATAAATGGCTCGTATCTGTTCTTATCAGCTTAATATCTGATACGATTCCCATTGGGAATCCAGTATATTAAACTGATTTTTGGAGGTGGGTGAGGTGACGGGAGCTCGCTCTGACCTTTGGGCCGACGCGGCAGGTTCCAGCCACCCAACATCTTGTGCGGACTGCCGGGGCGACGGGAGTCACCGTCCCCCTTCGACCCTCGCCATCTACATCTTCGAGCGGGGGTCCATCAAGAGCGTCGACCCAGAGGCCAAACATCCGAGGAGCCGATACCATGCGGAGCGCGCTCGGGGGAACACGGACATCTAGTTCCCCCCGCCCTGGTCCATCAACATCTTCTGGACGGGGCCCAACTCCACCTCCTCGACGGAGTGGGAGCGGTGCAACGACCACCCCTGCGCCGACTTCCGCCCGTCCCTCGCAGACCACCACCACGCGAGGAGTGACGACCAGGCGTGGACGTGCGACCAGCGCCCCGCCTGTGTCCCCAAGAGTCACGAGGAGTAGAGCCAGGAGACAGCGAGCGGCTACTGAGGATCGGTCTCCCGAACGTCCGAGGCAGCAGTTCCGGCGATCACCTCCGGTCACCGCTGGGACGACTTTCGCGGACGTCGTCGCAACTCCCCCCACACCCGTCGTCGCCCCCGTCGCCAGCGAGGGAGCAACGGCACCGCCTACGACATCAACAGTGCCGACCCTGGAGCAGCAGCGGCAGGAGATCCGCCAGCGCCTACAGCTGCTACAGGGTGCACAGCCCTTCGTCGCCCTCGGAGGATTCCTGGACCCCCCGACAACCCCGCCCAGTGAGACTATCATCCCCAACTCAAGTCCGGTAGCCACGATCACCGCCACTACCATTACCACCTCGGTATGTGGCGGGCCGATCTGTTCGACGGCCATCCATCCCGGGAGGGTAAGTCCCCCCCGAACACCGCCAAGGATGGAGGAAGTGATCGTGGAGGAAGAAGAAGAGGAGATACCGGACGAGGCGCCTGCAGTAACATCCGATGCAGGTGCCGGGAGCGAGGAGGAGGAGGTGAGAGAGATCCCCGCCAGACGCCTCAGCGACGGAGCTGTCACCCTCTCCGTCGCGGGACGACCAAGGGTCTTAAGATCTGGTCGTCCCAGGCGATCCGTCACGCTATCCAGCGGATCGTCGCCGTCGTCGAGCGACGACGAGGTGTTCTGGCGGAACACCTCCTTTCCTCTCACGCCTGCTCCCCCGGAGGTGGAGGTCTTACCGCACACACCAGAACTGGAGGCGGTAAGACGAAGATACTCGGCGACCCGTGAGTATCTCGCAGGGGTCGTCGAGTACCACGCGGGAAGTCGGGAGGTCCCGGACGACGAAGAAGAGGAGATCCGGAGGAGAGTCCGGGCGGAGGCGGCTGCGAGGCCACCGCCCTCACCACCACCAGCGGCCCGATCAACACCCGAGGGCCGCACCGAGGACTCACCCCGGACAGCTGCAGCAGCAACACTACCAGCAGCAGCAGCGGCAGCAGCAACAACACCAGAAGCTGCCATGGGGGCGGCGAGGACGGCAACGACCGCCACGCAGACGACGCCGACCGTTGCGGCGTTGACATTGGCCCCAGCAGGTCTGGAGTGCCGACCAGACGCGCCACCGCGCGACACCCGAGGAAGGACTGAGGTAGGAGGGCATCGCGGATTCAATTCATCGCGCCGCGGCCGGACTGCACCGTTTCAGCGTCCGGTAAGTCCCTTGCTACACGGTCATGGTGGTGGTTTCGTCGATGGTCCCCGGGCGCCCGGACGGGCTCCCCCTTTAGTTCCCCCACCCCCTCGACAGGGTGCCTCGGCCACCCGAAGGCGGCCAGATCCGGCCCGCATTGGTGCGGGAGTACTGGGCGTGCCGCGCGGCACCGGAGGTGTCGGGCCTGGTAGGGTCAACGCCCAGCCAACGCTGCCAGATGGCTCTGCGCCTCAGCCTCCTTTTAGCGAGACTGAGTGCGTTGAGCTCATCGAAGCGGCTGAGGCTGTCTCGTCGATAGACGAGTTGGAAGCGCTGGCGAGGCGACTTGCCACGCGTTTTCAGGCTGCGACTCCTGCTGGGCCTGGCACCTCCGGTGCGCGGAATGCTCCCCGGCGTGGGGGCGGTCGGCCGCGCCGGAGGCGGGCAGCAGAGGACATGAACCCGGAGCGAGTGGCTGATCGCTCGGATCAGCCTGATCCCCTGCTTCCTCCCCCCATGGATCGCGTGAGTCGTGCGACTCACATCCAGCGCTTGTACAGACAAGACCGCCGGCGTGCATTTCGCGAGGTGATGCAGGGCCCTACCGTTCAGTGTGCTGTGCCACGCGATAGGGTTCTTCATCACTTCGAGGAAGTGTATCGCCGGCGTGAGGACCCGGAAGGTCTTGTCGGGGGCTGGCCGACTGAGCCCCCTTTGCAGGACGATAACGACGCGCTGGTGTCACCCTTCAGTCAGCTGGAGGTACTCCGTCGGCTCAAGAACGCGGCTAATACCGCGCCTGGACCCGACGGTCTTACCTATCGCGACTTGCGAAGGGTTGACCCCGGTGCGTGTGTCCTGACTGCGGTTTATAACGCCTGCCGCAGGCTGGAAGCGATCCCTGAGGGTTGGAAGACTTCCAACACCGTCTTGGTGTACAAGAAAGGCGATCAGGATGACCTGAGTAATTGGCGCCCGCTCGCGATGGGTTCGGTTCTCGCCAAGCTGTTCGCCGCCGTTGTGGCCGATCGTCTCACCGTGTGGGCGACGCGCAACGGCCGCATCAGTCCTTCACAGAAGGGCTTCTTGAAGTACGAGGGATGCTACGAGCATTCCTTCGTGCTTCAAGAGGCCATTCAGGACGCACGTCGGACTGGAAAGGAGGTGGTGGTGGCGTGGTTGGACCTCCGAAATGCTTTCGGTTCGGTCCCCCATGTCTCCATTGCAGCCGCGCTGGAGGGTGCCCAGGTGCCTGCATCTCTCCGCCGTTTGGTGGCGAGCATGTACCGAGGGGCCACGACGAGGGTGAGAACTGCGGATGGTTACACCTCGGAGGTGAACATCCAGTCGGGTGTAAAACAAGGTTGCCCGTTGAGCCCCATAGTGTTCAACCTCGCTCTCGAGCCCGTACTTCGTGCCCTTGCATCCTCGGATGCGGGGTACGATTTACGCGGGACGAGGTTGAGCACTCTGGCGTATGCGGACGACCTTGCGCTGGTTGCCAGCGACCCCGCCGGGATGCGACTCCTCCTGTCCGCAGCGGAGAGGGCAGCACAGCGGATTGGCCTACACTTTAACCCGGCCAAATGTGCCACTCTGCACATGAACTGCAGAAGAGGGCGCCGGGTGCTGCCGACTGTGTTCCCTCTCCAAGGAGAGCCCGTTCGCGCGTTATCGGACCGCGACGAATACCCCCACCTGGGTACACCCACCGGTGCCAACGTAAGCCAGACCCCAATAAAGGCGCTCGTTGACATCGTTGAGTGCCTCAAGGCGATCGATGCCTCGTTGCTCGCCCCTTGGCAGAAGTTCGACGCGGTGGCCAAGTTTGTGCTTCCGCGTATGGACTTCGGTCTAAGGGGAATGAGGATGGAGAAAGGGCCACTCGGTGAAGTCGACCGCCAACTGAAAAGGCTGGCTAAAGGCTGGTTCCATCTCCCTCAGCGCGCGAGCGCGGAAGTGGTCTTCCTACCTCCATCTATAGGGGGAGGAGGGCTACTTCCGCTAGCTGATCTCGCGGATGCGCTCACCATCGCACACGCCTTCAGAATGCTGACGGCGGAGGATGAGGTGGTGAGAGCAATAGCGAGTAGCGGGCTGAGGGCGGCGGTCAGGAAGCGGCTCGGCCGAGAGCCGTGCATGAATGACGTGGCGGAATACCTTTCCGGTTCGCTGGAGGGGGATTTTGCCAGGCACGGTGGGGACGTTAAGTCCCTCTGGACCTCGGCACGTGACGCCGCCCGGAGGCAGGCAGCGAAGCTCGGCGTGCGTTGGACGTGGTCTGACGAACGTGAGGAGCTGGCGATCGTGTTGCGAGCGACTCGTGACCGATCGACCATCGTACCACCAGCCGCACGCTCGCAGATAGTGCACCGGATGAGGGTTGCACTGGTCGAGTACTACCGCGGAACCTTGCTGGCGAAGCGGGACCAGGGTAAGGTCCACGAGGTGTCGGGACGGGCGAAGTGGTCTAACCATTTCCTCCGGACTGGCGGCTTTACGCGATTTGCCGACTGGCGTTTCATTCATCGAGCGCGTCTCAATGTCTTGCCTCTGAACGGAGCTAGGCCTTGGGAGGCGAACGATAAACGATGCCGGCGGTGCGGGAGCGCCCTCGAGACACTACCCCATGTGCTCGGACATTGCACTCCTCACTCCAACGCGATTCAGCGTCGGCATGATGCGATTGTTGATCGGTTAGCGAAAGCATTGCGACTGCCTGGGGTCATCTCCACTAATCGCCCTGTTTCAGGGGTGGTTGGAGACCTCGCGCAACTTCGGCCTGATCTCGTTATACGAGACGACCGGTCGCGTCTTATCACCATCTTAGACGTGACGGTGCCCTTCGAAAATCGCATCCAGTCATGGGATGAAGCTAGGGCTAGGAAACATGCCAAGTACCAGCCCTTAGCTGACCAGCTGCGTGCGCAAGGGTATCAAGTTGTTGTCGATGCCTTCATTGTAGGGGCCCTCGGATCGTGGTACTGGGGGAATGAAAAGGTGTTGAGATGGCTACGGATTTCTCCGTGGTATTCATCGATGATGCGCCGGCTCATTGTCTCGGACACTATTCGTTGGTCCCGGGACATTTATGTGGAGCATTTGACCGGCGTCAGGCAGTATGCGCCCTTGCCACCCGAGAATATTAACGGATAATATTGGCCCTCCTGCTTTGGTCCTGGGAAGGGTTGGCACTTCATGGGCAACAGTATCTCGTCTCGCATCCATCTCATCAAAACTCGCCTATTGTAAATATGATCATTCATTGCACTCACCTCATTCACCGCCATTTGTCTTGCTACTGGTTGCCCAACTGATATTTACTTAACCTAATTTGATTATCTAACTATGTACTTGAACTATTACTTACCTGATTATTTATACCATTTTATATATACAATTTTAGTCATTATTTACAAATTTTATTGCGGGGCCACCCTTCCCCCTCACATAGAATACGTAGGTTCCTATACATTATACGTCTAATCGCTACGGTCCGTACTACAGTGCTATTAATATTGTCATGACTTAACTTAACCTAATTTAAATAATTTACTTACCACGTAGTACCTACCGGAAGCGATTGAAATTAAAATTAAATAAATATATTATGCGAACTATTAAGATTTGTGTTGCCCACCGCACTGTGGGTCTCGTCCGGTGTTGTCCTGTGTTGTCCTGTGTGTCTCTGTTGTGCGGTGGAGCGGTACCCTATAGGCCGGCCGACCTCGGTCCGTCGTAAGGTGGGCTGAGGTCGGCTGGTCACGGGGTACCACTGGATTTCTGTTGTGTGGTGCGTGAGTGTGATTGTCCCCCAGATACAGTGGCGCCACATCCCCCGACCGCAGGGCGGCGGGGGGTCTAATGTATAAATTGGAAGGGTCCGCCGAAATAAATAAATTCTTTCCCATGATGATAATGGCGGGCCCCTAATAGTGGGGGGTGGGTATGTAGCCACCCCCCTTATATTTTTATATATGCATTCACCGTATGTGACATCTGTCTGGTTTCTGTTCGTATGGCGCCACGCGCCATTACCCCTGGGGGAGCTTTGTTCCTCCGGGGGAACACATCTTTATTGTATGTATTCGTGTAATTGTACAATAAATGGCTCGTATCTGTTCTTATCAGCTTAATATCTGATACGATTCCCATTGGGAATCCAGTATATTAAACTTGTAACGCGTGGATCGCAGCCGAGTCGGCATGCGTTAGCCTGCCGACGATTCAAGGGTTGGAGACAGCCCCGAGCGCGTCATAAGGGACGCGCAGGTAGTTAGGACGCGTCATCCGAGGACCTAACGGTCATCGGTCATCAGCGGGCTTTCGGCAAGGTCCGCAAACGGGGTATATTAGACGGCCGGCGAGCCATCGCCGGCAGACCATCTCGAGTCACGGTAGTGGAAGTTTTCGCTCAGCGAACACCACTATCCCTCGGAAGTCTCAGTCGAACGCCCTAGGGAAGTTTTCGCTCAGCGAACACCCTAGTAGTCGAACGGCCTCCACACGAGCGGCGACAGTTTTCGCTCAGCGAACATCGCAGCTCTCGTGGTTCACCGATCGACTCTCGAGCAACCGAGAGGGAAGTCTTCGCTCAGCGAACACCCTCTCGCGCGCAGATCTCTGACGGCCCTACGCCGTCCCGGCTTGAGGTTCGCTAGCGGCAGTTTTCGCTCCGCGAACACCCTAGCGTCCTCGCCGCCCCAGCCGACGTTCTCACGTCACCTCGCCTACCCGGCGACCCTCTTCGTGGACGAGTCACCTTCGCCTCCGGCCTGACGACGATTCCCGGGACGCGAGCAGCCCCCGGCACGCCAGGACCGACGCAGCCGTTCCTGAGGACGACCCGCACCGCCTTCGAGCAGTTCCGGCACGCCAGGACCGACGCAGCCGTTCCTGAGGACGACCCGCACCGCCTACGAGCTGCCCGACCGGCAGCCCCCTCCGACGCTTCTCCGAGCTCGATCCCTCCTGGGATCTTCCCTTTCCACACGCTTACGCTACCATTTTGTATTCCAGATCACGAATAAACCTTAGTTCCTAGTTTATTCGCGCTCTGTACATCTTACCCCTCCTACAAACTGATTTTTGGAGGTGGGTGAGGTGACGGGAGCTCGCTCCGGCCTTGCCGTGGGTTGGCCTGGTATTGCAGTACCTCCAGGACTGGCCCAATTATCCTTTGCAATTTCATATTCCTCCCTTTAATAAGGTTTGAGGAACGGCAAGGCCATCCACCTTTACCAAAAATCAGTTTTCCATACCTTATCCCTGCCGCGACCAATTTTACCGGTGTCGCGGTATTCTTTTACCTTTAGGACTTGTAATTATTCCGGGCTCTTTACACCCGTTTGAATTTTATAGTAGGGACTTAGTTTTATTTTCTAGTCTTTCCTCCTGAGAGCCTTTACACTCTCCGGAGGAATTTTAAAGTCTTACGCTCTCGGTCGGGAAGCGATTAGTATAAGTTTTATTTCTCTGTGTTAAGTGTCTAGAGTTTAAGTTCAGTGTCGCGCGGTGTGTAGTGTCGGTAACTGCGTGCAGTGTCGTTAATTTATTTGTGCTGTCTCTCTGTGTGCCGCGCAGAGAGTTCGCGAGTGCGGAGTGTTCGCGAATAACCCCCTTGGAGGCGCTACCGGAGGACGCAGTCGCCGTCCCAACGTTAAGTGGTCGGAGGTAGGTAGAGTGTTCTTTCCCCCTCCTAGTCGTCCAACTCCCTTTCCTCAATCGAGCTCCTTACCGGTAACGGGAGGGAGTAATCGAGGGAGGAATCGGTTTTAACCCTTTTGAATTTCCTGGTTCCCTTCCATCAGCCCCCACTCGCCTGCCAGCGAGCTTGGCTCTAAGGCATCCGAGTGTCGGTTGCTGTAAGGCGACCTAACCCTACCTGACATTTCCCTTCTAACCTCCCCCGGTGTTTAGGCGCTCTGCTGCGCGCGTCGCTCCTTGGAGCGATCCCCGCGGCTAAGTGCCCATCGGAGTCCCTAACCTCTTTGCACGGGTGGTGACAGCTGTCATCGTGCGAGCCACTCTGAGGAGTGACTCCCGTGCGCCAGTTGCCGCCATCTTCCTTATCCCCTCTAGTGCGAGGAGTTAGTCGGTTTGTGGCGGGAAACTGTCACGCCGCCTGGCGAATCCCCTAGGGTAACCTCTCCTAGTTAGTTTAGCTTAACCGTCGGTTAAGTTCCCGGTTAAGACACTCCGACCACTGCGAGATGGCGACACCACCACGCGTTCCTCTGAGGATCGAGGTACCTCTACCGGAGGTATTTCGATGCCCGGTCTGCTACGGCGGTTCGGGCTTAATTCGCTCCAAGGGGAGTTTTAAAGGGAATGCGGAGCTGTCGAAGCACCTGGCCCTTATGGCCAGGAATAATGAGCCGGCTCATGCGGGGCTTTACATAGAATATGCGTGCTCGCAGTGCTCCTTCGTCGGAAAGGGTAGATATGCCCTTAAAGACGTTAAGGCGCATTTCGAGCGATCGCATCCCCGTTCGACAGCTCCCTCCCAATCGACCGCCAGCACATCTGGCGTAAATACCTCCGCCCCCGCGAGCTCTCGCCCCGTGACTACCTCGGGTAGCGCGGGTTTAAGGACTGTAAGAGCGGCGATACGTGCGACGGCGACGACGACGGGTGCAACGAGGACACCGCCATCAACGACCTCGGCCACGACAACCACCACAGTGGCAGCCTCCATCTCTACCACCAGGAGGGCGGGAGGAGCAGCGACCCAGATGACATTGACCTTTGGGCCGACGCGGCAGGTTCCAGCCACCCAACACCTTGTGCGGACTGCCGGGGTGACGGGAGTCACCGTCCCCCTTCGACCCTCGCCATCTACATCTTCGAGCGGGGGTCCATCAAGAGCGTCGACCCAGAGGCCGAACATCCGAGGAGCCGATACCATGCGGAGCGCGCTCGGGGGAACGCGGACATCTAGTTCCCCCCGCCCCGGTCCATCAACATCCTCTGGCCGGGGACCAACTCCACCTCCTCGACGGAGTGGGAGCGGTGCAACGACCACCTCTGCGCCGACTTCCACCCGTCCCTCGCAGACGACCACCACGCGAGGAGTGACGACCAGGCGAGGACGAGCGACCAGCGCCCCGCCTGTGTCCCCAAGAGTCACGAGGAGCAAGGCAAGGAGAACAAGAGCGGCCACCGAGGATCGGTCTCCAGAGCGCCCGCGGCAGCAGTTCCGGAGGTCACCACCGGTTACCACTGGGACAACGTACGCGGACGTCGTCGCAACTCCCCCCACACCCGTCGTCGCCACCGTCGCCAGCGAGGGAGCTACAGCGCCGGTAACAACGACAGTGCCAACCCTGGAGCAGCAGCGGCAGGAGATCCGCCAACGGCTACAGCTGCTACAGGGAAGGCAGCCCTTCGTCGTCCTCGAAAGGATTCCGGACCTTCCGACGACCCCGCCCAGCGACATCATAGTGCCCACCTCAAGTCCGGTAACCACAATCACCGCCACTACCATTACAACCTCGGTATGTGGCGGGCCGATCTGCTCGACGGCCGTCCATCCAGGGAGGAGATCACCCCCTCGGACACCACCAAGGATCGAGGACGTGATTGTGGAGGAGGAAGAGGAGATACCGGACGAGGCGCCTGCAGTAACACCCGATGCAGGTGCCGGGAGCGAGGAAGAGGAGGTGAGAGAGATCCCCGCCAGACGCCTCAGCGACGGAGCTGTCACCCTCTCCGTCGCGGGACGACCAAGGGTCTTAAGATCTGGTCGTCCCAGGCGATCCGTAATAACATCCAGCGGATCGTCGTCGTCGTCATCGAGCGACGACGAGGTGTTCTGGCGGAACACCTCTTTTCCTCTCACACCTGCTCCCCCGGAGGTGGAGGTCTTACCGCACACGCCAGAACTGGAGGCGGTAAGACGAAGATACTCGGCGACCCGTGAGTATCTCGCAGGGGTCGTCGAGTACCACGCGGGTAGTCGGGAGGTCCCGGACGCTGAAGAAGAGGAGATCCGGAGGAGAGTCCGGGCGGAGGCGGCTGCGAGGCCACCGCCCTCACCACCAGCGGCCCGATCAACACCAGAGGGTCGCATCGAGGACTCACCCCGGACAGCTGCAGCAGCAACACCACCAGCGGCAACAGCGGCAGCAGCAATAACACCAGCAGCTGCTGCGAGGACGACGAGGAGGACAGCGTCAACTGCGACGCAAACGACGCCGTCCATCATGGCGTCGACATCGGCCCCAGCTGGCCTGGAGCGCCGACCTGACGCGCCACCGCGCGACACCCGAGGAAGGACTGAGGTAGGAGGGCATCGCGGATTCAATTCCTCGCGCCGCGACCGGACCGCACCGTTTCAGCGTCCGGTAAGTCCCTCGCAACGCGATCACGGTGGTGGTTTCGTCGATGGTCCCCGGGCGCCCGGGCGGGCTCACCCTTTAGTTCCCCCACCCCCTCGACAGGGTGCCTCGGCCTCCCGAAGGCGGCCAGATCCGGCCCGCAGTGGTGCGGGAGGACTGGGCGTGCCGCGCGGCACCGGGGGTGTCGAGTCTGGTAGGGTCAACGCCCAGCCAACGCTGCCAGATGGCTCTGCGCCTCAGCCTCCTTTTAGCGAGACTGAGTGCGTCGAGCTCATCGAAGCGGCTGAGGCTGTCTCGTCGATAGGCGAGTTGGAAGTGCTGGCAAGGCGACTTGCCACGCGTTTTCAGGCTGCGACTCCTGCTGGGCCCGGCGCCTCCGGTGCGCGAAATGCTCCCCGGCGTGGGGGCGGTCGGCCGCGCCGGAGGCGGGCAGCCGAGGATACGAACCCGGAGCGAGTGGCTGATCATTCGGATCAGCCTGATCCCCCGCTTCCTCCCCCCATGGATCGCGTGAGTCGTGCGACTCACATCCAGCGTCTGTATAGACAAGACCCCCGGCGCGCATTTCGCGAGGTGATGCAGGGCCCTACCGTTCAGTGTGCTGTGCCACGCGATAGGGTTCTTCATCACTTCGAGGAAGTGTATCGCCGGCGTGAGGACCCGGAAGGTCTTGTCGGGGGCTGGCCGACTGAGCCCCCTTTGCAGGACGATAACGACGCGCTGGTGTCACCCTTCAGTCAGCTGGAGGTACTCCGTCGGCTCAAGAACGCGGCTAATACCGCGCCTGGACCCGACGGTCTTACCTATCGCGACTTGCGAAGGGTTGACCCCGGTGCGTGTGTCCTGACTGCGGGTTATAACGCCTGCCGCAGGCTGGAAGCGATCCCTGAGGGCTGGAAGACTTCCAACACCGTCTTGGTGTACAAGAAAGGGGATCGGGACGATCTGAGTAATTGGCGCCCGCTCGCGATGGGTTCGGTTCTCGCCAAGCTGTTCGCCGCCGTCGTGGCCGATCGTCTCACCGTATGGGCGACGCGCAACGGCCGCATCAGTCCTTCACAGAAGGGCTTCCTGAAGTACGAGGGATGCTACGAGCACTCCTTCGTGCTTCAGGAGGCCATTCAGGACGCACGTCGGACTGGAAAGGAGGTGGTGGTGGCGTGGTTGGACCTCCGAAATGCTTTCGGTTCGGTCCCCCACGTCTCCATCGCAGCCGCGCTGGAAGGAGCCCAGGTGCCTGCATCTCTCCGCCGTTTGGTGGCGAGCATGTACCGAGGGGCCACTACTAGGGTGAGGACTGCGGATGGTTATACCTCGGAGGTGAACATCCAGTCGGGCGTAAAACAAGGTTGTCCATTGAGCCCCATAGTGTTCAACCTCGCTCTCGAGCCCGTACTTCGTGCTCTCGCGTCCTCGGACGCGGGGTACGATTTACGCGGGACGAGATTGAACACTCTGGCGTACGCGGACGACCTTGCGCTGGTCGCCAGCGACCCCGCCGGGATGCGACTCCTCCTGTCCGCAGCGGAGAGGGCAGCACAGCGGATTGGCCTGCACTTTAACCCGGCCAAATGTGCCACTCTGCACATGAACTGCAGAAGAGGGCGCCGGGTGCTGCCGACTGTGTTCCCTCTCCAAGGAGAGCCCGTTCGCGCGTTATCGGACCGCGACGAATACCCCCACCTGGGTACACCCACCGGTGCCAACGTGAGCCAGACCCCAATAAAGGCGCTCGTTGACATCGTTGAATGCCTCAAGGCGATCGATGCCTCGTTGCTCGCCCCTTGGCAGAAGTTCGACGCGGTAGCCAAGTTTGTGCTGCCGCGGATGGACTTCGGCCTAAGGGGAATGAGGATGGAGAAGGGGCCACTCGGTGAAGTCGACCGCCAACTGAAAAGACTGGCGAAAGGCTGGTTCCATCTCCCTCAGCGCGCGAGCGCGGAGGTGGTCTTCTTACCTCCATCTATGGGGGGAGGAGGGCTACTTCCGCTAGCTGATCTCGCGGATGCGCTCACCATCGCACACGCCTTCAGAATGCTGACGGCGGAGGATGAGGTGGTGAGAGCAATCGCGAGTAGCGGGTTGAGGGCGGCGGTCAGGAAGCGGCTCGGCCGAGAGCCGTGCATGGATGACGTGGCGGAATACCTTTCCGGTTCGCTGGAGGGGGATTTCGCCAGGCACGGGGGGGACGTTAAGTCCCTCTGGACCTCGGCACGTGACGCCGCCCGGAGGCAGTCAACGAAGCTCGGCGTGCGTTGGACGTGGTCTGGCGAACGTGAGGAGCTGGCGATCGTGTTGCGAGTGACTCGAGACCGATCGACCATCGTACCACCAGCCGCACGCTCGCAAATAGTGCACCGGATGAGGGTTGCACTGGTCGAGTACTACCGCGGAACCTTGCTGGCGAAGCGGGACCAGGGTAAGGTCCACGAGGTGTCAGGACGGGCGAAGTGGTCTAACCATTTCCTCCGGACTGGCGGCTTTACGCGTTTTGCCGACTGGCGTTTCATTCATCGAGCGCGTCTCAATGTCTTGCCTCTGAACGGAGCTAGGCCTTGGGAGGCGAACGATAAACGATGCCGGCGGTGCGGGAGCGCCCTCGAGACACTACCCCATGTGCTCGGACATTGCACCCCTCACTCCAACGCGATTCAGCGCCGGCACGATGCGATTGTCGATCGGATCGTAAAAGCACAGCAACTGCCCGGCGTCGTGACCACGAACCGCCCTGTGGCAGGGGTGGTTGTTGAGTTGGCCCAACTTCGGCCGGATATAGTTATCCGGGACGACCGGTCACGTGTCATCACCATCTTGGACGTGACGGTGCCCTTCGAGAATCGTCTGCAGTCTTGGGATGAGGCCAGAGCGCGGAAATACGCCAAGTACGCGCCCCTGGCGGACCAGCTGCAGGCGCAAGGGTACCGAGTTGTGGTTGACGCCTTTATCGTGGGTGCCCTCGGGTCGTGGTACTGGGGCAATGAGAAGGTGCTGAGATGGCTACGAATATCTTCGTGGTACGCTTCGATGATGCGCCGACTCATTGTCTCAGACACGATCCGATGGTCCCGCGATATTTACGTGGAACACCTGACCGGCGCTAGGCAGTATGCACCGCTCGTAGCTGAAAATGATAATAATGATTAATATGTGCCCTCCTGCTTTGGTCCGGGGAAGGGGTGGCCACTGTTGGGTAGTTAATTTTAACCGATCATACTCATTCCATCTTGCGCCAATTGTATATATTTTCAGCCATTTCATTCACCTCATTCACCCTCATCTATTATTGAACTTTCTACCCAATTACTATTAAATGATGCGATTCTTTGTTCCTACCTAATTTAAGTATTTTATAATGTGCTCGGCGGAATGGTTGAGTGGCCCCCCTTTCCCTTTCCTATAACGAATATATATTATACACTACTATCAATTATTATTATAACCTACTTACGTACTATGATTCATGTCACCGTATTACTATGGATATTGTCAACTGAACTTAACTTAAATATGGTATGCACCACAGTATTATTCGCACTATTATAAGTAACTTAACCTAACCTTAATAATTTAGAATGAACATAGTACGTACCTGTCTAATTAAGTTATGTGTTGCCCACCGCATTGTGTTTCGTCCTGTGTTGTTCATGTGATGTCCTGTTTGTCCTCGTGGTGCGGTGGAGCTGGTACCCCTGGGCCGGCCGGCCTCGGTCCATTGAAAGATGGGTCGGGGGATGGCTGGTCGTGGGGTGCCGCTGGATTTCTGTTGGTGTCGTCCTGTGTTTGTCCGCAGATATGGCGTCACATCCCCTGTCTGCTGCAAGAAGCGGCGGGGGATTGTTGATATAATATTGTAAGGGCCCGTCAGCAAAAATAAATCGATATTCTTTTAAAACGACGGGCCCCCAATAGTGGGGGGTGGGTAATTAGCCGCCCCCCTTATATTTGTATTGATATTTATAGTATTTTATTTTTGTAACTGTTTTTTTTTTTTTTTTTTGTGGCGCCTGCGCCATTTATATTACCCCCGGGGGAGCATTGTTCCTCCGGGGGAACACATTTTTATTGTTAAATTTTTATAAATTTTCAATAAATGGCGTTTTATCTGTTCTTATCAGCTTAATATCTGATACGATTCCCATTGGGAATCCAGTATATTAAACTGATTTTTGGAGGTGGGTGAGGTGACGGGAGCTCGCTCCGGCCTTGCCGCGGGTTGGCCTGGTATTGCAGTACCTCCAGGACTGGCCCAATTATCCTTTCCAATTTCATATTCCTCCCTTTAATAAGGTTTGAGGAACGGCAAGGCCATCCACCTTTACCAAAAATCAGTTTTCCGTACCTTGTCCCTGCCGCGACCGACTTTACCGGTGTCGCGGTATTCTTTTATAGGACTTAGAATTATTCCGGGCTCTCTACACCCGTTTGAATTTAGGGACTTAGGTTTATTCTAGTCATTCCTCCTGAGAGCCTTTACACTCTCCGGAGGAATTTTAACTTTGATTTTATTTTCGCGACTTTTATCTTACGCTCGGTCGGGAAGCGATTAGTCTAAGTTTTATTTTATCGTTCAGTGTTCTGTGTTAATTTATTAAGTTCAGTGTCGCGCGGTGTGTAGTGTCGGTAACTGCGTGCAGTGTCGATTAATTTATTTGTGCTGTCTCTCTGTGTGCCGCGCAGAGAGTTCGCGAGTGCGGAGTGTTCGCGGATAACCCCCTTGGAGGCGCTACCGGAGGACGCAGTCGTCGTCCCAACGTTAAGTGGTCGGAGGTAAGTAGAGTGTTCTTTCCCCCTCCTTATCGTCCAACTCCCTTTCCTCAATCGAGCTCCTTACCGGTAACGGGAGGGAGTAATCGAGGGAGGAATCGGTTTTAACCCCTTTGAATTTCCCGGTTCCCTTCCATCAGCCCCCACTCGCCTGCCAGCGAGCTTTGCTCTAAGGCATCCGAGTGTCGGTTGCTGTAAGGCGACCTAACCCTACCCTACATTTCCCTTCTAACCTCCCCCGGTGGTTAGGCGCTCTGCTGCGCGCGTCGCTCCTAAGAGCGATCCCCGCGGCTAAGTGCCCATCGGAGTCCCTAACCTCTTTGCACGGGTGGTGACAGCTGTCATCGTGCGAGCCACTCCGAGGAGTGACTCCCGCGCGTCAGTTGCCGCCATCTTCCTTATCCCCTCTAGTGCGAGGAGTTAGTCGGTTTGTGGCGGGAAACTGTCACGCCGCCTGGCGAATCCCCTAGAGTACCCTCTCCTAGTTAGATTAGCTTAACCGTCGGTTAAGTTCCCGGTTAACGCACTCCGACCACTGCGAGATGGCGACACCACCACGCGTCCCTCTGAGGATCGAGGTACCTCTACCGGAGGTATTTCGATGCCCGGTCTGCTACGGCGGTTCGGGCTTAATTCGCTCCAAGGGGAGCTTTAAAGGGAATGCGGAGCTGTCAAAGCACCTGGCCCTTATGGCCAGGAATAATGAGCCGGCTCATGCGGGGTTGTATATTGAATATGCGTGCTCGCAGTGCTCCTTCGTCGGAAAGGGCAGGTATGCCCTTAAAGACGTTAAGGCGCATTTCGAGCGATCGCATCCCCGTTCGACAGCTCCCACCCAATCGACAGCCAGTACATCTGGCATAAATACCTCCGCCCCCGCGAGCTCTCGCCCCGCGACTACCTCGGGTAGCGCGGGTTTAAGGACCGTAAGAGCGGCGATACGTGCGACGGCGACGACGACGGGTGCAACGAGGACACCGCCATCAACGACCTCGGCCACGACGACCACCACAGTGGCAGCCTCCATCAACACCACGAGGAGGACGGGAGGATCAGCGACACAGATGACGTTGACCTTTGGGCCGACGCGGCAGGTTCCAGCCACACAACACCTCGTGCGGACTGCCGGGGCGACGGGAGTCACCGTCCCCCTTCGACCCTCGCCATCTACATTTTCGAGCGGGGGTCCATCAAGAGCGTCGACCCAGAGGCCAAACATCAGAGGAGCCGATACCATGAGGAGCGCGCTCGGGGGAACGCGGACATCTAGTTCCCCCCGCCCCGGTCCATCAACATCCCTTGGCCGGGGACCAACTCCACCTCCTCGACGGAGTGGGAGCGGTGCAACGACCACCTCTGCGCCGACTTCCACCCGTCCCTCGCAGACTACCACCACGCAAGGAGTGACGACCAGGCGAGGACGCGCGACCAGCGCCCCGCCTGTGTCCCCAAGAGTCACGAGGAGCAAGGTAAGATGAACGCGAGCGGCCACCGAGGATCGGTCACCAGAGCGCCCGCGGCAGCAGTTCCGGAGGTCACCACCGGTCACCGCTGGGACGACTTTCGCGGACGTCGTCGCAACTCCCCCCACACCCGTCGTCGCCCTCGTCGCCAGCGAGGGAGCAACAGCGCCGACCGCGACAGCAACAGTGCCGACCCTGGAGCAGCAGCGGCAGGAGATCCGCCAACGACTACATCTGCTGCAGGGAAGGCAGCCCTTCGTCGTCCTCGAGAGGATTCCGGACCCTCCGACGACCCCGCCCAGCGATATAATAATCCCCACCTCCAGCCCGGTAACCACAATCACCGCCACTACCATCACCACCTCCACCGCCACCACCATCAAGTGCCGGGAGCGAGGAAGAGGAGGTGAGAGAGATCCCCGCCAGACGCCTCAGCGACGGAGCTGTCACCCTCTCCGTCGCGGGACGACCAAGGGTCTTAAGATCTGGTCGTCCCAGGCGATCCGTAATAATATCTAGCGGATCGTCGTCGTCGTCGTCGAGCGACGACGAGGTGTTCTGGCGGAACACCTCTTTTCCTCTCACACCTGCTCCCCCGGAGGTGGAGGTCTTACCGCACACGCCAGAACTGGAGGCGGTAAGACGAAGATACTCGGCGACCCGTGAGTATCTCGCAGGGGTCGTCGAGTACCACGCGGGAAGTCGGGAGGTCCCGGATGATGAGGAAGAGGAGATCCGGAGGAGAGTCCGGGCGGAGGCGGCTGCGAGGCCACCGCCCCCACTACCAGCGGCCCGATCAACACCGGAGGGTCGCATCGAGGACTCCCCCCGGACAGCTGCAGCAGCAACACCACCAGCAGCACCAGCGTCAGCAGCAACAACATCAGCAGCTGCCACGAGGACGGCGAGGACGGCAACGACCGCCACGCAGACGACGATGACGATGATGGCTACGACAACGCCATCAACATCGGCCCCAGCTGGCCTGGAGCGCCGAACTGACGCGCCACCGCGCGACACTAGAGGTAGGACTGAAGCAGGGGGGCATCGCGGATTCAATTCTTCGCGCCGCGACCGGACCGCACCGTTTCAGCGTCCGGTAAGTCCCTCGCTGCATGATCATGGTGGTGGTTTCGTCAATGGTCCCCGGGCGCCCGGGCGGGCTCACCCTTTAATTCCCCCACCCCCTCGACAGGGTGCCTCGGCCTCCTGAAGGCGGCCAGATCTGGCCCGCATTGGTGCGGGAGGACTGGGCGTGCCGCGCGGCGCCGGGGGTGTCGGGCCTGGTAGGGTCAACGCCCAACCAACGCTGCCAGATGGCTCTTCGCCTCAGCCTCCTTTTAGCGAGACTGAGTGCGTCGAGCTCATCGAAGCGGCTGAGGCTGTCTCGTCAATAGACGAGTTGGAAGCGCTGGCGAGGCGACTTGCCACGCGTTTCCAGGCTGCGACTCCTGCTGGGCCCAGCGCCTCCGGTGCGCGAAATGCTCCCCGACGTGGGGGCGGCCGGCCGCGCTGGAGACGGGCAGCCGAGGACATGAACCCGGAGCGAGTGGCTGATCATTCGGATCAGCCTGATCCCCCGCTTCCTCCCCCCATGGATCGCGTGAGTCGTGCGACTCACATCCAGCGTCTGTATAGACAAGACCCCCGGCGCGCATTTCGCGAGGTGATGCAGGGCCCTACCGTTCAGTGTGCTGTGCCACGCGATAGAGTTCTTCATCACTTCGAGGAGGTGTATCGCCCGCGTGAGGACCCGGAAGGTCTTGTCGGGGGCTGGCCGACTGAGCCCCCTTTCCAGGACGATAACGACGCGCTGGTGTCACCCTTCAGTCAGCTGGAGGTACTCCGTCGGCTCAAGAACGCGGCTAATACCGCGCCTGGACCCGACGGTCTTACCTATCGCGACTTGCGAAGGGTTGACCCCGGTGCGTGTGTCCTGACTGCGGTCTATAACGCTTGCCGCAGGCTGGAAGCGATCCCTGAGGGTTGGAAGACTTCCAACACCGTCTTGGTGTACAAGAAAGGGGATCGGGATGACCTGAGTAATTGGCGCCCACTCGCGATGGGTTCGGTTCTCGCCAAGCTGTTCGCCGCCGTCGTGGCCGATCGTCTCACCGTATGGGCGACGCGCAACGGCCGCATCAGTCCTTCACAGAAGGGCTTCTTGAAGTACGAGGGATGTTACGAGCACTCCTTCGTGCTTCAAGAGGCCATTCAGGACGCACGTCGGACTGGAAAGAAGGTGGTGGTGGCGTGGTTGGACCTCCGAAATGCTTTCGGTTCGGTCCCCCACGTCTCCATCGCAGCCGCGCTGGAGGGAGCCCAGGTGCCTGCATCTCTCCGCCGTTTGGTGGCGAGTATGTACCGAGGGGCCACTACGAGGGTGAGAACTGCGGATGGTTTCACACCGGAGGTGAACATCCAGTCGGGTGTAAAACAAGGTTGCCTTCGATATCCAGTTTGCAGTGGAAGGAAGGAGGGAATCCTGGTCCATTGAGGAGCGTAGGTTATGTGGCAATAATTTTTAGGTTGAGCAGCAACTTGCGTCGTGTTTCTGAGTTGCGTCGCGTTGTGCTTTTAGGTAGCCTCCCCGGTGGGGCCTCCATCTCGGAGGAGGAGGAGCACGAGGAGGAGAATCGATCAGTTGCGTGCACCGGAGGAGGAGGACTTCCATGGTTGTTGGACGTTCCCACGAGACGCTGCATAGGCGAGTGCTGCGCTGTGTTAGGTTATATATATATATGTATATATGTGATTGTCTTATGCGGTGCGTAGCGTGTGGCGAGCAGCGTGCAGTGTGCATTGAATATATTGTGTGTTGTGCATTAAGTTTGAGTTTTGGGTTTATTTATTTATTTATTTGTTTGTTAATTAGTATACCACAGCTGAGTGTCGTTAAAGCTTTATTGGTAAAGAAAGGGTGGATGTATAGTTTACAGTTTAAAGGAGTGCAAGTCGGTAGAACGGAGAGTTCGCCCTAGGATTCGGTCTTTCGGCCGCTGATTTCTCTCTACTAAGAATGCCTCGGCGTTTTCCATGGGCTCTCACCCCCGCCGCCCCGGCGGCGGCGGGCCTCCGTCTGGTCCCCCTCGTCGCCGAGGTACCATGACCCGTGGAGGGCGATCCCGTCCGCGAAGATATCCTTTAGGATCGCCCAGAAATAGGGCCCCTCGGCGTCCCTAAGCATGCGACGCCTCATTTCCTCCGCGTGCGGGGGGAGGCGTCGCGTGTCCACTCCGCAGCAGCACTCCGGGGTCCGCGGCCGCGGGGGGGGCCGCCCAGGGGTCCGCGGCGACGGTCCCGGGGAGTCCGAGTCCGAAATTACGATGACGTCGTCCTCCCCGGTAATCGTCAACGCCGCCGTCGCAGTCCGGGTCTCGGCGACTAAGATGGGCTCTTCTCCGGCGCTCTCGCGCCGCTCTCCTGGGCGCCGCGGGGGCGCCGGTTCTCGGCTCCCGCCCTCGTCCCGGCGGCAGTGGTGGTGGCCCTCGGACATGGTTGCTAGGTAGGTGGGTAGTGGGTAGTTGGTAGTTGGCTTATTAGTTTATCGGTTAGGGTTAGGTCTAGATCGGTATAGGTTAATTATAGGGGACGCGTACCTGTCTTTGCTTCGTCTAGGCGAGAGAAGAGAGTGAGGTGAGTTAGGTGGATGTCGTTGTCGTGCATCGGGGGTTTGGAGGGGGGCCTCTAGGGAGAGTCACTGGTCGCTGAGACGAAGAGGTTTGCGCGTGATTTTATCACTTGCTCCTCAAAACTAGGAAGAAAAGAAAAAGAAAGAGAAAAAGAAAGGAAGAAAAGGAAAAATAGGCTCATACATACAAAGGTATGTAGTTTCATTTTATATCAGTATAATTTGTTGATCATTTTAATTTGTACAATTATTTCCCTCTGTTTTTTTTTTCCGCTATTTATATTATTACAGTCCTAGCTTATACCTGTATGTTATAATTAATGCGCAATTGTGTATCGATTTTAGTCAACTTCTTGCGATATTTGAATCCGCGTTTATAGTTCCCTATATGCTTGCGTACTTTTTCTGGAATGCGCGAGTACTTCGGTTTCGTGAAACGGGTATTGTGATTTCATAGCACCTAGTCTTTTGAGTTTGAGCAGCCTCGCTCCCTCGAAGTTCGAAGTTTTAATTCCTGTGACTCGCTGCGGCGAGAGCCGCTATGTCATCGTGTTGTGTGGATTAGGTGTCGTTTGTTTGCCTCCGCCTGGCGGTATGCAAGCGCTATGCGTCGTGCTTTTGTGTCGGGCGGCTAGCCGAGTTTCAGGGGCGGTTGCTATTTGGTGTACTCGAATTTGTTTGGGTACTTGCTCGTGGGATTGCGTGTTAAAATCTGTGGGGACTAATCACCGTGCGGCGTGTGTTGTGCGGGGCGTTAGTATTTCAATTTTAATGATAGTGTTAATGTCTTAATGTTTAATGTTTGGTGCAGCGTTTGGTGGCTGTGGTTGCGTTCGCACACTGTTAGAAGTGCTTGTGATTTCACAGCGTGGCACTGTACGGATGTGTTGGAAATTCAGACATACTTTTTGGTTTTAATAAGCAGACTTTGGATTCACTACAAGATTTTAAAATTTTAAAGTCACAAATTTCGTTTTAATTTCCTGACCCGTATTAGGAAATAAAAGAACTTGTACTCGTACTTTAATTTGACAACTATCTCTTTAATTAAGCAACGTTCACTCTGAATTCCTGATGTCGTGTTTGTATTTCATGGCAGCGTTTGGAAAAATAATACTCATATTTGGTTTTAAGCATGTATGGGGAAGGATTAAAACGTCTCTTTTGAGTTCACAATACATTGTGGTGTTTCCATAGCATCGTTGGTTCAGTTTGCGTTTACGTGACCACTGTCACGTTTCGCTTTGGAGACGGAGAGGTTTGTGCGCGATTTTTATCACTTGCTCCTCAAAACTGGGAAGAGGAAAAAGGGAATAGGCTCATACATACAAAGGTATGTAGTTTCAATTTTAGTTTTAATATCAGAATAATTTGTTGATCATCTTAATTTGCACAATTATTTCCCTCTATTTTCCGCTATTTATATTATTATAGTCCTAATTTATACTTGTATGCCGTAATTAATGCGCAATTGTGTATCGATTTTAGTCAGCTTCTTGCGATATTTGAACCCGCGTTTATAATTCCCCGTACACATGCGTACTTTTTCTGGTATACGCGAGCACTTCGGTTTCATGAAGCGGGTATTGTGATTTCATATCGCCTAGTCTTTGAGTTTCACAGTACCGAGGTGCTTCTATTTTCCCACACCGAGAGTTGTGATTTTAGAACAAGACGATTTCGGAATTCCTGACCGTTATGCATTAGTTTCACTGTACGGTCGCGTTTGTAAGAATGCTTCCATTACGTTTATTGTGACTTTCTAGTAGAGGCTTCCAGCAGTGTGTGACGTGTTGGGATTTTAGGGGGTCGCCTCCGCCTGTCATTATCTTGCATTTATTAGTCAGAGTGTGTTATGTTATGTTATTCATGCTTATGGTTGTGTTTGTACTTTAAATAATTGACAGTTGATTGTCCGATGCTACATCTCTGAGGATGGGTGGGGTTCCGTGTTCTGTATTAACAACGTTATTCTGGTAGGAGCGGTCGTATGCACCGCCTCCGCATCTAGTGACTTACTGTGGTGCGCGCGCCATCTGTGCGAGTATCATGTATACCCGGTGGCTTCCCGCCGCGGGTTGCGTGCTTCGCCTCTATGTTTAACGCAGTTGGTGCATGGTGCAGAGTTTGTCTGTATGTAGCAATTTTACTGTTTTTACTGTTAATAACTAATAATTAATAATTAGTTAGTTAGTTAGCTTAGAGGGTTGGCTGTCGTCCGGTTAATTAGGGTGTTGATGGTCGATGCCGGTGATCTGCGGGGGGTGTTTACGTTGCGTCTCTTATTTGCGTGATTTATTTACGCGGTTATTTGATTCATTTACCCGTTTTGGACGTTCCGTTTGGTTTAGTTGGTCGGAGATAGTCACCGGAGGGTTCGTGTGGGGTCAAACCGAATGCACCGCGGTCCGATTGTATGTGTTAGCTTGGGGGAAGGTTGTAGGTTATGTAATGTTATTCGCGGATCCTTGTCGGTTATTGCTGCATTGTTTGGTGCGGTGTACGGCGCGCGGAGTGTAGTGTAGAGTGCATTGCGTGTCCCGTGCTGTGTGTTGGGTTGGAGTTGGAGTTGTTTGTCATTTGACTAATTTATGTTTATATTGATATTGATATTGATATTGATATTGATATTGATATTGATATTGATATTGATATTGATATTGATATTGATATTGATATTGATATTGTTGTTGATGACGGTGTTTGATGTTTGATGCGCAGCAGCTGAATGCATGTCGGGCCGAGCATCAGTGGCCTCTGCTGGGGGCAGCCGCCTGGCTCCTCTCCTTCATCGGGTCCGGCCTGGATGCGCATGCCGCTCCTCCCATGCGGTGGTTCGCCGGTTTGCCGCCCTCGTGACAGAGAGCGCATCGCTTCGGCTCGGTGCAGGCGCTCGCCGAGTGTCCGCTGTTGCCGCAGGAGTAGCAGGAGCTGGATTTGTCTACTCCGCTGCGGCAGTTTTGTCGGACGTGGCCGAACTGCCAGCATTTGTGGCACTGCAGTGGGCGATGTTCCAGCTGCTGGATCCTTGCCGTGGTCCAGCCTATTTCTACGCTGCCTGCAGCGGCTGCCACCATCGCCTGTTTCAGCGGCATTTTCACGATCGCGGCTCCCATTCCGCGTCGTGAGTACCGGATGTCGGAGACGGTTACGTCCGCTATTTTGCAGCCCGTCAAGGTGGCCAGGGCGGAGGCTGCATCGGATTTGGTGGTGGCGATTTCGAGCCCCGTTATCCGGACTTCCCCAGTCTTGATCGGGGCGGCAACTCTGGCAGACCCTTGATACACGAGATCTAACCTGTGGGCGAGCTCTCTGGCCTTCTCATGTGCATCTTCCCCTTGTATCGTGATGAGGATGCTGCCGGTGAGAGTGCTCCTAACTCTTTTTTTAAAGATGCCTAGTTCCTCCAGCGAGATGCATCTTTTCGCCTTCTCCAACAGGCTGAGGTAGACAATCTTCGTGTCCTCGGGGCTCCTGCTCGAATCCTCGGGGGCCGTGATAGTTACCGCCGCGACGTTCCGGGATGGGATTCTTGGGCCTCCTGGTGGTGGTGGTCGTCTTGTGGCACCTTGTGGCCTCTCCTGCCAGGGGTTAGGAGAGGCGGAGCGGATGTGTCGAGTGTTGTTGTGAGTGTTTTCCCTATTGCCGGTCTTTCGCTTTCTGTTCCGGGATCTACGGGGGGCTGCAGTTTGTTCTTCCTCTGGGGAGGGGGGAGGGGTGGCGATGCGGAGGACATGGGAGGGGGGAGGAGGGAGATGATCCGGTCAGGGGTGCTTATCCTTATGTTTTTGGTGATGCGAGGATGTAGGGTGGTATCGGAGGGGGCGCGCGCCCCTTCTTGCTTGAAGGAGGGGCGGGGAATCTTTGCCGCGGGTTTATCTGAGAGTTTACCTGATGGCCTTGTTTTCCTTTTAGTTTCGGGTCGCGCTTGGTGGGGGGGGGGGAGGACGATCTCCTGCGTGCGGATGCGGAGGGGCGGTTGTGGTTCTGGCCGGAGGAGGACGCTGATTCGGGTTTCGTATGGTTTCCATCCTTGGTGAATGTCTCCTGGTGTTTTGCCAGGCTCCAGGGGTCGGAGTCCGGGCCAGAGTCCGAGTCCGATGTTGAGAAGGCCGCGTAGTCGATCCCGCCTGGGGGCCTGCGGGTGGACGTGGAGACTGCGGCTGCCGCTTTTAGCTGGGCAATTTCGGCTTTGAGGAGCTTATTCTCCCTGCTTCTTCTGATGACTTCGTGGGAAAGCTCCGCAATTCGGACCCGCAGGTAGGAGGGGTCTCCGTGATCCAGGGCCCTGTCCACAACTGCGTCTATCCCTTTTCCAAGGGCGTTGACTGCTTTTTTAATTCTGCTGTTAATTCTCCCGTTCAGGTTGGTGCTTTTGCCCCTCGCATCCTCTATGACGTTTAACCATTTGTGGAGGGTTTTCCTGGCATCTTCGGAACTCATTTGGGAGATTCCGCTGCCGGGGGCCTCCTCCTCCATGTCTGGGTCGGTGGTAAGATCCACCGGGGTGGCGACTGTTTGGGGGGGGCGGGGTGAGGGCGGTAAGTTTCTCTTTTTTCTTCTTTTGGCTTCCTTTTGATAGGGGGGGGACAGGGATTTTTTGGCTCTGGTGTTGGTGTGGAGTTGTATGAGGGGGTGGGAAGGGTATGTGGGGGGGAGAGGAGAGTGAGGGAGAGAGGAGTCCCGCCTTGGGTGCGGTTGGCATGTCGGCCAGGTTGGCGATGCTGACGTCTAGGTATTCGAAGGGGGTGGCTGGTAGGTCATTGATAGTGGCGTCCTCTAGGTCTCTGACGACTTCGATTTCGGTTTCCGTATAGTCGAGGGGGTCTGTGAGTGGATCTGCCATCGTCTTCTTTCCTTCCTCTGCTTTTGGGCTTTTAAGCTTTAAACTCTTAAACTTTAAACTTAGTGTTGACGCTTGACACTTTTTGACTTTGTTGTGCTTGCTATTTACTATAACTTACTACTTTAACTTTAAGACAAAAAAACACTTTACACTTTACACTTATATTTATCTTATGCTACTGGTTACGATTGTTTTTGTTTGCACTACACTTTTCACTTGGTTATTCACTCCCGCACTTATTCAGTATATGTACAATTATGTAAACATTGTAATATGCTATTTACTATAACTTACTACTTTAACTTTAAGACAAAAAACACTTTACACTTTACACTTATATTTATCTTATGCTACTGGTTACGATTGTTTTTGTTTGCACTACACTTTTCACTTGGTTATTCACTCCCGCACTTATTCAGTATATGTACAATTACATGTGAGAAGGGGGCGGGAAGTAGTGGGCTTCTTGATGTTCGGGTGAACGGATGACCAGAGCGGTGGGATGTCTGCTAGCGGCTGATGAGATGGCTTGGAGCGGTGATTGACAGAGGAGTACTGCTGCTTCTCTCGTTGTCTCAGGGACGAGTGACGAGTGCTCGTTGAATTGCGGTGATATAGTAGCGGTTTGTAGTGGGGGGGGGGGAGGGTTGCATTTTGAGAAGGTTTATGAGAGTGGGGTGTCTATCACTGGGTTTATGGGGGGAAAGGGGGAGGGGTTGATGGTTGGTGATTTAGAGTTTGGATTAGGATTTTCCGGCGCGCGCGATGACGTGGCTCTTGTGCGGGGCGTCTTGCATTTCGCGCGGGGGGGATTATTGATGGTCGGCTGTCTATATCGGTGCGTTTAACCGGTTAATTTGTTTAGTTTAGTTTAATCAATCTAATTTGATTTATCTGTACGGCAATGTCCCTGTTCTCTCATTTTGATTGCTAGGTTGTTAGCTTATAGTTATTATGAGTATGTCTTATGGTAGCTAGTAGTGTCATTAGTTCATTCATTAATGTAACATTCCCTGGCGAGTGGCACGGGTAACCTAGTATTATGTATTCTTTTGGCATACGTAGAGTTCGATTGGACAATTGGGTAATTAATTGAATTCTGCCCATACTTCGAAGTTCATTTCTGTTCGTCGTCCCGTGCGGTCTTTCACGAGGTACCGTAAGCGTCGGGCCGGACGCGCGGCGTCCAGCAACGCGGCTCGCCTTTGCAGTCCTAATTTCAGAATACTATCGCAGGGCGGTCCCTCCCATTTTAATTGCTTGGATTTGCGCGACGGTTGATTTACTTATTCATCGGTGTATTTGCATTCGCGCCGTCTCTCCGGCTTATATTTCTTACAAATTCTTTCTCGGGGCTTAGGCAGGTAGGGGGGGGGGGGCATGACTGGGTTCTTGCAACGCGGCGATTTCCAGCGTGCGAGGGTGGTGTTAATCCGGCTATTTGTATACGCATTTGCACTTCTGTAGTTACGCCTCCTTTTCGGGTCTTTTCATTCCATGGTTCTCGCGAATTTCGTTGAAGGTTTGGCGTGGGTAGGGGAGGTTGGGTATGGCATAGGTGCCACCTTAGATTTAGTTTGATTCTGCTTATATAAGTACTGATTTAGTTTTAGTTCGCTTTGATTTATTCTGATTTAATTCAATTCTGGTTCTGGTTCTCCTTCTTCCGATTTACCAGATTACCTGAGGGGTAAGGGGGGTCGTGTACGCGCTGCCTTATTATTACGCGGTGTTTTTTAATGCAATTAGTTATAGCGATTGTATTTCTGTGTGCATCTCTTCCGGACGGCTATTCTGTAATTCCGGGGAGAGTGAGCGTACCTGGGAAGTGACCGTTCCACGGGTGAGACCTTCCCTCGCCCAGCTCATGCCCGACCGTTGAAACGTGTACCTAAACAGCTATTCTCTAAGTGAGGAGCGGGCGATGTTCACTGAAAAAGCAAGGAGAGTGAAGGAATCACTATTCTGTAACTGCGGAAGCGCTCCCATCGCACGAAAACGGGTGAACTTACTTCTACTGGTCAAGACCGTGAGAAGCAGCCTGCTCCCCGGGAGAACGGCGACTCTAGCCTACCTACTTCTGCGCCAGCGTGCCGCAGTTTACAGTTTGTTAATTTGCGTGTTCCAACAAAGGATACACAGTGGTCCGGCGATCTAAGCAAACGCGATCATGAGTATATTAATGAGTTACATAACTGATTTGTGCGATGTAAATTTATGTCTTAGTTATAAAGATATACTGTTAAAATAAAAGACCAAAAATTAACCATATATTTATTCTACTATGATAACGTAAATGGAACATAATAAAAAAATATATTAAACTGAAACATTCATTATTAAATGATATAAAATAATTCAAAAACATACTTATATATAAGAACTTTTTCCAGAGGTGGTAATAGGAAAAGTAGTTGGAAAAAATAATTTAACAAAAAGCACATTTCCCTAATGCTTACAATAAAAGTCAAAAGCAGCTTAATAATTAAAAAAGATATAGGTATTATACTGGTACCTAGTATTATTCCAAAATATGCATCCTTGAAAACGTACACTTATAAAACGTACCTGAAACCAAGCAAATTGTTTTAAATAGAGAAAATTGATTTCGTAACAATAAGACTGCGAAACCGTAAAAATTCAATACATTAAAATAGGACAAGAATGGCATGTAAAATGTTATATAATAATCAAGGGCATGCTTCAAACTATAACTTAAACCAAAAAATGTACGTATCTGAACTTAGCATCATAGTAAGCAGTTATGAATATTATGGACTTTTGACCTATTTCAGAACCACTGTGCGATGGTCGGAATTCTGATTAACGATCCTTAGTAATTAGTATCACTGCGATATACAGGGTGTAACAGAGTAAGTGTTACAACGTGAAACTGTAGATTCCTTATGAAAGAAGAAAAATCTTTCTCGCCATCGATATACCGTATGTCCGCGATCATTTGAACCATAGGAAAATTGCGAGTTTTGCATGAGCACCCCTTTGGGACTCCTCGTCCAATAGAATCACCGGAGAAGCGTGAATGCGCATGCGTAGTCATCCGCGAGTGTGGCGTCGTCAGCAAGTTCAGATCGGTTATCGAAATAATCGATCTGAACTTGCTGACGACGCCACACTCGCGGATGACTACGCATGCGCATTCACGCTTCTCCGGTGATTCTATTGGACGAGGAGTCCCAAAGGGGTGCTCATGCAAAACTCGCAATTTTCCTATGGTTCAAATGATCGCGGACATACGGTATATGCAACACCTAGGAATAGTTGAAATAACCAGCTGTGGCATGTCCATAGCAGTACTTGAGGTACTTTGATCCATATTCTGGAGAAGCACACGATCGCTCGTGCTGGAAACTCCTTTGACGCAGCTCAGCTACCGACAGAAGCCCGATATTTTTTCTTCAATAAAATATATATAATTTGAAAGAGGTGACAGTACAAGCTATATTTTGATGCCAATATAGATATTAATTTATTTCAATTTTCAATTATTTGCAAGTGAATCATAGTTCAACGGTACCTCACCGTGGTGTATGAATACTTTTTACCCCACTGTATTTTTCGAGTGGGCAAGGATGTCGTTGCTCGTCCCTGGCCATCAAAGGAGTTATGTTGCATCGAATGACGGTTCGATTCTTTGTACCTGGATAAGCCAGGTATTAAGTTAATCCGACCGGCCATCTATTAGATTCGTCTTGTCTTCCCTTTACAAAGCTGATTTACTATTCTAAGTATAGCGGTATCTATTACAATAGGTATTGTGGGAAATGGCTTCTTCTGATGCGGTCGGTAATTACCCCTTCCCGAGCATGGTGCGGGACTGCGAGCGCACGTGCAGCCTAGATTCGCCGAAAAATACCCCGTTCCGTTTCGTAGATTCCGATCCGAGAGTAGCTATAGATTTGCGAGGTATTTCTGACTGTGATACTATTAAACGGTTCGAAGCATTGTGTCGAATTCCGTTTATCGCGAGACGGAACAGCGACCGATAGCAGAGTTAAGAGAGAATAAACTAAATGCGCTTTGAATTAGACAGGATGGTTAATACTTGACGGTAGGTTATAAATTAACAGTTTATCCGCTCATTATTCCTCGTTAGAATAGCAGTCCTAAATTAGTATAGAATATTCGAATTTACCGCTATAAAATAAAGTAACCCTTGAAGGTTATACGGGCTTTGGTGAACGAGTTATATACAGGGTGTAACAGAGTAAGTGTTACAACGTGAAACTGTAGATTCCTTGTGAAAAAAGAAAAAGATTTTTCCTCTTACAAAAATGTTCTGCGTGCTTTCGTTTTCGATATACAGGATGTCAAAGTTTTGAAAAAAAAATCGTTTTTCTTTAATCCTCGAACTATTTTTATCAGATTTGAGTGTTGACACCTAATAACAAGTAGTTCGTGGTTTAAATAAGGTAAAACGGGGTGAGTTGGCGAATGAAGTCGGCCCCTCGTTTCCATTTCTTTCCATAGAAACGAGGGGCCAACTCCATTCGCCAACTCACCCTGTTTTACCTTATATCGAAAACGACAGCCTGCAGAACATTTTTGTAAGAGGAAAAATCTTTTTCTTCTTTCATAAGGAATCTACAGTTTCACGTTGTAACACTTACTCTGTTACACCCTGTATATCGCGGTGATACTAATTACTAAGGATCGTTAATCAGAATTCCGACCATCGCACAGTGGTTCTGAAATAGGTCAAAAGTCCATATTAATTCATAACTGTTTACTATGATGCTAAGTTCAGATACGTACATTTTTTGGTTTAAGTTATAGTTTGAAGCATGCTCTTGATTATTATATAACATTTTACATGCCATTCTTGTCCCATATTTTAATGTATTTAATTTTTACGGTTTCGCAGTCTTATTGTTACGAAATCAGTTTTCTCTATTTAAAACAATTTGCTTGGTTTCAGGTACGTTTTATAAGTGTACGTTTTCAAGGATGCATATTTTGGAATAATACTAGGTACCAGTATAATACCTATATCTTTTTTAATTATTAAGCTGCTTTTGACTTTTATTGTAAGCATTAGGGAAATGTGCTTTTTGTTAAATTATTTTTTCCAACTACTTTTCCTATTACCACCTCTGGAAAAAGTTCTTATATACAAGAGTATATCTTTTTATAACTAAGACACAAATTTACATCGCACAAATCAGTTATGTAAGTCATTAATATACTCATGACCGCGTTTGCTTAGATCGCCGGACTACTGTGTATCGTTTGTTGGAACACGCTAATTAATCAACTGTAAACTGCGGCACACTGTCACAGAAGTAGATACATAGGTTAGAATCGCCGTCCCGACCAGACCGACCGAGCAGACCGATTCTCCCTGGAACTACGTTCACCCGATTTTCGTACTCCCGCAGTTAGAGAATAGCGACTAGGAGTCTCCTTACTTTTCCAGTGAACTCCGCCCACTTCTCACGGGAACAGGCTTTCACTCAGTTATAGAATAGCCGTCCTGCGCGCCTGCTGGGATTCAGCCGGATTTTAGCTTGGTTGCTTGGGAGGCGCGTAGTCCTTTGCCAGAGGCTGTCCCCGGGGATCCGCTTGTTACTATTCCGAGCATTGTACAACGTTTTGAATTGCATGGCGCGTGTGAGTACCGATTTTGTTTTCTGGTTTGAGTTTTGGTTTTAATTGTGTTTAGGGTATTTGTTCCTAATTACTTTGCGGTACGCGCTCATGTTTTGTGTAGATTCAGATCTTAGTTAGTTAGCTGGTTAGTTGGTAACTGCTAAATCTCATTTTAGCTCTAATTCTAGGTTCTAAATTCTAAATTCTAATTCTAGTTTTATTTCTCATTTACCAGATTGCCTGAGGGGAGAGAGGAGACGTGCGCCCACTGCTTTATTGTGTGCTTTGTCATTCAGTGCAACCGGATATGGCGGTTGTTGCTTCACGTGTATCTCCCGTGCGCGCCTGCTGAGATGCAACCGGGGTTTAGCTTGGTTGCTTGGAGGGCGTGAAGCCCTTTGCCAGGGGCTGTCGCTGGGGTTCCGCTTGTTACTATTCCGCGCATTGTTCAGTCTTTTGACGCGGCGGTTTCTGTCGTGCGGGGGTGGAGTTAATCCGGTTATTTGTACACGCATTTGCACTTCTGCCGTTACGTCTCTTTTTCGGTTCTTTTCGCTCTATGGTTCTCGCGAATTTTTGTAGGAGCTTTGGTGCAGGTAGGGGTGGTTGGGTCTGGCATTTGTACCATCTTAGATTCAGTTTGGTTCTGCTTGTATAAGTACTGATTTTGTTTTAATTCGCTTTGATTTATTTTGGTTTAATTCAATTCAGTTCTGATTCTGGTTCTCCTTCTTTTGATTTACCAGGTTACCTGAGGGGAAGAGGGGTCATGTACGCGCTGCCTTACTATCACGCGGTGTTATTTAGTGCATTTAATTATAGCGATTGTATTTCTGTGTGCATTTCCTCCGTGCGCCTGTTGTGATGCAACCGGATTTTAGCTTAGTTGTTTGGGAGGCGCGTAGCCCTTTGCAAGGGGCTGTCGCCAGAGATCCGCTTGTTACTATTCCGAGCGTTGTCCAACTTTTTGAGTTGCGTTGGCGTGTGTGAGTTTCGATTTTGTTTCCTGGTTTGAGTTTGGGTTTTAATTGTGATTAGGGTGTTTGTTCCTAATTACTTTGCGGTACACGCTCGTATTTTGCGTAGATTCAGATCTTAGTTGGTTAGCTGGTTAGTTGTGTTTTTGTTTGCGTTTGCTTTTATAGTTATGTTTGTGTTTGTGTTTGTATTTGTATTTGCGTGTTTGTGTTTGCCATTCTGTTTCTATTACTAGTGTGATTTATTACCGTTCTGTTTGTTTATTTATTCATTATTTATTTATTTATTTGTATTATTTTACTTATTTGTTTAATTTCTATTCTGGTATAACCTTGATGGTTCTGATTCTGGTTCTGGTACTGTTTCCGATTTGGGTTGTGGTAGATTTTGGCTAGATTCATTGTTCTTTTGGTACTTTATCGACTTAGGATCTGTTTGATTTTGTTTAATTTTGTTATTTTATTTTATTTTTATTTTATTTTATTTTTATTTTATTTTATTTAGTTCTGATTTTAATTGCAGGGGTTATAATTGCAGGGGTTAAGGGCCCGGGTTATCTTCGGCTTTAAGTTAAGTGGTAATAATGGAACACGATTATTATGGTCGGTTGGTGACGTTGATCGTGTGGAGCAATGATTGGTTGGTAGTGTTTTAACTTGCTTTTGCATTTATAGTTATCTTTGCGGTTATGTCTATGTTTGTATTTGTATTTATATTTGCATTGGCATTTGTACTTGCCTATCTGTTTTGCACCTATTATGGAATGGTTTTATTGCCATTTTGTGTTGTTACCTTTAATTTCTTTTATTTCCTTTTGTTTGATCTTCTGTCTGCTTTTGTTTGCTTTTGGGATCCGGTTTTGACGTTGATACTAACTTAAGTTCTGCTTGAATTGATAACTGTTAATTCTCATTCTGGCTCTAATTCTAGATTCTGAATTCTAAATTCTAATTCTAGTTCTGCTTCTCATTTACCGAATTGTCTAAGGAGTGAGAGAAGGCGTGCACCCACAGTATTGTTGTGTGCACTGTCATTTAGTGCATCCGGGTATGGCGGTTGTTGTTTCACGCATATCTCCCATGCGCGCCTGCTGGGATGCAACCGGAGTTTAACTTGGTTGCTTGGAGGGCGCGTAGCCCTTTGCCAGGGGCTGTCGCTGGGGTTCCGCTTGTTGCTATTCCGCGCATTGTTTGATATATTGGATTGCTTGATGTGTGTGGGCTCCGGTTTTATTTATTTTATTTTATTTCATTTCATTTCTAGTTTGGGTTTTGATTTTAGTTGTGGGTGGGGTATTTGTTCCTGGTTGCATTGCGGTTCGCGCGCTCGCATTTTATGTAGGTTCAGATCTTAATTAATTGGCTAGCTAACTGTGTTTCTATTGGTGTTTGCTTTTATGATTATGCTTATGTTTGTGTTTGTATTCGTGTTTGTGTGTTTATGCCTGCCTTTCCGTTTCTATCCCTGATGTGATTTATTACAATTTCATTTTGATTACTTACTTATTTATTTATTTGTTTGTATTATTTTATTTATCTGTTCTATTTCTACTCTGGTGCCACCTTGTTGATTCTGGTTTTGAGTCTGGTTCTGTTTCTGATTTGGATTGTGGGTGGTTTGGGCTAGGTTCATTTTTCTTTTGGTACACTATTGGCTTATCGTCTGTTTAATTTTATTTTATTTTGATTATTCTATTAAGTTAAATTAGTTCTGATTCTAGTCGCAAGACTTATATGCCCGGGTTATCCTCGACTTTAGGTTAAGTGGTTAGTACCGTAAAACGGTCTTACGGTCGATTGGTGACGTTGATTACATAGTATTATATGTTCACCTTTTGGTAAGGGTAGAGTTCAATTGGGCATTTTGGTAATGATTAAATTAGATTCTGCTGATACTACATGGTTTATTTCTGTTCGTCATTCCGTCATTCTGTGTGGTCTTTCGCGAGGGACCGTAAACGTCGACACCGTGCATGTGGCGTCCGGCAACGCGGCTCGCCTTTGTGGTTCCAGTCTCGGAGTACCGATGCAGGGCGGCCCGTCCCGTTTCGATTGCTTGGATTTGCGCGGCGGTTGATTTGCCTGTCCGTCGATATGTTTGCGTTCGCGCTGTCTCTGTTGCTTTGTTTCTTACGAATTCTTTCTGGGGCTTAGGCAGGCAAGGGGAGCGTGGCTGGGTCCTTGCGACGTGGAGTTTCCTAGTGTGGGGTTTGCTGTTATGGTGTTGGGGGGAGCGTGGGTTTTCCACGTTAGGGATCAGAGGGGAGTTGGTGATATTTCTGGGTAGGTTGGGGGTCCCGGTGCTTCGCGCGATCGGGCTGGGGTGGAGTTAATCCGGTTATTTGCCTACGCATTGCAGTTACGCCTCCTTTTCGGATCTTATCATTCCGCTGTTCTCGCGAATTTTCGCAGGAGGTTTAGCGCAGGTAGGGAGGTTGGGTCTGGCGTTGGTATCGTCTTGGGTTCCGTTTGATTTTGCTTGGGTGCTGGTTTAATTTAGTTTACTTTGATTTACCTTTAGTTTACTTTAGTTTAGTTTACTTCAGTTCTAATTCCGGTTCCCCTCCTTCTGATTAGTCAGATTACCTGAGGGGTGGGGAGGGGAGGTCGCGAACGCGCTGCCTTATTATCGTATAATGCAGATAATTATGGCGATTGTGTTTCTACGTGCATCTCCTATGCGCGCCTGCTGGGATGCAGCGAGATTTTAGCATGGCCGCGTGGAGGGCGCGCGACTCTACGTCAGGGGCTGTCGTCGGGGTTCGTTGGTTACTGTTCTACGTGTGATCCGATCCATTGGGTTGGTGGATGGTTCGGTTTTGTTTTTGATTTTGGTTTTTATTTTTATCGTATTTGTATATGCATTTGCATTTGTATTTGTCTTTCTGTTTCTGCCCTTTTTATGGTGCGATTTTGTTGCCATTTTGTGTTGTTCCTTTTATTTTCTTTCGTTTTAGTCTTTTGTCTGTTTTTGTTTCGCTTTTGGATTCCGGTTTTGGCGTTGTTGCTAGCTTAAGTTCTGTTTGATTTGACTACTACTAGATCTGTTTCTGACTCTAATTGGTTTGTCTACTACTAAATCTAACTCTAGCTCTAATTCTAAGTTCTAAATTCTAATTTCTGATTCTAGTTCTGGATCTGGTTTGCCGGGTTGCCTGAGGAGTGAGAGGGGACGTGCACCTACTGCATTATTTTCATGCAATGCCATTTAGTGCAGCCGGGTATGGTAGTTGTTGCTTCATATGTATCTCCTATGCGCGCCTGCTGAGATGCAGTCGGATTTTGGCTTGATTGTTTGGAGGGCGCGTAGCCCTTTGCCAGGGTTGTCGCCGGGGTTCCGCTTGTTACTATTCCGCGCATTGTACGACCTATCGAATTGCATTAGTGCGTGTAGGATCCGATTTTGCTTTCTAGTTTGGGTTTTGGTTTTAGTTTTAATTGTCATTGTGATTGGAGTATTTGTTCCTAATTACATTGCGGTTCGCGCTCGTATTTTATGTAGGTTCAGATCTTGGTTAACTTAGCTAGTTAGTTGTGTTTCAATTTGCGTTTGCTTTTGTAATTATGTTTATGTTTTTGTTTGTGTTTGTCTTTGTGTGTTTATGCTTGCCTTTCTGTTTCTAACCCTAGTGTGATTTATGGCCTTTTTGTTTATTTGTTTATTCATTTATTTGTATTATTTATTTATTTGTCATATTTCTACTCTGGTGCCATCTTGATAATTCTGGCTCTGGTTCTGGGTCTGTTTCGGATTTGGATTGTGGGTGGTTTTAGCTAAATTCATTGTTCGTTTGGTGCGCTGTTGGCTTAGCGTCTGTTTGATCTTATTTTATTTAAGTTATTTTATTATATTTTAGTTCTGATTCTAGTTGCAGGGATTAGAAGCCCGGGTTATCTTCGGCTTTAGATAAGTGGTTAGTACTGTAGTACAATTATTACGGTCGATTGGTGACATTGATTACAGGGTATTATATGTTCTTATTTGGGTAGGGGTAGGGTTCAATTGGGCATTTTGGTAAATGATTAAGTTAGATTCTGTTGATGCTACATGGTTTATTTCTGTTCATCATTCTGCGCCGTCTTTCGCGAGGTACCGTAGACGTCGACACCGGGCATGTGGCGTCCAGCAACGCGGCTCGCCTTTGTAATTTCGGTTTCGAAGTACCGATGCGGAGCGACCCGTCCCGTTTCAATATTGGTTGGATTTGCGAGGCGGTTGGTTTGTCTGTCCGTCGGTATGTTTGCGTTCGCACTCTCTCTGCGGCTTTTGTTTCTTGCGAATTTTCTGGGGCTTAGGCGGGCGGGGGGAGAGTGGCTGGGTCCTTGTGGCGTGGAGTTTTCTAGTATGAGATTTGCCGTTAGGATGTTGGGGGGTGCGTGGGTTTTCCACGTTAGGGATCAGAGGGGTGTTGGTGATATTTCAGGGTAAGTTGATAGGCCCCTGTGCTTCGCGCGATCTGGCTAGGGTGGAGCTAGTCGGGTTATTTGTCTACGTATTTGGAGATATGCCCCCTTTCAGGATCTTATCATTCCGTGGTTCCCGCGAGTTTTCTAAGGAGGTTTAGCGCAGGTAGGGAGGTTGGGTCTGGTGTTGATATTGTATTAGATTCCGTTTGATTCTGCTTGGGTGTTAGTTTGTTTACTTTACTTTGGTTTTTCCTTTAGTTTACTTCAGTTTAGCTTACTTCGGTTCTAATTCTGACTCTCCTTCCTCTGATTAACCAGATTCCCTGGGGGGGGGGGGGGTCGCGTACGCGCTGCCTTATTATCGTTTAGTGCAGTTAATTAATTATAGCGATTGTGTTTCTGCGTGCATCCTCTATGCGCGCCTGTTGGGATGCAGCCAGATTTTAGCATGATCGCGTGGAGGGCGGGCGGCGCGCGACTCTGTGTCAGGGGCTGCCGTCGGGTTCGTTGGTTGCTGCATTTGTATTTGTCTTTCTGTTTCTGCCCCTATTATGATGTGATTTGATTGCCATTCTGTGTTGATCTTTTATTTCCTTTTGTTTTAGTCTTTTGTCTGATTCCGATTTTGGCTTTTATGCTAGCTTAAGTTCTGTTTGATTCGAATACTACTATTTCTAGTTCTAACTCTAGTTCTAAGTTCTAAATTCTGAATTCTAATTCTAGTTCTGCTTCTAGGTTACCGGACTACCTGGGGGGAGAGGGAGACGTGCATCCACTGCATTATTTTCAAGCAGTGCCATTTAGTGCAGTCGGACATGGCAGTTGTTGTTTCGCGCGCATCTCCTATGCGCGCCTGCTGAGATGCAACCGGATTTTGGCTTGGTTGCTTGGAGGGCGCGTAGCCCTTTGCCAGGGGCTGTCGCCGGGGTTCCGCTAGTTATTGTTCCGCGCATTGTCAACATATCGAACTGTATTGGTGTGTATGAGTTCCGATTTTGTTTTCCATTTTCTATTTCCTATTTTGGGTTTTGGTTTTAATTGTGATTGTGTTTGAGGTATTTGTTCCTGATTACATTGCGGTTCGCGCTCGTATTTTATGTAGGCTCAGATCTTAGTTAATTAGCTGGTTAGTTATGTTTCTGTTCGCGTTCGCTTTTATAATTATGTTTATGTTTGTGTTTGTGTGTTTGTGCTTGCCTTTCTGTTGCAAGGTTTAACCGCCCGGGTTGTCTTCGGCTTTAGGTTAGGTGGTTAGTACTGTAATACAGTTATTGCGATCGATTGGTGGCGTTAATTGCATGGTATTATATATTCTTATTCCTATTTTGGTAGGGGTAGAGTTGGTTGGGCATTTTGGTAAGTGATTAAGTTAGATTCCACTGATACTACGTGGTTTATTTCTGTTCGTCATTCTGTGCGGTCTTTCGTGAGGTACCTTAAGCGTCGACACCGGACATGTGGCGTCCAGCAGTGCGGCTCGCCTTTGTAGCCCTAGTTTCGGGGTACCGATGCAGAGCGACCCGTCCCGTTTCAATTGCTCGGATTTGCGCGATGGTTGTTTTGCCTGTCCGTCGGTATGTTTGCGTTCGCGCTGCCTCTGCGGCTTTTGTTTCTTGCGAGTTTTCTGGGGCTTAAGCAGGCAAGGGGAGCGTGGCTGGGTCCTTGCGGCGTGGAGTTTCCTGGTATAAGGTTTGCCTTTAGGGTGTTGGGGGGTGCGTGGGTTTTGCACGTTAGGGATCAGAGGGGTGCTGGTATATTTCTGGGTAGATTGGAAGGTCCCTGCGCTTCGCGCGATCGGGCTGGGGTGGAGTTGATCGGGTTATTTGCCTGCGTCTTTGAAGTTATGCCTCCTTTTCGTGACTTGTCATTCCATGATTCCTGCGAGTTTTCTTAGGAGTTTTAGCGTATGTAGGGGGGTTGTGTCTGGTATTGATATCGTCTTAGGTTCTGTTTGATTCTACTTAGTTTAGCTTATTTAGTTTGATTCAGTTCTAGTTTTGGTTCTAGTTCTAGTTCTCTTTCTTCTTCTGGTTTATCAATTTGCCTGGGGGCGGGGGGGTCGTGTGCGCGCTGCCTTTTATTATTGTTATTGTTATTATTGTTATTATTATTATCGTGCGGTGTTATTTGATGTAGTTACTTATAGCGATTGTATTTCTGTGTGCATTTCCTATACGCGCCTGTTGGGATGCAGCCAGATTTTAACATGGTTGCGCGGAGGTCGCGCAATCCTTTGCCAGGGTTCCGCGTGATCTCTGTCGATTCCATATCAGGTGTTTTTCGGGATCTGTCGTGGAATTTTCTCGACCTTTAATGTGAGATGCCCGGTTTCCTGGGTGCCCCCGGGGTTCGCAAAATCGTTCTCCTCGTGTCAGTTGTCGGTTCGTGAAAAAGGCGCGCAGGGCGGGAGGCATCCCGCGTGAGTGTATTCGTTTATTTGCATTTGCCGTTGTGAGGTTATGTGCGCTGCCTGCGTAGTTTACTATTTTAGTTTCCTATGTTTCAGACAGTGGATTACGGCGCGCCTTACGGTATTGCGGCATACGCATTTATTCGCACGCGGGGGTTGGGTTTTATCACCGGTTTATCACCGCTTGAAATCGAGCGGTGACAGCGACAAGAACGCCCGAGTAGACGCCTTTTGCGGGTGGGTTAATCGTGGCTTGTCCATTCTGCAAAGTTTGTTAGTTGTTTTGTTATTTACTTCAGCCTGTAATCCGCCCCGTTGGTCGGAGGAGGATCGAGAAGCTTGCCGCCAGGGTCCGTGCAGCCTGTCATGTATCGACCCGGAGTCTTGTTCGAGTTCTGCACTGCGAGTTGTCTTGTGATTTATGTGCAGCATGTTTCTTATTCTATATTACCTATTAGCTGCTTGGAGAGATAGGCGAGGGGGTGGTATGCGGGTTATTTGGGGCTTTCTATTTGATTTGGTTTGCTTTTGCGTGGATGTTTTCGCAGGAGTTTATTCGTTTATTTTGTATCGCGGGGGGTGGGGTGGAGAGGCGCCGAGGTTCGGTTTCGCTTACTGGGTTTTGGGTTTAGGTGAGTGTGCTATATGGGCAGGGGGTAGCATGTTCCAGATTGGGTACTCGGTTGGGTTATTATCCATTTGTCTATTTATTTATTTATTTGTTTCCTTCCTTCCATCCTTCTTTCTTTCCTTCCTTTATTCTAGTTCTATTGCGTTCGATTAGGTTGGTATGGGTACAGGTATGATGTGGTATGCTTGTAGTTATTTAGTCTTATTGAGCGTAATTAGGTGTATTTAGGTGTATCGGTATGGGTTTTGCTGCGGTTGTTGGGTGTGGCTCGCTTACTGACTGTCTGGGGGTTATTACGGGGAGAGAGACCAATCTTTTTCTTCTTTTTTTACTTCCTTCCTTCCTTCTGCTTCGATGTTGGTTGATGTCTCCGTGTCGGTTTCCATTACCTCCCAGATTCCGTCCTCTTCGTCGTCGTCCGTGATGGTGATGGTCTCCGGGGGGGGGGGGGGGGTAGGTAGAGGAGGCAGAGGCCTGGGGGGTTGGTGAGGCCCCAAGGTGCGCGTTTATATTTCGTTGTGCGATGATTTCTTGTTCTTCTTCTGTTAGGTTCGGATTGTTCAATGGTGCACCGTCCATGTGTGTGAGCACGATTCGTCTTTCGCCAGTGATGACGCGGAGTCCGTATATTAGCGCCTCGATGATTAGGAAGCTCACTACCGAGTTGCATGCGCGGTCATTTAGCACTCGGAGGAGGCAGCGTAGCGTTCTTTCTGCTTCAAGGGCTGACACTTGTGGGTCCGGTTGCCTGTCGTTGAAGGAGGGGTCCAGGGGGGCGCCTTTGTCCTCGTTTTTGCCCTCTTTTGACATTGGGGTGGGTGTAGCTTCTTCGGGTTCGTGAGTGCGTTTCGCTGTACGGCGCTTCCAGGTGTGATCGGCGACTGGGCGTTGGTTTGTGTAGTTTAGTTGAGTTACGTTTAGGATGTGGTGTGATGTTTTCCGTTAGGTGTAGCTTGTATTAGGTTTTGTTGTACTTTACGATTTAAACTTTATAGTTTGTTCCGGTTCGAGCGTGCTGTACTGCAAGGGTTGAGGGCAGGCCGCAGAGTGTTCGAGCGGGAGGCACTTCTAATTTGGTGTTCACTTCTGTGGGTCTATGCTGGGGGGGGGGGGGAAGAGGGAGAGGGGGCGTTGGGCAGCGGGGCGGTGGGGGGATTGGGGGGGGTGGAGTCTCAAGGGTGGGTCCACTATTAGGGTGGTAGGGGTTTAGTAGGAGTGTGGTGGTGTGTGGTTTGTGCCTTTTTGTAGGCGTTGAGGCGGTTTCCGATTACTTCCTTGCGTTCGCGGGTATCTTGGCGCATGCAGTTGTACCTGGTTTTTTCCCCCTTTTCAAATTTTGATCGTTCTCTTTTTCTTTTTTAGGAGGGTTGGAGAGGGGGAGGTGGGGTTGTTGACGTCTTCTTCCTTTGGGTGGTCCGAGTGCCGCTCCTCGGGCAGTTGCAGGGGAGGTGCTCTCGAACTCCCGTAGCGAGCTGAGAGCCAGGAGCACTCTGCGGATTGCATCTGGATGGATCCTGGGGGAGTGGTGGCCGGTTGCTAGTCCTTCTATGAGGGCTCTGATGATGTCGTTCCTGACTGTGGAGGAGGCGCGGTTTTCAAGCAGCCGGAGGAGGCTGCTGAGTGCTCTCCATGCTTCCAGGGGGATGGTGGGTGTGCCTGGCGACCTTCCGCGGCTCTGCTCGTTATCCATATCCTTAGGGAGGGTTCTCGTAGAGGTGCGGAGGGCTGCGTGGAATTCACTCGACTGTCGCGATGAACCACGGTGGCTTTCTGGGAGGGAGCGGGGTGGGGGTGGGGGATTGGGTTGCGCTAGTCGTTTGGGGAGGGGGGGGGGGGTTATAATTATGCCGTAGTGCAGGAGGATTCTTTTCGCGGGGTCAAAGGGCCAAAATGAGGAGGATTTCAAGCTTCCGATTGTCTGGAGTGGTTAATTATATTTAAGCACCGAGTATTAGACATGCGTATTTATTTATGTTCGCTTATGCGATTGATTTTGATAGTTTAATAATTAATGGTTTAGACGTTTGATGAGTTTCGAGTGGGGTGGCGCTTTGACCGTATTTGACTTTATGGCATTTTACAGTTGCATTGTACTGCATTCATACAGTTTCAATTCTACTTGTGCATTTAGGGACTAACTACATGCCGACCAGCAAGTACCCATCGGAAGTATTGTTCGTGAGATTGTTTGAGTAGGTACCGGGGCCGCAGACTCCGCCGCCGGCAATCCCCCGGAGCGCAGCCCTCGAACGTACCAGTCAGTGAACGATCAAGTCTTTCACCTTCGCCGGCCGCAGTGGCGCCTGTCCCGACTAACGAAAGCATAGTGGTTACTCATTCATCCCCTGGCTCGTCCAAGGACGGCGCCCCGATAAGCAACCAGCGACAGAGTCCGCGGACACGGGTGTAGGTACATTTTAATGGCTGTCTCACATTTAATCTCGAGGCTGTTCCAATACGCACTGTCTCTTTTAACTCCAAGAGCATGTCTCACTATTACCTTACCTGTTTGTGTCCTTCAGTTTATTCATATTTAAATATGTTGGTATTTGTTCGTAAGACGGCGATCGAATGAAAGAAGGGAAAAGAAGGAAGGAAGCCATTAAACTATCCCTAGGATCATGCGTGTGTTTTTCTTTACCTTTTTCCTCCCCTTTTACACGTGAGTATGGTAGGAAATTTATTGGGACCGTTATGGGAGATTTAGAGGTTAGAGACCTCGGGTTGTAGGGAGCCTGCTCCATATAGGGGTGGTCTATTTTATTTTGTTTCCTTTTCTGGTGCATTTCCTTGTCCGCACGCCATCTGTACTAGTATCGCGCTCGCGAGTTGTCCCCCTTTTCGGGCTGCGGGTCGCGCTTCTGGGTTTAACATGGTTCATGCTTAGCGCTGGGCGTTCTGGTAGGGGTTGTTTTTAGTGCTCGATGGTTTAATTATTTTGTTGGCCGGCTGGCTGGCGGCCAGTTGTTTAATTAGTTAGGGTGTTGGTGGTGTATGATTCAAGCCGAGGTTCTGTGGGGCGGTTGTTTTGTCCGGTTGTTTGGTTTCGTTCGGTTGGTTGCTTAGGTGCGTTAGAGTGGGTTATTTATGCGCTTGCTTGGTTTGGTATATTCCTGGGCTTTCCTTTATCCTATTCATTCTGGTTTATTAACTGAGGGGAACGCTGGGAGGTGCCGGGAAGGTTGGCTTGGGGTTAATTTGGGAGTGCGCTGTCTGGCAGGATATGTGAGTGCGACTTTTGTTATAGGTTATGTCATTCGTGGAGCCTTGTTGGCTGTTGTTTGGCTGTTTATGTTGTTTATGTACTGCTTGGTGCAGGGCGGATCATGCACTGTGAATGCTGTATTGTGCGTGGTATTGGCGTTTGTTGTGTTTTTTTATTTATTATATATTTTTACTTTATATTTACATGACTGATTTTTGTTTGGTTTTAGGGCGATGGGCTATTGCGGGGGTAGTTTCCAAGTCTGCAGAGGAGAGGGGGGGGGGGAGGTCCTGGTTTATTGAGGGCTGTATGTTATGTAGGTGATTTCTGGGTTTAGTTGGGGTACGCGTTGTGTTTCTGGCTAGTAAGGTGTTGCGTTGTGTTGTGTTTTAGGTAAATGGCCGTCTCGGTGTGGTTTCCCACCGCAGAGGAGGGGAAGCTTGGAGAGGAGAGTCAATCGGCTGTGCATGCCGGGGAGGAGAGTTCCTGTGGGTATTTGACGCATCGATGGAATGCTGTACGAGGCGGGTGCGGCGTTATGTTACCTTGAGTGTGTTGAGTGTCTGTTTGCTTACTGTATTCCAGCGTTTGATGGGGTATATTGCCTGTTGTGTGTTTTAGGGTATGGTGCGTGCGGTGTTTGCCGGGTGTCGTTCCGGAGTGGCTGTACGGTTAGAGAGTGAGGGACATCGGTTTTCGGGGGGGGGGCAGTGGCTAGGAGAGTTGGTTGCCCAGCCTATTTCTATTTGTGGATTGAGTATGGTGCGAGAAGTTGTGCGCGTGTGGTTACGCTGTTTGTGCTAGGAGGAGCGGGTTTGAGGGTCGGGGGAGGGGGGATTGAAACGTCTAGGTTGAGAGGTCTTACGTTGCTTGTCACTGCTAATGCTGCGCGCCGTGTGGGCTCTACGTGTGCAGCGGGAGTGAGTTGGTTGGTGAATTAATAGCGAGCAGGTGGGGTTAATTAATCTTTTAACTGCGCGCTTAATTGAGGGATTACCGTTACTTTCTGTTGGAGGAGTATGCAGCGGGAATTTCCGCCGCGTACGGTGTGCGGTGTACTGTAGCGAGATTGTGCGTTGGTGTTTGCTTATGATTCGTTGTGTGTTATCGCTAAGGGTTGTGGTTGCTGCTCGGCGGGCTTGTTTTATGTGCGGGGGTGTTTACCCAGGTGCGATTTCAGCGTGATTGCTCTCTTTCAGCTAGTGGGTTTGAGTTGTTTATTATACTGTTGGGTTGGTTTTACGCTGTGTCGCCGGGCGCTGGGGGTGTGAGTGCATTGGCTCTTTTTGACTGGTTTTATAGCTTTGTGTTTTTGTGCCTTTATGTTTTAATGTTTGTATGTTTCCGTGCTTTGTGTAGAGTTAAAGGTTTTTGGAGGTTATAGGGGCCTGTATTGTAGGAGTGGTTTGTTTAATTCCCTTTTCTAGTGTCTTTCCTTGGTCGCGCGCCATCTGTTCGAGTACCGCTCTGTGGGGCGGTTGATTTCGGGGTTGTTTGGTTCCGTTTTTGGGTTAGTTGCTTAGGTGCGTCTCGTTAGAGTGGTTATTTATGAGTTTGCTTGGTTGCTATATTCATGAGCTTTCCTTTATATTATTTTGGTTTGTTTTTCCTTTATATTATTTAGTCTGATTTGTTTTACCTAGGGAGGACGCTGGGAGGTGTCGGGAGGTTTGGCCGGGGCTGATTTGGCGCTACGCTCTCTGGCTGTGTGTGAGAGTGTGGGTTTTTATAGGTTATGTTATTCGTGGTACCTTGTTGGTTGTTGTTTAACTATTTGTGGCGTTTATGCGTTGTTTGTGTGGAGCGTAGTGCGCAGAGCGTAGTGTTTTAGGGCGCGGTGTGCACGGTGTATGACAGGTGCAGCTCCCAGTGCTATACGAGGAGGGTCTATACTGGGATTACTCGGGCTTTCTTAGCTTGTTATCTGTGGGATTTGTGTGCCGCTGTGCAGTGGTCGTGGCATTTGGCCGGATAGGCAGCGGCGTCTCTCCCTTTGCTTTTCACCTTTCAGGTTCTCTTTCGCGTTCGGCGTTTTCCTTCTTGGACATTACTACCGAGGCGAATTGTCTTACCGCATCCCAGTTTTCTTCCGATTCCAACATCTTTGGGATGACTGCTTTTAAAGTGAGATCTTCTCCTATTTGCGCTCGGAGGATGATTCGTTCCTCCTCCCACGCTGGGCAGTGTTGCATGGTATGTGCCGCGTCGTCTACCTCTTCGGGGCAGTGGTGGCAGCCCGGGGATGGCTCCTTTTGTATTCTGTGGAGGTAGGCTCCGAAACAACCGTGTCCGGTAATTAATTGCGTTAGGTGGAAACTAAGCCGGCCGAATTTGCGGTCCAGCCATTTCCTGAAGTCTGGTAGGAGGGCTTCTCGTACCGCCTGGCTAGGGTGGCCTTCCTCGTTAAGGAGTTCCATCCATTTCATGGTCGTTTCCTCTCTTGCCATCTTCCAGATCTCTTGCCGAGTGCTTGTAGCTGGGTTCTCTGGGTTTTCGATGGCTTTGTATCGTTGGTATACCCGGCTATACTTTCCTGCAAGTAAGTTGATTGGTGTGATTTTTGCTAGCGCGAGGGCCGCGTCCAGGGATACCGTCCTGTATGCCCTTATCACTCTTAGCGCTATCCTTCTTTGCAGGGCAAGGAGGCGATTCCGGCTGTCTGACTGCGATTGCAGCTTGTCGTTCCATATCGGGGAGCCGTAGAGCACCACGGAGTGTATTACATTGGCATATAGTCGGCGCTTTGCTTCTCCGGGGCCTCTGAGGTTCGGTAGGATTCCCCAGAGGGCCCTTATGACTTTGTCCGCCTTCTCTCTGGCGTTGCTAAAGTGCGGACGGAAGGAGAGGGTTCTATCGAATGTTTTCGAATAACGAATGTTCTATCGAAAAACAACCTCGCTTTCGAACCCGTACTTCGTGCCCTTGCATCCTCGGAGGCGGGGTACGATTTGCGCGGGACGAGGTTGAACACTCTGGCGTATGCGGACGACCTTGCGCTGGTTGCCAGCGACCCCGCCGGGATGCGACTCCTCCTGTCCGCAGCGGAGAGGGCAGCACAGCGGATTGGCCTGCACTTTAACCCGGCCAAATGTGCCACTCTGCATATGAACTGCAGAAGAGGGCGCCGGGTGCTGCCGACTGTGTTCCCTCTCCAAGGAGAGCCCGTTCGCGCGTTATCGGACCGCGACGAGTACCCCCACTTGGCTACGCCCACCGGTGCCAACGTGAGCCAGACCCCTATAAAGGCGCTCGTTGACATCGTTGAGTGCCTCAAGGCGATTGATGCCTCGTTGCTCGCCCCTTGGCAGAAGTTCGACGCGGTAGCCAAGTTTGTGCTGCCGCGTATGGACTTCGGGCTAAGGGGAATGAGGATGGAGAAAGGGCCACTCGGTGAAGTCGACCGCCAACTGAAAAGGCTGGCTAAAGGCTGGTTCCATCTCCCTCAGCGCGCGAGCGCGGAGGTGGTCTTCCTGCCTCCATCTATGGGGGGAGGAGGGCTACTTCCGCTAGCTGATCTTGCGGATGCGCTCACCATCGCACACGCCTTCAGAATGCTGACGGCGGAGGATGGGGTGGTGAGAACAATCGCGAGTAGCGGGTTGAGGGCGGCGGTCAGGAAGCGGCTCGGCCGAGAGCCGTGCATGGATGACGTGGCGGAATACCTGTCCGGTTCGCTGGAGGGGGATTTCGCCAGGCACGGGGGGGAAGTTAAGTCCCTCTGGACCTCGGCACGTGATGCCGCCCGGAGGCAGTCAACGAAGCTCGGCGTGCGTTGGACGTGGTCTGACGAACGTGAGGAGCTGGCGATCGTGTTGCGAGCGACTCGTGACCGATCGACCATCGTACCACCAGCCGCACGCTCGCAGATAGTGCACCGGATGAGGGTTGCACTGGTCGAGTACTACCGCGGAACCTTGCTGGCGAAGCGGGACCAGGGTAAGGTCCACGAGGTGTCGGGACGGGCGAAGTGGTCTAACCATTTCCTCCGGACTGGCGGCTTTACGCGTTTTGCCGACTGGCGTTTCGTTCATCGAGCGCGTCTCAATGTCTTGCCTCTGAACGGAGCTAGGCCTTGGGAGGCGAACGATAAACGATGCCGGCGGTGCGGGAGCGCCCTCGAGACACTACCCCATGTGCTCGGACATTGCACTCCTCACTCCAACGCAATTCAGCGTCGGCACGATGCGATTGTCGATCGGATCGTTAAGGCACAGCAACTGCCTGGTGTCGTGACCACGAACCGCCCTGTGGCAGGGGTGGTTGGGGAGTTGGCCCAACTTCGGCCGGATATAGTTATCCGGGACGACCGAGCACGTACCATCACCATCTTGGACGTGACGGTGCCCTTCGAGAACCGTCTGCAGGCTTGGGATGAGGCCAGAGCGCGGAAATACGCCAAGTACGCGCCCCTGGCGGACCAGCTGCAGGCGCAAGGGTACCGAGTTGTGGTTGACGCCTTTATCGTGGGTGCCCTCGGGTCGTGGTACTGGGGCAATGAGAAAGTGTTGAGATGGCTACGAATATCTTCGTGGTATGCGTCGATGATGCGCCGACTCATTGTCTCGGACACGATCCGATGGTCCCGCGATATATACGTGGAACATCTCACCGGCGCTAGGCAGTATGCACCGCTCGAGCCCGATAATAATGTTTAATATTTTTCCCTCCTGCCTTGGTCAGTGGATGAGGTGGCATTCGTTGTATTAGGTGCCGGCGTCCCTGCATCATCTTCATATCATTCTCTCAATTATTGTACATATTATCATCCATCCTACTCATGTCATTCACCACCATTGCCTGATACGCCGGCAACCTAGGATATAACTGGATTATTGCTAACTTATGTACTATATACTTACCGCTTATCTCTCACTATTATCTACTCACTTATATTGCTACTATGTGATACTGGGCCACCCATCCTGCCTCATTAAGTATTATTACTACCTTAAGCTAATCGAGTACCTATGGTCTTACGGCTACTTAAACTATACAAATATTACTATATGCTCGATATTTCTATGAATTACTTACTTAGTTAATTAGGATATGTGTTGCCCACCGCATTGTGATATTGTCTTGTGCTGTCCATGTGATGTCCTGTCCTGTCCTTGTTCTGTGCGGTGGAGCTGGTACCCCTTGGCCGGCCGGCCTCGGTCCGTTGAAAGATGGATCGGGGGATGGCTGGTCATGGGGTGCCGCTGGATTTCTGTTGGTGCCGTCCTGTCCTTGTCCCGCAGATATGGCGTCACATCCCCTGCCTGCTGCAAATGCGGCGGGGGATCATCAGTATAATGTTTTAAGGGTCCGTCAACACAAATAAATCGATGTTGTAGGAGGGGTAATATGTACAGAGCGCGAATAAACTAGGAACTAAGGTTTATTCGTGATCTGGAATACAAAATGGTAGCGTAAGCGTGTGGAAAGAGAAGATCCCAGGAGGGATCGAGCTCGGAGAAGCGTCGGAGGGGGCTGCCGGTCGGGCAGCTCGTAGGCGGTGCGGGTCGTCCTCAGGAACGGCTGCGTCGGTCCTGGCGTGCCGGGGGCTGCTCGCGTCCCGGGAATCGTCGTCAGGCCGGAGGCGAAGGTAACTCGTCCGCGTAGAGGGTCGCCGGGTAGGCGAGGCGACATGAGAACGTCGGCTGGAGCGGCGAGGACGCTAGGGTGTTCGTGGAGCGAAAACTGCCGCTAGCGAACCTCAAGCCGGGACGGCGTAGGGCCGTCAGAGATCTGCGCGCGAGAGGGTGTTCGCTGAGCGAAGACTTCCCTCTCGGTTGCTCGAGAGTCGATCGGTGAACCACGAGAGCTGCGATGTTCGCTGAGCGAAAACTGTCGCCGCTCGTGTGGAGGCCGTTCGACTACTAGGGTGTTCGCTGAGCGAAAACTTCCCTAGGGCGTTCGACTGAGACTTCCGAGGGATAGTGGTGTTCGCTGAGCGAAAACTTCCACTACCGTGACTCGAGATGGTCTGCCGGCGATGGCTCGCCGGCCGTCTAATATACCCCGTTTGCGGACCTTGCCGAAAGCCCGCTGATGACCGATGACCGTTAGGTCCTCGGATGACGCGTCCTAACTACCTGCGCGTCCCTTATGACGCGCTCGGGGCTGTCTCCAACCCTTGAATCGTCGGCAGGCTAACGCATGCCGACTCGGCTGCGATCCACGCGTTACAATGTTCTTTTAAAACGACGGGCCCCCAATAGTGGGGGGTGGGTAATTAGCCACCCCCCTTATATTTGTATCAATATTTATATATAATTTTGTACTTGTTTTGTTTTTATGTGGCGCCTGCGCCATTTATATTACCCCCGGGGGAGCATTGTTCCTCCGGGGGAACACATTTTTATTGATAATTTTAATAATTTTCAATAAATGGCGTTTATCTGTTCTTATCAGCTTAATATCTGATACGATTCCCATTGGGAATCCAGTATATTAAACTGATTTTTGGAGGTGGGTGAGGTGACGGGAGCTCGCTCCGGCCTTGCCGCGGGTTGGCCTGGTATTGCAGTACCTCCAGGACTGGCCCAATTATCCTTTGCAATTTTAATTCCTCCCTTTAATAAGGTGTGAGGAACGGCAAGGCCATCCACCTTTACCAAAAATCAGTTTTCCATACCTTGTCCCTGCCGCGACCGATTTTACCGGCGTCGCGGTATTCTTCTACAGTGCTACCTTTTGGACTTAGAATTATTCCGGGCTCTTTACACCCGTTTGAATTTTAACTTAGACTTAGTTTTATTTCTAGTCATTCCTCCTGAGAGCCTTTACACTCTCCGGAGGAATTTTAAAGTCTTACGCTCTCGGTCGGGAAGCGACTAGTTTAAGTTTTATTTTTCTGTGTTAAGTGTTAGAGTTTAAGTTCAGTGTCGCGCGGTGTGTAGTGTCGGTAACTGCGTGCAGTGTCGTAATTTATTTTGTGCTGTCCCTCTGTGTGCCGCGCAGAGAGTTCGCGAGTGCGGAGTGTTCGCGGATAACCCCCTTGGAGGCGCTACCGGAGGACGCAGTCGTCGTCCCAACGTTAAGTGGTCGGAGGTAGGTAGAGTGTTCTTTCCCCCTCCTTATCGTCCAACTCCCTTTCCTCAATCGAGCTCCTTACCGGTAACGGGAGGGAGTAATCGAGGGAGGAATCGGTTTTAACCCCTTTGAATTTCCCGGTTCCCTTCCATCGGCCCCCACTCGCCTGCCGGCGAGCTTTGCTCTAAGGCATCCGAGTGTCGGCTGCTGTAAGGCGACCTAACCCTACCTGACATCCTTTCTAACCTCCCCCGGTGACAGGCGCTCTGCTGCGCGCGTCGCTCCTAGGAGCGATCCCTGCGGCTAAGTGCCCATCGGAGTCCCTAACCTCTTTGCACGGGTGGTGACAGCTGTCATCGTGCGAGCCACTCCTAGAAGTGACTTCCGCGCGTCAGTTGCCGCCATCTTCCTTATCCCCTCTAGTGCGAGGAGTTAGTCGGTTTGTGGCGGGAAACTGTCACGCCGCCTGGCGAATCCCCTAGGATACCCTCTCCTAGTTAGTTTAACTTAACCGTCGGTTAAGTTCCCGTTTAACGAACTCCGACCACTGCGAGATGACGACACCACCACGCGTTCCTCTGAGGATCGAGGTACCTCTACCGGAGGTATTTCGATGCCCGGTCTGCTACGGCGGAACGAGCATGATTCGCTCCAAGGGGAGTTTTAAAGGGAACGCGGAGCTGTCAAAGCACCTGGCCCTTATGGCCAGGAATAATGAGCCGGCTCATGCGGGGCTTTACATAGAATATGCGTGCTCGCAGTGCTCCTTTGTCGGAAAGGGCAGGTATGCCCTTAAAGACGTTAAGGCGCACTTCGAGCGATCGCATCCCCGTTCGACAGCTCCCACCCAATCGACAGCCAGCACATCTGGTGAAAATACTTCCGCCCCCGCGAGCTCTCGACCCGCGACTACCACGCGTAGCGCGGGAGTAAGAACCTTAAGAGCGGCGATAAGTGCGACGGCGACGACGACGGGCTCGACGAGGACACCACCATCGACCTCGGCCACGACGACCACCACCGTGGCAGCCTCCATCGCAACAACCAGGAGGATGGGAGGACCAGCGACCCGGATGACGCTGACCTTCGGGCCGACGCGGCAGGTTCCAGCCACCCAACACCTTGTGCGGACTGCCGGGGCGACGGGAGTCACCGTCCCCCTACGACCCTCGCCATCTACATCTTCGAGCGGTGGTCCCACTAGAGCGTCGACCCAGAGGCCAAACATCCGAGGAGCCAATACCATGCGGAGCGCGCTCGGGGGAACGCGGACATCTAGTTCCCCCCGCCCCGGTCCATCAACATCTTCTGGACGGGGCTCAACTCCACCTCCTCGACGGAGTGGAAGCGGTGCAACGATCACCTCTGCGCCGACTTCCACCCGTCCCTCGCAGACTACCACCACGCGAGGAGTGACGACCAGGCGAGGACGTGCGACCAGCGCCCCGCCTGTGTCCCCAAGAGTCACGAGGAGCAAGGCAAGGAGAACAAGAGCGGCAACCGAGGATCGGTCTCCCGAACGTCCGAGGCAGCAGTTCCGGCGATCACCACCGGTCACCGCTGGGACGACTTTCGCGGACGTCGTTGCAACTCCCCCCACGCCCGTCGTCGCCCCCGTCGCCAGCGAGGGAGCAACAGCGCCGGTAACAACGACAGTGCCAACCCTGGAGCAGCAGCGGCAGGAGATCCGCCAACGGCTACAGCTGCTACAGGGAAGGCAGCCCTTCGTCGTCCTCGAAAGGATTCCGGACCTTCCGACGACCCCGCCCAGCGACATCATAGTGCCCACCTCAAGTCCGGTAACCACAATCACCGCCACTACCATTACCACCTCGGTATGTGGTGGGCCGATCTGCTCGACGGCCGTCCATCCAGGGAGGAGATCACCCCCTCGGACACCACCAAGGATCGAGGACGTGATTGTGGAGGACGAAGAGGAAGTACCGGACGAGGCGCCTGCAGTAACATCCGATGCAGGTGCCGGGAGCGAGGAAGAGGAGGTGAGAGAGATCCCCGCCAGTCGCCTCAGCGACGGAGCTGTCACCCTCTCCGTCGCGGGACGACCAAGGGTCTTAAGATCTGGTCGTCCCAGGCGATCCGTAATAATATCGAGCGGATCGTCGTCGTCGTCGTCGAGCGACGACGAGGTGTTCTGGTGGAACACCTCTTTTCCTGTCACACCTGCTCCCCCGGAGGTGGAGGTCTTACCGCACACGCCAGAACTAGAGGCGGTAAGACGAAGATATTCGGCGACCCGTGAGTATCTCGCAGGGGTCGTCGAGTACCACGCGGGAAGTCGGGAGGTCCCGGATGATGAGGAGGAGGAGATCCGGAGGAGAGTTCGGGCGGAGGCAGCTGCGAGGCCATCGCCCCCACCACCAGCGGCCCGATCAACACCAGCAGCTGCTGCGAGGACGGCGAGGACGGCAACGACCGCGACGCAAACGACGCCGACCATCGCAGCGTCGACATCGGCCTCAGCGGGTCTGGAGCGCCGACCTGACGCGCCACCGCGCGACACCCGAGGAAGGACTGAGGTAGGAGGGCTTCGCGGATTCAATTCATTGCGCCGCGGCCGGACTGCACCGTTTCAGCGTCCGGTAAGTCCCTCGCAACGCGATCACGGTGGTGGTTTCGTCGATGTTCCTTTAGTTCCCCCACCCCCTCGACAGGGTGCCTCGGCCACCCGAAGGCGGCCAGATCCGGCCCGTATTGGTGCGGGAGGACTGGGCGTGCCGCGCGGCGCCGGAGGTGTCGGGCCTGGTAGGGTCAACGCCCAGCCAACGCTGCCAGATGGCTCTGCGCCTCAGCCTCCTTTTAGCGAGACTGAGTGCGTCGAGCTCATCGAAGCGGCTGAGGCTGTCTCGTCAATAGACGAGTTGGAAGCGCTGGCAAGGCGACTTGCCACGCGTTTTCAGACTGCGACTCCTGCTTGACCCGGCGCCTCCGGTGCGCGAAATGCTCCCCGTCGTGGGGGCGGTCGGCCGCGCCGGGGGCGAGCAGCCGAGGATACGAACCCGGAGCGAGTGGCTGGTCATTCGGATCAACCTGATCCCCCGCTTCCTCCCCCCATGGATCGCGTGAGTCGTGCAACTCACATCCAGCGTCTATACAGACAGGACCCCCGGCGTGCATTTCGCGAGGTGATGCAGGGCCCTACCGTTCAGTGTGCTGTGCCACGCGAAAGGGTTCTTCATCACTTCGAGGAAGTGTATCGCCGGCGTGAGGACCCGGAAGGTCTTGTCGGGGGCTGGCCGACTGAGCCCCCTTTGCAGGACGATAACGACGCGCTGGTGTCACCCTTCAGTCAGCTGGAGGTACTACGTCGGCTCAAGAACGCGGCTAATACCGCGCCTGGACCCGACGGTCTTACCTATCGCGACTTGCGAAGGGTTGACCCCGGTGCGTGTGTCCTGACTGCGGTGTACAACGCCTGCCGCAGGCTGGAAGCGATCCCTGAGGGTTGGAAGACTTCCAACACCGTCTTGGTGTACAAGAAAGGGGATCAGGACGATCTGAGTAATTGGCGCCCACTCGCGATGGGTTCGGTTCTCGCCAAGCTGTTCGCCGCCGTCGTGGCTGATCGTCTCACCGTATGGGCGACGCGCAACGGCCGCATCAGTCCTTCACAGAAGGGCTTCCTGAAGTACGAGGGATGCTATGAGCATTCCTTCGTGCTTCAGGAGGCCATTCAGGACGCACGTCGGACTGGAAAGGAGGTAGTGGTGGCGTGGTTGGACCTCCGAAATGATTTCGGTTCGGTCCCCCATGTCTCCATTGCAGCCGCGCTGGAGGGTGCCCAGGTGCCTGCATCTCTCCGCCGTTTGGTGGCGAGCATGTACCGAGGGGCCACGACGAGGGTGAGAACTGCGGATGGCTACACCTCGGAGGTGAACATCCAGTCGGGTGTAAAACAAGGTTGCCCGTTGAGCCCCATAGTGTTCAACCTCGCTCTCGAGCCCGTACTTCGTTCCCTTGCATCCTCGGATGCGGGGTACGATTTGCGCGGGACGAGATTGAACACTCTGGCGTACGCGGACGACCTTGCGCTGGTCGCCAGCGACCCCGCCGGGATGCGACTCCTCCTGTCCGCAGCGGAGAGGGCAGCACAGCGGATTGGCCTGCACTTTAACCCGGCTAAATGTGCCACTCTGCATATGAACTGCAGAAGAGGGCGCCGGGTGCTGCCGACTGTGTTCCCTCTCCAACGAGAGCCCGTTCGCGCGTTATCGGACCGCGACGAGTACCCCCACTTGGGTACGCCCACCGGTGCCAACGTGAGCCAGACCCCTATAAAGGCGCTCGTTGACATCGTTGAGTGCCTCAAGGCGATCGATGCCTCGTTGCTCGCCCCTTGGCAGAAGTTCGACGCGGTAGCCAAGTTTGTGCTGCCGCGTATGGACTTCGGTCTAAGGGGAATGAGGATGGAGAAGGGGCCACTCGGTGAAGTCGACCGCCAACTGAAAAGACTGGCCAAAGGCTGGTTCCATCTCCCTCAGCGCGCGAGCGCGGAGGTGGTCTCCCTTCCTCCATCTATGGGGGGAGGAGGGCTACTCCCGCTAACTGACCTCGCGGATGCGCTCACCATCGCACACGCCTTCAGAATGCTGACGGCGGAGGATGAGGTGGTGAGAGCAATCGCGAACAGCGGGCTGAGGGCGGCGGCCAGGAAGCGGCTCGGCCAGAGCCGTGCATGGATGACGTGGCGGAATACCTTTCCGGTTCGCTGGAGGGGGATTTCGCCAGGCACGAGGGAGACGTTAAGTCCCTCTGGACCTCGGAACGTGACGCCGCCCGGAGGCAGGCAACGAAGCTCGGCGTGCGTTGGACGTGGTCTGGCGAACGTGAGGAGCTGGCGATCGTGTTGCGAGCGACTCGTGACCGATCGACAATCGTACCACCAGCCGCACGCTCGCAGATAGTGCACCGGATGAGGGTTGCACTGGTCGAGTACTACCGTGGAACCTTGCTGGCGAAGCGGGACCAGGGTAAGGTCCACGAGGTGTCGGGGCGGTCGAAGTGGTGCAACCATTTCCTCCGGACCGGCGGCTTTACGCGATTTGCCGACTGGCGTTTCGTTCATCGAGCGCGTCTCAATGTCTTGCCTCTTAACGGAGCTAGGCCTTGGGAAGCGAACGATAAACGATGCCGGCGGTGCGGGAGCGCTCTCGAGACACTGCCCCATGTGCTCGGACATTGCACTCCTCACTCCAACGCAATTCAGCGTCGGCACGATGCGATTGTCGATCGGATCGTAAAAGCACAGCAACTACCTGGCGTCGTGACCACGAACCGCCCTGTGGCAGGGGTGGTTGGGGAGTTGGCACAACTTCGGCCGGATATAGTTATCCGGGATGACCGAGCACGTACAATCACCATCTTGGACGTGACGGTGCCCTTTGAGAACCGTCTGCAGGCTTGGGATGAGGCCAGAGCGCGGAAATACGCCAAGTACGCGCCTCTGGCGGACCAGCTGCAGGCGCAAGGGTACCGAGTTGTGGTCGACGCCTTTATCGTGGGTGCCCTCGGGTCGTGGTACTGGGGCAATGAGAAAGTGTTGAGATGGCTACGAATATCTTCGTGGTACGCGTCGATGATGCGCCGACTCATTGTCTCGGACAAGATTCGATGGTCCCGCGATATTTACGTGGAACATCTCACTGGCGCTAGGCAGTATGCACCGCTAGATATTGAAATCGAAAATAATAATGAGTATTAGTGTCCCTCCTGCCTTCGTCCTGGGAAGGTTTTGGCATTGCACTTATAATTACATGGGTAACAGTGCTCCTCTCGTCACAGTCATTCCATTCGCTCGCCTATTGTAAATATGATCACCCATTTCGTTTACCTCACCCATTGTCATCTATCGTTGCACTGAGTACCCTATTGCTATCTTGAACTTAAATAACTTAATTGGTCACGCCCTTAATGTAATATCTATCTAGTTATTTATCTATATACCTATCTATTCTAAACTATGGAGATGCCACCTTCCCACCCTCATAAAATAAAATAAAATTGGCATTGATTATATCTACATTAGATTATATTTGAATTATTACTTTTACTTCTATTTAAGTGTTAGGAACTGTGGTACTATTATTATGAACTAAACTAAATTAATCTAAATAGCTTACTTATGTAACAGTACCTACCTGATTATGTGTTGCCCACCGCACCGTGTTTTGTCTTGTGTTGTCCCAGTGCTGTCCTGTCTGTCCTTGTTGTGTGGTGGAGCTGGTACCTCTGGGCCGGCCGGCCTCGGTCCATTGAGAAATGGATCGGGTGATGGCTGGTCACGGGGTGCCGCTGGATTTCTGTTGGTGTCGTCCTGTCCTTGTCCCACAGATATGGCGTCACATCCCCCGACGGCAGTAAAGGCGGCGGGGGATCATTGGTATATATATTGTAAGGGCTCGTCAGCATTAATAAATCTATATCCTATAATGACGGGCCCCCAATAGTGGGGGGTGGGTAACTAGCCGCCCCCCTTATATTTGTATCTATACTTATATCTGATTATGTATTTGTTTTGTGTGGCGCCTGCGCCATTTATATTACCCCCGGGGGAGCATTGTTCCTCCGAGGGGAACACATTTTTATTGTAAATTTTTAATAATTTTCAATAAATGGCGTTTATCTGTTCTTATCAGCTTAATATCTGATACGATTCCCATTGGGAATCCAGTATATTAAACTGATTTTTGGAGGTGGGTGAGGTGACGGGAGCTCGCTCCGGCCTTGCCGCGGGTTGGCCTGGTATTGCAGTACCTCCAGGACTGGCCCAATTATCCTTTGCAATTTTAATTCCTCCCTTTAATAAGGTTTGAGGAACGGCAAGGCCATCCACCTTTACCAAAAATCAGTTTTCCATACCTTGTCCCTGCCGCGACCGATTTTACCGGTGTCGCGGTACTCTTTTACAGTTTAGGACTTATAATTATTCCGGGCTTTTTACACCCGTTTGAGTTATATATTAGGACTTAGTTTTATTCTAGTCTTTCCTCCTGAGAGCCTTTACACTCTCCGGAGGAATTTTAACTTTGATTTTAATTCTCGCGACTTTTATCTTACGCTCGGTCGGGAAGCGATTAGTCTAAGTTTTATTTCTGTGTTACGTGTTAATTTATTAAGTTCAGTGTCGCGCGGTGTGTATTGTCTTTAACTGCGTGCAGTGTCGTAATTTATTTTGTGCTGTCCCTCTGTGTGCCGCGCAGAGAGTTCGCGAGTGCGGATTGTTCGCGAATAACCCCCTTGGAGGCGCTACCGGAGGACGCAGTCGTCATCCCAACGTTAAGTGGTCGGAGGTAAGTAGAGTGTTCTTTCCCCCTCCTTATCGTCCAACTCCCTTTCCTCAATCGAGCTCCTTATCGGTAACGGGAGGGAGTAATCGAGGGAGGAATCGGTTTTAACCCTTTTAAATTTCCCGGTTCCCTTCCATCAGCCCCCACTCGCCTGCCAGCGAGCTTTGGCTCTGAGGCATCCGAGTGTCGGTTGCTGTAAGGCGACCTAACCCTACCTGACATTTCCCTTCTAACCTCCCCCGGTGACAGGCGCTCTGCTGCGCGCGTCGCTCTTAGGAGCGATCCCCGCGGCTAAGTGCCCATCGGAGTCCCTAACCTCTTTGCACGGGTGGTGACAGCTGTCATCGTGCGAGCCACTCTGAGGAGTGACTCCCGCGCGTCAGTTGCCGCCATCTTCCCTATCCCCTCTAGTGTGAGGAGTTAGTCGGTGTGTGGCGGGAAACCGTCACGCCGCCTGGCGAATCCCGTAGGGTACCCTCTCCTAGTTAGTTTAACTTAACCGTCGGTTAAGTTCCCGTTTAGTGTACTCCGACCACTGCGAGATGGCGACACAACCACACGTCCCTCTGAGGATCGAGGTACCTCTACCGGAGGTATTTCGATGCCCTGTCTGCTATGGCGGTACGGGCCTAATTCGCTCCAAGGGGAGTTTTAAAGGGAACGCGGAGCTGTCAAAGCACCTGGCCCTTATGGCCAGGAATAATGAGCCGGCTCATGCGGGGTTATATATTGAGTATGCGTGCTTGCAGTGCTCCTTCGTCGGAAAGGGCAGGTATGCCCTTAAAGACGTTAAGGCGCATTTCGAGCGATCGGATCTCCGTTCGACAGCTCCCACCCAATCGACAGCCAGTACATCTGGCGTAAATACCTCCGCCCCCGCGAGCTCTCGCCCCGCGACTACCTCGGGTAGCGCGGGTTTAACTACCGTAAGAGCGGCGATACGTGCGACGGAGACGACGACGGGTGCAACGAGGACACCGCCATCAACGACCTCGGCCACGACGACCACCACAGTGGCAGCCTCCATCAACACCACGAGGAGGACGGGAGGAGCAGCGACCCAGATGACATTGACCTTTGGTCCGATGCGGCAGGTTCCAGCCACACAACACCTCGTGCGGACTGCCGGGGTGACGGGGGTCACCGTCCCCCTTCGACCCTCGCCATCTACATCTTCGAGCGGGGGTCCATTAAGAGTGTCGACCCAGAGGCCAAACATCAGAGGAGCCGATACCATGAGGAGCGCGCTCGGGGGAACGCGGACATCTAGTTCCCCCCGCCCCGGTCCATCAACATCCTTCGGCCGGGGACCAACTCCACCTCCTCGACGGAGTGGAAGCGGTGCAACGACCACCTCTGCGCCGACTTCCACCCGTCCCTTGCAGACTACCACCACGCGAGGAGTGACGACCAGGCGTGGACGTGCGACCAGCGCCCCGCCTGTGTCCCCAAGAGTCACGAGGAGTAAGGCAAGGAGAACGCGAGCGGCCACCGAGAATCGGTCTCCCGAACGTCCGAGACAGCGGTTCCAGCGATCGCCTCCGGTCACCGCTGGGACGACTTACGCGGACGTCATCGCAACTCCCCCCACACCCGTCGTCGCCACCGTTGCCGGCGAGGGAGCAACGGCGCCGACCACGACAACAACAGTGCCGACCCTGGAGCAGCAGCGGCAGGAGATCCGCCAACGGCTACAGCTGCTGCAGGGAAGGCAGCCCTTCGTCGTCCTCGAGAGGATTCCGGACACTCCGACGACCCCGCCCAGCGACATCACAGTGCCAACCTCAAGTCCGGTAACCACAATCACCGCCACTACCATCACCACCTCGGTATGTGGCGGGCCGATCTGCTCGACGGCCGTCCATCCAGGGAGGAGATCACCCCCTCGGACACCACCAAGGATCGAGGACGTGATTGTGGAGGAGGAAGAGGAGATACCGGAAGTGGCGCCCGCCGGAACACCAGATGCGGGTGCCGGGAGCGAGGAAGAGGAAGTGAGAGAGATCCCCGCCAGACGCCTCAGCGACGGAGCTGTCACCCTCTCCGTCGCGGGACGACCAAGGGTCTTAAGATCTAGTCGTCCCAGGCGATCCGTAATAATATCTAGCGGATCGTCGTCGTCGTCGTCGAGCGACGACGAGGTGTTCTGGCGGAACACATCTTTTCCTCTCACGCCTGCTCCCCTGGAGGTGGAGGTCTTACCGCACACGCCAGAACTGGAGGCGGTAAGACGAAGATACTCGGCGACCCGTGAGTATCTCGCAGGGGTTGTCGAGTACCACGCGGGTAGTCGGGAGGTCCCGGACGACGAGGAAGAGGAGATCCGGAGGAGAGTCCGGGCGGAGGCGGCTGTGAGGCCACCGCCCTCACCACCAGCGGCCCGATCAACACCAGAGGGTCGCATCGAGGACTCCCCCCGGACAGCTGCAGCAGCAACACCACCAGCAGCAGCAGCGGCAGCATCAACAATGCCAGCAGCTGCCACGAGGACGGCAACGACCGCCACGCAAACGACGCCGACCATCGCGGCGTCGACATGGGCTACAGCAGGCCTGGAGCGCCGACCTGACGCGCCACCGCGCGACGCTGGAGGTATGACTGAGGTAGGAGGGCATCGCGGATTTAATTCTTCGCGCCGCGACCGGACCGCACCGTTTCAGCGTCCGGTAAGTCCCTCGCAACATGGTCATGGTGGTGGTCTCGTTGATGGCCCCCGGGCGCCCGGGCGGGCTCACCCTTTAGTTCCACCACCCCCTCGACAGGGTGCCTCGGCCACCCGAAGGCGGCCAGATCCGGCCCGTATTGGTGTGGGAGGACTGGGCGTGCCGCGCGGCGCCGGAGGTGTCGGGCCTGGTATTGTCAACGCCCAGCCAACGCTGCCAGATGGCTCTGCGCCTCACCCTCCTTTTTGCGAGACTGAGTGCGTCGAGCTCATCGAAGCGGCTGAGGCTGTCTCGTCAATAGACGAGTTGGAAGCGCTGGCGAGGCGACTCGCCACGCGTTTTCAGGCTGCGACTCCTGCTGGACCCGGCGCCTCCGGTGCGCGAAATGCTCCCCGGCGTGGGGGCGGTCGGCCGCGCCGGAGGCGGGCAGCCGAGGACACGAACCCGGAGCGAGTAGCTGATCATTCGGATCAGCCTGAACCCCCGCTTCCTCCCCCCATGGATCGCGTGAGTCGTGCGACTCACATCCAGCGCTTGTACAGACAAGACCCCCGGCGTGCATTTCGCGAGGTGATGCAGGGCCCTACCGTTCAGTGTGCTGTGCTACGCGATAGGGTCCTTCATCACTTCGAGGAAGTGTATCGCCGGCGTGAGGACCCGGAAGGTCTTGTCGGGGGCTGGCCGACTGAGCCCCCGTTGCAGGACGATAACGACGCGCTGGTGTCACTCTTCAGTCAGCTGGATGTACTCCGTCGGCTCAAGAACGCGGCTAATACCGCGCCTGGACCCGACGGTCTTACCTATCGCGACTTGCGAAGGGTTGACCCCGGTGCGTGTGTCCTGACTGCGGTCTATAACGCCTGCCGCAGGCTGGAAGCGATCCCTGAGGGTTGGAAGACTTCCAACACCGTCTTGGTGTACAAGAAAGGGGATCAGGATGATCTAAGTAATTGGCGCCCACTCGCGATGGGTTCGGTTCTCGCCAAGCTGTTCGCCGCCGTCGTGGCCGATCGTCTCACCGTATGGGCGACGCGCAACGGCCGCATCAGTCCCTCACAGAAGGGCTTCCCGAAGTACGAGGGATACTACGAGCATTCCTTCGTGCTTCAGGAGGCCATTCAGGACGCACGTCGGATTGGAAAGGAGGTAGTGGTGGCGTGGTTGGACCTCCGAAATGCTTTCGGTTCGGTCCCCCACGTCTCCATTGCAGCCGCGATGGAGGGAGCCCAGGTGCCTGCATCTCTCCGCCGTTTGGTGGCGAGTATGTACAGAGGGGCCACTACCAGGGTGAGGACTGCGGATGGTTATACCTCGGAGGTGAACATCCAGTCGGGGGTAAAACAAGGTTGCCCGTTGAGCCCCATAGTGTTCAACCTCGCTCTCGAGCCCGTACTTCGTGCCCTTGCGTCCTCGGACGCGGGGTACGATTTACGCGGGACGAGTTTGAACACTCTGGCGTATGCGGACGACTTTGCGTTGGTCGTCAGCGACCCCGCCGGGATGCGACTCCTCCTGTCCGCAGCGGAGAGGGCAGCACAGCGGATTGGCCTGCATTTTAACCCGGCTAAATGTGCCACTCTGCATATGAACTGCAGAAGAGGGCGCCGGGTGCTGCCGACTGTGTTCCCTCTCCAAGAAGAGCCCGTTCGCGCGTTATCGGACCGCGACGAGTACCCCCACTTGGGTACGCCCACCGGTGCCAACGTGAGCCAGACCCCTATAAAGGCGCTCGTTGACATCGTTGAGTGCCTCAAGGCGATCGATGCCTCGTTGCTCGCCCCTTGGCAGAAGTTCGACGCGGTAGCCAAGTTTGTGCTGCCGCGTATGGACTTCGGTCTAAGGGGAATGAGGATGGAGAAAGGGCCACTCGGTGAAGTCGACCGCCAACTGAAAAGACTGGCGAAAGGCTGGTTCCATCTCCCTCAGCGCGCGAGCGCGGAGGTGGTCTTCATACCCCCATCTATGGGGGGAGGAGGGCTACTTCCGCTAGCTGACCTCGCGGATGCGCTCACCATCGCACACGCCTTCAGAATGCTGACGGCGGAGGATGAGTTGGTGAGAGCAATCGCGAGTAGCGGGTTGAGGGCGGCGGTCAGGAAGCGACTCGGCCGAGAGCCGTGCATGAACGACGTGGCGGAATACTTTTCCGGTTCGCTGGAGGGGGATTTCGCCAGGCACGGGGGGGACGTTAAGTCCCTCTGGACCTCGGCACGTGACGCCGCCCGGAGGCAGTCAACGAAGCTCGGCGTGCGTTGGACGTGGTCTGACTAACGTGAGGAGCTGGCGATCGTGTTGCGAGCGACTCGTGACCGATCGACCTTCGTACCACCAGCCGCACGCTCGCAGATAGTGCACCGGATGAGGGTTGCACTGGTCGAGTACTACCGCGGAACCTTGCTGGCGAAGCGGGACCAGGGTAAGGTCCACGAGGTGTCGGGACGGGCGAAGTGGTCCAACCATTTCCTCCGGACCGGCGGCTTTACGCGATTTGCCGAATGGCGCTTCATTCATCGAGCGCGTCTCAATGTCTTGCCTCTTAACGGAGCTAGGCCTTGGGACGCGAACGATAAACGATGCCGGCGGTGCGGGAGCGCCCTCGAGACACTACCCCACGTGCTCGGACATTGCACCCCTCACTCCAACGCAATTCAGCGTCGGCATGATGCGATTGTCGATCGGTTAGTGAAAGCATTGCGACTGCCTGGTGTCGTCTCCACTAATCGCCCTGTGGCAGGGGTGGTTGGAGACCTCGCGCAACTTCGGCCTGATCTCGTTATACGAGACGACCGGTCGCGTCTTATCACTATCTTAGACGTGACGGTGCCCTTCGAAAATCGCATCCAGTCATGGGATGAAGCTAGGGCTAGGAAACATGCCAAGTACCAGCCCTTAGCTGACCAGCTGCGTGCGCAAGGGTATCAAGTTGTTGTCGATGCCTTCATTGTGGGGGCCCTCGGATCGTGGTACTGGGGGAATGAAAAGGTGTTGAGATGGTTGCGGATTTCTCCGTGGTACTCATCGATGATGCGCCGGCTCATTGTCTCGGACACTATTCGTTTGTCCCGGGACATTTATGTGGAGCATCTAACCGGTGTCAGGCAGTATGCGCCCCTTTCACCCGAGAATAATGATGAATAACATCGGCCCTCCTGCCTTGGTCCTGGGAAGGGCTGGCGTTACTTGGGTAACAGGGCTTTTTGCTTCGCATTCATTCCATCTAATTCGCCTATTGTAAATACGATAATTCATTTCATACACCTCATTCGCTATGATTTACCATTCCACTGTTTACCCAATTAATATATACTTAATTTAATCCATTCATTTATCTACATACTAGTATTACATTATTATTATTACTACTACTTACACATCCCCTTTATGTATTGCGGCGCCACCCTTCCCTCCTCAAATAGAATATTGCTGATCATTAGGGTTTTACACTATATTTATTGAATTATGCTATGCTACTTAAATTATATGTTCAGTTGATCTGAATTAAATTAACTATTAGAATTTAAGCTACGGTATTAGAATCATCTATTGAATTAATTGATATATCCTAGCTGTAATACCATAGCATATACTTACGTGATATATGTTGCCCACCGTGCTGTGTATTGTCCTGTGTTGTCCATGTGATGTCTTGTCCTGTTCTTGTCCCGTGCGGTGGAGCTGGTACCCCTGGGCCGGCCGGCTTCGATCCATTGAAAGTTGGATCGGGGGATGGCGGGTCACGGGGTGCCGCTGGATTTCTGTTGGTGCCGTCCTGTCCTTGTCCACCACAGATATGGCGTCACATCCCCCGACTGCTGTAAAAGCGGTGGGAGATCATTAGCATAATATTGTAAGGGCCCGTCAATACTAGCAAATCGATATTCTAAAACGACGGGCCCCCAATAGTGGGGGGTGGGTATTTAGCCGCCCCCCTTATATTTGTATATGCATTATTGCTCATTTCTTTTTGTATCGTTGTTTCGTGTGGCGCCTACGCCATCTATTTTACCCCTGGAGGAGCATTGTTCCTCCGGGGGAACACATCTTTATTGTGAATGTATATTTTCAATAAATGGCGTTTTATCTGTTCTTATCAGCTTAATATCTGATACGATTCCCATTCGGAATCCAGTATATTAAACTGATTTTTGGAGGTGGGTGAGGTGACGGGAGCTCGCTCCGGCCTTGCCGCGGGTTGGCCTGGTATTGCAGTACCTCCAGGACTGGCCCAATTATCCTTTGCAATTTTAATTCCTCCCTTTAATAAGGTTTGAGGAACGGCAAGGCCATCCACCTTTACCAAAAATCAGTTTTCCGTACCCTATCCCTGCCGCGACCGATTTTAACGGTGTCGCGGTACTCTCTTACAGTTTAGGACTTGTAATTATTCCGGGCTCTTTACACCCGTTTGAGTTATACAGTGTGTCCGTAAAGTCCCGCAACTTGCAGTTATTTCGAGAACGGAATATTTTTTCAAAAAACGCCCTGACACGTCAACTTTTTTATTTTCCTAGCAATGTTTTGGCCTAGGTAGTTTTTCCAAAACTTGCCGCATGAAGGCGCCACGATCGATGTTATTTTTTTCTTAAATTGCAACACCTATTTTTTATTGCATTTTTGGGTAGCCACTGTTGTCCTGAGTACAGCGGTGTGCCACGTGTGGTGGGTTACATAAGAACATTTTTGAGAAAATGCAGGTTTATTATGACGAAGTAGGTTTTCATGCAAACTTGAATCGCTGCGACCGCTGTAAAAGAAGGGGGAGGGCCACCTCTGCTTATTTGGAGGAGCGCGCATGCGCCGTTGGCTTTCATAAGGATTCAGTGCCTTATTGCGGTTTTGACTCGCATTGTTTTCTCAACTCTCAATGAGATTGGACTGCCTAATACCTGCTCTCTCGTACTTATTGCGCTTTTTGCTTTCTGCTTTGTTCAGCTTATCGCTTTTTTTTCGAGTTTCATTGAAACTCGGTAAATCAGTCTTTTCGAAGACTCTGTGGTAGTCTTGTACTTTGTCAAACCTTTCGATATGACTAATTTTCTCAGCGAGACTGATCGGATTCAGATTCTAATGATGGTCGGTTACGGTGATCGAAGAAGAACCTATGACCAAGTTTGCACATTGTTTAATGAAACGCATCCTGATAGGCTAATATCAAAATCTACAGTAGGCAGGCTACTGCAAAAATTTGAGGCTTCTGGTCATGTGAAAGACCTGCCAAGATCAGGCCGACCATCTTTGTCCGAGGATGATCAGCTGAACGTCTTACTGGCAGTTCAGGATAGCCCTCAGTCGTCATGTCGTCAAACGGGCAGGGATCTGCGCATAAGTAAAACGTCAGTACATAAGGTTCTCCGTAAAAACAAATTTCACCCTTACAAAAGGTAAAATTAGTTCAGGAGTTGTCAGACGACGACTTCGATCGGCGAATTGAATTTTGCGAAATAATACAAGAACTTTGTAATAATCCACATACGAATTTTGCTGACAACATTCTTTTTTCTGACGAGGCCTCTTTTACATTGAATGGCACGGTAAACCGACAGAATTGTCGATATTGGTTGGATCAAAATCCTCACTGGGTGGAGGAAGCACATACCCAACATCCAGAAAAAGTCAATGTTTGGGCGGGCATTGTAAGAAATACAATTATAGGGCCGTTTTTTATTGAGGATAATCTGACTGGACAACGTTATCTTGAACTATTGCAAAATGAGGTAGTCCCTGCTCTCTTTCAAAGGCTTCCAGCGCCACAGCCATGTGAAATTGATCCTCAAATCTGGTTCCAGCAAGACGGGGCACCACCGCACTATGCGTTGATAGTGAGAGATTATTTAAATCAGCTGTTCCCCAATCGCTGGATAGGTCGAAGGGGTCAAATCGAATGGCCAGCGCGATCACCCGATTTGACCCCTTTAGACTTCTTTTTATGGGGACATCTTAAAAGCCGCGTTTATGTAAACAGGCCTTAAAATGTGGAAGACCTGAGACATCGCATTCGAGTCGAGATCCAGATGATCACTCCAGCGGTACTAGCGAACGTACAGCGCTCGTTTGTGGAGAGAATGGCCCACTGCCAAGCAGCTCACGGTGGCCACTTCGAGCAACTGCTCTAATTGGTTACTCTTATCAACTTTTCTTCATTACTTTTTTCTTTCAGCGGTCGCAGCGAGTCAAGTTTGCCAAAATACGAAAACCTACTTCGTCATAATAAACCTGCATTTTCTCAAAAATTTTCTCATGTAACCCCCCACACGTGGCACACCGCTGTACTCAGGATAACAGTGGCTACCCAAAAATGCAATAAAAAATAGGTGTTGCAATTTAAGAAAAAAATAACATCGATCGTAGCGCCTTCATGCGGCAAGTTTTGGAAAAACTACCTAGGACAAAACATTGCTAGCAAAATAAAAAAGTTGACGTGTCAGGGTGTTTTTTTAAAAAATATTCCGTTCTCGAAATAACTGCAAGTTGCGGGACTTTACGGACACACTGTATATTAGGACTTAGTTTTATTCTAGTCTTTCCTCCTGAGAGCCTTTACACTCTCCGGAGGAATTTTAACTTTGATTTTAATTCTCGCGACTTTTATCTTACGCTCGGTCGGGAAGCGATTAGTCTAAGTTTTATTTCTGTGTTACGTGTTAATTTATTAAGTTCAGTGTCGCGCGGTGTGTAGTGTCTTTAACTGCGTGCAGTGTCGTAATTTATTTTGTGCTGTCCCTCTGTGTGCCGCGCAGAGAGTTCGCGAGTGCGGAGTGTTCGCGAATAACCCCCTTGGAGGCGCTACCGGAGGACGCAGTCGTCATCCCAACGTTAAGTGGTCGGAGGTAAGTAGAGTGTTCTTTCCCCCTCCTTATCGTCCAACTCCCTTTCCTCAATCGAGCTCCTTACCGGTAACGGGAGGGAGTAATCGAGGGAGGAATCGGTTTTAACCCTTTTAAATTTCCCGGTTCCCTTCCATCAGCCCCCACTCGCCTGCCAGCGAGCTTTGGCTCTAAGGCATCCGAGTGTCGGTTGCTGTAAGTCGACCTAACCCTACCTGACATTTCCCTTCAAACCTCCCCCGGTGACAGGCGCTCTGCTGCGCGCGTCGCTCTTAGGAGCGATCCCCGCGGCTAAGTGCCCATCGGAGTCCCTAACCTCTTTGCACGGGTGGTGACAGCTGTCATCGTGCGAGCCACCGGGGAACCGTGCGGCGGGAAACCGTCACGCCGCCTGGCGAATCCCCTAGGGTACCCTCTCCTAGTTAGTTTAACTTAACCGTCGGTTAAGTTCCCGTTTAGTGTACTCCGACCACTGCGAGATGGCGACACCACCACGCGTCCCTCTGAGGATCGAAGTACCTCTACCGGAGGTATTTCGATGCCCTGTCTGCTATGGCGGTACGGGCCTAATTCGCTCCAAGGGGAGTTTTAAAGGGAACGCGGAGCTGTCAAAGCACCTGGCCCTTATGGCCAGGAATAATGAGCCGGCTCATGCGGGGTTATATATCGAATATGCGTGCTCGCAGTGCTCCTTCGTCGGAAAGGGCAGGTATGCCCTTAAAGACGTTAAGGCGCACTTCGAGCGATCGCATCCCCGTTCGGCAGCTCCCTCCCAATCGACTGCCAGCACATCTGGCGTAAATACCTCCGCCCCCGCGAGCTCTCGACCCGCGACTACTACACGTAGCGCGGGAGTAAGGACCTTAAGAGCGGCGATAAGTGCGACGGCGACGACGACGGGCTCGACGAGGACACCACCATCGACCTCGGCCACGACGACCACCACCGTGGCAGCCTCCATCAACACCACGAGGAGGACGGGAGGAGCAGCGACCCAGATGACATTGACCTTTGGGCCGACGCGGCAGATTCCAGCCACACAACACCTCGTGCGGACTGCCGGGGCGACGGGAGTCACCGTCCCCCTTCGACCCTCGACATCTACATCTTTGAGCGGGGGTCCATCAAGAGCGTCGACCCAGAGGCCGAACATCAGAGGAGCCGATGCAATGAGAAGCGCGCTCGGGGGAACGCGGACGTCTAGTTCCCCCCGCCCCGGTCCATCAACATCCTCTGGCCGGGGACCAACTCCACCTCCTCGACGGAGTGGGAGCGGTGCAACGACCACCTCTGCGCCGACTTCCACCCGTCCCTCGCAGACTACCACCACGCGAGGAGTGACGAGGAGTAAGTTGAGGCGAACACGAGCGGCAACCGAGGATCGGTCTCCTGAACGTCCGAGGCAGCAGTTCCAACGATCGCCTCCGGTCACCGCTGGGACAACTTACGCGGACGTCGTCGCAACTCCCCCCACACCCGTCGTCGCCACCGTTGCCAGCGAAGGAGCAACAGCGCCGACCACGACAACAACAGTGCCGACCCTGGAGCAGCAGCGGCAGGAGATCCGCCAACGGCTACAGCTGCTACAGGGAAGGCAGCCCTTCGTCGTCCTCGAGAGGATTCCGGACCCTCCGACGACCCCGCCCAGCGGCATCATAGTGCCCACCTCAAGTCCGGTAACCACAATCACCGCCACTACCATTACCACCTCGGTATGTGGCGGGCCGATCTGCTCGACGGCCGTCCATCCAGGGAGGAGATCACCCCCTCGGACACCACCAAGGATCGAGGACGTGATTGTGGAGGAGGAAGAGGAGATACCGGACGAGGCGCCTGCAGTAACATCCGATGCAGGTGCCGGGAGCGAGGAAGAGGAGATGAGAGAGATCCCCGCCAGACGCCTCAGCGACGGAGCTGTCACCCTCTCCGTCGCGGGACGACCAAGGGTCTTAAGATCTGGTCGTCCCAGGCGATCCGTAATAATATCTAGCGGATCGTCGTCGTCGTCGTCGAGCGACGGCGAGGTGTTCTGGCGTAACACCTCTTTTCCTCTCACACCTGCTCCCCAGGAGGTGGAGGTCTTACCGCACACGCCAGAACTGGAGGCGGTAAGACGAAGATACTCGGCGACCCGTGAGTATCTCGCAGGGGTCGTCGAGTACCACGCGGAAAGTCGGGAGGTCCCGGATGATGAGGAGGAGGAGATCCGAAGGAGAGTCCGTGCGGAGGTGGCTGCGAGGCCACCACCCCCACCACCACCAGCGGCCCGATCAACACCAGAGGGTCACATCGAGGACTCCCCCCGGACAGCTGCAGCGACACCACCAGCAGCAGCAGTGGCAGCAGCAACTACATCAGCAGCTGCCACGAGGACGACGAGGATGGCAACGATTGCGACGCAGACGACGCCAACCATCGCGGCGTCGACATGGGCCCCAGCAGGTCTGGAGCGCCGACCTGACGCGCAACCGCGTGACACTCGTGGTAGGACCGAAGCAGGGGGGCATCGCGGATTTAATTCATCGCGCCGCGACCGGACTGCACCGTTTCAGCGTCCGGTAAGTCCCTCGCAGCATGATCATGGTGGTGGTTTCGTTGATGGTCCCTGGGCGCCCGGGCGGGCTCACCCTTTAGTTCCCCCACCCCCTCGACAGGGTGCCTCGGCCACCCGAAGGCGGCCAGATCCGGCCCGTATTGGTGCGGGAAGACTGGGCGTGCCGCGCGGCGCCGGAGGTGGCGGGCCTGGTAGGGTCAACGCCCAGCCAACGCTGCCAGATGGCTCTGCGCCTCAGCCTCCTTTTAGCGAGGCTGAGTGCGTCGAGCTCATCGAAGCGGCTGAGGCTGTCTCGTCTATAGACGAGTTGGAAGCGCTGGCGAGGCGACTTGCCACGCGTTTTCAGGCTGCGACTCCTGCTAGGCCCGGCGTCTCCGGTGCGCGAAATGCTCCCCGACGTGGGGGCGGTCGGCCGCGCCGGAGACGAGCAGCCGAGGACACGAACCCGGAGCGAGTGGCTGATCATTCGGATCAGCCTGATCCCCCGCTTCCTCCCCCCATGGATCGCGTGAGTCGTGCGACTCATATCCAGCGTCTCTATAGACAGGACCCCCGGCGTGCATTTCGCGAGGTGATGCAGGGCCCTACCGTTCAGTGTGCTGTGCCACGCGATAGGGTTCTTCATCACTTCGAGGAAGTGTATCGCCGGCGTGAGGACCCGGAAGGTCTTGTCGGGGGCTGGCCGACTGAGCCCCTTTGCAGGACGATAACGACGCGCTGGTGTCACCCTTCAGTCAGCTGGAGATACTCCGTCGGCTCAAGAACGCGGCTAATATCGCGCCTGGACCCGACGGTCTTACCTATCGCGACTTGCGAAGGGTTGACCCCGGTGCGTGTGTCCTGACTGCGGTATATAACGCCTGCCGCAGGCTGGAAGCGATCCCTGAGGGTTGGAAGACTTCCAACACCGTCTTGGTGTACAAGAAAGGGGATCAGGATGACTTGAGTAATTGGCGCCCATTCGCGATGGGTTCGGTTCTCGCCAAGCTGTTCGCCGCCGTCGTGGCCGATCGTCTCACCGTATGGGCGACGCGCAACGGCCGCATCAGTCCTTCACAGAAGGGCTTCTTGAAGTACGAGGGATGCTACGAGCACTCCTTCGTGCTTCAAGAGGCCATTCAGGACGCACGTCGGACTGGAAAGGAGGTGGTGGTGGCGTGGTTGGACCTTCGAAATGCTTTTGGCTCGGTCCCCCACGTCTCCATCGCAGCCGCGTTGGAAGGAGCCCAGGTGCCTGCATCTCTCCGCCGTTTGGTGGCGAGTATGTACAGAGGGGCCACTACCAGGGTGAGGACTGCGGATGGTTATACCTCGGAGGTGAACATCCAGACGGGTGTAAAACAAGGTTGCCCGTTGAGCCCCATAGTGTTCAACCTCGTTCTCGAGCCCGTACTTCGTGCCCTTGCGTCCTCGGACGCGGGGTACGATTTACGCGGGAGGAGATTGAACACTTTGGCGTACGCGGACGACCTTGCGCTGGTTGCCAGCGACCCCGCCGGGATGCTACTCCTCCTGTCCGCAGCGGAGAGGGCAGCACAGCGGATTGGCCTGCACTTTAACCCGGCCAAATGTGCCACTCTGCACATGAACTGCAGAAGAGGGCGCCGGGTGCTGCCGACTGTGTTCCCTCTCCAAGGAGAGCCCGTTCGCGCGTTATCGGACCGCGACGAGTATCCCCACTTGGGTACGCCCACCGGTGCCAACGTGAGCCAGACCCCAATAAAGGCGCTCGTTGACATCGTTGAGTGCCTCAAGGCGATCGATGCCTCGTTGCTCGCCCCTTGGCAGAAGTTCGACGCGGTAACCAAGTTTGTGCTGCCGCGTATGGACTTCGGTCTAAGGGGAATGAGGATGGAGAAAGGGCCACTCGGTGAAGTCGACCGCCAACTGAAAAAGCTGGCTAAAGGCTGGTTCCATCTCCCTCAGCGCGCGAGCGCGGAGGTGGTTTTCCTACCTCCATCTATGGGGGGAGGAGGGCTACTTCCGCTAGCTGATCTCGCGGATGCGCTCACCATCGCACACGCCTTCAGGATGCTGACGGCGGAGGATGAGGTGGTGAGAACAATCGCGAGTAGCGGGCTGAGGGCGGCGGTCAGGAAGCGGCTCGGCCGAGAGCCGTGCATGAACGACGTGGCGGAATACCTTTCCGGTTCGCTGGAGGGGGATTTCGCCAGGCACGTGGGGGACGTTAAGTCCCTCTGGACCTCGGCACGTGACGCCGCCCGGAGGCAGGCAACGAAGCTCGGCGTGCGTTGGACGTGGTCTGACGAACGTGAGGAGCTGGCGATCGTGTTGGGAGCGACTCGTGACCGATCGACCATCGTACCACCAGCCGCACGCTCGCAGATAGTGCACCGGATGAGGGTTGCACTGGTCGAGTACTACCGCGGAACCTTGCTGGCGAAGCGGGATCAGGGTAAGGTCCACGAGGTGTCGGGATGGGCGAAGTGGTCCAACCATTTCCTCCGGACCGGCGGCTTTACGCGATTTGCCGATTGGCGTTTCGTTTATCGAGCGCGTCTCAATGTCTTGCCTCTTAACGGAGCTAGGCCTTGGGACGCGAACGACAAACGATGCCGGCGGTGCGGGAGCGCCCTCGAGACACTACCCCATGTGCTCGGACATTGCACCCCCCACTCCAACGCAATTCAGCGTCGGCACGATGCGATTGTCGATCGGATCGTCAAAGCACAGCAACTGCCTGGTGTCGTTACCACGAACCGCCCTGTGGCAGGGGTGGCTGGGGAGCTGGCCCAACTTCGGCCGGATATAGTTATCCGGGACGACCGAACACGTACCATTACCATCTTGGACGTGACAGTGCCCTTTGAGAACCGTCTGCAGTCTTGGGATGAGGCCAGAGCGCGGAAATACGCCAAGTACGCGCCCCTGGCGGACCAGCTGCAGGCGCAAGGGTACCGAGTTGTGGTTGACGCCTTTATCGTGGGTGCCCTCGGGTCGTGGTACTGGGGCGATGAGAAGGTGTTGAGATGGCTACGAATATCTTCGTGGTACGCGTCGATGATGCGCCGACTCATTGTCTCGGACACGATCCGATGGTCCCGCGATATCTACGTGGAACACCTTACCGGCGCTATGCAGTAGAATAATATTTACCCTCCTGCCTTGGTCCTGGGAAGGATCGGTTTGCTTGGTTAGCAGCGCCTTTACCGTTCACGCTCATATCATCACACTCACCTATTGTATATATTATCACTCATTTCGTTCCCATTCGTTCATCGTCATTCGCTGCCACGCTGCTTACCCAGTTATTACTATGCTATAACTTTCTCTTGAGAAGAAACTTAAACTTTTATACTTACCTTACCTACTTACCTTGTCGAGAGACCGTCCTTCCCTCCTCGCCTGAAAGTATTAGATATACATATATATAGATATATTCTACAGGCCATGTGCTAAATCATACCTTATACGATAGCCTGCGATCTTATTTTGTTCTTGTTCGCTTCCTATAATGGCTGTTTATTTGTGATACGGGCATGGTTTGGCACCATATGTCATTACGATGTGCGGAATAGGCGTTGGTAGCCGCCATCATTGTGGGTGGCTTATCGAAATACTTTATGCATTTACTTACTTAGTTAATTTTATCATTATGCATATGTTGCCCACTGCACCGTGAGTCGTCCTGTGTTGTCCTGTGAAGTCCTGTCTTGTCTGTGTTCTGTGCGGTGGAGCTGGTACCCCTGGGCCGGCCGGCCTCGATCCATTGAAAGATGGATTGAGGGGTGGCTGGTCACGGGGTGCCGCTGGATTTCTGTTGGTGTCGTCCTGTCCTTGTCCCACAGATATGGCGTCACATCCCCCGAACGCTGTAAAGGCGGCGGGGGATCATCAGTATAATATTGTAAGGGCCGGTCAGCATTAATAAATCTATATCCTATAAGGACGGGCACCCAATAGTGGGGGGTGGGTAATTAGCCGCCCCCCTTATATTTGTACCTGTATTTATATTTGATTTTGTATTTGTTTTGTGTGGCGCCTGCGCCATTTATATTACCCCCGGGGGAGCATTGTTCCTCCGGGGAACACATTTTTATTGTAAATTTTATAAATTTTCAATAAATGGCGTTTATCTGTTCTTATCAGCTTAATATCTGATACGATTCCCATTGGGAATCCAGTATATTAAACTGATTTTTGGAGGTGGGTGAGGTGACGGGAGCTCGCTCCGGCCTTGCCGCGGGTTGGCCTGGTATTGCAGTAACTCCAGGACTGGCCCAATTATCCTTTGCAATTTTAATTCCTCCCTTTAATAAGGTTTGAGGAATGGCAAGGCCAACCACCTTTACCAAAAATCAGTTTTCCATACCTTATCCCTGCCGCGACCGATTTTACCGGCGCCGCGGTATTCTTCTACAGTATACTACCTTTTAGACTTATAATTATTCCGGGCTCTTTACACCCGTTTGAATTTTATATTAGGACTTAGTTTATTTTCTAGTCATTCCTCCTGAAGAGCCTTTACACTCTCCGGAGGAATTTTAATATTTCATTTTAATTTTCGCGCTTTTCGCGACTTTTATCTTACGCTCGGTCGGGAAGCGATTAGTCTAAGTTTTATTTTCTGTGTTCTGTGTTTAACTTATAAGTTCAGTGTCGCGCGGTGTGTAGTGTCTTTAACTGCGTGCAGTGTCCTAAGTTATTCGTGCTGTCCCTCTGTGTGCCGCGCAGAGAGTTCGCGAGTGCGGAGTGTTCGCGGATAACCCCCTTGGAGGCGCTACCGGAGGACGCAGTCGTCATCCCAACGTTAAGTGATCGGAGGTAAAGTAGAGTGTTCTTTCCCCCTCCTTATCGTCCAACTCCCTTTCCTCAATCGAGCTCCTTACCGGTAACGGGAGGGAGTAATCGAGGGAGGAAACGGTTTTAACCCTTTTGAATTTCCCGGTTCCCTTCCATCAGCCCCCACTCGTCTGCCAGCGAGCTTTGCTCTAAGGCATCCGAGTATCGGTTGCTGTAAGGCGACCTAACCCTACCTGACATTTCACTTCTAACCTCCCCCGGTGACAGGCGCTCTGCTGCGCGCGTTGCTCCTAGGAGCGATCCCCGCGGCTAAGTGTCCCTAACCTCTTCGCACGGGTGGTGACAGCTGTCATCTTGCGAGCCACTCTTAGGAGTGACTCCCGCGCGTCAGTTGCCGCCATCTTCCTTATCCCCTCTAGTGCGAGGAGTTATTCGGTTTGTGGCGGGAAACCATCACGCCGCCTGGCGAATCCCCTAGGGTAACCTCTCCTAGTTAGATTAGCTTAACCGTTGGTTAAGTTCCTGTTAAATTACTCCGACCACTGCGAGATGGCGGCACCACCACGCGTCCCTCTGAGGATCGAGGTACCTCTACCGGAGGTATTTCGATGCCCGGTCTGCTTCGGCGGAACGAGTATGATTCGCTCCAAGGGGTGCTTTAAAGGGAATACGGAGCTGTCAAAGCACCTGGCCATTATGGCCAGGAATAATGAGCCGGCTCATGCGGGGCTATATATCGAATATGCGTGCTCGCAGTGTTCCTTCGTCGGAAAGGGCAGGTATGCCCTTAAAGACGTTAAGGCGCACTTCGAACGTTCGCATCCCCGTTCGATAGCTCCCTCCCAATCGACAGCCAGCACATCTGGCATTCATACCTCCGCCCCCGCGAGCTCTCGCCCCGCGAGTACTTCGGGTAGCGCGGGTTTAAGGACCGTAAGGGCGGCGATACGTACGACGGCGACGACGACGGGTGCAACGAGGACCCCACCATCGACCTCGGCCACGACGACCACCAGCGTGGCAGCCTCCATCGCCACCACGAGGCGGACAGGAGGAACAGCGACCCAGATGACGCTGACCTTTGGGCCGACGCGGCAGGTTCCAGCCACCCAACACCTTGTGCGGACTGCCGGGGCGACGGGAGTCACCCTCCCCCTTCGACCCTCGCCATCTACATCTTCGAGCGGGGGTCCATCAAAAGCGTCGACCCAGAGGCCAAATATCCGAGGAGCCGATACCATGAGGAGTGCGCTCGGGGGAACGCGGACATCTAGTTCCCCCCGCCCCGGTCCATCAACATCCTTTGGCCGGAGCCAACTCAACCTCCTCGTCGGAGTGAGAGCGGTGCAACGACCACCTCTGCGCCGACTTCCACCCGTCCCTCGCAGACTATCACCACGCGAGGAGTGACGACCAGGCGAGGACGTGCGACCAGCGCCCCGCCTGTGTCCCCAAGAGTCACGAGGAGCAAGGCAAGGAGAACAAGAGCGGCAACAGAGGATCGGTCTCCCGAACGTCCGAGGCAGCAGTTCCGGCGATCACCCCCGGTCACCGCTGGGACAACTTTTGCGGACGTCGTTGCAACTCCTCCAACGCCCGTCGTCAGCGAGGGAGCAACAGCACCAGCAACAACGACAGCAACAAGAACATCGCCAACTCTGGAGCAGCAGCGGCAGTAGGTCCGCCTGCGTCTACAGCTGCTACAGGGAAGGCAGTCCTTCGTCGCCCTCGGAGGACTTCTGGACCCCCCGACGACCCCGCCCAGTAACGTCATCGTACCCACGTCCAGCCCGGTAACCACGATTACCGCCACTACCATCACCACCTCGGTATGTGGCGGGCCGATCTGCTCTACGGCCGTCCATCCCAGGAGGATAAGTCCCCCGCGAACGCCACCAAGGATGGTGGACGTGATCGTCGAGGAAGAGGAGGAAATACCGGACGAGGCGCCTGCAGTAACACCCGATGCAGGTGCCGGGAGCGAGGAAGAGGAGGTGAGAGAGATCCCCGCCAGACGCCTCAGCGACGGAGCTGTCCCCCTCTCCGTCGCGGGACGACCAAGGGTCTTAAGATCTGGTCGTCCCAGGCGATCCGTAATAATATCTAGCGGATCGTCGTCGTCGTCGTCGAGCGACGGCGAGGTGTTCTGGCGTAACACCTCTTTTCCTCTCACACCTGCTCCCCCGGAGGTGGAGGTCTTACCGCACACGCCAGAACTGGAGGCGGTAAGAAGAAGATACATGGCGACCCGTGAGTATCTCGCAGGGGTTGTCGAGTACCACGCGGGAAGTCGGGAGGTCCCAGATGAAGAAGAGGAGGAGATCCGGAGGAGAGTCCGGGCGGAGATTGCTCGAGGCCTTCGCCTCCACCATCAGCGGCCCGGTCATCACCAGAGGGTCGCACCGAGGACTCCCCCCGGATAGCTGAAGCTACAGCACCACCAGCAGCAGCAGCGGCAGCAGCAACAACACCAGCAGCTGCCACGAGAGCGACGAGGAGGATGGCCACTACTGCCACGCAGACGACGCCGTCCATCTTGGCGTCGACGTTGGCTCCAGCAGGTCTGGAGCGACGACCTGACGCACCACCACGCGATGCTAGAGGAAGGACTGAGGTAGGAGGGCATGGCGGATTCAATTCTTCGCGCCGCGACCGGACTGCACCGTTTCAGCGTCCGGTAAGTCCCTCGCAACATGATTATGGTGGTGGTTTCGTCGATGGTCCCCGGGCGCCCGGGCGGGCTCCCCCATTAGTTCCCCCACCCCCTCAACAGGGTGCCTCGGCTTCCCGAAGGCGGCCAGATCCGGCCCGTATGGGTGTGGGAAGACTGGGCGTGCCGCGCGGCACCGGAGGTGTCGGGCCTGGTAGGGTCAATGCCCAGCCAGCGCTGCCAGATGGCTCTGCGCCTCAGCCTCCTTTTAGCGAGACTGAGTGTGCCGAGCTCATCGAAGCGGCTGATTCTGTCTCGATAATAGGCGAGTTGGAGGCGCTGGCAAGGCGACTTGCCACGCATTTTCAGGTTGCGACTTCTGCTGGACCCGGTGCACAGTGGGCTAGATCTGGAAAAATGTGGACAAAAATATAAGGGGTCATTCTTTACATTTAGAATTTTGCAGAAAGCTATTATTTACGTCCCTGATGACGAATCCGTTTCCGCATTTTTTAAAAAACAAAATGGCGGTCCAATATATCCAATATATGGCAAACCCTCTTGTAGAAAATTATAATTTTGTACGAGAATGAGGATTATGGATTTTTTTGGTCATTGATCATAAATCTGTTTTCATATGCTTCAAAATCAAAATGGCAGATCCAATATGGCAGACCCTTTCGTGAAAAACGTATCAGATTTTTTTAAATCTGCAGATTATGGGTTTTCTTGGGTTGCTAATTTCGAATTCGTTTTCGCATGTTTTAAAAACAAAATGGCGAATCCAATTTGGCGGAACTCCTTAAAAAAAATTTCAGTTTTTCCCAAAACTGATGTCGAACTATGACGGCGTTTTTGCTTATTTCTCAAAGAGCGAGCCTCAATACATGCTTTATCAAAAAATAAGATAGGTAGCTGTCAAACCTGCGCGTATGTGACGTACCGAAACTACGTACTTTTGACGTTTTCATATTTACATTATTCCTTAAGTAAACTCGTTCCTCGTAAAGTGCTATTCACTTTGTGTTGAAGTGTGTGACATTAATTTGGCTCAATGGAAGGTGTTCCTGAAGGTAAGTAGTATGTTTGCATATATTTTGACATTTTAAAATAATGACCTTTTCTCATTAAACAAAACAATTAAAAACTGCGATTTACAGCTGTTTTAAAATAACTTATTGGTAGAAATCATTAAAAATAACTTATCGCCCGCTACCGCTCAATCTAGTTTTATATTCATTGCATAGCTAATACCTTATAGAAAAGGAATTTTGGAGAAGTGAGTGCCAAAACTTGCCTATTCGAATTTGGCACAGCCTGAATCACTACCGCGTGCATTTTAGAGTCTGTGAGAAGTTATGCGAAAAAGAGCGCGGAGCGTATTGTCAATTTATCATCAGATGATGATTTGAAAACTGGCACATCAATCAACTCTATTTCACAACTAATAACAATTATTATGATTCTGTCACGGTTGTGATTCTGTCACGGAATAATAAAGACGCAAACAAAAAGTTAGGTTATACCGAGGATAGCTAGCTTATCCAGCGCTGAAACTGCTGGATAAGCTATCCCTGCATTTATTCCAAAGTTTATCCTATTCCAGACTTATAACATCGTGGTAAAACGCTTGCGTAATGGTTATTCTCAGTATAGCGCTATACGGCGTTTATATCGTGTTGGTAAAACCGGCCCTAAGTATACTCTTCCAATGACCATGACGAATTGTTTCATCACATGTAAAGATACCACTTATGACAGTATATATGTTGTTACATATATTAACTCGAGACGTTGGAATAGTTTTAAGAAATCCTTTTGCATGCACCGCTGAAATTTCGCCCTTACTCATAAATAAATTTAATGTAATTATTACTACATCATTTACAGCTTCGATGCTGACCTTACGACTCATTTCAATCCGAGTAGAGCATTCATTGCAAATATCATCATAAACATGCCAATGCGAATAAAAATCATCTATTAACTGTTGCAGATCAAGTATTCCGTAGTGGTGGGGGTCCTGATTGGTCTACTCGCAAAGATGCGTATACGTTTCTTAGCGAGTAGACCAATCAGGACCACCGCCGCAACGGAATACTTGAACCTGATTGGTCTCTTCGCTGAGTTGCGTGCACGCAAAGATACGAGTGACTCGAGAAAGGCCCCCCTGATCTCCCGGTAGCTGTCAATTCGGGATCGGGAGATCGAAGCATGTAACCTCGAAATCAAGTGTACAAGTGATAAGATAATTATTCGGGTTTCTTCGGTGAGTTTCCCCAAGTGTTTAAAGTAGTTACTCCATTATTGTAATCCAATTTTATTGTATCCCTTATTTTTCTGCCACGACTTTGATTGTTGATAGTGGATGGATCAGCCAATAAATTTGATTTTTATTCACTATCAACTATCAAAGTCGTGGCAGAAAAATAAGGGATATAATGGTATTGGATTACAGTAATGTAGTAACTACTTTATTATTATTTTTTCTTTATCGATATAGTCCCTCTTTCGTATTATACTATCCCAAGTTCGAATTTATATACCGAACTGTCAAACGTGAAGTGTACGTGTACCTCACTTTTATCTCATTAAGTATTACTGCAGACTCTGACATGTCATCTCGTACAGGTGCAACCGAAGAGGACCTAGCTCATGTCCTGTCCGTAAAAAGATGACTCGATGGACATCGGAGAATATCAGACTTGTCACCGGGCGCCTATTACCCACGGTACATTTATTGCAATATGCGCTTTTCGTTTCAATTATTCCTGCTTTAAATAACTTTCACTTCTTTCAAAGTATTTACCTTGTACAAACTGTTCATCGTAGGGGGCAGCGATCAATGATTGTGACTAATCGTAGACAAATTATTCCTGCGATGATTTTCCAGTTGCAAAGCATACACTAACAAGTCAGCTTACAGAGCATCCGATGTTTAGTATCAACTTTACCTCTTTTGGAACACCCATCACCTGACCATAATCACGATTACGTTAATGTTAATCGCAGAATAGACCGTGAGCTCGGGCAAATTATCGCAGTAGTAGTTCGGTACACCGAATTGCTTTTTAATTTTAATAGACGAACTTGTCTACGACGAGTCGCTATTATCGATCGCTGCCACCTACCACGAACAGTTCAAAAAAGGTTATTAGCTTCAAAGAAGTAAAGGTTATTTAACGCTGGAATAGTTGAAAGGAGAAACGCGTATTGCAATTAATGCACCGTGGGATATAGGCGCTTGGTGACAAGTCTGACATTCTCCAATGTCCATCGAGTTATCTTTTTGTGGACAGGACACGAGCTAGATCCACTTCGGTTGCACCTGTACGAGATTATAAATCAGAAAATCATGAGTCTTCATGAAAATCATTTTACCTACTCGTTCTGCAGTAATACTTAATGAAATAAAAGTGAGGTACATATACACTTCACGTTTGACAGGTCGGTATATAAATTCGAACTTGTGGGATAGTATAATACGAAAGAGGAAATATATATCGATAAAGAAAAAATAATAATAAAGTAGTTACTACATTACTGTAATCCAATTCCATTGTATCCCTTATTTTTCTGCCGCGACTGATTGTTGATAGTGAATAAAAATTAAATTTATTGGCTGATCCATCCACTATCAACAATCAAAGTCGTGGCAGAAAAATAAGGGATACAATGGAATTGGATTACAATAATGGAGCAACTACTTTATTATTATTTTTTGATGTGTAAACATCTATTACGGCGGTATGAGGGTAAACCACGGGAAATGGGACGGAAATGTGAAGTCGGATGTGATTAGTGCGCAGTGATTCGTGCGCAGCTACTTCAGCGCTTGCGGCCTAGGGTGGCATGACATTTTCTTGTCGATGATGTCGATATAGTAAATCGCTATACAACCTACTAATAGCGCAGCTAGCATTGGTGACGCACACAAGCCTAGTCACTTTCTCCTAGCTTCCCCACGCGCTCCGTAAACCGCTAACACTTGTATCTCTGTCTAAATAATCTATATATACCATAATACCGAATACCGCACGTCCCGTAAGAAACGCAACAAGCGACATTTTCTTCGGCAGTATTTGCCAACGGTGTTTGAGTCTTTTATACCGTATGTCCTTCTCTGTACTGGCCAGTTTGGTAGTTACCTTCGGATAGGCTTGGTCGGTACTCGAGTCATTTAATATGGTAGAAGTCGAGTCGGCAGTTAGAGTTGATGTCAATTCGGGATATCGAAGCGTCTAACCTCGAAATTGTGAATTTGTGAATAATGGAAATTACGAAAATAATTATAATTACGGTATAAATGTCTCGATTACCAACCAAGCCTATCCGAAGGTAACTTTCAAACTGGCCAGTACAGAGACGGACATACGGTAGGTAACCGTATGTTCCACTCTGTACGGGCCAGTTTGAATTTACCTTCGGGGAAGCTTGGTCGGTACTTGAGTGATTTAATACCGGTAGAAGTCGAGTCGATAGTTAGAGTTTGTGTCAATTCGGGAGATCGAAGCGTCTAACCACGAAATTATGGATTAAAATGGAATGGAAATTACTCACCATTATTCACAAATTCATAATTTCGAGGTTAGACGCTTCGATCTCCCGAATTGACACCAACTAACTACCGACTCGACTTCTACCGGTATTAAATCACTCAAGTACCGACCAAGCCTCCCCGAAGGTAAAGGGCCATTTGCACGGTGATAGTTTCTGCGATAGTTGTTGTCATGATAGCCCGTAAATAACTCGAAAGTAACTGTCGCGTCAGCATGACAGTTACTTTCGGGTTATTTACATGGTGATAGTTCATGTGATAATGGCTATCATGACAGCAACTATCGCAGAAACTATCACCGTGCAAACGGCCCTTAACTTCAAACTGGCCCGTACAGAGTGGGACATACGGTATGTGCACCGTTGGCAAATACTGCCGACGGTAAATGTCGCTTGTTGCGTTTCTTACGGGATACCGTACCACATGTATATAATCGTGAATTTATGTGAATTATGAATAATGGTAATTACTCACCATAATTCACAAATCCACGACTTCGAGGTGAGACGCTTCGATCTCCCGAATTGATACCAACTCTACCGACTCTATACCGATTCGACTTCTACCTATCGGTAAAAGTTGCTCGAATACCGACCAAGCACGGCCGAAAGAAAATTTCAAGGTCCCTGTAACTGCGTGCGGTTCTGTGCGGGACATACGGTAATGCAGTACCCGGCTTATCCAGGTACGAAAGAAACAATTAACCGTTCAAGGTAGCCTGGCGGGTCCTCGCGGTCGACATTCTTGATCCGTGAGTGCGGCGCTCGGAAAAGCGTAAAGTTAGCAACGGTACCTTCGACCTTCGGACACGGACTCCGACAGCCCCAGCGTCATCGGCTGTTCTACCACTCTCCTCTAATTAGCTAATCAGGATGGATAGCGTCGCCCACGCAATCCCCTCCGTTGATCGAAAAGTTGCTACGTTCCGAACTATGTAAGACGAAGCCAGGAGGCTTCCGGCGTCTTCTCTTGCCTTCTCTTAATTGTATCAGTCATCAACGCATCTTGTATCACTTGAATATATCCATATCAGTCTTATAGTGAGTGCAGTGTTCAGTTTATTCGTTATGCATTTCCGCACCTTTAAAGCAGAGTGGTTTAGCGCTCCACGACCACGACCCGCCATCTACAGACGACCTGGACCGGCTCGGTATGCAACAGCAGTGAATTAATCCACTCCGATTGAAGCTGCCAGTAAGTATTATTATTACAGAATTTTACTGTAAATATTAAATGCTGTACTGTGCGATGTTATTAGAGTATTTTTAGAGTATTTTGAGGTTACGAAATATTGCCATGACATATATACATATATATTATACAATTGATTTAATGAATAAAAACACAAAACGAGTCTGCTAGTACTCGAGACACTGATGTGTAAACATCTAGTGAGCGAGATTTGATAGCTAAAATAAATCGGCTTATGATAGCTAAAAAAAATAAATAAGTGAGTCGGAGTAGAGCCGATCGACGAGGAGTTACTCCAACTCACTTACTGTACATGGCGAACACCACTTCCATACAACATTGTTCTGCCAGATATTTACACATCAATTAGTCATCCTAACTTGTAATTGATGTGTAAACATCTGGCAGAACAATGTTATATGGAAGTGGTATTCGCCATGTACAGTAAGTGAGTTGGAGTAACTCCTCGTCGATCGGCTCTACTCCGACTCACTTATTTATTTTTTTTAGCTATCATAAGCCGATTTATTTTAGTTATCAAATCTCGCTCACTAGATGTTTATTCTTTATTCATATATTTCCTCTTTCGTATTATACTATCACAAGTTCCAATTTATATACCGACCTGTCAAGCGTGAAATGTACATGTACCTCACTTTTATTTCATCTCTTCTTCGCCTCTGGTATAATCATTTACATCCCACAAAGCACGTTTTTGCAAGTAACTTTTCTGTAACATTCCTGCGATATTTTGCAATATTCGTGAATACTACCGTATATTAGAAATATATATTTCTTGATAAATTCGCAAATGTTGCAAAATATCATAGAAACATTTCGGTATCATTACATCGAAAGATTTCCTCGATAAGATTGTACTTGTCAGAGCTGAATTATATGGGGGTTTTATAATTATTTTAGGAAGTCCCAGAAGAATACAGATGCAGCATAATATAGATCTGTGCTAGAAAGAATAAGGAATAACCTTCGACGAGCATTCGGGCTGTGGCAACAGAGGTTAGAATCAGCAGATCATGGTAGGGAGGATATTGAAGGATGAACGCACGTCCATTCACTCGAGGCAGCAGATCTAACCCACCGAATAAACTAATGCAGCTGGTTCTTGGAACAACAAGTGGACGATCCCTCGTTCAAAAGAAGCCCCCTCGGGTTCGCACATGATTTGGAGCCCTTCTGGGTGGAATTCAATAGCAGTACGTTTATTTCTGTAACAAATTATAAATAACACAATTATATTCAGTATTTCACTATTTAAAATATACCCAACTTACTCTACATAGAAATTAAGAAACTATATTAATCTGAGTTAACTAATTCTATAGATAATAATGACAGAATTATTAAAAATGATATATTTCATCTTTCGTATTATACTATCACAAGTCCAAATTTATATACCGACCTGTTAAAAGTGAAGTGTACATGTACCTCACTTCTATTTCATCTTTTCTTCAACTCTGGTGTAACGAACGTCAATGAGGAATCACTGATATCGATTAGGGTTCGAGGGTTATTCCTCATTCTTTCTAGGACAGCATCGATATTTTTCTGCACCTGTATTCCTCTGGGACTTCCTAAAATAATTATAAAAACCCTACATAATTCAGCCCTGACAAGTACAATCTTATCGAGCTGTACATTATCGAGATCTTTCGACGTAATGAGACTGAAACGTTTCTATGATGTTTCGAAACATTCTCGAATTTATCGAGAAATATATATTTCTAACATACGGTAGTGTTCACGATTATTGTAAAATATTGCATAAATGTTACAGAAAAGTTATGATATTTTGTAATTTCTATCGTTACACTAGAGGCGAAGAAGAGATGAAATAGAAGTGAGGTACATGTGCACTTCACGTTTGACAGGTCGGTATATAAATTGGAACTTGTGATAGTATAATACGAAAGATGAAATATATCATTTTTAATAATTCTGTCATTAGAATTGGTTAACTCAGATTAATATAGTTTCTTAATTTCTACGTTGAGTAAGTTCGGTATATTTTAAATAGTGAAACTGCAAATGATTATGTTATTTACAATTTGTTACAGATCGTATGCGAACCCGAGGGGATTTCTTTCGAACAAGGGATCATCCACTTATTGTTTCAAGAACCAGTTGCATTAGTTCATTCGGCGAGCTGGCTCTGCTATCTCGAGTGCATTGACGTGTGCCACTTTAAATGGATATTTTGTAATTTCCATTGTTACGTCAGAGGCGAAGAAGAGATGAAATAGAAGTGAGGTACATGTACACTTCACGTTCGATAGGTTGGTATATAAATTGGAACTTCTGATAGTATAATACGAAAGAGGAAATATATCGATAAAGAAAAAATAATAATAAAGTAGTTACTACATTATTGTAATCCAATTCTATTGTATCCTTTATTTTTCTGCCACAACTTTGATTGTTGATAGTAGATGGATCAACCAATAAATTTGATTTTTCTTCACTATCAACGATCAAAGTCGTGGCAGAAAAGTAAGGAATACAATGGAATTAGATTAGAGTAATGTAGTAACTACTTTATTATTATTTTTCCTTTATCGATATATTTCCTCTTCCGTAGTATACTATCAGAGAAGTTCCAATTAATATACCAACCTATCAAACGTGAAATGTACATGTACCTCACTTCTATTTCATCTCTTCTTCGCCTCTGATGTAACGATGGAAATTACAAAATATCAATTTAAAGTGGCACACGTCCATGCACTCGAGACAGCAGATCCAGGTCGCCAAATGAACTAATGCAATTGGTTCTTGGAACAACAAGTGGATGATCCTTCGTTCGAAAGAAACCCCCTCGGGTTCGCATACGTTCTGTAACAAATTGTAAATAACAATCATATGGGGTTTTTATAATTATTTTAGGAAGTCCCAGAAGAAAACAGGTGCAATAAAATATCGATGCTGTGCTAGAAAGAATAAGGAATAACCCTCGAACCCTAATCGGTATCAGTGATTCCTCATTGACTGTCGTTACAACGGAGACGAAGAACAGATGAAATAGAAGTGAGGTACATGTACACTTCAGGTTTGACAGGTTGGTGTGTAAATTGGAACTTGTAATAGTACGAAAGAGGAAATATATCGATAGAGAAAAAATAATGATAAAGTAATTACTTGATTGTTGTGATTCAATTCCATTGCATCTCCTATTTTTCTCCCACGGCTTTGATTGTGACAGAGAAGAAAAGCCATCAATTCGTCTCGTGCTCGCATGACGCTGAAATAAAAAATAGAATTATCACAAAGATAATTGTCCTTCCATCGAAAGTGAGGTTAAAGCTGTCAGATGGCAATTAAACTTATCTGATGGTAATTCTTCTGAGATACTGCCGTCTCCTTTCCTGCTCTTTATGCACAGGCAACCAGAGAAACACAGCACTGCCCGAGTCGAAGATTTTGACCTGGTAAGCCCTGCTAAGAATGAACGTTTGCAGGTCTAAAAGGAATGAACCAGGTCTTCGTGAAATGTAGAAAGTAAACCTTGCTTGTCCTTCCATAGCCTAGTTACGGTGAATATCAGATGCAAACAGGTCTAACACGGACTTTTCACAGCAGACCTGGGAAAGCCGTTATTATCCTATCACAGGTACTAACCAGGTCTAAGAAGGCCTTCTGAATTTTGTTTCCCCCACCCTTTTCCCCTTCCTCCCACGTATACCGCATGTCCCATAAGAAACGAAGAAGCGACATTTACCTTCGGCAGTATTTGCCGACGATGCATGAGTCGGTATATGCGCACCGTCGGTAAATACTGCCGAAGGTAAATGTCGCTTATTGCGCTTCTTATGGGACATACGGTAAATAAATATGCAGTTATTTAATTTGTATTTAACACATTTAGTGTCATGAACGTCACGTGTCGAAAAATCGTGTTCAAAAATTGTCTGCGGCGAACGAACGAAAATTACGTCCGCCATTTCGACCCGGAATCGGCCTATGGACTCGACAGTAAGGCTAGGCCGACTCCTGCCTTAGACGCCCTGTGGTCCTCTTATATAGAAATTTACTGAAGTTTTACTATCGAGAGCCGACAGTCGGGGGCCAGGAGCCGCGAGCCGAGGGTCGAGAGGGTCGGCGCTATCTGGCGTCAGGCCGCCAAAGCATGACGGGTCGACACATGACAAACTTTAATTAAACACAAACTATCACAAAATATTTAAACAAGATAACTGATCATTTTCTTTTTTACAAATACCTATTGTTAAGGGGTTTAAAGAGTAGATAAATACCAAAAGTATTTAAAAATCTGACACAGGCAAGTTCCCTATTAATTAATTATTATTTGAAAACCACTAAATGTATTAAATAACTTAATTTATGAAAATGATAGTAAATTTGAGGTCAGATTTTTATTATATTCTTTTCGTTGAAAGAGAAATGAGTTGAGAAAATAGGAACATCATATTCCTCACTCCTTCCCTTTCCCGATATAATAATTCCTCTTCCAATGAAGAAAATTAAATTTTAATTTTATTTATCTATATTTTATTCATTCACAAAAATGTGTATATTTTTATTTATTGATTGATTGATTTATCAACATTATAGAGAGAGGAATTAATAAAATTGCTAATACATTGCCCCCCCCCTTTCCTTTCAATTCAAGGCTACCTATAAATAATTTTCCGTTCAGAATGTTTAATTGATTATCTATAAATTTAAAATTATACGAAAAAGAGCTAAACAGACGTGTTAGGATATCCACTAGCTTGAAAGAATATATCCGACTTATTAAAGACAGTGAAGGCCATATTTACATATCAGGACAACTCAGGTTTTAGAGGAAAATCCCTTTACAGGTATTCTAAGACTCTACCCGGTCTACCCAGGTCTAAACAGACCTTAAAGCAGGTCTATTCAGAATGGAACAGGTCAAAATCTTCGACTCGGGTGCATCCGTTCACTATCTCGATTATCGAAAAAAAAACAAACGATTATTAAACTATACGGAGCGTCTGTCACATTCACCACTATCGAGATTCATAACTCCGATTACACTGAATTTTTACATTTTATTAACAAGCGCGTCCGAGGATCGAAATAAACGCGAGGTTAATCGTTTCGCGAATGGAAATATTTTATTAACTTTGAAAATACCCAAACATTTAAGGAATATATTCTCTCACACACTCTCACATACATTTGATGGCGTATGCGTGTGGCCGTATCTGTGTACATATTTCCGATCATGGCCGACTATCGCCGAAGATAGGAGGAATTTTTGTGAGATTTTGACATATATATATCGCCCGAGAAATCGGATTCTCGACTTTTAGGCGCAAGGGGTGTGGCTTCGCGTTGCTAAGGAAAAATCTCTGTTAATATGTAACTTATAACATTTATTCTGGTCTCTATCAATAGAGAATAGTCAATTTGTATGGCGTAACTAAGCATAGTTTTGGTTATAACCGTATAGTTATTGAGAAAATTTGATGTAAAAATTGAGGGGTGCAGGGGGCAGACATTTGTGGTGTAAAGAGACACGGGTGCTCGCGATATCAGCGCTGTCGTGTCTGAGCGCGAAACTACTTGAACGAACATGCCGCGAGACACTGCCGTATCTCTTGATGCGACATAGTTTTGTTGGGGTCAGTATTTTAAAAATTGCCTTTTATAGAGGAAAAAGGATTTGTTATCGGATATGTGAGTATGATTGGTATAAGTATTAATCTTCATTAACCAAAATTCACTTTTTACGTAGAATTACTGATTTATGAGGGGCCCGCCGGTGGCACATTGAAAATACGCTCATAAGCGCTAGGAATACCTTAAAATTATAAGAAAGTCGTCAATGGTCCGTCGCACGAGGGACGGAATTTCGGAGGTTCGATTCATACCTCTAAGGCCCAGTTGTACAATGTAATTTCAGAGCCGGTTCAGCTTGAACCGCCGTTCTTGATATATTTTGTGTCACACATAATATACCAAGAACGGCGGTTCAAGCTGAACTGGCTCTGAACTTACATTGTACAACTGGGCCTTAATAACATCGATCATAAATAACTCGCCGACTATAATTAATCGCGTCATCGGCGAAGCGGTTCATTTCAGCGAACATAGGTCGTTAATTCTCGGAGAGAATGTATCGGACAGATCGCAGCAGTGCGGTCCTCCGTGGTGACGCTAATATCAAGCCGGCTTAATTAAGGGGAGGAATGACGAATGCAGTCGATGGCCATTAGGGAAAACTTAGTTACAAGCTTATCCAGAAATTCAGTTCACTATTGATTCCCACGATCGGGGACGATCATCCGGCTTTCAATTGTTTTTGGATTTAAACCTTTGCACTCAAGAGGTGACACTCATTGTCAGTCGACACGGCGCGGGCGTTTCGTTCGGCAACTTGAGCGGCGCCGCTCCGACGCCTGGGCGATTTCATACGTTATTTTATTAAAAATGATTGAAAATGTAATACTTATACTTCATACTACGTGATCTACATAAAACTATGATCAAACGATGATTTTTGTTATGTGCAAATATTGTTTGTAAAATATATTTTTCATCGTGTTTAATATTTGTTATTCGTATGATTTTCAATATATATTGAAATACAATTGACATTACATTATTCTCTCTTTCTTCCGTAATACGCTGCATTTTGAATTTTTAAAATATCTATCTTAGTTTGGTTTTTATGAGCGTTTTCCCAAACTTAGTAAATTCGTCAAATTTGTCCGGTTATCTTCGTATAAACACCCGGTTTTCGCTCGGCACTAAAAGGGATAATTATTAATTTTAGTCGGCGAGTTATTTATGATCGATGTTATTAAGACGTATGAAAGGAACTTCCCAAATTCCGTCCCTCGTGTGACCATTGACGACTTTCTTACAATTTTAAGAGGAGAGCGTAGAAAACACTTGAATAGCCTCCATGAAATTTGTATAGGGGAGACCGGGGAAGGTTGGTACATGACGTTGGCACCTCGTTGACATGGGAAATAATGCGAACGTGGGGTAAACTTCCTATATAAACTCTCCTTGGTCGCCCCTACTTTCTCGGCTATCTTCGGCTGCCGAGCGATCTCGAGCGTTCAGGCGGTCGAGCTCAGTTGCAATGATCGTCAGCGTTCGAGGCCCGTTACAGAATTCACTCGACGCTCGTGCAAGCGCCCACCGGTGTTCGTGATCGTTCCTTCGCCACGAACGAGCGCCCACGAACGACCGTACAGAATGTACCTACTGGCGTGATCGAAACATCCAAACCGGATACACGTACCTCACCAGTCTTCGTAGGCACGGCGACACGAACTGCGCCTCCTACCATATCCTTAATTCGGGCTGCGAGCGTAACAGTGTTTTGCCGGTGGTTATCACCGTGCACCTCCACGAGGAATCCACCCGTGACCGCCGTCGTCGTATTCGTTGCCGTAATACCGAGTGCCATCGGGTCGATGCGCGCCTTAGCCGCCTTCAAGGCGTCGGCGTACGAGAAGTCCTTGGTATCAGCGGTAATCACGACGGCCGAAGTTTCCGGTATCCTCCTCCTTCTCTTGCGCGTACGTCGGGGAGCCGTACCGCTTCGCACGTTGTTACTCAACTGCGTTTGTTGCAGGAGAAGCTGTCCGCGATGAAAAGCGTCATCCGGAGGCACGAGCCATCTACCGTTATCGCTATCGGAGTAAGGTACTGCGCCAATAACGTGTCTAACTCCTTAGCCCAGGCAACGAAGACCAAACAAGGCCAAATAGGGGAAAAATATATGGGCAGCCAAATTTTGGCACAGTTGTAGGGGAAGGTGTCACTAACAATATACTAAAAGTACTGGTGGGTGGGAGTGGAGCTAAGGGGGGGGGGGGGGGGGGGTCTAAAAGTCCCCTTTTTCAGTTTTCCATTAATAAACTACTTGTAAACTACTGCCTGTAGCGAAAAAAAGTTAAAGAACAAATTAATCTACATAAAATTCTCTACAAGAAAGGTCTTATACACTTTTTCGCTAGGATCAATACTTCAGGACCGTTAAAATACGAATTTATCAAAGAAACACACGATGCAGTGAAAAAAAAGGAAAGAAATCGTGGATGAGATGAAGGATATACAGGGTGTTCGGAAAAAACACCGACACAGAAATAGGGGTGATAGGTTACGTCATTACAAGTATTTTGATATAAGGGACCTATACCCGCAATCGCCCCCTTCTGGAGATATCAACTTTTCAAGTTTATAACGACCGAGGTCGATCAAGGTAGAATAATAAGAAACGTATCAAGATTGTTCCGACAAACGTTGGTCGGAATTTATACGCAATGATATCAGTTCTTAGCAATTAGTAGGAACGCGACACTTAGGTTAATTCCGATGGTAAAGCGAAGGGTATATTACGCGAATCGTATCTATTCTTGTACTAGTAGTCCGTTTTAATGATATCCGTTGACCTGAGTACACGCGCATCCAGGTATAACTTAATTACCGCGCATATCCGGACCCTCGAACCTCGATGTCTTCCAAAAGGGATTATCCTTTAGCCATTAGCTTGTTTCCTCGAACAATATGTAATACGTTACGCGAAATTCCACGTACGGAACGCATTTGCATTTCTTCGAAAATCTCCTCAGCCCTTTCGGAATACTACGAAGTTGTCCCCTCCTTACCAGGGGAGTTACTCACTTTCCTGGCCAAGCGAGACGCGTCGATAGCCACTCCCACCCAACCAATTAGCGTGCACCGCGTTACCCACGCTATCCCCACTTAGCTATTAGTTTCTCTGTATATAAACCGCTACTGAATGTATCTGCGTCAATGTGCCATATGTAAGCGTGCCTCAGTCTGCACCAGGATCAGTGCCTCAGTCTGCCAGTCTATCCAGCGCATTCAGGTCGTAAGTCCTTCAACTTACTCCGCGATTCTCTTAAGTGTAAATCCGTTCATGTGTAAGCGTGCCTCAGTCTGCACCGGGATCAGTGCCTCAGTCTGCCAGTCTATCCAGCACATTCAGGTCGTAAGTCCTTCAACTTACTCCGCGATTCTCTTAAGTGTACATCCGTTAATGTGTAAGCGTGCCTCAGTCTGCACCGGGATCAGTGCCTCAGTCTGCCAGTCTATCCAGCACATTCAGGTCGTAAGTCCTTCAACTTACTCCGCGATTCTCTTAAGTGTACATCCGTTAATGTGTAAGCGTGCCTCAGTCTGCACCGGGATCAGTGCCTCAGTCTGCCAGTCTATCCAGCGCATTCAGGTCGTAAGTCCTTCAACTTACTCCGCGATTCTCTTAAGTGTAAATCCGTCAATGTGCAAACGTGCCTCAGTCAGCATAGGATCCGTGCCTCAGTCTGCCAGTCTATCCAGCGTATTCAGGTCGTAAGTCCTTCAACTTACTCCGCGATTCTCTTAAGTGTACATCAGTTATATTTAAGTGCATTCGAAACAGTCAATTGCAACCACGGTTAATCGGCATCACCTGTATTTCGTTATTTCAAATATATCATTAGTTGTATAGTGAGTGCAGTGTCGAATCATTCCATTAACCGCTCGGTCTCGCTCCTTTTCACCACGCGTCGAACTCAATTCACCGTGGAATCCTCAAAATCCGCCTAGCGGTATGTTTGGCCAGTAGTCGTGTCACGAGCGAGTGTCTGCGGGATTTACGACCCCGCGGAGATCTACCAACGATCGCACGGCTCCCAAACAAAGATGGTAACGAATATTTAATTTTACGAGATACAGAAACAATGTACTCTACAGCAAATGCTCAAAATGACGGCCACCCATGTCCATGCAACATCGGAAACGATTCTGGATAGATGTGCCACTGCGCAAACTGCTTGCGGAAAGGATAACCGCTTGGCTCAAGTCCTTGTACTTTTCGAAGATGATGCGGATACAAGGAGTTTTCATTTGTTTTTCAATTGTACAGGTAGACAAAAAACTCAATATTATTCTACTTTGATCAACCTCGGTCGTTATAACCTTGAAAAGTTGATATCTCCATAAGGGGGCGCTTGCGGGTATAGGTCCCTTATATCAAAATACTTGTAATGACGTAACCTATCACCCCTATTTCTGTGTCGGTGTTTTTTCCGAACACCCTGTATATTGTTAACTTATATTAAGAGTGAAGTGTGAGTGTGTAGAATTGTACAACTAACCTCCTTTCGTGGCTGTAAAGCTGAAATAAATCTGTATAAATATATATTGTCCAAAAAATAGGAACTTTTTACGCTTAGTTTGTTTTTTGCGATCATGTTACAATTTGCAGTCTTGAACATAGGCAACGCGGTCTCGAATAGGGTAAGCAATCTCTACCCTACCTTTCCGCCATATTGTTTTTCGAAATTTTGACTTTGGATCCTTAATCAACGCACCCAAAAACCCTCGAGTACTCAATTTCACCCAGATTCGATCAATTTTTAAGGAACCTTTCCGCCACATCAGATCCGCCATATTGTTTTTCGAAATTTTGACTTTGGACTTGTAATCAGCGACCCCAAAAACTCTTGAGTACTCAATTTCACCTCAATTATAAACGTTTTCGAATTCTGGCCAGCTTTTCGGGATTTCGTCCCACTGTGCGTTGGATTGGCACCACCATCTAGTAACATATACTTCGTGAAGCCAGGCCGTGGGAAGACGGAGACCAAATTGTTTTCAGTGCGACAACTTCAATAGCTTCCATTCGCCAAGACAATCCTCCTACTCCATAGCTTCTCCGGATGTGACACCACCTCAGCGATATATGGAAAGAACAAAGTGGGAATCGCTAAATTTTTCACAGCAAATCCTGGCCTTGCCCATGATATCTCAGCAATATTCATAGATGCCTCAACTTCACCTGAAAATATTGAACAGGCTGGCGATGAGCTTTTTCTGGCTGTAACCAAGCGCCTGCGCATCAAGACAACCTGAACAAACATCGGTACTCGGGATTTTTGAAAGCGTCAACGAAGCTCAAATCGGACATAGCCACTCTTCCTCCCACCAGAGGAGCTTCAAAGCAACACTCGCTCAGAGTATATCTACAGATAAATTCATTTACATATAGTTGTTAAATACAGGTTTCTTAAAATTACAAATATCAATTTCTGCTAAATACTTACCTTAGTCTGATTACTTTCTTACAGATACAACAGTGGCTCGGTAACCCTCTACCACCCACCCAATGGGGCTGGGACATGGGAGAAGATGGGATCCTCAACCCAGTTACCACGAACGACTCTGCAGCACCCGCTTCCGTTTTGAACATGATCTTTTGCTGATGCACGACTGGGTGTGGAGTGCGCTGCGGTTGCCGCAAAGCAGGAATTGCCTGCTCCGGAACCTGCGCCGGTTGCCTCGGCTCATGTAGGAACGGAGCTCCCATCCAAGACATCATCGATGATGATGAAAATTCAGATTCTCTGATGAAAATTAATGTTCAAGATACATCCTTGAACATTAATTATTTCATTTTTAACAATAAACATTTCATTTTTAACCATAAAACCGTTTTTTTTAAATTTTCCATTTTCCCCCGTCCATATCTCCTGAAGTATTGATCCTAGCGAAAAAGTGTATAAGACCCTTCACATGTAGAGAATTTTACGTAGATTAATTTATTATTTAACTTTTTTTTCGTTAGAGGCAGTAGTTTATGAGTTATTGACGGAAAACTGAAAAAGGGGAACTTTAGACCCCCCCCCCCTAGCTCTACTCCCACCCACCAGGACTTTTAGTATATTGTTAGCGACACCTTCCCCTATAACTGTGCCAAAATTTGGCTGCCCATGTATTTTTTCCCCTATTTTTCCTTCGCTGCCTGGACTACCTCTTCTGCTGCGCTTCCGCGCAGTCGCCGTCGTCCATTGGGTCTGCTTCAACGCGCGCTCTGACGACAGCGATGGGGGCTCCATTTCATCACATCTCGTAACCATCGGGCGACTCTCCATTATATACGAGGTATCTTCGCGTCTATTTCCAGCGCGAGCCTTATCTGACGTCATTTTTAAAGCCGCAGCATCACGCGGCTGACTCGTTGACAGAGTGTTGAGCTTCTCGCGAATCCAGCTCTTCCTCTCAACCAACCTGGCAATAGCGCAGTCAATTTCTTCCAGATCGGATACGAGCGCCGCGTTCTCCGGCGCAGCGTTCTTCCAAGACCGCTCGCATTCCAAGAGGATCTGTACCGATGACGTCGACAAGTCTGCACCATCCGCATACCGTGGCGCAGACACGTGTACCGTAGTCATCGCGCAGTGGGCGGCTGCAACGGCGTCTTCCACTTCCCTATTTAGACTAGCAGTCAGCTGGTCTTTCTCTATCGTCTCGCGCGATAAATCATCCTCACGCGTTTGCAAAAAAAAAGTCGGGTCAGCACCGCCGACCGTGATATCCACAGTCATGTTCGGGGCGTCAAACTGCCTTAGTATCGAGGGGTCATAGCTCACATCCACCTGAACGCTGGTATCCATCGTTGGTTCGCCCGACTCCTAGTCCATCGAGGGTTCTGAAGGAGGAGCTTGCTTCACGTCCGGCGTCTTCTCAGCACTTTTTACCACAGTGGGCAGCGCGTCATCATTGTCGTTCGTGCACAAAGGTAGGTCACGATGCGGCGCCACATTCTTACGCTTCGTGCCTTTGCAACGCGCGCCATCGATTTCTAAAGCAGACGACGCATCACTCTCGTGGTCCGTGAGAGCTATGAGGGTGGAAAAATCATCCTTAACGTCACCAATGGCGTCGCCGTCTTCCCCCTGCATCGGCGACAGCGACGCAAAGTTCTCCGCGCAGGGAGGCGAAGTCCCTGATGGCCGACCGGAAAAAGGAACCACGGGCGGACTGGGAACAGAGACCAACAGCCGGTTCTCTACGTAGGTTTGGCGCGTGAACACCCATTTCGCCACCGCTTTGACCTTGCGTCTGTTACGTCGAGCAGCGATTTCCATCCCGCGAAAACGGCACTCTCCATCAGTGTCAGATATGTCACTCGCATAATCCATTACGGCGACGGGGGTGGATGATCCACCGCTGCCATCATTGATGATGTCGCCAGCAGCCATTACCGCTGTCAAACGCGACGCCCAATCGTCGACGCGCTAGGGCGGAAGCTCCAATGGTCGACCGGAAAAGGGACCGGCAGGCAGACCGGAAGCAGGTACCAACGTGGAACTAGTAGTAGACATCGTCGAAAGGCCATCTTGGTAACGGGAGAGCTGTAAACGCGCCCTCTTGGCGAACATTTTAGCTTCTCGGAGAGCGGTATGTATCTCGCAACGCAAAGCGAAACCACCATCAATCGCGAGGACAGGGTCAACGGGCCACCCCAGACTGCTAAACCCTTCCGTCGAACCCTCGATAGCGTCACCGGGAGCGTACGCGCGCTCGGAATCGAGACGCCGCGGTGTACCAACGGGAGCCATCTTGACGATCGGCGACGCAGTCCGGCCGGTTTTCACCGCCGGAGTGCCTCTTCCCGCACTTCCACTCACTTCCTTCACTTGGATCGAGAGATTACATCTTCTCAAACCACCACCAATACCAATCGGCACAATCGCGCCCGAACTTTTCTCAGCATTTCCTCTAAAAGTAGGGAGCAGAAACGATAGCGACCTGTCTCACCGAGAGCCAAGCCGCGAACCGGCGTCGTCTCCACTAATCGCCCTATGGCAGGGGTGGTTGGAAACCTCGCGCAACTTCGGCCTGATCTCGTTATACGAGATCACCGGTCACGTCTCATTACCATCCTAGACGTGACGGTGCCCTTTAAGAATCGCGTCCAGTCATGGGATGAAGCTAGGGAGAGGAAACATGCCAAGTACCAGCCCTTAGCCGATCAGCTGCGTGCGCAAGGGTACCAAGTTGTTGTCGATGCCTTCATTGTAGGGGCCCTCGGATCGTGGTACTGGGGGAATAAAAAGGTGTTGACATGTCTACGGATTTCTCCGTGGTAATCATCGATGATGCGCCGGCTCATTGTCTCGGACACTATCCGCTGGTCCCGGAACATCTATGTGGAGCAACTATGAATAATATCTGCCCTCCTGCTTTGGTCCTGGGAAAGGTTGGCTTTATATTCACCCCGATAGCCAAGCGTGACTTTCACCCAAGCGTCACGCGGTGGCGTCAGTGAGTGACGTTACTGTGATGCCACAGTGAGAATCCGGAGTGCGAGTTTTTGCCACAACGGAATACTTGATCCTGATTGGTCTATTCGCTGACGCCTTACGGAATTTTTATTCGCGTCGGACAGCGCCGTATGGTGGCGTTTCATTCTTCCTAAAATGGCCGTCGTTACGGGCCGAATGTCAAGATAACCATATAACGTAAACAAAGTATTTGTAAATAAAAGTAGTTTTAAGAGTGCAAGTGCAATAAACCCAATTCATAAGTGATGAATATCTGTATCGAAGGTATCTTGTCAATTCTAGGAGAGTCAAAAATGCCGCTAGTGGAAGGAGAAGCGTTATTGAAAGCAGTTTGTATTTTCCTGCGGAATCAAAAAGAGAAACCAAAATGCAATGAAAATCGTCGCTTCTTGCGTACAATCGTCCTCCCGGGGAACACATTTTTATTGTATGTATTCTTGTGATTGCACAATAAATGGCTCGTATCTGTTCTTATCATCTTAATATCTTATACGACTCCCATTAGGAGTCCAGTATATTAAACTGATTTTTGGAGGTTGGTGAGGTGACGGGAGCTCGCTCCGGACTTGCCGCGGATTCTCCTGGTATTGCAGTGCCTCCAGGACCGGCCCAATTATCTCTTGCAATTTTAGTTCCTCCCTTTTACAAGGTTTGAGGAACGGCAAGGCCACTCACCTTTACCAAAAATCAGTTACCTACCATTACCGACCGCGACCGTTTTTACCGGTTTGCGTGTCTCATTTTATTTTCAGAGTCTTGTAATTATTCCGGACTCTCTACACCCGTTTTAACTTAGATTATTTCGCATATAGTCATTCCTCAGTTGAACTTTTACATTCACTGAGGAATTTTAGCATTGATTTTAATTTTCGTGCTTTTCGCGACTTTTACCTTACGCTTTAAGTGTCGCGCGGTGTGTCGGTAACTGCGTGCAATGCCCCCTTGTGTGCCACGCAGAGAGTCTTCGCGAATAGCTCCCTTGGAAGCCACCAGAGGACGCAGTCGTCATCCAGTGTTAAATGATCGGAGGTAGGTAGAGTGTTCTCTCCCATTCCTTATCGTTCAACTCCCTTTCCTCAATCGAGCTCCTTACTGGCAACGGGAGGGAGTTATCGAGGGAGGAAACGGTTTTAGCCCTTTTGAATTTCCCGGTCTCCTTCCATCGACCCCACTCGCTCGCCAGCGAGCTTTGCTCTAAGGCGTCCGAGTGTCGGTCGATGCAAGGCGACTGACATCTTCCTTTCTAACCTCCCCCGGTGACAGGTGCTCTGCTGCGCGCGTCGCTCCTAGGAGCGATTCCCGCGGCTAAGTGCCCATCAGTATCCCTAACCTATTAGCCCAGGTGGTGACAGCTATCACCGCGCTTGCCGCTCCTCGGAGTGACTCCCGCGGTTCAGTTGCCGCCATCTTCCCTTTCCCTCCTCTCCACCTCCTCGATGGAGTGGAAGTGGTGCAACAACAACCACAACACCGACTTCCACCCGTTCCTCGCAGACCAAGATAAAGCGAGGTGTCACGGCAAAGCAGGGACGTGCGACCAGCGCGCCGCCTGAGTCCCCAAGAGTCACGAGGAGCCAGACAAGGAGAAAACGAGCAGCTATCGAGGACCGGTCTCCCGAAAGGCCAGTACAGCAGTTCCGGAGGTCGCCAACGGTCACCCCGGAGACGACGTATGCCGCCATCGTTGCTACTTCCCCCACGCCCGTCGTTGCCCCCGTCGCCGACGAGGGAGCAACTCTCCAAGAACAACGGTAGCAGATACGACGACGACTGCAGCAGATGCAGTCCATGCAGCCCTTCGTCGTACTTGAAAGGATCACGGACCCTCCGTCGACCCCGCCCAGCGATATTAGAGTGCCAAACTCCAGCCCGGTAACCACGATAACCGTCACTACCATTACCACCTCGGGATGTGTCGGGCCGATCTGCTCGACGGCCATCCATCCCAGGAGAATAACTTCCCCCCGAACACCGCCAAGGATGAAGGATGTGATCGTGGAAGAAGAGTAGAAAATTCCGGACGAGGCGCCCGCCGTAACATCGGATGCGGGTGCCGGGAGCGAGGAATAGGTGAGAGAGATCCCCTACAGACGCCTCAGCGATGGAGCTGTCACCCTCTCCGTCGCGGGACAACCAAGGGTCTTAAGATCAGGTCGCCCTAGGCGATCCGCAGCAACATCAAGCGGGTCATCGTCGTCGTCGTAGAGCGACGACGAGGTGTTCTGGCGAGACACCTCTTTCCCTGAGACGCCTCCTACCCCGGAGGTGGAAGTGTTGCCTCATACACCAGAGCTGGAGGCAGTAAGGAGAAGATACTCGGCGACCCGTGAGTATCTCGCAGGGGTCGTTGAGCACCATGCGGGGCGTCGAGAGGTACCCGATGAAGAGGAGGAGGAGAGTCCGGGCGGAGAATACTGCGAGGCATCCGCCCCCACCACCACCAGCGGCACGCTCTACACCCGAGGGCCGCACCGAGGACTCACCTCGGACAACTGCAGCAGCAACAACACCAGCAGCAGCAGAGGCAGCAGCAACAACATCAGCAGCTGCCACGACGACGACGACGACAGGGACTGCCACGAAGGAGACGCAGACGACGCCAACGATCGCGCCGTAGACATCGGCCCCAACATCCCTGGAGCGCCGACTCGATGGGCCACCGTACGACACTAGTGGAAGGACTGAAGTAGGAGAGCACATCGCGGATTTAATTCAACGCTCCGTGACCGGGCTGCACCATTTCAGCGTCCGGTAAGTTCCTCGCAACCCGATCATGATGGTGGTGTCATCGTTGGTCACCGGGTGCCCGGGCGGGTGCCCTTATTATTTCCCCCACCCCCTCGACAGGGTGCTTCGGCTTCTCGAAGGCGACTAGATCTGGCCCGTATGGGTGCGGGAGAACTGGATGCGCCGCGCGATGCCGGGGGTGTCGGGCCCGGTAGGATCAACGCCCAACCGACGCTGCCAAATGGCTCTGCGCTTCAGTCTCCTTTTCGCGAGATTGAGTGTCCCGAGCTTATCGAAGCGGACGGGGCTGTCTCGTCATTAGACGAGTTGGAAGAGCTGGCAATGCGACTTGCCATGCGTTTTCAGGCTACGACCCCTGTCGGGCCCGCTGCCTCCGGAACAGGAAATGCTCCCCGGTGTTGCCGGAAATGCTCAGCCTGACCCCCTACTTCCGCCTCCCATGGATCGCGTGAGTCATGCGACTCACATCCAGCGACTTTATAGACAGGAAGCCCGGCGTGCAGTTCGCGAGGTGATGCAGGGCCCTACCATGCAATGCACAGTGTCACGAGAGAGGGTACTGCATCACTTCGAGGAAATGTATCGCCGGCGCGAGGACCCGGAAGGTCTTGTTTGGGGCTGGCTTACTAAGCCCCCGTCGCAGGACGATGACCTGATGTCACCCTTCAATCAGCCCGAGGTGTTCCGTCGGCTCGAGGATACGGCTAATACCGCGCCTGGACCCAACGGACTCACTTATCGTGACTTGCGAATAGTCGACCCTAGTGCGCGTGTTCATCGTCGGGGAGCTCGTTCGTCTCCCCGCGTGGTACAATCGTCGTTGCACCTGGCGCCCAACGTTTTTCATTTCGGGAGTGGTATCGTGGCCACCTTAAGGTGAGTAGCGGAGGGCACCGAGGGCCCTTATCCAAACGCTACGTCACAATATCTGCCCTCCTGCCCCGGTCTGCGGATACGGTAGCTCTCGCGTAGTTAGGTACCGGTTTTTTCGTTTCACCCACATTCCATTATCTCACGTATTGTACATAATATCGCTCATTCAAGTCACATCATTCACCAGGCCGGTTACCTGAAATATAATTGTAATTATTATAACTTATATTTTACCTGCTCACCGTTTTAAATTAATGGATATTTATATATTATTATTTTATTCAATCGGGCCACACATCCTGCCTCACTGATCACTACAACTAATCGATTAAATACGTGCTTTAAATTATTATGGCTAATGCTACTATGTACAATTCATAAATGCCACTATATCCTAATTTAAATTAATTTAGCAACCAATTAAGATTAGCTATAGCCACTATACCTGGGCAGGCCTCTACCGTATGTCTGATGGTAAGCGCAACAAAACTTCGGCAGTTTTTACCGACGGTGGTCGAATCTTGCATTAGATCCAATGCAATTTTCGACCACCGTCGGTAAAAACTGCCGAAGTTTTGTTGCGCTTGCCGTCAGACATACGGTATAACGTTTAATTTATCTATAGCCTGTAATTAGTTAAACTATTATTACTATCTATATATGTACTTACCTGTTGCCCACCGCACTGTGCATCATCCTGTGTTGACCCGTGTAGTCCTGTCTGTCTCGTCCCGTGCGGTGAAGCGGGCACATCTTGGGCCGGCCGGCCTCGATCCGCCGAAAGGTTCCCGGTCTCCTTCCATCGACCCCCACTCGCTCGCCAGCGAGCTGTGCTCTAAGGCGTCCGAGTGTCAGTTGCTGCAAGGCGACCCAACCTAAAACGACATCTTCTTTCCTAACCTTCACCGGTGACAGGTGTTCTGCTGCGCGCGTCGCTCCTATGAGCGATTCCCGCGGCTAAGTGCCCACCGGTGTCCCTGGCCTATTAGCCCGGGTGGTGATAGCTGTCACAGCGCTAGCCGCTCCTCTGAGTGACTCCCGCGGTTCCGCTGCCGCCATTTACCTTTCCCCTCTATCGCGAGGAGTCTGTCGGTTTGTGGCGGGAAACCATCACGCCGCCTGGCGAGTCTGCTAGAGTACCCTCTCCTAGTTAGACTAGCTTAACTTTCGCTTAAATTTCCCTATAGTTCACTGCAATCACTGCGAGATGGCGACACCACCGAGCGTTCCTCTGAGGATCGAGGTACCTCTTCGGAGGTATTTCGATGCCTCGTCTGCTCCGGCGGTACGGGCATGAATCATTCCAAGGGGTGCTTTAAAGGGACTGGTGAGCTGTCGAAGCACCCGGCGACTATGGCCAGGAGCAACGAACCGAACCACGCGGGTCTTTACATCCAGTATGCGTGCTCGGAGTGTTCCTTCGTCGGGAAGGGCAAGTATGCCAGAAAGACGAGGCGCACTTCGCGCGTTCGCATCCCCGCACGACAGCTCCCTCCCAATCGACTGCCACAACATGAGGCACTAGCACCTCCGCCCCCGCGAGCTCTCGACCCGCGACTACTGCGCGTAGCGCGGGTGTAAGAACATTAAGAGCGGCGATTCGAGCGACGGCGACAACGACGGGCGCATCGAGCACACCGTGGCAGCATCCATTGCCACCACACGGAGGACCCGAGGAGCGACCACTCAGATAACCTTGACCTTTGGGCCTACGCGGCAGGTTCCCACCACACAATATCTCGTGCGGACTACCAGGGCGACAGGAGTCACCGTCCCCCTATGACCCTCGCCATCTACATTTCGAGGTCCATCAAAGGCGTCGACACCAAAGGACCAACATCAGAGGAGCCGATACTATGCGTAGCGAGCTCGGGGGAACGCGTACATCTAGTTCTCTCGCCTCGGTCTATCTACATTCACCGATCGAGGATCAATTCCACCTCCTCGACGGAGTGAAAGCAGTGCAACGACCATCTCTGCGCCGACTTCCACCCGCCCCTCGCAGACCACGACCAATCGAGGTGTGACGACCAGGCGCGGAAGTGCGACCAGTGCCCCGCCTGCGTCCCCAAGAGTCACGATTAGCCAGGTAAGGAGAAAACGAGCGGCTACCGAGTATCGGTCTCCTGAGCGGCCAGTGCAGCGGTTCCGGAGGTCACCAACGGTAACCCCGAAGACGACGTACGCCGCCATCGTCGCTACTTCCCCCACGCCCGTCGTTACCCCCGTCGCCAGCGAGGGAGCAACCCTCCAGCAACAACAGTAGGAGATACGACGACAACTGCAGCAGATGCAGTCCATGCAGCCCTTCGTCGTCCTCGAAAGGATTAACACCCCGATGACACCGCAAACAACGAACGCTACCATCCCCACTTCCAGCACGGTCGTCACGATAACCGCCACCACCATCACTACCTCGGTGTGTGGCGGCGCGATATGCTCGACGAGCATCCAACCTGGAAGGAAGAGGATAACTCAGGCTGGAGGAGATCGTGAACGAAGAGGAGGAGGAAGAATCGGACGAGGTGCCTGCAGTAACAACCGAAGCAGGTACCGAGGGCAGCGAGGATATGGAAGAGCTCTCTGCCAGACGCCTTAGTAACGGAGCGATCACTTTGTCCGTCGCGGGACGACCGAGGATTGTGAGATCCCGACGGACTCACTTGTCGCGACTTGCGAAGGGTTGACCCCAGTTCGCGTGTCCTGACCGTGGTTTATAACGCTTGCCGCAGGCTGGACGCGATCCCTGAGGTGTGGAAGACCTCGAACACCGTTCTGGTATTCAAAGAAGGAGATCAGGATGATCTGGGCAATTGGCGCCCACTCGCGATGGGCTCAGTCCTCGCAAAAGTTGTTCGCCGCCGTCGTGACCGATCGCCTCACGACGTGGGCGACGCGCAACGGCCGCATCAGTCATTCGCAGAAGGGATTCCTGAAGTACGAGGGATGCTATGAGCACTCCTTCATGCTTCAGTAGGCCACTCAGGACGCACGCCGTACTGGAAAGGAGGTGGTGGTGGCGTGGTTGGATCTCCGAAACGCCTTCGGTTCGGTCCCCCATGCCTCCATCGCCACCGTGTTGGAAGGAGCCCAAGTTCCTGCATCTCTCCGCCGCTTGGTGGGGAGCATGTACCGAAGGGCCACTACCAGGGTGAGAACTGCGAACGGATTCATACCGGAGGTGAACATCAAGTCGGGCGTTAAACAGGGCTGCCTGTTAAGACCCATAGTGTTCAATCTCGCGCTCGAGCCCATATTGCGTGCCCTTGCATCCACGGATGCAGGGTACGACTTACGCGGGACGAGATCGAACACTCTGGCGTACGCGGACGACTTTGCGTTGGTCGTCAACGACCCCAACGGGATGCGACTCCTCCTGTCCGCAGCGGAGAGTGCAGCACAGCGGATTGGCTTCTACTTTAACCCGGCCAAATGTGTCACTCTGCACATGATCTGCAGAGGTAGACGTCGGGTGCTGCCGACTGTGTTCCCTCTCCAAGGACAGCTCGTCCGTGCACTATTGGACACCGATGACTACCCCCACTTGGGCACGCCCACTGGTGCCAACGTGCGTCAGACCCCAATAAAGACGCTCGTTGACATCGTTGACTGCGTCCGAGCGATCGATGGCTCGTTACTCGACCCTTGGCAGAAGTTCGACGCGGTAGCCAAGTTTGTGCTGTCGCGTATGGACTTCGGCCTAAGGAGAATGGGGATGGAAAAGGGGGCCACTCAGTGAGGTGGACCGCTTGCTGAAAAGGCTGGTGAAAGGCTGGCTCCATCTCCCTCAGCGCGCGAGAGCGGAAGTGGTCTTCCTACCTCCATCCATGGAAGGAGGAGGACTACTTCCGCTGGCTGATCTCGCTGATGCGCTCATCATCGCACACGCATTCAGAATGTTGACGGCGGAGGATGAGGTGGTGAGAACAGTCGCGAGTAGCGGGTTGAAGGTAGCGGTCAGGAAGCGGCTCGGCCGAGAGTCGTGCATCAATGAGACGGCGGAATTCCTTTCCGATTCGCTGGAGGGGGATTTCGCCAGGCACGGGGGGATGTTAAGTCCCTCTGGACCTCGGCACGTGACGCTGCTCGGGGGCAGGCAGCGAAACTCAACGTGCGTTGGACGTGGTCTGAGGCACGGGAGGAGCTGGCGATCGAGTTGAGAAGGACTCGAGACCGAGCGACCATCGTGTCACCCGCCGCACCCGCACAGGTAGTTCACCGGATGAGGGTGGCAGTGGTCGAGTACTACCGCGGAACCTTATTGGCTAAGCGGAACCAGGGTAAAGTGCACGAGGTGTCGGGACGGGCGAAGTGGTCTAACCACTTCCTCCGAACCGGCGGCTTCACGCAATTTGCCGACTGGCGCTTAATTCATCGAGCGCGTCTCAATGTCTTGCCTCTTAACGGAGCTAGGCCTTGGGATGCAACCCCCCATTGTAGCCACCTTGTCGTGGTGGGTGGGCTTAAGGTCGGGATCCGCAGGTCTCCGGTATGCGCAGGTCGGAGGGACCGTAGCGCTGCTGGGGCCTGTGGGTTCAGGCTACTAAGAGCCACCGGGAGAGGAAGTGCGGCCGCCTGCCTTAACTGGCCGGCGGAAGCGTGTTGGGAAGTGTCCACTTGTCTTAACTGGCCGGTGGATGCGTGAGGGGTTTGACCGTATTCTCCACGTCTATTTGTATGAGGATGGCTCGGCTGAGCCTTAGAGGCCACGTGAGGTCAACGTGCTCCCCGGTGACTCAGCCGACCTACTGCAGTCTTCGGAGGGCGGTGTCGGCCTTGTGTAGGTGGGGAGTAGAGGCGACTCCTCTTCTTTATGCGAACTGGGCCCTATAACACAAGTACTACAATTGTAACAATTGTAGAAATTTACCTGTAGACTTGTCCAAATGTTATAACACACCGTAACTTGTAGCTACTTGTGCCGGACTTGTAATTACGGAGAATTTTCTACACTTGTAGAGCTGTTCTGTAACTCAACGCGAACACTTGTAAGTTTGTGTTACCGATTTTACTACAATTGTAAGAAAATTTTCACCTAACTAAAACCGTGGGTAGAGTCTCCTACAAGTGTCAGTAGTAGCATTTTAGGAAGCGTTTTAGTCGAAATACTAGGAGTGGGAGAAAAAAGCAGAAACGATGTACACGCGTTCGCAGTGCAAAAAGGCAACGCAATTAAGGACCGAGCCCTCCACTGCACGTAGGGCTCGGGAAGGGAACTCGAAATTGCATACAGTAAAAACGGCCCAATAACAGCTCCGTTCCTAGTGAAAGTTAGAGGAGAAAGGGGAAAAAAGAATACATATCCTTGAGTACCTATTTTGAAAGTCGGACCGAGAAAACCCGTCCTTCCTTGCCTAGGTGCTTAACCGGTCATTACACGGCCCTGCATAACTGTCACATTTGCACGAAGAACCAATGCGTGCGTGCAAATGCGAATGTTAATGTCATAAAACTGATAGCTCTGTCATTCGTTTGTTTTCGAAGTACGTATACTGCTCAGGTGTCGCTGGAGTCATTTATAATTAAATTTGGCTTCAGAAGAGTGCGCTGCGTTTTTCGCAAAAACAGCGAAAAGTGTCGAACGTCTGCTTTTCCGGTAGCTGTCAGTTCGGGAGATCAAAGTGTCTAATCTCGAAATCGTAAATTTGTGGATAATGGTAAGTAACTTGTAGAAGTTATAAGAAATAATCATTCGGGTTTTTAAACACTGGGAGAATTTCATCGAAGAAACCCGTATGATTATTTCTTATCACTTTTACAAATTACTCACCATTATTCACAAATTCAAGATTTCGAAATTAGACGCTTTGGTCTCCCGAATTGACAGCTGCCGGGACACGCTAACTGTAGAAACTGAAAGGTAAATTGCAATTTTGCAACACCGTGTGTAGGCCGGTTTATAGCGGACTTCTACATATTTTACAAGTTTTGTAAATTATTAGTTACACTTGTAGGACTTTTCCCTATTTCCTACAAGTGTCGCGGTGAAGCTTGTGTTACAGAATATTTAAGGACTTGTAACTACAAGTGAATTTCTTACAAGTCCTACACTTGTTACAGTTGTATGGCTTGTGTTATAGGTCCCTCGTGTCGGTGTACTTATAACCCTGGACGGGTGTAGCCGTCTTTACCGGCATGGTTCCTTAAAGGCATTCGTGTAAGGATGTGTAAGCGTTGGCAGCTGATAGTCTGGCACGAGAGGGTATTGCTAGTGCCGAAGGTTGACGGTGGGGCCGTCCCGACGGTTAGGCCAATGTCTCTGTGCAAGGTGGGCCTTCGAGGCTCCTCAGCTATCCGGGGATTAGTGCGGAGCCTTTCCGCGATAACAACGGGCGGGGATGGTCCTGGGACCCTGTGTGTGTGGGAGTGCACACTAGAAGCTGCATCAGTGTGAGACCGGGAAGACTCCCCTGTGTCCGACCAGCAGGTGAGTTGTCACTGTAGCGGAAGGATGCGGCGGAGTACGTATGCATGGGACATGTCGGGGCCGGTGAACCAGGTTTTGCGGGACTTGCCCCGCCACTCCATTGGGAGTGTTCCGAGTTACTGGTAGGCACACGCCGACATGGTTTGTTATTTGGTGCTTGACTGCGAGCTAATGTGTGAGAGTGAATGGGTGAGTGAATGTATACAAGGACAGTGCTGGCAGTGAAGTGTCTGTTGTGTTGCCCTTACACAGTTCCTGTCTGAGAATAATAACAATTAATAACATCTGCCCTCCTTCTTTGGTCCTAGGAAGGGCTGGATTAGATAGGTAACGGCGCTTTTAACCTTTCATACTCATCTCATCAATCACCCAATGTACATACGAGGGGGGACCCAAAAGAAACGGGAATTTGGTCATAACTTCTTTATTTCTTAATTTTTTTACACCAAATTTGTATCACCTTCAAAGTATTCTCCCTTGACCACAACGCACCTCTGCAAACGATCCTTCCATTGTTCAAAACATTTTTTAAATTCACTTATCGGAATGTTCTTTAGGCCTTCCAGCGATTTTTGTTTTACTCCTCCACAGTGGCAAAACTGCTGCTGCTGCTTTGTTTCGGGGTCGTATCCATAACACCACGATTCATCACCAGTAATCACCTTGGAAAAAAATTCAGGGTCCTCTTTGAGCTGATTTTGAAGCTCAAAACATGCCTGAAGTCGACGCTCCCTTTGCTCGCCTGTGAGAAGGCGAGGGACAAATTTGTCTGCAACTCTTCTCATGTGCAAATCTTCGGATAAAATCTTCTGAATTGAACTCCATGATATTCCAGACATCTCACAGAGTTGATCAATGGTTCGGCGACGGTCTTCACGAATGAGAGCATTGATTTTGTCGACGTTTTCGTCACTTCTTGACGTTGAGCGGCGTCCTGAACGGGGTTGGTCTTCAATAGACATTTCTCCATTTTTAAAACGTGAAAACCACTCGTAGACTCTGGTTTTACTTAGGGCAGCATCCCCAGAAGCAGTCTTAAGCATTACAATAGTTTCCGTGGCCGATTTCCCCAACAGGAAACAAAATTTCACAGCCGCGCGTTGCTCTCGACAATCGGCCATCACGGTTTCGGCGAAATGAAAAAAGTTGTTTCACTAAAAAAATTCCCACGGACGAACCGATGCACTCATAGCGACAGAACTTCGCACACTAACTCAGGAGACACGTCCCTAACGGACACCTGGTCGAACAATGAGTTTCCCCACTCTCCCTCCCCGCCGCAGCCCAATTCCCGTTACTTTTGGGTCTCCCCTCGTATATTCATTCATCATATTCACCTCACTCATCATCATTTACCGCTTCGCTGTCTACCAAATTATTATATATTGATTTACCATATCTTAACCTAACTTATCTGACTATCTATTAATTTATTTGATGCACCACCTGTTGTCTCACTCGCCTGATTCGTTGAGATATCTGCGTAGTCGCCCTCTCCCCTCTTCTGAAACAGTAAGTGTATTAATACATCTACTATATATTACATATCATATTTTACCTTAATGCTTAAGTATATTTTGCTTAATTATTTCTGAATAGGTTGCCTTTGGCTATCTTTACTTATTGCCTATATTATTATTATGTACTAAGTCTAAATTATCTTGTACGTTTACCTATATATTGCCCACCGCACCGTGTATCGTCCTGTGCTGTCCCGTGTTGTTATGTTTGTCCTTGCCCTGTGCGATGGAGCGGGCACCATCTGGGCCGACCGGCCTTGGTCCACTGAAAAGTGGATCGGGGTCGGCTGGTCATGGGGTGCCACTGGATTTCTCTTTGTGGCGTCCTGTCCCCTGTCCCTTAGCAGATAATGGCGCCACATCCCCCGACCGTAGGGCGGCGGGGGATTACCAGTATAGTATTGTAAGGGCCCGGATAAACCAATAAATTTACTTCTTTACTATGACGGGTCCTCAGTAGTGGGGGGTGGGTAATTAGCCGCCCCCCTTATACTCATATACATGTCTTATTATTATATTTGTTTTTTCTTCTGTTGGCGCCATGCGCCGTTTATATTACCCTCGGAGGAGCATTGTTCCTCCGGGGGACCACATCTTATTGTATATGTTTGTATAAATGTTACAATAAATGGCGATATATCTGTTCTTATCAGCTTAATATCTGATACGACTCCCATTGGGTGTCCAGTATATTAAACTGATTTTTGGAGGTGGGTGAGGTGACGGAATCTCGCTCCGGCCTTGCCGCGGGTTGGCCTGGTATTGCAATGTCGCCAGGACCGGCCCAATTATCTCTTGCAATTTTAATTCCTCCCTTTAACAAGGTTTGAGGAATGGCAAGGCCACCCACCTTCCTGAAAATCAGTTTCCTACCCTACCGACCGAGACCGATTTTACCCGGTTCGCGTGTCTTCTTTTATTTTCAGTACTACCGCGTTTAGACTTATAATTATTCCAGGGTCTTTACACCTGTTTAAATTTTAACTTAATTTTATTCTAGTCATTCCTCCTGAGAGACATTACACTCTCCGGCAGAATTTTAATTTTCTCGTGATTTTCACGATTTTAATATCTTACGCTCAGTCGGGAAGTGATCTAGTAGTTTAGTTTTATTTTAACTAGGTGGTCTGTGTTCAATGTTAATTTATTTTATTTTAGTTAAGTGTCGCGCGTTGTGTCAAGAGTGTCGGTAACTACGTGCAGTATCTCCGTGTGTAGTGCAGTGAATGCACTGTCCATTCACTCATTGTTTATAATAAATTATTTGCAAATTTAACAAAAGAATGGACTCATAGTGCTTAAAAATAATTTACAAATTAAACAAGTAATGTTACTTTTTTATCTTGACCACAATGGTCTCAAAATATGCGAAAAGTCAAGTAAATCATAAAAGTCGAGTACGTGGAGTTCAGTTGCGTCCCAAACCTCAAAGTATTTGCAACTACGTAAAAGATGCGCAATTCCTTTTTTCAATAAAATTTTATGCAATTGTGTAAATAACACGTAAAAATGGTGTTCGTAGTAGTAGTACGTAAAGCAGTTTTCAAAAAGGTAAGGATTTCTAAAAATATCACTAAATTAATTGATAAATCGTGGTAAATATAGTACTACAGAGAAATTGAGGTTATATGAAAAATTCAGTTGGACATTTGTCGTAATTTTGTGTATTTATTATAATTGACTCAAAAAATCTGTACTTTGGTTTATTTTATGACATTATCGAATTAATTTTTTTTGAGAAAATGATAAAGGACTCAAAACAAATCAAAACAGACGTCGACAGGAAAGCGATACTGATGATGACACGATAATTCTTCAATCTCCAACTTTGAGAAGTGTGGAGAATTTCCTGTAGCTTTTGATTTATATTTGTCTCATTCCCAAAGGTTCTTTTTTCTTTGTTAGGATCTTGATGAAACTGGAGCCTCCGATTTCGAAGAGTTCGAGAGAAGGTGAGAGAATCATCGCACTTCAGGCGCCTTGGATGATAAGGACATCACAAAAGATAAGAAAGAAGGTTTCTCTGATGTGGATCTGAATGACGGATATCCGATGAATGAAGGGAATCTTCTAACTTCATACACCGAGTAATCACAAAAAGATACTTAGATAGTAGTAGATGTCAATAAATTCACACATTTTAAACTTCAATTTTTGTACATGAGTCGTTGAAAACCAGAATGTTGTAAGTCACATTTCATGTAAGCTGAGATTATTTGACTGCAAAGTTAAGTACAATTTGAAAAATATGTCTAGATGATACAAAACAGATATATACGATTTAAAATATCTGTTTGTATTATCCAAACAGATTTCTCAAATTGTACTTAACTTTGCAGTCAAATAATCCCAGCTTACATGAAATGTGACTTACACCATTCTGGTTTTCAACGTCTCACATTACAGTGTATTCACTGCAAAAGTTAACACAATATCTGTGTTCGCATACTCCTCACACACCTTCATAAAAAGCAAGGAAAACTACTCTGTCATCATTGGCTTTGAGTGTGTTTTCTTGTTTCATCATACGTTATGAATTATTTCTTGCAAGAATCATTGAAATGTATACTTTTATACGAATCTAACTGTAATGGAAACAATACAAAAAATGTGGATGTCGTTGAAGCTATGGTGATCGAGAGATATATGTTTATCCCTATGTTGATCATTCTATCAATAGGATCTATTGCTTTCACCGTTAGTCTCATCAAATTTTAAAGAATTCGGTAATGTTGAACTACAAAAATGATCAACAAAGGGATAAACATATATCTCTCGATCACCATAGCTTTGACGACATCCACATTTTTTGTATTGTTTCCATTACAGTTAGATTCGTATAAAAGTATACATTTCAATGATTCTTGCAAGAAATAATTCATAACGTATGATGAAACAAGAAAACACATTCAAAGCCAATGATGACACAGTACCTAGTTTTCCTTGCTTTTTATGAAGGTGTGCAAGAAGTATGCGAACACATATATTGTGTTAACTTTTGCAGTGAATACACTGTAATGTACAAAATTGAAGTTTAAAATGTGTGAAACTATTGACATTATCTCTGGTATTAGACAAACATTCAGATGACCCATTTTTTATTGTATTTATATTTAATTGTGGAAAATGAATGAGAAAAATACGTTAAGTACAACAATTAAATACTTTGAAAATTGCGAATATTGTAAAAACCGTTGAGTTCATGAGAATTCAATAAGAGTAAGCTTTTGCAATTTTATTAACATTAAACTTTTGTACTTAACCTATTTCTCCCATTCATTACAAAACTTTCTATGTAAAAAACCTTTATGGAGTAACCAACGTTCATTGTTTTATAAATACAAAAAAATATAAATTTGAAAAGCATTTAACGATAGTCAATAATTTTTAAAAATTAAGTATAATAAAAAATAGTATACATTCACAATAATGCCAGCAATGTCATCACAGTGTAAGCACTGTGCCGTCACCCCGTGCATTTCCTTTTCCTAAAGTTCCTGGCCCGCTGGATGCCAGTGCGTTGTCTGTCATATATGCGTTGTCTGGAATATATTCCTATATAAATTAACATCCGCGCACGACCGCCATCCGCCGCGGTTCGCAACTCGTGCGTTCTGCAGCTAAAAAGGGCCTATTTCATATTGTACAGTAAAATCTCTTTGTAAAAGATAACGTGTCCTGGGGCGTTCTGCAATGTAATATAAAAGCAACTCGATCGTTATATCTGTTATTGTTATGATCGCAGGTGTAATTTGAAAACTTTCTCTTATCGATTAGTGACTTTCACATGAAGAATAAGAAGAAATAAATATTTCACAAGTAGCGGTGTGTCATCGCGATAAACATATATAGTATAGGAGGTATACCTACCATGCCAAATCGGATAACCATGGACCACAACTTTTTTAATTTGGCTGATTCTTTTATATGTTATTTGCACCATTCAGAGGAGTACTAAACAATTATTTCAGATTTTTATTCCCAACTGTTTGCGAATCGAACATTTCCATACAAACGTCATTATCAGCTGATTAAATTATGATATTAAAAAAACGAAAAAATGAAAATGATTGTTTTGAAAAGACGTAAAATACCAAAATATTTCGAAAATTTTTAAACTTGAAATAATCATGTTTTTAATGTTCTTTTTAATTTAAACATGATTGCCATGTTTTTAAAAAATGAATTACTTTCTTTATTACTGATCTTTTGAACCACGTCTGATAGTGGAATTTCAATTCCTTCTACTTTTTAATTCGCTTCAATATTCTAATAGATCAAATTAATGTTATCTTCGTCTTCCTATTTTATTCTTTCTTCAAAAGGAGAGTAAATAATAAATAATCACATTGATACGCCGAGTATTTTTTATTCCGATTCAACGACTTTTCTTGTAAAGTTTTATAAGAGAATCCTGCAAAAGCATTGAAGTGAATTAAGAAAATAGAAGGAATAGAAATTCTATAATTTTCATTTTAATAATTTTTTAAACGTTTTTTATCGTGGAAACGTATTCGTTTATCCTATTTCTTCTATTTTTTAAAATTCACTTCAATGCTTTTACACAATTTTCTTATAAAACTTTACAAGAAAAGTCATTGAATCGAAATAAAAAATACTCGGGGTATCAATGTGATTATTTATTATTTATTCTTCTTTTGAGAAAAGAATAAAAGAGGAAAGCAAAAATAACAATAATTTGATCAAATAAGATATTGAAGCGAATTAAAAAAATAGAAGGAATTGGAATTCCACGATCGGACATAGTCCAAGAGATTAGTAATAAAAAGTGTAATTTTTTTTAAAATGGGCGAAATAAAAAATGACAATCATGTTTAAATTGAAAAAAAAACATTATAAACATTACACATGATTATTTCAATTTTTTAAGTTTCGAAATATTTTTCTATTTTAGGTCGTTTCAAAACTAACATTTTCATGTATTCGTTTTTATTAATATCATAATTTAATCAGTTGATGGTTACGATTGTATGAAAATGTTCGATTCGAAAACGGTTCGGAATAAAGATCTGAAATAATTTTCCTAGTACTCTTCTGAAGGGTACAAACAACATATTATACAGGGTGTTCGGAAAAAACACCGACACAGAAATAGGGGTGATAGGTTACGTCATTACAAGTATTTTGATGTAAGGGACCTATACCCGCAAGCGCGCCCCCTTCTGGAGATATCAACGTTTCAAGTTTATAACGACCGAGGTTGATCAAAGTAGAATAATATTTTTAGAAACGTATCAAGATGGTAACGAATATTTAATTTTACGAGATACAAAAACAATGTACTACAGCAAATGCTCAAAATGACGGCCACCCATGTCCATGCAACATCGGAAACGATTCTGGATAGATGTGCCACTGCGCAAACTGCTTGCGGAAAGGATAACCGCTTGGCTCAAGTCCTTGTACTTTTCGAAGATGATGCGGATACAAGGAGTTTTCATTTGTTTTTCAATTATACAGGTAGACAAAAAATTCAATATTATTCTACTTTGATCAACCTCGGTCGTTATAAACTTGAAAAGTTGATATCTCCAGAAGGGGGCGCTTGCGGGTATAGGTCCCTTATATCAAAATACTTGTAATGACGTAACCTATCACCCCTATTTCTGTGTCGGTGTTTTTTCCGAACACCCTGTATAAAAGAATCAGCCTAATCAAAAAAGTTGAGATCCACGGTTGTCTGATTTAGTATGGAATACCTACCTCCATATGCAACACCATCACTTTGACGGACCAATATACCGGTTGTTCGTTCTCAAATCTGCGGTCACTGTGCGCAGTCGTCGTATCAATTTTGTTGCTTTGAAATATTCTTAGATAATCGGATAGAAATGTTATACCGTATTGGGTAAACTACCTTGTATAACACAGTCACAAAAAAAAGTGGGGTATACATTTGATGCGATATATGCTATCCGTAGTAATTTTGCCTCCTGATCACGAATCCGGTGTCAGAATGTGGCCATTACGTCACAATTTTTTTAACCTAAAAAAATCAGCCAAAAATCATGTTTTCAAAAAATTAATGGATTTAAACAAAATTTGGTATAGAAAGGTTTTTTGGGTCGTTGATCACGAATCTGAAGTCAGATTTCAAAAATTCAAGATGGCGGATCAAATATGGCGGACGAGAATTTCGAAAATCGACGGATTCATGCCAAATTTGGTATAGGGGGGGGGGGGGGGGGGGGGTTTGGGTCACTGATCATGAATCTGATGTCAAATTTCAAAAACTCAAGATGGCGGATTAAATATGACGGACGAGATTTTCGAAAATCAACGGATTGTTACTGAATTTGCTATAAAGCGACAACAAATGTTTAATTTATCAATCAATCCGTCTATTTTCCTATTAACTGGTCCTTAGTTCATTAAGTAGCCTAATTACTAACTTCTTATTGTACTATCCTACAATGTTACTTAATTTTTTCTCAGCATCTCACTAACACCATATCTTTCTATCTCCTTCCTCACAAACCCACTATCGCACCTACTATCTATCTTCCTACCCCCCCCCCCCCCCCCCCCTATCTTCCCATCTCGATATCTCACTATGTTACGATCATACTAACTCCTTCATCTCGCTAACCTACCTTCTTTAGATCCCCTAACGACTTCTAATCTACCTTCTTTCGGCTATATCTTGTTCTTTTTCTTCGAACGATCTACTCACAGATTTTCTGCTCAATTGCTTTTTTTGGTTCTTGCGTGTCTCTCTTTTAAGTGACCAGCAATAGTCCGCCAACATATTGTCATCCCATTTTCTTTTTGGTTGTGACGTGGAGAATCGCTCCGCGTCACAAAAAGGGTGCACTCGGGCCCCTTTCGGAAAATGCGCGCGAATCGATTCGCGATAAGGCCACGCGAAGCGTCACGAGCACAATCTTGGCGAGAAGGCGAGCGAGTCGGAGCCGAGTCTTGCGCTGGCATTCAGCGAGTGAACCCCGATGGTTCCCCGAGTTTTGCGATTACGCTCGGCAAGTGAGCTTCTTAGTTTGTGAGCTAGCGAGAGTGCCCCGAATCGAGTTAAGAGAGTGCGAACGAGAGCAAGCAGAGGAGCCGCGACGAGAGCCACCGTGAGAGCCCTACCCGATATCGAGAGAGAGCTCCTCCCAGGAGGCTGTGGTCAACGTCGAGAGGACCCCCGGATCTGCCACCCGGAAGCCGAGGAGCTGGTACGCGCCCAGCCAGGAAACGACCGCTGCAGCCCCGGTACGCTCCCCTTTTTTTCGCGCGACCTCCGACTCGCCTCCGCGCCGTAGCTCGCCGTCCGAGAGCGCACGTTTTTGTTAGCGCCTCCGCGCGAGCGCTTCGTTTCGTCCGTCGGCGAATCGAGCGGTGTCCGCGGGATTGTGCGGCACCGTTTCGGTGTTTCGTTAGATTAACGCTCGCGAGCGTCGTTCGGGGATCAGTGTAGAGTTCCCCGTCAAATAAACGCTGTTCTTTTTAAACGAAGTCGAGATTCTTTTTGCGCGAACCCGTCCGCGAATCCGTCCTCCCGGGTCCCAGCCAGCACACCTCGAACCGCCCCTCTACCATACGTTAGAGGTAGCCGAGCCCGACGGAGATCGAACCGTTTCCGATCTCCCGGTTCTCGTCCGTTTTCAGGGACCGCATTCGTCTCCCTGAGTGGCGGGATCGTGACCCGCCTGGCGCCCATCGTTCCATCGTCGCGCGCGCGGCATCGTAGCCGCTTAATAGTGGCATAGCGGAGGGCACCGAGGGCCCTCACCGAAACGCTACGTCATATGGTATCGATTTTCCATGACTTTTATGTCTTGGCTAAAGCGTTCACCTTGTTCCTCACTATAATCACCAAGGTTGTCTGGGAAATCATCGATATGAGAGTCTAAGAAATGTAGTTTCAAGTTCATTAAGCAGCCTAGTTTTTTAAAGTTCTCAACCATTTTCTTGACTATTTCTTTGTAGTTGGCTTTTTTTAATTCCCAAAAAGTTTTTTGACACTTCTTTAAAACTCGTCCAAGCAGCTTTCTCAACGTCGTCCATTTTAGCAATAAATTATGTATCTTGGAATAGCTTTCTAATTTGCGGGCCGTCAAATACTCCTTCTCCGATTTTAGCCTCGGAATATTTTAGGAATTTTTCGGATAAATACTGGAAACATTTGCCTTCTTTGTTTAAGGCTTTTGTAAATTGCTTTATAAGCCCAAGTTTACAGAGGAGCATACAGAGCAGGAAAGGAGACGGCAGCATCTCAGAAGAATTGCCATCAGATAAGTTACTTTCTATCTGATCATTCTAACCTCACTTTCATTGCCTATGAAGGACATATATCTTTGTGAATATTCTATTTTTTGTTTTCAACATCATGCGAGCACGGGACGAATCAATGGTTTTTCTTCTCCATCAACAAGCCGTGGCAGAAAAATAGGAGCGGCTACCTGTCAAACGTGAAGTGTACATGTACCTCACTTCTATTTCATCTCTTCTTCGCCTCGGATGTAAAGATGGAATAGCTTTCTAATTTGCGGGCCGTCAAATACTCCTTCTCCGATTTTAGCCTCGGAATATTTTAGGAATTTTTCGGATAAATACTGGAAACATTTACCTTCTTTGTTTAAGGCTTTTGTAAATTGCTTTATAAGCCCAAGTTTTATGTGGAGAGGAGGGATGAGAACTTTTTTTGGATCTACTAAGGGCTCAAAGAGTACATTATCCTCACCAGCAGTAAACGACCTTCTTGCCGGCCAAATCTTCTTTTTGTAGTGGTGTTCTCTATCTCTACTGTTCCACAGACACTTATAGAAAGGATAACGTGTGTACCCAGACTGTTGACCAAGCAATATCGTTAACATTTTTAAATCTCCGCATATATCCCAGTTATGTTCAGCATACTTTATTTTCTCCAAAAGCTTTTTCATTTTCTCATAATGCTCTTCCATGACTGTTGAATGAGCTATTGGAACGGGGGCATAAACATTGATGTTATGCAGCAAAACAGCCTTTATGCTACGTTTCGAAGAATCTATGAACAATCTCCAGTGTTTGGGATTGTATAGATTTTTCTTACATTTATTTATTAAACCTTTACATTAGTGCAATATGTAAGTGACATTGTATTATCTATTGTAAAGTATTTTCTGAATTCTTCGTCTCTGTGTCTATAAAATGAAACTCTTGTTTCTGGCTGAAGTAAGTTTCTCTTCTTTAAAAATGAAGCTAGATGCTCTGCACCATCTTTGGCTAAACCTAAACCTCGAACAAGATCGTTAAATTCCGGCTGTGATACTAATTTTGGTTCTAGTTGACGATCATATGGGAGGAATTCGTTGTCTTCATTGCTGTCACTACTATCAACATCATTATCGGTAGCACTCTGTTCGTCAGATACGTCGTCGTTTGATTCTTGTTCGGCAGATTAGCATTCTACGTTTTTGGCATTATCTGATGATATGCAATTATCGATTTCTATAGCACCAGCAGCAAGTAATTCAGAGTCAGGATTTGCCTCAATTGGTTTTGTCACCGATGAAACATCCACGTAAGAAATTCTACATTTACTATTGCGGTTATGCCCTGTCACGCCATTCGTACAAAAATAACAGTCATTTTTGCTATGCGGTCTATTCTATAATGCTGGTCTAGAATATTTGATGACCTTCTCATCCTTGCCATACAACAATATTCTGCAAGAACTGTAGATGGCATGCGGAACCCATTTCGTTTCCTGGTTAAGTACCTCAAGACCAAAACAATCTTTATACATTTTTTAAATTCTGTCACATAGCTATTCCTCTGTTACTCACTGCGTATTTACACAACAAATATAACAAAATACATCACAGTTTTTATCGCAATTATGAAATCGCCTTGCACCGTATGATTCATTTCTTGTAGCATTATACTCTACATGAGCCAAGTAACCAACACATCTAGAGCTACGGTCGCATGATGACGGCGATCGCGAGCCCGCTTTCCCACCCTGTCCGATTGCCGATACTGGGTTTCTGAGTCCCTGCACCGTAACCTTTCTTCTTGTGCCTGCCATGATGGCTAAAGTAAACCAAAACGTACCGGAAGGTAGATCTGAACCTACCTAAATCTAGTCTTCAAGATTGAAGGACTTGCACCTAAATGTACTGTATCTGTTCGTGATACCTGTCGCTATGCTTACGTTAGACCAAATTGACTCGACGCAGGAACTTGGTTGCCTTGATGACTGTTAGTTGAGACGAGGAACACGACACGATGATGTTGACAATACACTGACGAAGACGCGGTTGGCTCCGTCTTATATAGTTAGACTGTAACGGTAATTAGTCTACGGAGGGGATAGCGTGGGCGACGCCATGCACCCTGATTGGCTAAATGATAGTGACGTTGTAGAGAGTGTGAGCGGATGCGGTGTGCTCTGATTGGCTGGAGGAGAATGACGGTGGAAAGAGAGATGACGCTGGAGAATTTCCGAGGTCCGTACCTAACGGTTTAGAAATCCCGGTGACTCGTATCCGCCATCTTGAATTTTTGAAATTTGACTTCAGATTCGCGATCAGCGACCCAAAAAACCCTCCTATACCAAATTTTGTTTAAATCCATTAATTTTTTGAAAACATGATTTTTGGCTGGTTCTTTGAGGTTAAAAAAATTGTGACGTGATGGCCACATTCTCACACCGGATTCGTAATCAGGAGGCAAAATTACTACGGATAGCATATCGCATTAAATCTATACCCCACTTTTTTTTGTGTGACTGTGTAATTAGAGGAAGTCGAATCTCATTGTAAACTTAAACATAGGTCACAGATATATCCATTTATACCAAGTGAGATTTTGAAGACTCAGTAGCCCGTTTAATTCCGTTATTTATCATTTTACAAACACTTTTTTTGGGTAAGTTATTTGATATCGAAGGGGACATAATGATAACTATAAGGGTTTTTTGATAGCACATGTTATTCATGAGTTATGATGATCACTTTTATTGTTAAAGGTATTTCCATGGTTTTGCGTTTTTCTTACGAATCTCATGAAATTTTGCCAATCAAAAGACTGAAATATTACCCATCGATTCCCAAAATTTCAAAAGGCTGAGCCATGTAGTTTAAAAGAAAATGTTAATTCAAAGTAGCATTTTCTACACTGACTTTCAATGGCTAACATGTAGAAAGACGGTACCTCAGTGACGTTTTGAGCTATAACTACAGAACCAATCTTACAATGTTAAAGAAAAACTAACGGCGAATAAAATGATATTGTAGGATTATGTTCACAAAAACTGGAAGTGCTGAGCCATATAGTTTCAGAGAAATTATAACTTAAAAACTGAGATTTTTCTTGAAACTGCAAAGTGGTGGGGGACGAGTAACGATGATGTGGCAACAGTGCGCACAGCTGATTTAGCCCTCTCCTGTGACTATGGGACTCAGTAGTACTTTTGCTACCGGAGAGGGGATAGCCAGTGGCATGGCGCGGCAGCCCCTACTACGGCACGTAGTGGCAGGCACATAGCGGTATTCTAAGGAGAGAGAAGCACTGTTGCCACGATTAACGGGCCAGGCAGTGTATATGTGTGAGGTACATTTGTACACAGGAGGTCTCTGTGTAGCAAGGAGCTCAGAGTACAGAGTTACTCAAAAGTTTCGTTCGTGCGTAATACAGTTTGTGATCAGTTGTACTAAGCAACAAATTTGAATACGACTGTCACCATTGAAATACCTTAAATTTGAAATCGCCTTTTTTTACTTCATTACATCGATGCCCAAACTTACCCGTGTGGAAATCTGCCCAAGTTGGCCCAATCAGTAATTGGGCGCCAATGAGGCCCCAATTGGGCGGCCCAATTTGAATAAAATATAATAAATCGAATAGATACAATTGTTTGTTTTATTTATGTACCGGAAGTAAAAATAAATCTGGACATTTAGAACTTATTCCGAACTTTTAGTGACTGAAATTTGGGTCAGGTGATACGATATAGTATTAGCGTTTAGTTGGGGCTACATTGGGTACCCCAATCTGGCCCCAACTGAGGTACCTAATCACTTAGTCCAAGGCACTTATCCATTTTTACCTATGCCGAAAAAAAATCGACGAGAGTAGGGTGATTTTTTCAGGGCTGTTTAAGGGTAGTCTCCAGAGTACCGAATCAAAAGGCTTTTTTATTATTTTATTATTATTTTTTTTCGACAAAATGAACTTAATAAAAGATGTAGATAATAACATTCTAATCTTTGCTTTATGACTTCTTTTCTAGCTATTTTAGTTTAGGCGCTACGGCTATTTTTGTGTTTAGAAATTCGCCAGGGCCGTCCCGGGAAAAGAGTACGGCCCTGGAGAGAGGCTGAAAACGTCCTCTTTTTTCGGGACGGCCTTGGCAAATAGTGGTGAATGTGACAGACGCTCCGTGTCGTTTGCAAATCGTTTGTATTTTTTTTAATAATCGTGAATCGTGATAGTGAACGGATGCAGTGCTACTTTTCTCTGGATGCCTGTGCATACAGAGCAGGAAAGGAGACGGCAGCATCTCAGAAGAATTGCCATCAGATAAGTTACTTTCTATCTGACCATTCTAACCTCACTTTGATTGCCTAAGAAGGACATATATTTTTGTGAATATTCTATTTTTTGTTTTCAGCGTCATGCGAGCACGGGACGAATCAATGGTTTTTCTTCTCCATCAATAAGCCGTGGCAGAAAAATAGGAGCGGCTACCTGTCAAACGTGAAGTGTACATGTACCTCACTTCTATTTCATCTCTTCTTCGCCTCGGATGTAAAGATGGAAATTATAAAATATCATCATTTACACCCCACAAAGCACGTTTTTGCAAGTAACTTTTCTGTAACATTCCTACGATATTTTACAATATTCGTGAACACTACCGTATATTAGAAATATATAAATATTTCTCGATAAAAACGTTTCGGAATCATCACGTCGAAAGATCTCCTTGACAAGGTATAGCGCGATAAGATTGTATTTGTCAGGGCTGAATTATATAGGGTTTTTATAATTATTTTAGGAAGTCCCAGAAGAATACAGGTGCAGCAAAATATCGATATTGTGCTAGAGAAAGAATAAGGAATAACCCTCGAACGCGAGTATTCGAGCTGTGGCAACAGAGGTTAGAATCAGCAAGTCCACGGTTGGGAGGATGTTGGAGGATGAAAATTTTCATCCATTTAAAGTGACGCACGACCATATATTACAAATTTTAATTTTACTTGCAGATTTCTTCTCTAAACTCGCTCATGGATGTAGAAGAAAATATTTCCAAAAGCGTGATGAACACCATGAAGAAATATTTAACAAAAGATCTGGCTGTTAAATTCACGAACGCCCGCAAAGCATCTAGCAAGTTTCTCCTTAAAGAGTTCAGTCTCCAAGGTGAGAGTGATTAATATTTTTTCATGTAAATTATTGTTTTTGAAATATATTTACGAAGTAAAAACCTTTCAAAGTAATGATTGCAATACATCATTTTGTAATGTTTTTTGTCAGATGCCGTAACTCGAAGCAGCAGCAAGAAAGTCCCTTCTACAGAGAAGGCAGCCATCGAGGCCATTGGATCGGCTTTGGCTTACGTAGGGGACTGGGACGGAGGACGACGAGAAGGCAGGGAAGTCCAACCCGGAGCGTGGCATCCGTGAAGCCGAGGTGGCAACGCCGGGGGCGAGAATACGACAGACGACGGCGCGAGAACGAGTAGCTGCAGCGAGTAGTTTTTAGTCTCTTAAAGCGCGTTGCCACGAGTCGACTAAAGTCGAACGACTTGGTAGTTCGACCGTAGTCGATTTAAAATTTCTTTGTTATTAGTCGAATCGAACGAAGTAGCTCATCTTGCGACTTCATGCGATTCGACTCATAACAAAGAAATTTTAAGTCGACTACGGTCGAACTACCAAATCGTTCGACTTGAGTCGACTCGTGGCAACGCGCCATTTTTAGCTTGCCCGGTCTGCTCACGACTTCGATCTTGTTTTTTTTTGCATAGTGTATATATAGGGTGTTACTTAATGATAGGCCGTAATTGCAAGGGCACATTACTGAATCAATTTCCAGTAGAAAAGTTCATATTAACATGTGTCCTAAAATGTCTGGTTTTCAAGATACAGGACGTCAAAGTATTAAAAAAATCGGTTTTTCAATAATATCTCAACGATCTTTGTGCCGATTTTGTTGACATTTGGCACTGTTGTTTATTGTAATAAGACGCTAACTTACCACTAACTAGAAGATAATTATGAGTTCCAGTGGCGTCCCGGGGGACAATCTCACGAATAATATTGACAAAAAAAGTGTACACCACTGACTTTTTTTAAAAAATGTATATTTTTTCAGATTAAGCAGCTAAAAATACAACTTTTTTGTCTCTTGACATTATCTCGTACCTAACTTCGTTTTTGAGGAAAACAAATATTATTCGTGAGTGTCCCCCGGGACGCCACTGGAACTCATAATTATCTTCTAGTTAGCGTTAACTTAGCATCTTATTACAATAAACAACAGTGCCAAATGTCAACAAAATCGGCACAAGGATCTTTGAGATATTATTAAAAAAAACAGATTTTTTAAAATTTTGACGTCCTGTATCTTGAAAATCAGACATTTTAGGGCACATGTTAATATGAACTTTTCTACTGGAAATAGATTCAGTAATGTGCCCTTGCAATTACGGCCTATCATTAAGTAACACCCTGTATATTTAAATAAATATAGTGTATGTAGTGTAGTGTATATAGTGTATGATAGAGCCCTAAAAACTGAAGAATACGTTTATATTGTTATTATTTCTTACTGTATGGCCTTGGCCTTTTACATTATTAATCGCACCCTAATCCCCCTTGCATTTAAATCTATAAAATATGAAAATAGAACATTCTTAAATTGTACTTATGAAAAACTAAGGAAACCCGCGCGTATGATTTGTATCAATCATTGTTCCGCTTGAATACGTTTATATTTTACTTTTGTACATTTTATGAGAAAATATATAATCTTATTAATTATTATTAATCTTATTATTCATCATTAATCTTATTATTCATTAAAAGTAACATTTCAGGTTGATTGGGCATAAATAGGGTTGCCCAATTGGGCGGCCCAAATTGGGCATAGGTTGGGCGGAGCGTTACAAGCCCAACGAAAGCCCAATTGGGCACTGATTGGGCTGCCCAATTGGCGCCCAACTAGTAATTGGGCAGCCCAATTGGGCCCCAATTGGGGCCAAATGAAGATTTCCACACGGGTAATTCTCCCTGACTCATACTTATTCTTATAATTTGAGCAGAAATGTTTCAAAAACAATTCAATGGACGGGTATTTCACCTTATACTTTTTTATTAGTCTCGACGAGCTCTATAATTTTCAAAGAAGTAAAAAATTGATTTCCATTCTAAAAAGTTAAGGTGATTTTTATATCTCTTAAATAACACGTGCTATCAAAAAACCCTTGCATGTATCAGTAAGTCCGAGATATATGGATCATTGCGTTTTAAATCGCTGCTTGTGCGGTTCTGGTAGCAATGAAAAATCCATTATTTGGATCTGACTGGGGGAGGAGCTTACTTCGAAAAGTTCAATATGGCCGAAATCAGTATACTGCCAACATAGAGTGTATGAGAGTGTAGTTATTATTTAATTATTATTTATTGTTTCGACACGCGCAGAGCTTTGCGAACCCTTCCCAACTTTCACCAGACTCGCGGGAGGATATGGGCACCCTTTGCCCTCCGCTATCGTCCATGGTTGACCTCCCATAAATTCAGCCTTCGAGACGCGCATACGCCTGTCCCTTGATAGTCCAGTCATTTAAGGTTTTATCTGTGGAAAAATTCCTAGTGAGCTGAATTTTGGTATACACCTTTATTACGGCATTGTAATTAAGATGTGAGAAATCGACATTGATATCGTGCCGGCTAAAAAAGTTATAAAGGTCAAAAGGTCACGAAAATCAGTTTTTCGCAAATATCTCGCCACCTATTGTTCGGAGGTCAATAGAGGTCAATATAAAAATTGATTGTCGTACAATTATCTACAAAAAATGTCTGTTGCATTTTTCTGTAAAATTAACCGTTTTCGGAGTAGAGCGCTGAGAAAGCGACTAGAATGCACTCACATACGGTATTGTATATCGTATACCAAGGCGTAAACTCTATTGCTTTTTATTCATGTTTGTAAGTGTCTTCAAAACTTCTATCTGATACTTGGGCGTTTTGTGAAAAATATACTTATGTTATAGAGGTTTGTGGGAACTTAAAATCTACTATATATATATATTGTAGGAGGGGTAATATGTACAGAGCGCGAATAAACTAGGAACTAAGGTTTATTCGTGATCTGGGATACAAAATGGTAGCGTAAGCGTGTGGAAAGAGAAGATCCCAGGAGGGATCGAGCTCGGAGAAGCGTCGGAGGGGGCTGCCGGTCGGGCTGCTCGTAGGCGGTGCGGGTCGTCCTCAGGAACGGCTGCGTCGGTCCTGGCGTGCCGGAACTGCTCGAAGGCGGTGCGGGTCGTCCTCAGGAACGGCTGCGTCGGTCCTGGCGTGCCGGGGGCTGCTCGCGTCCCGGGAATCGTCGTCAGGCCGGAGGCGAAGGTAACTCGTCCGCGTAGAAGGTCGCCGGGTAGGCGAGGCGACGTGAGAACGTCGGCTGGAGCGGCGAGGACGCTAGGGTGTTCGTGGAGCGAAAACTGCCGCTAGCGAACCTCAAGCCGGGACGGCGTAGGGCCGTCAGAGATCTGCGCGCGAGAGGGTGTTCGCTGAGCGAAGACTTCCCTCTCGGTTGCTCGAGAGTCGATCGGTGAACCACGAGAGCTGCGATGTTCGCTGAGCGAAAACTGTCGCCGCTCGTGTGGAGGCCGTTCGACTACTAGGGTGTTCGCTGAGCGAAAACTTCCCTAGGGCGTTCGACTGAGACTTCCGAGGGATAGTGGTGTTCGCTGAGCGAAAACTTCCACTACCGTGACTCGAGATGGTCTGGCGGCGATGGCTCGCCGGCCGTCTAATATACCCCGTTTGCGGACCTTGCCGAAAGCCCGCTGATGACCGATGACCGTTAGGTCCTCGGATGACGCGTCCTAACTACCTGCGCGTCCCTTAAGACGCGCTCGGGGCTGTCTCCAACCCTTGAATCGTCGGCAGGCTAACGCATGCCGACTCGGCTGCGATCCACGCGTTATGGCGCGTCCTGACTGAGTCGACAGTGTCGATCGACACTGTCGATCGACACTTTCGACTAGAATTTGTCGACTGGATTTTGTCGACCGGCATGTCGACTGGTTTGTCGGTAAACATCAAAGGGTAGTCGAGTCGACGGGTCTACAAGGCCCGACCCTCCGGAGGTATATTCCGACCCTCTCGGCGTAAACGGGCCCCCGGTTGGATTGGTCTTTCCGGACGGTCATCTATTGAATTCGTCATTCTCTCCTTTACAAGACATATTTAGTATTCCACGCATAGCGGTATCGATTAAAATTTTCGGGGAATGTGCGGGACTGCAAGCGCATTTGCTGCTTTTGCCGAAATATATCGTTTGCTAGTGAGGTATTCAGATCGCGGTGCTATCGAACGGTACGAACCGATATTCTGAATTCCGTCTATCGTACGATGGAACACAAATAAAAAAAGAAGCATTCGAGCATGAGCCAAGTAATTTAGCGTCTACACGAAGCGAACAGTTTGGGGCGGCCTTTGAGCATCGCCAAAAACCAGCTCAGACAACACAGTACACGAAATTCGTGGGCTGAGCCGGCTAAACGCATATTGTCACGCACAGTTGTGTTATTTCCTGCGTAAAGTCATGGAAAATTATTTGATAAAAAAAGTCTTAATTCATCTCGGTGAATAAAATTCGAGCGAAATAAAATAATAAACGAAAAAACGGAGACGGTAAACGTCATTTCATTGAAATAATTTTTTGCGAATTCTTCTTGCAACCATTTAAAATCTTTTAAAGCAACTGTTAAGGCAACAAAATAAACATTTTAATGATTAACATACGTATATTTTCTTGTCCTAATGAAATATTTATTTCGCATACTTGAAATTACATTTATCAACTAACGATAAATTGTTTTCCCGGTATATGCAACGAACAAGCGTGACGTATTTGCCAAGCAATAGAGATTTAAACTTTTCGGTACTATAAGAGATTTAGAAAAAAATAGAATTTAACTTTCCCTATTTAACACTCCTAATTTTAAACGAACAATTCCCATCCGACGAAGAAATACACCGCTACGCGCTCGAATCAGATCAAGAAATCTAGGCACCGCGGGAGACGGCTTACTACGACCGTCCAGTAATCGCCTCCCCGGAAAGGATTGACCGGGGATGCCCCGTAATTCGGATCCCGGTTCGTCCTCTCGACACAGAGGACAAAATCGAGAAAATGCCTCGGTTTCAGGAAAAACCCCGCACGCCGCTGCATGCTCCCTCTCCTTGATGCATTGGTGTGTCGCATCAGGGTAGAAGCTACTTTATTAACCCCCTGACGAAGAATATTGACACTCAGTCCTAAATCTGCATTCCGGTGTTCGCGTCGCTTCTTCCCTTGTATTCGACATTCGACATCGACCGGCTGCAGTAAATCAGCGTCAAGTGTGAGCGTGTTATGTGTTTCGTCGTTTGAAGATACGTACCGGTAAAATGGAGTGGGAGAAGGAAAAGGTGCTAGCTTTTATTGAAGCGTACAAATTAAAAACAAATCTGTGGAACAGTAAAAGTAAATATTATAAAAACCGAAATATGAGACACGATGCTCTAATGGAAATTGCCAATGCATTTAATATTGAAAAGCTAGTGGTTGAACAAAAAATAAAAAATCTTCAAAGTCAGTTAGGAAGAGAAATAAAAAAAATGAAGGATAGCAATAAATCTGGTGCTGGCACAGAGGATGTGTACAAAAGCAAATGGTTTGCTTTTGAAAGTTTGAGATTTCTACACGACAAAAATAAGACTACGGAGACTTTGGATTCAGAGGTATGTATAAATATACTAATATAATTTATTTATTAGGGGCATTTGTAAAATGTATTTATGGGGCATTCCATGTCAAATCATAGAGTTTTTGACCCGACCCTCTTCGATTATTTTATTTAGTGATATTATTTTACACCGGGTTATTCCATACCAAATCGGACACTTTTTCGGATATATTGTAGTCTTTGTCGATGTTTAAGCGTATCTCGAAGGATGTTTAAAAATTTTGAAAATTGTTGATTTTACAGCCACTGGTAGAATAACGCTGCTTTTTATTCATTACATTATAACTGTCAAACCGGTTATCGGCTGAGAATAATCTTTTGGACACTGAAAGTAAAAGAGTTGGAAAACCAGAGAAAAATTGCGTCGACCCAAACAAAATTTTTTAAATAATTTTATTTGCACTTGATTTAAACAAATATCGTATCTATTTTCATAGCTGGCAACTTTTTAAAAATCTGAAAAGAAAGCAAGCATGTACTTCGATATCCTCTCTTTCATGACAAAAAAAAATAACGACACTTTAAAATTGACGACACAAAAATTAATTGAAGTTGACGCCGCGTCGGCCTCGCCACATCGGCCCTGTCGCTAGCGTGTCGCCAAGCCAGTCGAACCCGTTCATTTGTTAATTTTTGTTAATTGAAACCAAGTGCAAATAAAGTTATTAAAAAAAATGTTTGTTTGTTCGACGCTATTTTTCTCTGGTTTTTCAACTCTTTCACTTTTAGTACCCAAAAGATTATTCTCTCAGCCGACAACCAGTTTGACAGTTATAATTTAATGAATAAAAAGCAGCGTTATTTTTCAAGTGGCTGTAAAATCAATAATTTTCAAAATTTTGAAAAATCCTTCGAAGATATGCTTAAACATCGACAAAGACTATAATATATACAAACTTGAGCTAAATCCGAAATGTTTGTGATGTGTAAACTTGTCTGAAAGGGAATACGGCTTTACTTCCAAAATAGGATTTAGTAAAGGTGTGATTTTATGGATTTTCACTCTGTGTCGCTGGTATCGGTTTTGCATTTCTGAAGCGATCTTCCAATTTGTCTTTCATTGCACTATATTCTCGAATTTTTGAGAACCGGATATTTATATTTAGTAAATTTTTCGACGACCACTCGAACAATATTGTATCGGTGTTAATATTTGTAGATGAAGTAGCAACTGCAGACTAGCTCGTACGGCCATTCTTTTAACTGTTCTTTTAACTAACAATAGCACTCAAACAATCGTTGTAAGTTTTTCATTATAAATTTGAGCCTTCAATTAATCGTGATAAGTTACCGCTTCTTACGGAAATAAATAAAAATATATCAAGTCAGTGAAAGTAATTACCAAAATGTTTCAAGTACCTATTACTAGTAGTATAATAATTTAAATCAGTATCATAAAATGTATTTCTCTATTGTTTAACCTACCTAAATGCTGCTTCACATAGAACCAGTGATCGGTTTTCATATTCGATTTTATTATAAAATTCATAAATATTAACGCTCCAACTTGACGGCAGTAGAGTCAAAATTTGTACGCGTGAGGATCTGCTTGTATCATCGTCACTAAATGTATCTCTCAATCTGTGAATTATTTCATCAGTATCTATATCGCTGATTCGGTGTGCAAGATGCTTTTAACACGTTCGCTGCGGATGACGCCTAATGGCGTCAACGTACTCCCTCACTATGTGCGGATGACGCCATAAGACGTCATCCCCAATATTTAAATGCTTTGACAAAATATCCCTTCCGCACAGAAGAAAGGTCGATATTATCGTTATCCGCAGCGAACGGTTTAATACGTACTACAACATATCAAAAAATGAGCGAAATAGAAGAGGGTCGGGTCAAAAACTTGGTGATTTGGCATGGAATGCCCCAAATTTATTAATAGCATACATAATTTTTAACATTTTTCATATTGCCAAGGAACTTCTCCTTCCGATGTCATAAAATAGTCTCTTAACACATTTCTTACATGTTGAGCATGCAGTGCACTTCTTCTGGGTATTCTGGTTAAATTGGCTAGTACAGGTTGATTATAATCTGCAGTTCTCCAAGCTCCTGGGATAACGTCTCTAGTTTCAGAACAGTCAGAGTCGAATGTTCCAGGAGGATTATAAATGTTCTTTGAAGTACTTTTTCTAAGAAAATTGTGCAGGTAACATCCTGCTAACGTTACCTTGCAAGCAGTTTTGGGTTGTAATAGTAATGGTTTACGAAATACTCTAAATTTGCTAGATATTATGCCAAAAACATTTTCAGATATTCTTCTCGCTCTGCTTAGGCGATAATTAAATATTCTTTCGCTGGAACCTTTAGGGTGATTCCCTGCGTACGGTTTCATTATGTTTGTTGCCAAAGGAAATGCATCATCTGCCACAAAAACATATGGACTTGCTACATTACTCTTTGGAAGCAGATTTTCTTTAGGCAAATGTATTGTATTATCTTCAATAAATTTATGAAATTTAGAACTACTAAACACACCGCCATCAGAAATGCGCCCTTGGCATCCTACATTAGCATAAATGAAATTATAATTTGCGTCGACTACGGCTAATAGGACAATACTGAAGAATCCTTGGTAATTGAAAAATTCACTGCCGCTATTTATTGGGGCTTGCAGTTGTATGTGTTTGCCGTCCATAGCACCGACACAGTTTGGGAAGTTCCAATGATTATAATAGTCCTCAGCAACAGCTTTCCATTCTGCCTCGTTTTTAGGAATCTAAAACAAACAAAAAATCTATTTCACTTATAATATTCTCAATTTATGAACGACACTCTTTACGTTCATAAAATAGTTAGTGATGATAATAACACTGGTCAACAGTAATTTTGTCACACGAACCAGACCAGGTGATTCTTATAAATTTATATGCGCTAAAAACGAATCTGACTCTCAAATTTGCGACGTGGGTCAGAATTTCGAGATACTTGAGGTTAAATATATATCAAGTAATGTATTGACAAGTTCAAAAACGATACTTTCAAATTCTGCAAGTGCAATTAAGAAAAATTTTTTAGTTTCATTGTAATAGACCCGTGAATATAGCCAAAATCGCCCGTTTTCGTATATTTAACCTCAAGTATTTCAAAATCCTGACGTGATACGCAAATTTGAGAGTCAGATTCGTTTTTAGCGCACATAAATCTATAAGAATCACCTGGTCTGGTTCGTGTGACAGAAAAAAGAATGTAATTTTGTTGACCAGTGTAACACTTTATTTACTAATCGCAATCTAATATCGAAAATTTGATTATAGGATTCATTTGTAGTAGATGACTTCGAAGATGCGGTTCAAAATAATGAGAATGAGAATACCGAAGATTTCATTGTTACAAATAATGAAACAGAAAGCAATCTCGAAGAATCTATTAATTCAAATTCCGGAAATAATGAAAACGATACACATTCAAATACGCCAGAACTGTTCAATGCACCAACTCCTGATCGTGTGCCATCAAGGAAAAGGAAACGCGAGGACCCAATGGTTGATGAAGCATACAAAATAATGAAAGAACTGCATAGTAATAAAAATAAGAAGGATGTCTTCAGCATATTTGGAGAAGAAGTGGCTGCCACATTGCGCACTTTGCCTACGACCTATGCTCAAGCTACTGTGCAACATATGATGAACAAAATTATATATGAAGCAAAACTGGGAATGTACAATTTTCCAGTAGCACAACAATATTATCCTCAGCTTGGGCAATATTCTCAGCCTGGGCAATATTCTCAGCGTGAGCAATATTCTCAGCCTAGGCAATATTCTCAGCCTGAGCAATATTCTCAGCCTGGGCAATATTCTCAGCCTGAGCAATATTATCAGCCTCGGCAATATTCTCAATCTGAGCAATATTCTCAGTCTGAGCAACATTCTCAGCCTGAGCAACACTCCCAGCCTCGGCAATATTCTCAGCCTGAGCAATATTTTCCACGAACAGTTTCATCACCACGACAGTCCTCAGAGTCAACATTAAGTCGCGCAACCTCAGCATTAAGCACCGAAGAGAACGAAGCCATCAATAATCTTATTAAAAATCTAGGCGTTCCAGAACGTCGCACGACACAATAAGATGTGAGTAACATTGTTATTACTTTAGGATTCGGTACCAACATTTAATACTTAGTTATAATTTGAGTTACTATTTCAGTTCTGTTACTATTGTAGCTCATTTTGAAATTTGATAATATAATGTTTTAAGTTTGTATGGATGTATTATTAAATCTTTACTCACCTTTATGTAGTCTTGTAATGTTTCAATAAGGGCGTCGCAGACCTCTTCAATAATTGTAGAAATCACTTGTTTTGACATTTTGAAAAGATACATCAGTGAGTGATATGAATCTCCAGTTGATAAAAATCGTAATGTCACAGCGAGACGCTCCTTTGTGGGAATGGCAGGTCTTAAATTAGTGTCTTGTTTACCAATTTTTGGCCCAATTTTTTGTAATAAATATTGAAATTCTCTTTCCGACATCCGAAAAAAGTTTCGAAATCCACCGTTACATCTATATTCCAAGTTCAATATGTCGGTATCATCTTTTTTTTAAATCTTCTATGAGATTACTACCACTATACCGATTTCTACTTTGAAGACTTGGTCGAACCCAAAATCTTTTTTTACGTAGTTTCTTTTTTTTAGATGCGATAATGACGAATGCAGCAAGAGCCATGATAGTGTCATCTTCATCAGACATTTCAATTTCGACTGGTAGACAACTGCTAGAAAACTGGTAGTGGGCGTGGATGACCTTCCCAGGTCAATCCCTTCCCCGGTACGCCGACCGTCATCGCACCGCTGCCGAAACAACCGCTCGCCTTGCCGAACCCTCTGCGTTCGACTCGACTACCTTTGATGTTTACCGACAACTCGTGGAAAGCCAGTCGACATGTCGATCGACAAAATATGTCGATCGACCAAGTCGACTGCCGCGTCCAGACTGAGTCGACAGTGTCGATCGACAGTGTCGATCGACAATGTCGACTCAGTGAGGACGCGGTTTTCGGTGTTCTGGTCGACAGTGTCGATCGACAGTGTCGATCGACACTGTCGACTCAGTCAGGACGCGCCTTTACAATATATATATTATACAAACGACCTCCACTGGCAGATGTTCCGTATTTTATTGTTCCGAGACCCGTCCCTTTATACCTGCTACTGCTTGTCGGGCTGTGTTTAGCTCAGTTGAAAATTATTTCTTGAGTGTTAAAGACGTTATTTTAGTAGTTTCATGCTCTTGAACAGTTTTCATAATGAGTGATACATGTTTTATATGCAATTAATTGTTATCGGATGGTGATGTAGTAGAAGTTAGGCGTGGTCTACAAACATTAAAAATGCTAGTATCGCTAGAGGTGGTGGTAATATTGAATATTTAAGTACTGTGACTTTTGTAAATGTTCATAGTAATTGTCGTAAAAATTATACGAACAATTTGAGTATTGCGGCTTTTAAACGACGCCAAGAAGAAACGAGTACATCTATATCTCCGCATAAGAAAAGAATCAGCTCTTTTGATTTCAAAAAATTATGTTTGTTTTGTGGAGAAGAAGCGCGAGTGAAGTAATTGAGAGAAAAAGAGAAAAAAACACAGACGCGTCACATTAGAGAAGTGAGTACTCTTACATTTAAAGACACAGTATTAAAAGCTGCAGAGGCGCGTGGTGATAAATATGGAAGAAGTGTAAAGGAGCGTGTGAATTTTGAATATGACTTAGTATCTGTCGAAGGTAAGTATCATGATAAATGTTTCTCCAATTTTATATTAGTCAGTGGAAAGGGTGACGCAGGCCGTCCATTGGATGAGAATATTAGAATTGCCATGGAGAATGTTTTTCATTACATCGAAAATAATGACGATTGTCAATTCACATTGGCTGAGTTAAAAGATGTGATGAAAGATTACGTTCCAGATGATAAAACAATAATAAAAAAATTGATTGCTCGATATGGGAGTAATATTGTAATTACCACGAAAAGTAAATCTTTAACAATAATTTGCTTTCCAGATACTGCAACTAATATTTTGACTAATTCGTGGTACGAAGAAAAAAAACAAAATCATTGTGATGAACGTCTTCGAATTGTAGAAGCTGCTGCATCAATAATTAAAGAAGATATTCGTTCCATTACAATTATTCGCGACTCTTACCCACCACCAAGTCGAATGTTAGATAATATTAATGACGAAATTCCTAAAACTTTAACACATTTTTTGCATGAATTAATTGTGAAGATTAAAAAAGGCCAAACAAAAAAAATTGAAGCAAAATCTACAGCCATAGCCCATCCTATAATGAGTGTAATTCGTCCACGATCGTTTTCGTCACAGCTGCTACTTAGCCTTTCTGTATTCCTTCATAGAAGATATGCCTCCAAAAGATTACTAGATGTTTTGTCAAGTTTTGGATTTTGTGCTCCATATAGCGATGCTGTGACGTATGAAGTGTCAACTGTTTATCATCCTCAACCTCGTATTCTTTCACAGCCTGATGTAATTTTACAGTATGCTGCAGATAATGCAGACATTAACGTTTCCACCATTGATGGGCATAATACTGTGCATATAATGGGTGTAATAAAAATAATTTCTCCAAGTAACGCTGTTGTAGCTGATATGCCCATCGAGAAATGTAAGAGTAAACCAAACGCTGAGGATTTAGCTGCAGTTTCACACGTACCTCTTTTAGCTTACGAAAATAATGAAGTAGCTGGAATGAGTAAGATTATAGTTGAAGAAATCGATTATAATGTTATTTTAAATGAAGCAATTTGTAGTAAGGTCGACTTATTGTGGGCATACACAAAGTGGAGAGATGTCAACGGTCTACCAGGGTGGAATGGATTTTTAGAGAAGCTAACAAAAAATAATAAAGACTTTACAACATCAACGATAATGTTCCTACCCTTTATTCATCATCCTGCAAGTAATAAAGGTACAATTTACACCACATTAGATTGTGCAGTATGTAGTGCCAAATCACATGGACAAAATTGTTACATCATTACTTTTGATCAGCCACTTTATTATAAAGCTCGCGAAATTGTAGCTGCTGCTGATGTTCAATCTGATATATCTAACGTTATTATAAGACTAGGTGGTTTTCATATGCTTATGTTCTTTCTTGGATCTATAGGATATATAATGGAAGGAAGTGGACTCAAGGAAGCTCTTAGTGTTATTTATGCTCCAAATTCAGTTGACAAAATGTTAGATGGCCATGCTTTTGCAAGAAGTGTAAGAGGACATGGACTTGTTAAAGTTGCACTAATGAAGCTTATTTATGATAAATTAATAATCGATCAAAATATGCAGGAGTTTTTGGATGGTTACATCATGGATATTATGAGAAGGACAATGTCTTATGATAATATTGAAGAATCTGTAGATGTTTTGAACGGACTAATACAGTTATTTGATGACGAAGTAGCTAAATTGAAAAGCGGTAGTCCTACTGCTCATTTATGGCTACAATACATTGAAATGATATCAATAGCTAATGATTTCATTCGTGCTGAGAGACTAGGGTTATGGAATGATCATCTTACAAGTGTTCAACGAATGCTTCCATATTTTCATGTATCTGGTCTCCTGTATGCTAAATCTGCACATTTATACTTGCAAGATATGGTAGTTTTGAAAGATAAAATGGATAACTAGGACTATATAAACTTTACAAAAACATTTGCAGTAAGACGCACAGAAAAATTCAACTGTGGAACCTGGAACGACATGACTATTGAACAAAGTTTGATGAAGTCTATACAAACTGAAGGAGGGGTTTCTCGAGGAAGGAGTACTCATGAAAGCGTCTTATCTAAGTGGAAATATGGCATGCATGCAACAAATGCAATTTGTGAAGAAATTGAAAAATTTTGCGACCTTTCATTTGATACCGCAGATCAACATGTAGACTCAAGAGATTCACGCATTGAAAGAGATAATACTGATATTAAAAAACTTATAGAGTGGTTTGCTTTGCATAATACTTTTTCAAGTTGCAATCAAGTAGTTTCTGTATCAACAGGAATTGTTGGCAATAATAAAATCAACTGTTATAATGCCAAAGAAATTGGTCTGCAGTCAATTAAAAAAATTATAGGAGTAACATTCGACAACATTACATTAAAACGCTCTGACAGCGTTCTTCCATTATCATCAGTAAACACTTCTATCATGGTTCATAACTGCAAGGTAACGATCGATCCGTTATTGCTATTTCAACGAATTAGTTTAAATAAAAAATTTGAGGAAAATCTTTGTGAATATTTACAATATGAATTAAGTCCATATCCAACAGCACTATTTGATAATGTTGGCATGAGAAAAACTCAAAAGTCGAAAATATACGACTACTTCGAAACAATTAATTATCAAGTAGTTTGTGATAATGCAACATACATAATCGATGGTGGATTTCCTATGCATCGTGTCGTATGGCAAAAAAATGATACATTTCATATTATTATTAACAAATATATTAATTATTTATCAAATAATTTTGGTACAAATACTGTTGTCATTTTTTATGGTTACTCTGATACCGGTAAAAATATCAAAGCGATGGAACAACTAAGACGAACCGCTGCCGTTTCTACTTCTTGTGAAGTGCACTTCAATGAATCGATGGAAGTTCCTATCAGTCAAGAAAAATTCTTATCTAATCGATTTAACAAAAGAAAATTAATTGAAATGCTTATTGAGAAGTTCGAAGAAGTTGGTATTGCTACAAGACAATCACGTGATGATGCTGACGTCTTAATAGTTGAAACAGCGATTGAAAAATCAATAAATAATACTACAATTATCATTGGCGAAGACATAGATCTGTTGATACTTCTCATAGCACGCACACAAATACTTGATCAACCTACATCAATTTTTTTTTAAACCAGGAAAAAACAATGTTGAAACAAAAATATACTCGACTGATAGCCTCAACAAGTATCCACATTGCAAGAAAAATATTCTATTTCTACATGCCATGACCGGATGTGATACAACTTCAGCACTTTTTGGGAAAGGAAAAATAAACGTCATGAAGATGTTTGAAAAAAGACCCGATTTAAACAATTTTGCAGAAATATTCCAACAAGAAAATTGTTCTCGAGATGTCATTGTCAATGCTGGAACACATTTTCTACTAGCAATGTATGGTGCTCCAAAATCAGAACATTCGATAGATAATTACAGATACTCTGTAGCTTTGCTAAACTAACAAGACAAAGCACAGCTGTAAAATTTCCATTATTACCACCTACTTTTTCAGCAGCTCAACAGCATATTTATCGAGTGTATTATCAAATAGAAACCTGGCTAGGAAGAGAAATTGATCCAGAACAGTGGGGTTAGGAGTTAAAAAATAATATACTACAGCCAATAACAACTTTATTACCACCAGCACCCGATGATCTACTGAACACAATCTTTTGTAATTGTACAAAAGGTGGTGGCGGCAAATGTGGATGCAAAAAAATTGGATTAAGATGTTCAAAAGTTTGTGGACAGTCATGCTTAAACGCAGAGTCAACCAATGATGAAAATGATGAAGATGTCGATTTAAATATAGGAATAAGTCCACTCGACGTTTTGTCAGCAATTGTTAATGATATAGAAAGTAAAGATATCGACAATGAAAGACAAAAAAAATTATATACTAAAGTTTGTTTTTTCTGTATTTTTCAGTATTCAAATAAAAAATTATCCACTCTTCAATAAAAAAAAACCTCTTATTACATATCATTGATTATGCCTACGGGGAAACCATATAAAAAAAAACGCGCCTTGCATTCTATCTCGAAGGTGGTGAGGAAACGAGTGCATTGTCATAATATAGTCGCTTTCTCAGCGCTCTACTCCGAAAACGGTTAATTTTACAGAAAAATACAACAGACATTTTTTGTAGATAATTTCACGACAAATAATTTTTATAATGACCTCTATTGACCTGCGAGCAATAGGTGGCGAGATATTAGTGAAAAACTGATTTTCATGACATTTTGACCTTTATAACTTTTTTAGCCGGCACGATATCAATATCGATTTTTCACATCTTCATTACAACGCCGTAATAAAGGTGTATACCAAAATTCAGCTCACTAGGAATTTTTCCGCAGATTGGGGTTTAAAATGCCTAAAATGACTGGACTATGACCGCATCACGGGACGTCGACGTATCTGCGCGTCTCCCTGGAGTTTGTCTCACGTTTTCACTTTTCCACTTTCTCGAAACTTTCTTCTCGCATCGTGACTTGGAAAAAAACCCGCCCTTGTACCGAAACGTACCCCTTCCTTTCGAGCCGCTTGCGAGCATAATATTAATATTAATAATAATGGCTTATGTACGTTAATTCAATGCTAGTCACTCGCTAAACCCACTAAACGGTATACTAGGAATAGTTTTATTTCTCGCCACGAGACAGTGTATCGAGACATGTCAGATCCCAATACCTTTTTATTTTCTGTAGCAAGTTTACAGAATGATAACATATTAACGGTTGTTGAATATTTTGTATTTCAGACATTTTTCAAAGAACTTAGAAAAATATTTAAAAATCGAGGATTAGGAAATTTTTCAGGGATATATGGATCACTTAGTAAAAGAAGCTTAAAAATTGTAGTTATTTATTCAACATCATAATTAATCAAAAACAGAGTGCGAAAAGTATTTTCAAATGTTTTGGGCAAAAAATTTAAAGTAGTTGAAAAAAGATTTGTTTGATGCACTTATCGCCGTTCTTGAAGAATTTTTCGCCCGCAGTCAATGCACGAATCGTCGAAAATCGAGCAAGTGACGTGCAGCCAGGCCTTACACTTGTAACAGCGTAATAAGTTGTCATTTTCCCCGGCCAAAAAAAAAGTTGTTACATTCCTTGCAAAGATGTACGGGATCCACACCTTTCGTAGTCTTGTCTTGGTTTCTTGTCTAGGCGGTTCTTGGTTTGCGACTGAAGTGGAGTACCTTCTTGCTCTTCTTCTTCTTTATTCGAATTATTTTCCTGTGCGTTTTGAATACTATCAGAAATTGTAAAAAAATGATTCAATATTGCATCACGATTGAAAGGAAAAATGCCCGTTGATCTGAAACCGCTAGTTGCGTTGCCAACAGTTGCAGCTTTGTTCCACGCTGTTTGAACGAGTGGCCCAAGTTGGTGCCTGGTTACTTTTCGTCCAATGTTTTGGTCGACGTTGGTCTTGAAATTCTGGTTTTAGGTTTTTTTCTTTCAAAATGATGGTCGGTGGAAAGAATTGCCCCTCGGCTGTACAACAAGCAAGTAAAGTTACGGTTTTACCTTTCTCGCCTGTTCTCACTTGATGAACCACTTTGGATCCTTTGGGTGCGATAACCTTACCAGTACTATAAATGAGCTGCAACCCAGACTCATCGCAATTGGAGATGTTCTGTGGCTTATCCTTGAGGTCATATTTTGTCACCTCACCTTCCAGTAAATCGTAAAATGTCTGGACCCTCATTCTGGATAATCCTCTCGCTCTGCTTGCCGACAATCCTTCAGCCTTTCGAATAGACAAACCGGGGTTGCGCCTCATGAACGACGCGAACCAATCGTAGCCCGCTTTTTTGTGACCTTGGTTAAATTGGTGCGAAATCCCCAAGCGGCTGGCAAATTCGAATGCCAGTTCTCTAAGTTTTGTCAGTGTCAGTGGAACCCGGGCGCTGTTCACCTTTTTCAAGTGTTCACTGAGTTTCCGCTCATTTTCACGTCCAAAGCAACTTTCAAATAGAAAAAAATTTTTTTAGACAACTATTTGTGTACTGCTGTTTGTTTTTTTGTACATTTTTCATTTGTTCCATAATTTAATATCTGTTACACACCTAAAAATTCGGTTACACTTTTCATACATGTAAATTTCGAAATCAGAAATTTAACCAGGAGATTGATTTAGGTTGTAGAACTCAGACAATGTAAGATATAGTTGCTGAAAACTATATTACAATTATTTACAGAGTCTTACGCACTAAACATAACCATAAACCTACAGTCTAACACCTGCCTAAATCAATACAATTGTCGTTAATTTGCGAAAGTTATTGACGCTCGGATGTATCTTAGTTAGGCTTATCACGATGTTTACAGCTCGGAGCCAACTAATGTACTGCCCTCTCCGTTGAGGAGTAACTCATGTGTTGGTCGCCCGATCGCTAGTGTCGCGCGACTAAGTTTTGGCGCTAAGCGTTTAAAACTTACATCCCCCCCTTTTTAGTCAGAGGGTGAAGCCCTATGTATAAGGAACTAATTTACTGGCATGGAACAAGTTTGATTCGTTTTTCCTAGATCTACTGTCTATTAAATAAATCGTATCAGATATTTTATCTTTTATTCTGTAAGGTCCTGACCTTATTATATCTAATTTTTCTCTGTTCAGTTTATTTCCGTGTTGAATATAAACTAAATCTCCAATTTTATAATCTATTTTTATTACATGTTTATCATAATAGGTTTTATTTTGAATGTGTACTTTTTTGAATTGTCTAACGCTAATTTTCTGTTGTCTTCTAAGTTGTTCATTTTATTATTTTTTAGATTATCTGGTATGAAAGTATTATCTATTCCTGTTAACAGATAGTTTAGAGTGAATCCTGTTGAACTGTGTATAGTATTATTATACTCTTTTGTGCATTCCTCTGCTATTTTTGTCCATGATTTTCCTTTATTATCATAAATTTTACATCTAATTCTATTTACTAATGTTTGATTTGTTCTTTCATTTAATCCGTTTGAGAAAGCACAATCTACTGCAGTGAAAATTAATGTTATGTTATTTTTGTTTGTGAATTGTTTGAATTGTGCAGAGTTTATTCCTGTATATTGATCTGTTAAAATGGTTTTAATTTTTCCATTTTTCTCTACTCTGCTTACTAATTTTATAAAGTCTTTTGCGATCTGAGTTTTGGATGTGCTAATATAAGCAAATCTAGTGAAGTGATCTATAAGTAAATGCAAATATCTTTTTGTACTTTTTCCTTTAAGTCCTCCAATTGTGTCCAGCGACATTATTTCAAATGGTTTTTCAGCTGGACCTAACTGGGACAGTGGAGCTTTGAACCATCCTATTCTAGATTTGTTCTTAATGCATGTCTCGCAATTTCTACATATAGTTTTAATATGTTTGTACATATTTTTGAAATAAAATTTATGACATATAGTTAAAATTAGTTGTTTTGAGCCTATGTGTCCTTGTTCTATATGTACTTTCTTAATAATTGAGACACCGAAGTCTTCTGTTATCCATATTTTTTTTGTTATTTATCAGTTTATAAATGATTTCATCTTTAATTTCGCCCGACTTATCTATTTTAATTAATTTTTGATTTTCTCTAATCTCTTCAATTTGTAAAGTGTTTGCTGTCTTTATTGCTTATTGATTATATGGGCTTTCATGTGATTCCAGTACAGGGTTTCTTGATAAGCAATCAGCTTCTGTATTCTCTTTCCCTGGATTGTAGACAATATCGAAGTCAAATTGAGATATGTAATTTAAAATTTCTATTAAATCTGGATCATTACTTTTTTTTATATTGAAGTTCTCTAATGGCCTATGATCTGTAAAAATGACAAACCTTTTCCCTATTAAATAATATTGCCAATAAAGAATTGCTTCTTTAATTGCTAGGCATTCTATGTATATAGCTTTTTTTATTTTTTGTGTTTTGTTCAACTTTTTTGAGAAAAAGAATACTGTCTTTAAAGATTTATCCTTTTGGGGTTGTTTTAGTATTGCGCCCACTCCTTCTGCACTGGCACCTGTAAATAAATATATTGGTGCTTTTTCATCAAATATTGCCAGTGCTGGAGCTGTAGATAAGTATTCTTTTGTTTTTACAAAACTGTCATTACATTGTTTTGACCAATGAAATTCTATATTTTTTCTTAATAGGTTACGTAGTAGGTCCAGTAGTATCGTGTGTTGAGGTATATATTCTAAGTAAAAATTTATTTTCCCTAGAAATTGTCTCACTTGTTTCCTTGTCTGAGGTATAGGGAATTTCTTTATTGCTATTAAGTTATCATTCATCGGTTTAATGTAATTGTTGCCAATTTTGTGACCTAGATATGTAATTTCATTTAAAGCAAATTGACATTTTCTTTCATTTAGTTTAAATCCTTGATCCTTTAACGCTTTTAGAGTTTGTTCTACATGTTTAATGTGTTCTTCATAAGTTTTTGAATGTATTAGTATGTCGTCTATGTAGTTTACTGCAAATTTATCTAGTTCTTTCCTTCTTATGACACTAGAGAGGATTCTTTGAAAAATTGCTGGCACCGACTTCAGGCCATATGGGAGGCAATTCCACTGCCAATGACCATGATGTGTCACGAATGCTAATTTGTGTCTGTCCTTTTCGCGCACTGGTATCGACCAGAAAGCCGAGTTTACATCAAGTTTTGTGAAGAACTTGCAATTTCTGGCACGCAGAGTCAGATCATCAATCCTAGGGAATGGTTGACTCTCTGGCACAACAATTTTATTTAATTCTTTGAAGTCTATACAAAAGCGGGATCTTTTTCCTTCTTCTTTCTTGAAAACCATAGTGACTGGAGCTGCATATGGGCTACATGATTCTTCAATTAATTTTGCTTTCAACAATTCACTTACTTGCTTTTCAATTTCCTCTTTGGCTTGGAATGAGCATCTGTAAGGCTTCTTAGAAATATATTTATATTCTGTCAGTTTAATTGCGGCCTCATATCCTTTAATTTCTCCGATATCAAACTTTGATTTTGCAAAGATGTCATTGTTTTCTTTAATTATGTCTTGTATACTGATTGTATTGTTGTTTTTTGTTATCGTGGCTTGAGTTTTATTTATTTTTGCATTATTATCTTCGATTTTTATTTCGTTTTTAATAATTGGGCATTTCTGAGTTATGTTTAAGTTTTCATCTTGGCATAGTTTAAATTTTTGAATTATATCTAATCCCAACAATATATCTTCTTTAAAATAATTATTTTTTACTATGAAGAATGGAAAGGTTTCTTCAATATTATGAATTGTAGTTTGTAAGTATACTATACCCTTAGGTTTAGTTATTCCAGTTATTCCTTTTAAATTATTTCCCCCACTCATAATTTTATTTCCATTATTAATTTTATTTAAAAATTCGTGGCTTATTAATGATACATTAGCTCCAGAGTCATATAGACCTATAACTGGCTTATTATTGACGAGAATTTTTACTCTTATAAGTGGGGTGACTATTTGTTTTTTGATTCTTCTGTGTTGGCTACAATTCTTTCGCTCTCTACATTATTTGTAATTTTAATTTTATCATTGTTTGGTCTCGAAATTTGTTTATCTTTTAATCTACACCTATGCTCTGGGTGGTACCTCTCTTTATAACCTAACTTTTCACAAATCGAACATGGTATCGTTTTGTTTTGTTTTGGTACTTTGTCATTATCTTTATCGTTTTTCTTAATGCTCATGTTTCCGAAATGCTTCAATTTAGACATTAAATCTTCCATAGTTAATATAGTTTTTCTCTCTAACCTACACTGTATAAATTTTGGTAATTTAATTACTATTAAATCAATCTGAGTGTTGAGAGTCATTTTATCGTTAACTTCTAATAGTAAGTTTCTTTTTCTTAATGCATATTCTAATAACGAACCATTCAAATATTGATAATCGTATGCATATGCAATGTCAGACCAGGATTGCACCGAGAAGGTTTCTATAAGCGCGTTATTCCAAGTTTCCCAATTATTGTTTAATGAATTTTGTTTTAGAGAGACATTAAACCAGTCTAGTGCTGATTTTTCTAAGAACAATCTTAAAGTTTCAGCGTATTTATTTTGATTTATTCCCACTCGGTTACACTCCCGAACAAACATCGATAGCCACGAGGTCGCTTTAAAATTTTCACCATTAAATTTCTCCAACACAATATCCTTAGCTAAACTACGACTGCTTTTCTCCAAGGTGCTAGTGTTAGTGGTATCGGCATGTGTGATAGTGACTTCTTCCAAATATTCGTCACCTAGCACGACATTTCCTTCTTCATAAAAATAAATATTTTGAAGTTCATCCGTCAGGGTCACTAACACATTTCTAAACTTATTTCTGGTTTTCAAACACTTAACTACATTTTTAACTACAGTTGTGTTGAAGAGTGAAGTGTGATATGCACTGGTTCTTTTGTCTTGCGGGAATAGAAAAACTTCCTCTTGGCCCTCCAGTTGAATGGTTTTCACGTTAACTACGGAGCTCTTCGAATCGGCACCGGCTTCTGAGGTGAACTGGAACTTCGCTTTTACCCTCATTGTATTGATTTGTAAATTTCGAAATCAGAAATTTAACCAGGAGATTGATTTAGGTTGTAGAACTCAGACAATGTAAGATGTAGTTGCTGAAAACTATATTACAATTATTTACAGAGTCTTACGCACTAAACATAACCATAAACCTACAGTTTAACACCTACCTAAATCAATACAATTGTCATTAATTTGCGAAAGTTATTGACGCTCGGATGTATCTTAGTTAGGCTTATCACGATGTTTACAGCTCGGAGCCAACTAATGTACTGCCCTCTCCGTTGAGGAGTAACTCATATGTTGGTCGCCCGATCGCTAGTGTCGCGCGACTAAGTTTTGGCGCTAAGCGTTTAAAACTTACATACATTAGATTTTATATTTAAAGTTATATTTATTATTTATTATAAACTCCTTAACAAGAAACTGTTTTAATAAACGTACTGTTTCGTCCCATTTTCACACCAATGTGATCTCTGGATTCATCTGAATGGATACGTCGGTATAAAGTGCTGAATGGAAAATTGTTTTATTGCGAACTTTTTTTATTGCCAGTTGCATGTCTTCTTGATCCCATTGTTGGCGCATGGAATTTGGCTTTCTTTTGTAAATTGTTGGGGACATGTTGATTCTGAAAAAGAAATATCGATGAGTTATTTTCCTTATTTCTCCCATGACTTTTTTCTGTGCGACATTCATCACGCCTTGTAATTTCTCCATAAACCACCAAATTTCATGAAGTGAACCTAAATAATTTGGGAGTTATATGTTTTACGGTGAGGGGAGGGGCTTACCCCCCGCGCCACCGGTACTCATAATCGACACCTACCAAGATAACGTAAGTTATCAATTACCCCTCACATTATTACCAAATATTTGATTCGACAGTAAGCGCGTAAACAATGAGCTGAAGTTGAGAAATCGACTGATTCATTTATACCCGAAAAAATTGATCCATATATCCCGGAAAGTGAGAAACAAACATAACGCAAATTTGTTACACAATGTAAACATTCTAAACGGCCAACAACGCACACATACCTTCTAAGGGGTTATGATGCTATGGCCCATTTGATAGAGCAGGAAAATCTTCAGTGATCTCTGTCTATGGTACATACCCAAAGCCAAAACCAATTCACGACGAAAATTTCGAGCACTTTTGTCGAGACGTTGAAAAAACAATGTCAAATATTTTTCAAGATGCACTATAGATTTTCACTGTGTATTAACGGGCACACTCACACTAAAAACTAACACGATCGGTCACGTGGTTTAGATGGGAGAGGGAGGGTGATTCATATATCCCAGTGATCCACATATTCCGGACTTACCCTATATCATCTTCGACAACCAAACAATTTTTATTCGAAAGACTGTTTCGTAAAGTGACAAATAACGGAAATAAAGTCTTTGGGTTTTAAAAAACTCACTCTATATAATTATATAGACACTAGCAGCCCGTCCCAGCTTCGCAAGGGTAGATTGTGGATTGATTTTGGTCGTCATTTAATGAATTTTTAGCAGATATCTGTACTCATAGGTAGGGAGCCATGCTACGCTAAAAAAAACACATGTATTTAATTTAAATTGGAAAGTATATTTCTTTTATTAATTTATCTTAAGTCCAGCGGATAGACAATGATTTTTATTTTTTTATTTGGAGTAAAAACGTGTAAATTTTTCGGTGTGCCAACTCTGGAGCAAGCCACATACAATTGGCCGTGTGAAAAACATGAATTTTCCAAATTTAAGCCAGCAATAGTCAACGATTGACCTTGTGCTTTGTTGATGGTAATAGCAAAAGCAAGACGCAAAGGAACTGGAGCCGCTTGAATTCGAATGTTAAATCGTTGGAAATCATAGGTATGCGTGAATGAGGACGTCTTCGCCTTTGAATTTGCCGGTGATGATTGTTACCTCGATTAAATTTGGTTGGCACTAAGGGATTTTTCGTGTAGCTGATTTGGAATATTATGTCAGATGTAAGAGATTCAAAATGAAGGTCATGGTCAAGGTCAAATACAATATAACCATTGTACAGCCACTAAAAAATCCTAAATCCTACTATCAAAAAGAATTTGTATAGGGCCCTTAGCTTTCATGGTACGAAGCCGAACTGTACTTGACCTCAATTTGACCTCCGCTGACCATAAAGGTCACATGGAAATAATGGTCAAGGACATATTTGAACGTGAAATTTCCCGCTCTTTTCATTTCCGGTATATAAAATAGAGGTTTGGATTTAAGAAAATCAATTTTACCTAGAAGGTCATTGTCAATGTCAAATCCAATATGACCATTGTGTAGCCAGGGAAAAATCCTAAAAGTTTTATATTAAACGTTTTTCTCTAAAATGATTTCCCGCTGAGATAATCAGCTGTGCCTGGACTTTTTGAACACCCTGTATAAGATTTACTAACTCAGAAATCTTCACGGGCATGCGTTCAACCATTCCCCAAAGTTTCATCGCAATCGGATGAACGGTTTAGGAAGGCATAATAATCATCCGTACCGGTACTTTTCGAACACCCTGTATACGATTTGCTAACTCAGAAACCTTCGCGGGCATGTGTCCATCCATTCCCCAAAGTTTCATCGCAATCGGATGAACGGTTTAGGAAGGCATTTGATATTACCTTAAAGGTCACGGTCAAGGTCAAATCCAATACGACCACTGGATAGCCAAGGGAAAATCCTTAAAGTTTGGTATTAAACATTTTTCTCTAAAATGTTTTCCCGCTGATATAATCAGCCGTACCGGGACTTTTTGAACACCCTGTATAAGATTGACTAACTCAGAAACCATCGCGGGCATGCTTCCAACCATTTCCCAAAATTTCATCGCAATCAGATGAACGGTTTAGGAGGGCATAAGAGACATACAGACAGACATACAAACATTCATTTTTATATATATAGACTAGCAGCCCGTCCCGGCTTCGCACGGGTAGATTGTGGATTGATTTTGTCCGTCCACCATTGTTTAAATACATTTTTAATACAAAACTTTTAGTATTTTCCCGGGCTACGCAATGGTCATATTGGATTTAACCTTGACCATGACTTTGAAGGTTATATCTAGGTCAAATTAATTTTTTTTCACGTTCAAATGTGTCCTTGACCATTTTTTTTTCATGTTACCTTTATTGTCAGCGGAGGTCAAATTTAGGTCAAGTATAGTTCGACTTTTTGAACACCCTGTATAAGATTTACTAACTCAGAAACCTTCGCGGATATGCGTCCAACTGTTCCCCAAATTTTCATCGCAATCGGATGAACGGTTTAGGAAGGCATAATAATCATCCGTACCGGTACTTTTTGAACACCTTGTATAAGATTTACTAACTCAGAAATCTTCGCGGGCATGCGTCCAACCATTTCCCAACTTTTCATCGCAATCGGATGAACGGTTTAGGAAGGCATAATAATCATCAGTACCGGTACTTTTTCAACACCTTTTATAAGATTTACTAATTCAGAAACCTTCGCGGGCATGCGTCCAACCATTCCCCAAAGTTTCATCGCAATCGGATGAACGGTTTAGGAAGGCATAATAATCATCCGTACCGGTACTTTTTGAATACCCTGTATAAGATTTACTAACTCAGAAACCTTCGCGGGCATGCGTCCAACCATTCCCCAACTTTTCATCGCAATCGGATCAACGGTTTAGGAAGGCATAATAATCATCAGGACCGGTACTTTTTCAACACCTTTTATAAGATTTACTAACTCAGAAACCTTCGCGGGCATGCGTCCAACCATTCCCCAAAGTTTCATCGCAATCGGATGAACGGTTTAGGAAGGCATAGAATAGAATAGAATTGATGGGTGGAATAAACCGGGCGCTCAGTCCTGTTGGACCATTGTGCCCGGGCCCCAGCTGGGGCAGCCCAATCAAACGTGACATCGGGGTATGTCGGCCTCCCTCGCAAGGCGCAGAAGCCCACTCACCCCGATGTCCCCAATATCGACGTCATCAACAAAGGGGGCCCCCAGGATAGTAGTCCTCAGGGCCATCAACCTCTCGCAATGCGCCAGTAAGTGCAGAGGAGTCTCCTCCTCATTACCGCACCTGGGGCATAGGGTCTCCGTACAGAGGCCCATGTTCCTCAGGTGCCTCCTCGTGAGCCAGTGCCCAGTGACCAGCCCCACGACTAATCGAAGCTGGGTCCTATCCAGGTTCAGTAGCGCGGTGCTCAGCTTCCTAGACGGTCCCTTGAAGAAGGCCCTCATGTGTCTCATGCCTGGAGACTGTGTCCAAAGGTCGGCGAAGCGGTCCTTAATCCAGTTATGAGCCGCCTCCGTCACAGTCCCCATTGAGACACCTATTACCCGTCCGACCTCAGGGTTAGGCTGCGCAGAGCCTAACCGAGCCAGCTCGTCGGCTTTCTCGTTGCCATGGATTCCGGTATGACCCGGCACCCACAGCAGCTTTACCTGATTCTCATAAGAGAGTCGCTCCAGCAGATTCCTACAGTCCCGGACCAGCTCTGACGTGGCTCTCACTGAGGAGAGCGATCCGAGCGCAGCCCGGCTGTCACTGCAGATGTAGACGTGCTTGCCCCTGTAGCTCTTGTTCAGCATGAGCAAGGCGAAAGATAGTTCCACCCTAGGCCCGCCGCACCAGATTCCCGCCCCGGCTCCTCTCCCCATCTTGGACCCGTCCGTGAACCAGACGAGTCCCTTCGGAGACAGAAGGCCATTTTTGTCCTCCTCCCAGGACGATCTGTCCGGAAGGAGAACATGGAATCGACGCTGAAAGAAGAAGTAGCTCTCCTGGCATCGATCCCCCTTCTTTGAAGCGAACCTTTCCAGCACTCCGTTCCCTCGAAGGATCGCGGCGTGCCCCCTAGCCGCCTGCCTCCACTGAAGTGCAGGCGCAGCACCGTCTTCCTCGCCCCAACCTCCGCCATAAGGTGCGGAGGTGCCAGGTTCAGGAGGGCCCCCATGGCCAGGGTCGGAGTTGTACGCAATGCACCGGTGATTCCCAGGCATGCGAGTCTATAGACTCTAAGTAGCGTCTTGCGGTTTATGTCCCTTGCGAGAGAGGGCCACCATACCACCGACGCGAAGCAGAGTTGAGGTACCAAGATGGCGGTGTAAATCCATGCCACCACCTTCGGCCTCAACCCCCATGTACAGCTAAACATCCTTCTACAGGCCCAGATGGTGGAAATTGCCTTCTGAGCCTGTTTATTGATGTGATTCCTCCAGGAGAGTTTGCTATCCAGCGTCACCCCTAAAGAGCGCACTGCCCCAGAGGTCTTCAGCTTTACGCCGAAGATGGAAGGAGCCACAAAGGTGAGGTTCCTCTTACGCGTGAACAGTACCATCTCTGTCTTGTTAGGATTAACCTTCAGCGACTGAGACAGGCACCAGTTCTGCACAAGGACCAGCGCGCGTTGCATCCGCCATGCTAGAAATCCATGATCTTTACCTTTAACAGAGATAGCCAAGTCATCGGCATAACCCTGTACGGTAAAGCCAGCCTTCCTGAGCCTAACCAGAAGCCCGTCCACCACCAGAGTCTACAGGAGTGGAGAAAGTACACCCCCCTGCGGACAACCCCTGGTAGCCCGGGCCTCTACCTCGGCACCCCCAAGACTGGCCCAAACCATCCGCGTTTGCAGCATATTTTGGATCCAGCAGACGATAGATTCATCAATGCCGAACCCTCTCGCCGCATCGCATATAGCTTCGAAGGAGGTATTATCAAATGCCCCCTCAATGTCCAAAAACACACTCAGAACCGATTCTTTCCTATCGAGAGACCCCTCTATCTCGCGGACGAGACAGTGAAGAGCCGTCTCTACGGATTTACCGGTCTGGTATGCGTGCTGAGTCCGCTCTATCGGTCTTTCAACCAGAGCGGTATCTCTAATGTACCTATCAACCAGTCTCTCCAGCGTTTTAAGCATGAAGGACGTAAGACTGATTTGTCTAAAAGACTTGGCCTGGTCATAGCAGCTCTTACCCGGTTTGGGTATGAAAACTACCCTGACTTTCCTCCAAGCCTTAGGGGTAGGTATAACTCAGAGCCAGACAGGATCTGAAAATGGTACAGAGGTGTTTAAATAGGTCCTCTCCTCCCTCCTGTAGGAGAGCCGGAAAGATCCCATTCACCCCAGGGCTTTTGTATCTCTCAAAGGAGTTAATGGCCCACTTGATCCTGCTGAAAGTGACCACCTTCGTGGCCGTTTTTCAGTCCCCCGTTCCACCTCTCCGTCGAATCTCTTCGACGAGGGGCATCCCTTGCACCGTGGTGACGGAGCCTGGAAAATGCACCTCCAAGAGGTGCGTTAATATGTCTTCGTGGCACTCCGCACTTCTCCCATCTGGGAGTGTGAGTCCATCAAGACGGATAGGTGGTCCGGATACAAAGATCCTGCGCAGCCTGGCGACTAGAGGTAGAGCCACAAGCTCCTCGCAGAATCCCTTCCAGGCCTCCCTTTTGGAGGATCTGACTAGTCTTTTATAGGCCCTCTGTGAGGACCTATAATTTTCCCAGTCCAGATCCCGGTCGGTTTTTACCGCCTTATTCAGCAACCTACGGGTACCCCTACGGAGTCTGTCAAGCTCCTTACTCCACCAGGGCACCCTGGTGCTGTTACTGCGTCGTTTTTCCGGACACGCAGACTCGTAGGTCTGAATGACGACAGCTTGTAGACCATCTACCACGTCGTCAATCATCCCCTCTATCCTTAGGCAGCCCCTTCGCAACTCCCGGAGCCTCTCACCGAGCTCTCCCTTATAGGTGGTCCAATTAGTGGCCCTAGGGTTACGGTAGATCGCCGTTGTACCCGAGTCCGCGTCTCCCTCGATGCTGAAAGTAATGCGGCGATGATCGGAGAGCGTTACCTCTCCGCTCAACCGCCAGTCTTTAATCGCTTGAGCCAGCTTGCGTGAGCTCAAGGTAATGTCGATCACCTCCTGTCTACAGGAAGTGACGAAGGTAGGTCTCGACCCCTTATTAAGGACCTCGAGATCCGTCGTCGAGAGGTATTCTAGCAGAGCTGTTCCTCTCTTGTTAATATTTGAGCTGCCCCAGATGATGTGGTGTGAATTTGCATCGCACCCCACCACAAGCTGAAGCCCCTCGTTTTTGCAGTGGTCCACCAGGTCACTGAGTTCCCTCGTCGGGGGAGGATCCTCAGAGTCATGCGGGAAGTAGGTCGACCCTACCACCACGTCAGTCACCTTGCCTCCCACCTTTAACCTGATCTTGGCCACCGCTAGGTCCCTTGTGCAGAACCTTTGAAGTATCAAGGCACTGTATCTTTTGCTGACATAGACACAGGCCCTGGGACCCTCTCTCGGGGGTGCACAAATCAAATTGCCACCCCTCAGTTGCAGCCCTGCAATTCTGCCCTCTCCTAAGATCCAGGGCTCTTGAATTAGAGCTATATCTGTTTGCTCCACCGCTAGACCTCGGCTAAAAATCGTCGAGGCCGCTTTGCAGCGTTGCAAATTAATCTGCGAGAAATTTGTCCTTTCCATAGCCATAGGGACTATGGATTAGCCAGTTCTCGCTAGCTGGGGAGAGAGAGGACCCGAATTAGCGAGCCCCCTCTCCTCCATCTCCCCCAGAGGTGTCCCCCTGAGATGAGGCAGAAGACCAGCCAGCCAGAGTCCTTTGGAGAGTCCTCTGGACTCCCTTCAGGGTCTCCTCCCGGCCAGTCTTCATCAGCGCGCGTGCCTTAGAGGGTCTCCCCTTCGGCCTACGGGCACCTCCCATCTTCTGGGGCGGATTCGGTGCCCCACCCGCGGGCTCTAAGGGTCTGGCCCCGGAGGTCTCCGCGATAGGACACCGCTCCGCAACATCGCACGAAGGGCCGGATGTCGAGGTCGAGCCGGACCCCCGAGTCAAAACTGGCTCAGGGGCCCTCTGACCCTCCCCAGAACCTCCACTCGTGTCCTTCGATGATGCTTTGGCGGCTGTGGAAGAAGCCTCGCGATCCTCCCGGGCACCAGACTGAGCCTCCCTAAAGGGTATTCGTCCGATACCTAGGTGAGCCGCTAGTCCCCTCTCCTTTAGCCACTTCAGTGACATGGCGTCCACTCCTAGGGCGAGTTGGACAGAGCGCTGCCCAACCTTCCTGTCCCACACCCTCCAAAATTGGGTATGAAGACCGGGATTCTGCCTCTTTAGTCTCCCCAAGATGACACCGGTATCCTCCGGGATATCCGGGACAACCAGCGTCATCTTGCTGAGTCTAGGAATATTCTCCCCCTCCAACAATGTCAGTGAGGCATCCCTCCAAGGCATTAAGGTTGGGACCGTGGCCCTCAACCATGTTTTTTCCGCCTCCGTTGGGCAGAGAATCACCAGGAGCCCTTGTTCGAGCCTGTACCCGTCGAAGCACGGGATCTCCGCCCCCAAGGGCATGGAGTCCATAGCTCGTCCGAGCGCCAGCCCGATCAAGTCCCCCTGTCGTTGGTCGAAGGCGGCCTCCGGATAGCCGGATGGTGCGATTGCCACCCTGCTGCTCCTCGAAGCCGCCTCCCCAAAGGAAGCAGGTTTCGGGAAAAACTTACTTCTCTTGGGTTTATTAGTCACCTCCAGGGGGGTACCATCCGACGGCCGAGCCCTTTTTCGGCTCTCGTCGTTGATCCCCTCCGAAGGTGCGTTTTGTCGCCCGTCGATAAAGGGTTGCCCACTGACTGAGCCTCCCTCCTCAACGGACGCTACCTCCAATCCTAGTATCGCCTCCGGGTTCGGCGCCGGAGAAGACCCGAGCCCGGCCAATTTGGCCATGCGAGCCCTCATCCTCGCCGCTCCCGAGCGATTCTTCCTCTTTCGTTTGGGAACCAAGGCCTCAGAGAGAACAGCAGAAGCTTCATCCCTCCCGGCCTTAGGTTCCTCGGTTTCGGTTAAGGACAGGCAACTGTCCGCCAATGAGGCCAGAGCCCCATCGCCTTCCAGAGCCCGCCGCCCATCCGTCCCCATTTCAGCGAGTGGAGTAGCCACCGAGGAGGCCTCCCCGTCCGCCAGTATGGTAGTGGTTTTAATAATATAGTCCATAAAAGTCCCACGAGTAGACAGGAATTAAACGGTCCGCCCCCGCAGAGCCTGCCATGCGAAGGTAAGGCTAAATACAATGGGGTGGCGCCTGGTACCCCAAGGGCATCGTTTGCGGCACTGTAACCCCAGTGTCATACAGCTCTCGGCGCGATAGCTTACACCTTAGCTTGAGGAGCTGGTCCGCAGCGGGGCTTTAGCTTCCCTGGGGCGATTTTTACGTCACCCGGGTTGCTGTATGGCACCCGCTAACCAGGGTCCTCCATGGGCCTCTAGGAGGAACACTTCATCCCCTGGCCATCCTCCTATCCGCCACCCGGAGACGGGCCCGGTTCGAGCTCACCCAGTGTTCCCCGCACTCATTTACGGAGATTAGGGAACCCGGGTAGGAAGGCATAATAATCATCCGTACCGGTACTTTTTGAACACCCTGTATAAGATTTACTAACTCAGAAACCTTCGCGGGCATGCGTCCAACCATTCCCCAACTTTTCATCGCAATCGGATCAACGGTTTAGGAAGGCATAATAATGATCAGTACCGGTACCTTTTCAACACCTTTTATAAGATTTACTAACTCAGAAACCTTCGCGGGCATGCGTCCAACCATTCCCCAAAGTTTCATCGCAATCGGATGAACGGTTTAGGAAGGCATAAGAGACATACAGCACACAGACAGACAGACAGACAGACAAAAATTCATTTTTATATATATAGATAGAAGATAGACTAGCAGCCCGTCCCGGCTTCGCACGGGTAGATTGTGGATTGATTTTGTCCGTCCACCATTGTTTAAATACATTTTTAATACAAAACTTTTAGTATTTTTTCCAGGCTACGCAATGGTCATATTGGATTTGACCTTGACCATGACCTTCAAGGTTATATCGAGGTCAAATTAATTTTTTTTCACGTTCAAATGTGTCCTTGACCATTTTTTTCATGTTACCTTTATTGTCAGCGGAGGTCAAATTTAGGTCAAGTATAGTTCGACTTTTTGAACACCCTGTATAAGATTTACTAACTCAGAAACCTTCGCGGATATGCGTCCAACTCTTCCCCAAATTTTCATCGCAATCGGATGAACGGTTTAGGAAGGCATAATAATCATCCGTACCGGTACTTTTTGAACACCCTGTATAAGATTTACTAACTCAGAAACCTTCGCGGGCATGCGTCCAACCATTTCCCAACTTTTCATCGCAATCGGATGAACGGTTTAGGAAGGCATAATAATCATCAGTACCGGTACTTTTTGAACACCTTTTATAAGATTTACTAATTCAGAAACCTTCGCGGGCATGCGTCCAACCATTCCCCAAAGTTTCATCGCAATCGGATGAACGGTTTAGGAAGGCAAATAATCATCCGTACCTGTACTTTTTGAACACCCTGTATAATATTTACTAACTCAAACCTTCGCGGATATGCGTCCAACTGTTCCCCAAATTTTCATCGCAATCGGATGAACGGTTTAGGAAGGCATAATAATCATCCGTACTGGTACTTTTTGAACACCCTGTATAAGATTTACTAACTCAAAAACTTTTGCGGGCATGCGTCCAACCATTCCCCAACTTTTCATCGCAATCGGATGAACGGTTTAGGAAGGCATAATAATCATCAGTACCAGTACTTTTTGAACACCTTTTATAAGATTTACTAACAATATGAAACCTTCGCGGGCATGCGTCCAACCATTCCCCAAAGTTTCATCGCAATCGGATGAACGGTTTAGGAAAGCATACGAGACATACAGACAGACAGACAGACAGACAGACAAACATTCATTTTTATATATATAGATACGATATAACTATTTTTACATGGACTGTGGAATGATTCATAATTTGTACTGTACACTCCAGTGATGAAATTGAAGAAAATATATAAAAATCGTTTAATATTTGTACAAGGTTTTGAGCTTTTTTTAATCGTATCCTTTTTGTCATTAAATTTGACTTTAATTTTACATAACTTTCATCCTAGACATTAATACAATTATTAAAACTGATAATAAGTTTAACAAATAGTTATTAATGTTTAATATATTGCAATGAGTCGTTTTCATTGTTAGCAATCTTCCTCGCTATTCATGAATCTTTATTCTTATGTTACGTCTTGAAAATTTCTACGCAGCCGTATTCATAGAATTAATAGAGGTAAGTGCGAGCGAGCGATAAATAAATTCTCATGGAGAGATAGAGGATAAGCAATCATGTAACAGCCCGGACAGATCAAATCCCAAACAGGAATAAACACTCTCCTACGCAGCGACGAACGAAACGGAAAGCGAAACCCTTCAAGGAGCCTTCAACAGATCATAACTTCATCACACTCTATGGGACGCAATAACGACGTGTTATCGACGCGAGAGGCCGGAAGTTCCGCGAAGCTCTCAGTGATGCACGTGCCACCAAAAACTAGATCAAGGCATCTTCTTCCCCCCCTTTGCAAAACGTCAGGCTGGACCCCACCTAGGACGAAGAATCAAGCTTGACCATTGGTCGCCCCACCGGAACAGGGATAGGAACCACCCCCGCAAAAGTGGAATAAAAAGAGTCTCTCTAATCAGAGAGTGCAGAATATTAGCTCAGCTTCCAGTATCAATTAGATTAGTGCAAGTTTTTAGTGCAGAATCTTAGCGCAGAATTTAAGCAGAATTTAAGCAGAATCTTAGTGCAGAAATTTAGTTGAGTTTCCAGTGCGAATTTGATTGTAATCAGATCAGTGTTTGTGGCTTTGTATCAAGTTCATTAGTTGCTTAAAAATAAAATCCGTTAACCAATCGGTGTTGTGGCTCGTGTCGCCCAGTCCTTTGCAAGTAATCGAGAAAGGAAAGCCCTAAGGAGAGAGTAGAGAGAGAGATCCAGTCCCCCTAGCAAGGACCACACGGCAACCCGAGAGAGAAAGAGAGTGAGAGAACGATAGTCAAAGAAAGGTTAGTAGCAACAGAATATTCTTTTGCGATATAAAATGTGTTGATTGTATCGATGATCCCTATTGTTTTCCCCGAATTGATAGTTAGTAGTAAATCTAGTTGTCCATGACGTGACACTTATTTATAAATTTTTATAAACGCTGATTCTCTTTCTCTTTTATCGCCACGTCTAAATGATAACAATATCATCGTTTCTACATACTGCATACTGTCTACAAATAGCGTTCATCGAGACGAATTTTTCTGCGATATAACAATTTAAACGTTTCATCCACATAATGCGATGTATCTATCGATGAGCATCTCCCAGCGTGATGTTACTTTCATGGCATTTGAGCGGGGCTCTAGGCCAGGATCTTCACTTCTGACCTCATCTAAAGGTTACGCATCCAAGGATGATTATTATTAGAGCGATTGGTATTCGGGAAGAATGCAGTTTCAATATTTAATGTTAAACTTACGATTTGTAAGATAAAACTTTTCGATAGTTAAATATTCCAATTCGTCTCGTGATATGCCGGAAGCGTCTAACCGAGAGTGATAATTGTACGCTTCTCCAACTCGCACAGGATGTATCGCAGCGCGGATACTCCATAATGCTTTCTACAATCCCACGGAAATTTCTGTCTCCGCGAATGGAGTAACAGGAATGGGATCCGCAGCCACGAAAAAAGCCCCTTAATCGCGACACGTAGCCTCGTGTCCACATGCAAGAAATTGCGCAAGTTTGACTCTCAGACAGCGCTTGCAGCATGTGTAAACAGCGCTGCAAGTTGGCTTGCGGCAAACGTCTGCTCTCAGCGGAAGTGCTTGCGGTCTATCCGAACTTGCAAGTGGACACGTGCTACTTGCTAGAGCAAAATTGCGCTTTCGGGCCAGGTTGAACGTTTTGTCGCAAGCGTGACATTACGTAACGTTTTCATAGAGCGACAGTTCTTTGAACGAGTCTACGTGAAACGACGATCGCCATATTTTCCGCTAAAGAACGCGAGCTGTTGAAAGGACCCTGAAATTAAGATTTGCGTATTAAAAATCCTCGCCATTGGCATATCTCTTTTTCTTCGCGAATACTGTTGTAGAGTAATGGTCACTCGAGGGATGAGGTAGGGTAGGTTCCCCCCCGGAGAGCGGAGACTGCGACGTTCTCACGGCCCGAAAACAACGAGAGGCCATAAACCTATTTTTTAGTCCCTTCGCGGAAAACTCCTTCGCTAGCGCAGGACCCATGCATTTGAAGAAAGATGCATCGACTCATCTGGAAAACGTTACATTTATTTACGCTTACGACACCCGACGTCTTCGTTCTCGAGAAAACACTCCCCTTCACGAGAACTCACCCCGATTGGACATGACGCGAGGTACCCCCATCGGAGGATCCCTTTCCCGGGCGACTTCGAGAGGGATTTTGAAACGTTGGAAGAAGAAAAGCAGAGAGACGAAAATTCTTTCCTATTTTTGCTTTTTGCGTAACACAAGTTAGTGCTTCACCATGGAAGAAAATATGGAACAGGGAGGAAACGAATTTATTAATAGAAAATTTTGAATTATACCCCGAATTGTGGGATGTTCACAGCAAGGACTATAAAAACCGAATAAAGAAACAAAATGCTGTGTTACACTTGGCCCGCTTACTCAACACAAGTGACAATGAAATAACACGAAAACTTCATAACTTGAGAACGCAAGTGAACCAGGAATGGCGAAAAATTCAAAAAAAGAAGAGTGGTCAAGGGACAGACGACGGATATACAAGTTCGTGGGAATATTTCGATGCCATGTGAAGTTTATTATAACGACAAACAAGACAAGTGCAACAGAAGACAATATGGTATGTACTTAAATCAAATAATAGATTATGTTTGGTGTGTTTATTAGATTGATTCCAACAATAGCCTTTTTAATTAATTCTTTTAGCGGGCACTTAAAACGTTAGTATTTAATGTAACTTTGAATATGTCGCCGCGTGCACATTCTCACTCAATATTTAGGGGTGTCTCAATCGTTTTTTTTATTTCCATTTGAATAACACGGTGAAATTGTTGAATCATTGGTTTAGTGCTATTTCCTCTTCTACGGTAAAAAAATTTCCCCGTGAAAAATGATAAAAATTGAGTTTTACGTGTAATTGACGTAAAGAAATATTATTTTTAATTATTAAATAGAATTAAATGATAATTACGGGGAATCAATTGCACAATTTATTCCCCCATAATTATCATTTCATTTCATTTAATAACTAAAAATAATACAGTAGAACCTCGCACTAGAGGAATTCGCACTAGTGGACTGTAATGAAGCGATCCGTCGAAAGGCACGTTCCGGACCTTCCTAGGTAGACCATCGAGTCCCATAATTTCCACTTTTCCATAGCAGTGCCGTATTTCTTACTGACAAGCAGTTGGAGGAAAATTTTAATCAGTTTTCGTTGAAACTTTGAAGTGTCTCTGTAAACATATTTTTCTTTCAGGGAAATATTTTGGTTCTTAAAAACTAATTAATTTCTCTAAACTACGACGATTTGTTATGGAATCTAATAATATTCCAAAAACCGTTTGCTGAAAATTATAGATAATATAAAAAGATATTTTTCATACAATTTTTATCAAGTTGTATAATAAGCACATCAAACTCTGTTGTATTTTTTAGGTACATTTATTCTAAGAAATGTCAGATGTTTTGAAATGTAGAAGAAATTTTTTTTCCATTTAATTCTAAGTTAAAATTAAGGTTGAACATTACTATGATTTTTGAAAAATATTTTTATAAATGTTTCTTTGTTACAATGAGAAATTTGTTGTCATGAAAATATATTTATAGGTAATTATTAATTGTTAAAAAATGTATATCACAACATCAATATAGGGATAACAGAATATGACACTTGGAAAAACTTGATTACTCAGTTCGTTGATACGACACTGTTGAGGCACCGAGGGTCCGACCGCCTGCTGCTTTTCTTCACGCTTTAAGGCCAAAGCACATCTAGGCGAAGCGAAGCGACGCGCCGCGAAGCGAAGCTACCTTTTATATTTCCATTGATTCTTATGAGGTAACGCACACTTGAGCGAAGCGAAGCGCCGCGACCTAGGATAAGCACACTTGTGCGACTGGAAGCGCAGCGAAGCGACCCGCCGCGAAGCGAAGCTACCTTTTATATTTCCATTGATTCTTACGAGGTAACGCACACTTGAGCGAAGCGAAGCGCGGCGAAGCGAAGCACGGCGAACCGAAGCGCCGCGAAGCGAAGCGCCGCGAGAAATGTTTATCGTGGACGGAATGTAATTCGTTAACGGGTGTAAAGTTTCGTCGATCACTTCCGTTAACGATTCGAAAATCCTTTCCAAGATAGATCTCGTCAACGAAATGAATTTTCTCACACGAAATAGTATCTTATATCATAAGGCGGAAATTCGAGATTTTTTCAGACTGTGTTTAATTAGGTCGTAACACGAGGCATGGTTTGGGGAGGAGGCTACGATCTATATAAACACAGTCTTAAAAATCCGAGGATTTCCGCCGAATGACATATACTATTTTTCCTCACGAATGCCCATTTCTCAAAACAAAACATGTGTACACGGCTCATTTTACGTTGCGTTCATCAGTTTGAAAAAGGCGAAAATGAATGAAAAAGGCGAAAAGGGCGAAAATGACTGACATTTCATGGCGCTTCCCTTCCCTCCCTTCTCTACCCGGGTATCCATATATGGATATTTTCAGGTATAGCTGTTTATACCTGGTAGAGAAGGGGATAGAATTCGCCGCGCTTCGCTTCGCCGCGCTTCGCCCAAGTGTGCGTTGCACAGCCGCGCTTCGCGGCGCGTCGCTTCGCTTCGCCTAGATGTGCTTTGACCTTTAACCCTTTGCGACGCAGTGGGACGTATACGTCCCACCTACTTCTCCTCAGTTTTTATTGGATTTCTAGTTCGCGTTGACATTTAAGTACGAATGCTTTTTTTTAATAAACTCTTGGAGATGTAAGGAGTACAACTAGCACAAAAAAGTACGTGAATTGGTTAATTACTTATTAGTTATAAACAATTAAAACTCGAAAATCTCGTTTTTTTTACAATAAATTCGGCTGTGTCTAAACTACAAGTCCTAGAGATTTAAAATTTTGTTTGCAAATATCTCAAACATTGAACTAAACAATATATTTTTTGCAGAATTTTTCGTAGGTCAGTTTTTTCAACAAAAATTTCCAAAATATGCAAAATTAGAGTTTTTTGTTATGTTGGTCTATAAAAGATTCTGAGAGACAGTAGTTACCATATTGGATCCGCCATTTTGAATTTTGTAGTACTGACCTCAGAATCGTGACGAACACAATCGGCAAATTGAATAAATAATTTTTAATTTTGAAGTTCTAACCTCATCATCGTGCTCAGCGACCCCGAAAACCTTTATAAAGCTAAAAATAACAATAATATGAATGAAAAAAAAATTCGCATCGCAAAGGGTTAATGAATTCGCACTAGCAAAAATATCCCCCGAACTTTCCTCTAGTGCGAGGTTCTACTGTATTTCTTTACGTCAATTACACCTACAACTCTCAATTTTTCTAATTTTTCACATTTTACCGTAGAAGGAATTAGCACTAAACCAATGATTCAACAATTTCACCGTGTTATTCTAATGGAAATAAAAAAAAGGATTGAGACACCCCTAAATATTGAGTGAGAATGTGCACCCGGCGACATATTCAAAGTTACATGAAATACTAACATTTTAAGTGCCCGCCAAGAGAATTAATTAAAAAAGCTTTTTTTCAATCATATCAGTCTAATGTTTATATATGATAAGAAAGTGTTCAAGAACGACATTATATCATATACATTTATATTGCCAATACACTTCGTCTTCTGAAGACATAAAATAATCACGGAATTCTTCTCGAATGCTCTTCGCATGTTGTGAAAAATTGTGTCCATGTTGATCCATTAAGTGTTGTGTGTTGTTGATGTAGTAAGTTATTCCCCGGTAGTCCTTCTTGTCGCCACGTACCTTCTGTAATGGTTCCATCTGGGTTCTCAGTATCAAAGATTAATGGTGGTGCGTAGTTGCCACGAGACGTTTTTCGGGATATTAAAAAATTATGGAGCACGCATATTGCTCCAACAACTTTTTTAACTTTTGCCGGGCAAAGTTGAATAGGTCGTCTTAAAATTCGGAAACGAGTAGCCATGATACCAAATACATTTTCAATGACCCGCAGTGCCCGTGACAGTCGATAACTGAAAATTCGGTTCGGTGCGGGCTGATTTTTAAAAGAAAATGGCTTTAATAGGTATGGTTTCACTGCAAACGCATCATCGGCGACTATGACATATGGCGATGGCTTGTATCTTCCTGGTAATGGCTCTGGCGGTGATAAATTTATGGTATTTTCTTCTAAGGCGGCTGATAACGCGCAACGATTGAAAACTCCACCGTCAGACACTCTACCGTTACAACCTATATTGACATAGATTAATTTGTAATTCGCGTCCGCCAAAGCCATCAGGACTATGCTGTGGGTTCCCTTATAGTTGTAGTAGTGACTTCCACTGCATGGAGGAGCTTGTATGACGACATGCTTTCCGTCTAACGCTCCTACACAATGCGGAAAGTTCCAAATATTGGCAAAGTCGCTGGCAATCCGAATCCATTCGTCTGCTGACGTAGGCACCTAAAACGACAGAAAATATTAATGATTATGCAATGTTTTGCAGACTCCTAAAGCACTGAGCTCGGCTGATGACAGCGAGTCGAATCCGCTGCCAGGGGAAAGTTCGTTTGCACATGAAAGCAACATACCACTGCCACCAAAAACAACAAAAAAATCAAGAAAAGGCACCGAAGAGGATGCCGTTCTGGCTAAAGCCGTGAAAATAATGGATCGGTCATCAGACGAGTGGCAGATATTTGGCGACTATATGGCATCAGAGCTACGAGGATTGGAGTCTGACCATCAAAGAAAAATCCTAAAACGAGCGATCCAGAAAGTTATTATCGATGTATCACAGACGTGATTCAACCACAACGAGATATACATTCTCGCCAACAACCTCCAAACGCTACCATCAGCTCGGCCGCAGGCCTATCGTCACAGCATGAAAATATAAATACCCACTTACCTTCAAATAATTTTCCTGCAGAACCTCCTGTATCGCTTCACAGCACTCCGGCACAATCCTTGCGATCATACATACTGGGATTCGATACAAGTACATGAGAGAATGATACGAATCACCTGTAAATAGAATAAGGTTAAGTTTGTTATTTGACAAAATACCGTGGGTGGACCAGTTACTGACACTTTTTGGTCAGGGATTCACTTGAATCTACAATTAAATATTATTTTCTGTATCAAAATAATTTTTTTTCTTTATAAAAATAAACTTTAGACTCTTCAGCATCTAACAAACAGTCAAAAATATTCAAACAATTAATCCAAATAATTAATATTGTTTTGTTCGGTCGCCGCGCGATGATTTAATCGGATCTCCTCGGGGTCGTAAATCCCGAGGACACTATGCGTGACGCGGCTATTAGATATTTTAACCGAACGACCGAAAGGGGAGATTCAAACCGATCGGCTAGTTCAATAACTATACATTGCACTCACTAAATTTAATAACCGTATATTAGAATAACAAGATACAGAAAGGTTGGTTTATAATGATTTTACTATTGAATGCGCTGAATTAACGCGGTACGAACTCAGAACTTCAATCCGTCGGCTGGCACGCAATGGCCTATTGACAAAGGGAGCGAATGTAACTGAGTCGTGTTCAGATAAAGGACTGACACCTGAATGTACTATCCACGTTCCACGATACCAAGTACGACGTAGAATCGGATTAACTTACTGATTCCGAGTGAGGTTGATCGGCGGAGTACGACACGTACGACACGTTTGATGATTTGTGATACATTAAAGGACGCGCGTTTAGTCCCAGTTTATATGTGCGCAAAACAGATCAATGGAAGGGATAGCGTGGGCTGACGCGATGCCCCCTGATTGGCTGGGAGGAGGAGCGTCGGCGGAGAGGAAGATGACGCTTAGGAAATTTCCGAGTCTAAAGTCTAAAGCCTACAGGGCAAGGATGCCGTTATTAGCGGTACCTGAGTGACGCACTTAACGGTCGGGCCAGCCGGATGGTCGTTCTCGACCGCGAGGGTACGTCAGGTTACCTAAAGGCAATGAAAGGACTTTCTCGATAAATCAGGTATTAAATTCCCTAATTGTCTGTCGCCTGCATTCGACACTCCTCTCCTTAAGCCGGCTCGGATTGTACCTTCCGAGAAAGGTTCGGGACCGTGAATTAACGACCTTCGTTCGCCGAAATCTTCGAATCGCCGATGACACGTTTAAATGTAGTCGGCGAATTATTATGAAGGATGCCATAAATAAAAAACGCCGAATTCCGTCGTTCGATGCGACGGAACAAATATTACATAAATAAATATTTGTCTCAAATGGATGAGTTTATGACAGGGGCAAAATTGAAGTCGATGTATTTCTGGCATCAAGTGAGCTAGTTTTTAACAATAGGTCGCGCGTGTTGACTTATCATTATAAATTATTAGAAACGATTAAATTTACTTACTAAATAATTAAAATAACTTTTATTTCATATAAAAATACAAATTTGTTTTTTTTTGGTGTAATATTTTCATTCTCTCACATATAGCTTGTTAATGGCAGCGAATAATTGTGATAGTCATATTGATCTTATTAATTCAAATTTTCAAGTCTCATTTATTATTTCTTCTTTAATTTCTTTGGCAATGCTCAGTGACTTCTTTGTTATATTTTTCTAGAATTAATAGAAAGTCCTGCCTTCACTGCTGTTAATGCCGCTTATAACTCGATTTCAGTGTAGGTACTTCCCTGTGGTTTTTTTGTGGTGCATTTTACCCCCGAGAGAAAAAAATATATATTATTTTTTCTTAATTAAAATGAGAGAGCATATGTAATTTCATAGGCAAAATGATTTTAATTGCAAAGTGTTGAATAGGTACTTGAGATTAGAAAATTAAGTGAGGTTAGGAAATTGACGGGTGAACCGGTGTCACAAATAGGAACATAGCAGCTTATACAGGATACATTATTGACACCCCAATTTTTTTATTAAATAAATTTGTATTTAATTTTTTTATCATTTCAATTAATAAATTAACTTACTATTTTTCTACAAGAATAATTTTTATTTATATTTAATACCTACATTGTCAAAATTAAGAGAAAAAACTGAGATGGAATTTTCACACCATTATTGTAGATGGCCGACGCAGGCGAGCTGACACCAGCCCGCACATCCTTGAAAACTTGATTTAATTATATTAGTCTATTGTCAAGCGATGATTTTACGCGAGAAAAGACACAAGATCCTGTAGTATGCGCACAAAATTCTTTTTCTATGTTTTTAAAACGAAATTTTGCTCAAATTACTGAAAATGCGCCTTACCTGTCAGTAACTAACGCATTGTCAATAACTAGTCCACCCACGGTATAACAGTTTCCGTTTCGTTCAAAACGTTTCTATGTATTTAGGTACCTACCTGTGGCTAAGAATCGTAGTGTTATACATAACCGCTCACTGGGTGTAATAGCTGCTCGCATCTTTGTATCTTCTTTGCTTATCTTGGTAGTCACTAAGTTCAGTAGGAAATCAAAGTCTTCGGCGTTCATTCGAAGAAAATTTTCTAATTGTTGTGGATCTTCTCTTCTAAGTTCCCCCAGTAATCTTTCGTGCGCACCCAGACTACTTCTTCGTTGAATCCAAGATGTGACCCATATTTTTCTCTTTTTTCGCTCACGCTTTCTTTTTTTTAATAATAAAACAACCACTGCAGCAGCGACGGCTTTGCTGACCGACATTTCTGCACTCTAACCTTCAACTACGGGCTATGATGTAGGTATACAGTACATCATGCGCATGCGCCCATCGCGACTGTTGCAACGCACACGCAAGTGTTTGCTCCGAGAGAAATTGCCACAACGACTTGCGACAGTAAACTTGCGGGAATTTTGAGTCAAGTGTATACGCAAATCCAAGTTGCTCTAGCAATAACTGTCGCAAGTCACTTCCAAGTGGACACGAGGCTTGCCAGCTACTATCGCGGATGATAATAGGGTAGGTGACTGATTTTTTTTTATTAATGATTTGAAAAATTTGGAAAAAATTGTCAATCCCGTATTTTTTAATTTTTCATTTTCGGCTTTATCCGAGCCGTAAAACGACATTTAGAAACGCAGCATACGTCATCGTTCAGTAAACCTATCTCTCTCGCACTCGTTCATTGGCATAAGTGCGTCTTTCACGGCTCTTCGATGATGTCATAATTCAGCAGAGAGAAATGCACTTATAACTCAGCGAGTAATAATTTTTTTGGGCATTTTCTTTTTCACGTGATATTGAATATGTATACGGATTACAAATTGAATTTAAAGATACGAACATTTTTTTCTAGTCATCATCCCAATTATAAAAATCAAGCGGAGTTTAGATAGCCGATATGAAATAATTGTATCCGGCGTGAGACCCACTCGGTCATGGCCTCCTACGATAGTTTAAGGGGGTTATCAAGACTAGAACACCGAAAATTACTAATTGTTGGGATTTTTTTCAGGGCTAAATGAAAAACCCGATTAAAGTGATATTAACACAACATTTTTATTAATACTTAAAGAATATTTTTGAATTTTTTCAGAATTTTAGAATAAAAGATACTGCCGTTATAGTGATTGAAGGTTTGTCTGGTAAAATTGTGCGGTCTCCTTCCGTACATCACTTTGGCCAAACCGGTTGATCTAGTACAATTTGGTAAAGTGAGTTTAGTTTTCAATACTATTTTCTATGGAATGAACTAGGTACTATGGTTGAGATAAAATCATTTGGTAGATTTTTATAGACATCAAGAGACACGGTAGTGTCTCGCGGCATGTTCGTTCAAGTAGTTTCGCGCTCAGACATGACAGCGCTGATGTCGCGGGCACCGTGTCTCTTTACACCACAAACGTCTGCCCCCTGCACCCCTCAATTTTTACATCGAATTTTCTCGATAAACATATGGTTAAAACCAAAACTATGCTTACAATTAGTTACGCCATATAAATTGACAATTCTCTATTGATAGAGACCAGAATAAATGTTATAAGTTACATATTAACAGAGATTCTTCCTTAGCAACGCGAAGCCACACGCCTTGCGAATAAAAATCGAGAATCCGATTTCTCGGCCAATATATATATGTAAAAATGTCCCAAATATTCCGTCTATCTTCGGGGATAGTCGGCCATGATCGAAAATGTGTACACAGATGCGACAACACGCATGCGCCATCAAATGTATATGATAGTGTGTGAGAGAATATATTCCTTGAATGTTTGATTATGGTTTCCAAAGTTAATAAAATATTTTCATTCGCGAAACGATTTCCCTCGCGTTTATTTCGATCCTCGGACGTGCTTGTTAATAAAAAGTAAAAATTCAGTGTAATCGTAACTTTCGGAGTAATGAAGGAAGTAGACGATTCAGTCCGAAAAACATCGGTCATCTCAGTAGTGGTGAATGTCACAGATGCTCCGTATAGTTTAATAATCGTTTGCATTTTTTTCAAATAATCGAGATATTGAACGGATGCAGTGCTATTTTTCTCTAGTTGCCTGTGTATAAAGAGCAGGAAAGGAGACGGCAGTATCTCAGAAGAATTGCCATCAGATAAGTTATTTTCAATATAACCGTTTTAACCTCACTTTGATTACGTATGAAGGACAAATATCTTTGTGTGGTCATTCTATTTTTTCTTTTCAGCATCATGCGAGCGCGGGACGAATCGATGGTTTTTCTTCTCTGTCAATAATACAAGCCGCGGCAGAAATATAGGAGATGTAATGGAATTGGATCACAATAATCAAGTAATTAATTTGTCATTATTTTTTCTCTATCGATATATTTCCTCTTTCGTACTATCACAAGTTCCAATTTATACACCGACCTGTCAAACCAGAAGTGTACATTTGTACGTCACTTCTATTTCATTTCTTCTTCGTCTCTGGTGTAACGACGGTCAATGAGGAATCACTGATACCGATTAGGGTTCGAGGGTTATTCCTTATTCTTTCTAGCACGCCATCGATATTTGGCTGCGCCTACATTCTTCTGGGACTTCCTAAAATAATTATAAAAACCCTATATAATATAGCTCTGAGAAGTACAACCTTATCAAGCTGTACCTTATCGAGTAGATCTTTCGACGTAATGATTCCGAAATGTTTCTATGATGTTTTGCAACATTCGTAAAATATCGTAGGAATGTTACAGAAAAGTTACTTGCAAAAACATGCTTTGCACGGTGTAAATGAGGATATTTTGTAACTTCCATCGTTACACCAGAGGCGAAAAAGAGATGAAATAGAAGTGAGGTACATGTACACTTCACGCTTGAGAGGTCGGTATATAAATTAGAACTTGTGATAGTATAATACGAAAGAGGAAATATATCATTTTTAATAATTCTGTCATTATTAGAATTGGTTAACTCAGATTAATATAGTTTCTTAATTTCTACGTTGAGTAAGTTCGGTATATTTTAAATAGTGAAATGCTGCATATGATTGTTATTTACAATTTGTTACAGATCGTATGCGGACCTGAGGGGGTTTCTTTCGAACGAGGGATCATCCACTTGTTGTTCCAAGAACCAGTTGCATTAGTTCATTCGGCGAGCTGAATCTGCTGCCTCGAGTGCATGGACGTGCGTTACTTTAAATGGATGAAAATGTTCATCCTTCAACATCCTCCGAACAGTGGACTTGCTGATTCTAACCTCTGTTACCATAGCCTGAATATTCGTTCGAGGGTTAATCCTTATTCTTTCTAGCACAGCATCGATATTTTGCTGCACCTGTATTCTTCTGGGACTTCCTGAAATAATTATAAAAACCCCATATAATTCAGCCCGAACAAGTACAATCTTATCGAGCTTATCGAGGAGATCTTTCGACGTAATGATTCCGAAATGTTTCTATGATGTTTTGCAACATTCGCGAATTTAACAAGAAATATATATTTCTAACATACGGTAGTGTTCACGAATATTGTAAAACATCGTAGGAATGTTACAGAAAAGTTACTTGCAAAAACGTGCTTTGTGGGATGTAAATGATGAAAATATTTTGTAATATCCATCGTTACACCAGAGACGAAGAAGAGATGAAATAAGGTATATACGCACACTTCACGCGTATGACAGGTCGGTATATAAATTGGAACTTGTGATAGTATAATACGAAAGAGGAAATATATCGATAAAGAAAAAATAATAATAAAGTAGTTACTACATTATTGTAATCCAATTCCATTGTATCCCTTACTTTTCTGCCACGACTTTGATTGTTGATAGTGAAGAAAAATCAAATTTATTGGTTGATCCATCCACTATCAACAATCAAAGTCGTGGCAGGAAAATAAGTGATTCAATGGAATTGGATTACAATAATGGAGTAACTACTTTATTATTATTTTTTCTTTATCGATATATTTCCTTTTTCGTATTATACGATCACAAGTTCCAATTTATATACCGACCTGTCAAACGTGAAGTGTACATGTACCTCACTTTTATTTCATCTCTTCTTCGGCTCTAGTGTAACGATGGAAATTACAAAATATCATCATTTACACGCCACAAAGCTCGTTTTTGCAAGTAACTTTTCTGTATCATTTCTGCGATAATTTACCATATTCGTGAACACTAGCGTATGTTAAAAATATATATTTCTCGATAAATTCGCGAATGTTGCGAAACATCATAGAAACGTTTCGGAATCATTACGTCGAAAGATTTCCTCTATAAGGTACAGCTCAATAAGATTGTATTTGTTGGAGCTGAATTATATGGGGTTTTTATAATTATTTTAGGAAGTCCCAGAAGTATACAGGTGCAGCAATATATTGATGCTGTGCTAGAAAGAATAAGGAATAACCCTCGAACGAGTATTCGAAAGAAACCCCTTTAAATTCCACATACGATTTGGAGACCTTCTGGGTAGAATTGAACAGCAGCACGTTTATTTCTGTAACAAATTGTACATAACACAATCATATTCAGCATTTCACTATTTAAAATATACCGAACTTACTCTATACAGAGAAATTAAAAACCTATATTAATCTGAGTTAACCAATTCTATAGATAATAATGACAGAATTATTAAAAATGACAACGTATCTTGAATTTGATTTACTTTAGCCTTTTCTACGTTCCTTGTAAAGAGTCGCGCATTGGTAGATTGGTAGATAAGAATCGGATAAGTTCGTATAAGTTTCCGTATTGAAAATGAATACGGTTCTGTACGCTCGAATACATGTTATACTGTCATAAGTGGTATCTTTACATGTGATGAAACAATTCGTCACGGTCATTGGAAGAGTATACTTAGAGTTGAAGGTAAAACGTTTATTTACGAGTAAGGGGGCGAAATTTCAGCGGTCCATGCAAAAGGATTTCTTAAAACTGTTCCAACGTCTCGAATTAATATATATAACAACATATATACTGTCATAAGTGGTATCTTTACATGTGATGAAACAATTCGTTACGGTCATTGGAAGAGTATACTTAGAGAGTTGAAAGTAAAAAGTCTTCATGGATTTCTGTAGACGACCAAAATATAAGAAAAATCCAATGGCCTGTAAATTCGAAAGCGGTATATGTTTTATTTCTCCAAAATACTAAGGCAAAGTGAAAAATATAAGGGCTCTCTAGTCTATAAATCCCTTTCAAAATATCACGAGAATAAATCAAAAGTAACGTAGTTATAATTATTTGGCTCCTATGAGTACAAAATGTGAAACTTTAATTTTGTAGTAATAAAAAGCTATTCTCCTACATGTACGTATTCTCCTCATGAATAAATTCCAAAAAGTAGTGAAATCTCCCCACGAAAACAGATTCTCTGTAAAAGAAGGCGGCATGTTCATTCAGTGCCAACAAAAATTGATACGTAAAATACTCTCCAAAAAAGATTTGAAATCAATTAAGATCGCCATGTTCAAGATTTATGTATAAAAAGTAAAAGGCATCATTTGAAAGGAAAATTATTGTAAATCAAGTTACTAAAAAATTCGACTAAAAAAATTTATCAAAAAAATTTGATAAAAAAAGAACGCTGCGTTTTTTCCTTCAAAATAAAAAATTCAGACACAGAATTATACTCGATGTTTATGCACTTATGATTTTAAATAAATTCATTCACTTATATGATACCACTAGTATACCGAATGTCGCACGGGAAACCGATCAGGCGGGAGCTTTCTGAATTTCTCTGAATTTGACTTCGGCAGTGCAATTTATGAATCACTCGAGCACCGTCCAAGCACTGCCAATTATTCGTTACAGTGGACAAAATATGAAAACTTAATCGCGGCAAGTTCTTTTTTATGCAAATTTTTTAATACATTTTTTATCGAATTTTGTAGTAACTTGATTTACAATAATTTTCCTCTGAAATGATGCCTTTTACTTTTTATATATAAATCTTGAACATTGCGATCTTAATTGATTAAAAATCTTTTTTGGAGAGTATTTTACGTATCAATTTTTGTGGCACTGAATGAACATGCCGCCTTTTTTACAGAGAATCTGTTTTTGCGGGGATTTTAATTTACAGTACAGAAAAAGCTTGAAATTTTAAGTAAACAGAGGCCTGTAATTATTGAAATAATCAACTTGGGGGCATAAAAGTAGTTCATTCCAAAGATACTGATAGTATAAACATTCCTTGAAAATTACACATTAATCTGAACTACGGTTTTTAAGGTACAATGTACGGAAGGTTAGAAAAACATGTTTGGAGAAAAACAATTCATGGGTCGACATATTTTCATTACCACAGTCTTGTAGCTTATAAGAGGACAAATTCAGCAACTATTAATATGATGACCTTCATTTGACTTTGAGCGAGAAGAATCACGAATTGCGTGCCATGAATTCCAATACTTGTTCGAAGACGATAAATGAATGAATTTCAATGTTATTGGAATTGTGTGAAATGTTATTGTTTCTGATACTTATAAACAAACCTCCGAGAAGTAGGTATCTTGTTCCGTCAGGAAGGAGAAAGTAAGGATCGGTCCGGTTTGGAAACCCGAGAAAGTTGAATAGTCTTTGAGAAAGGATTTTACGTGTATGTAACCCACAAAAACAGATTCTCTGTAAAAAAAGGCGGCATGTTCATTCAGTGCCAACAAAAATTGATACGTAAAATACTCTCCAAAAAAGATTTGAAATCAATTAAGATCGCCATGTTAAAGAGTTATATATAAAAAGTAAAAGGCATCATTTGAAAGGGAAATTATTGTAAATCAAGTGACTACAAAATTCGACTAAAAAAATTTATAACAAAATTTTAATAAAAAAGAACTTGCCGCGTTTAAGTTTTCGTATTTTGTCCACTATACCGAATAATTGGTAGTGCTTGGACGGTGTTAGAGTGATTCATAAATTGCACTGCCGAAGTCAAATTCAGAGAAATTCAGAAGGCCCCCGCCTGATCGGTTTCTCGTACGACATTCGGTATACTGGTGGTATCATATAAGTGTATGAATTTATTTAAAATCATAAGTGCATAAACATCGAGTGTAATTCTGTGTCTGAATTTTTTATTTTGAAGGGAAAAAACGCGGCAAATTCTTTTTTATTAAAATTTGTTTATAAATTTTTTTAGTCGAATTTTGTAGTCACTTGATTTACAATAATTTCCCTTTAAAATGATGCCTTTTACTTTTTATATATAACTCTTGAACATGGCGATCTTAATTGATTTTAAATCTTTTTTGGAGAGTATTTTACGTATCAATTTTTGTTGGCACTGAATGAACATGCCGCCTTTTTTTACAGAGAATCTGTTTTTGTGGGCGGATTTCACTACTTTTTGGAATTTATTCATGAGGAGAATACGTACATGTAGGAGAATAGCTTTTTATTACTAAGTGTATTATTGCAGAACGAGTAGGTTAGAAGATTTTCATGAAGACTCACGATTTTCTGACATGTCATCTCGTACAGGTGCAACCGAAGAGGATCTAGCTCATGTCCTGTTCGTAAAAAGATGACTCGATAGATCGGAGAATGTCAGGCTTGTCACCGAGCGCCTTTCACCCATACTACTTTCATTGCAATATGCGATTTTCGTTTAAACTATTCCTGCTCTAAGTAACTTTTACTTCTTTCAAAGTATTTACCTTGTACGAATTGTTGATCGTAGGGGGCAACGATCAATGATTGTGACTAATCGTAGACAAATTATTCCTGCGATGATGTTCCAGTTGCACACCAATTGCCTTTTAGTTTTAAGAGACGAACTTGTCTACGACGAGTCTCTATTATCGATCGCTGCCTCCTACCACGAACAGTTCATAAAAGGTGATTACCTTGAAAGAAGTAAAAGTTATTTAACGCTGGAATAGTTGAATGAAACGAGAAGCGCGTATTGCAATTAATGTACCATAGGTAATAGGCGCTCGGTGACAAGCCTGACATTCTCCGATGTCCATCGAGCCATCTTTTTACGGACCGGACACGAGCTAGATCCTCTTCGGTTGCACCTGTACGAAATGACATATCAGAAAATCGTGAGTTCACGAAAATCTTTTAACCTACTCGTTCTCCAGTAATACTTACAATTAATATACCTGGAAGTTGAAGCAACAGGATTGCCGTACCTTTGGTCCAATATTGAAAATAAATCTTCTCAAGGCTGAATACGACTTGGGCATGTTTCAGCGTACAATTAGCTAGATCCAGCTCGACGAATGAACTATTGTGACAGTGCTCGGTGAGTATGACAGACGCTCTGACAGCTAGCTATTATCAAATCGTTTGGATTTTTTTTTAATAATCAAGATAGTGCACGGAAGCAGTGTCATTTTTCTCTGGTTGCTGGTGCATGAAGAGCAGGAAAGGAGACATCTGTATCTCGGAAGAAGTGGCATCAGATAAGTTACTTCCTAACTGACTGTCTTAACCTCATTTTCATCCCTTATACAGAACAAATATCTTTGTGGTTATTCTATTTTTTGTTTTCAGCGCCATACGAGAACGGGACGGATTGATGGAAATTTGATTTTTCTTCGCAGTCAAAAATCAACCTAGGTAGAAAAGAATTCTCTAGAATTGCGGTACAATGCCACGGTATGAATATCAGGTTCTACCGACATGACATGCTTCGACAAGGTCTGTATCAACTTTAGCGGTATATTGGGGGCACTGCACTAATCCTGTAGCACATTTTTCTATCTGGGAAAGCATATTATTATGGTAGTACAGCTGTGCAGCGTTTCGATAATATACCGTCTTCCCGTAGTGACAGTATACATGCATTTTTTTTACCTCTAATATGCCGGAATTAAAAATCTCTAGAACTCTGCGGTACAATGCCACGGTAGGAATATCAAATTCTACCGACATGACATGCTTCGACAAGGTCTATATCAACTTTAGCATTATATTGGGGGCACTGCACTAATCCTGTGGCACATTTTTCTATCTGGGAAAGCCGTGGTAGAAAAGTAGGAGATACGATAGAATTGGATTACAATAATGAAGTAATTATTTTATTATCTTTTCTTTATCGGTATATTCCCCCTTTCGTATTATCAAAAGTTCCAATTATATATTATCGGAACGCTGTACAGTTGTACGACCATAATAATATGCTTTCCCAGATAGAAAAATGTGCCACAGGATTAGTGCAGTGCCCCCAATATACCGCTAAAGTTGATACAGACCTTGTCGAAGCATGTCATGTCGGTAGAACCTGATATTCATACCGTGGCATTGTACCGCATTTCTAGAGAATTCTTTTCTACCTAGGTTGATTTTTGACTGCGAAGAAAAATCAAATTTCCATCAATCCGTCCCGTTCTCGTATGGCGCTGAAAACAAAAAATAGAATAACCACAAAGATATTTGTTCTGTATAAGGGATGAAAATGAGGTTAAGACAGTCAGTTAGGAAGTAACTTATCTGATGCCACTTCTTCCGAGATACAGATGTCTCCTTTCCTGCTCTTCATGCACCAGTAACCAGAGAAAAATGACACTGCTTCCGTGCACTATATTGATTATTTAAAAAAAATCCAAACGATTTGATAATAGCTAGCTGTCAGAGCGTCTGTCACATTCACCACTATTGAGATTCACTACTCCGATTACACTGAATTTTCACTTTTTATTAACAAGCGCGTCCGAGGATCGACAAAATGCGAGGGAAATCGTTTCGCGAATGGAAATATTTTTTAATTTTGAAAAACAACTAAACATTCAAGGAATATATTCTCTCACACACTCTCACATACCTTTTTGATGGCGTATGCGTGTGGCCGCATCTGTCTACACATTTCCGACCATGGCCGAATACCGCCGAAGACAGGCGGAATTTTTGTGAGATTTTGACATATATATATCGCCCGAGAAATCGGATTCTCGACTTTTGAGGCGCGAGGGGCGTGGCTTCGCGTTGCTAAGGAAAAATCTCTGTTAATATGTAACTTACAAAATTTACTCTGGTCTCTATCGATAGAGAATAGTCGATTTATATGGCGTAACTAAGCATAGTTTTTGTTATAACCGTATATTTATTGAGAAAATTCGATGTTAAAATTGGGGGGTGAAGGGGGCAGACATTTTTCCTGTAAAGATACACGGGTGCTCGCGGCGACAGCGCTGGCGGCGTCGTTCTGACGACTTGAATGAACATGCCGCGAGACACTACCGTGTCTCTTGATGCCATTTCTCCAGAAGTCCTGAATGACGTAAAGAAATCATTCATTTGCCATCTCAGAAAATGTATAGAAGTTAATGGCGTTTATTTTGAATACTTTTAAAATAAATGTTGTGCACTAAAGCACAAACCATTCATTTATCGTCTTCGAACAAGTATTGGAATTCATGGCACGCATTTCGTGATTCTTCTCGTTCAAGGTCAAGTGAAGGTCATCATATTAACAGCTGCTGAATTTGTCCTCTTATAAGCTACAAGACTGTGGTAATGAAAATATGTCGACCCATTTAAAATAATATCGATGACCTTGATATATTGAAAAAAACTAGTTACAAAATAATTCTTTTCTAATAACAGTATTAGCCCCTTTGTATTTTTTATTTATTTTTTTAATTAATTTTTTCACCTTTCTTATTTTTCGTGTAAACTTAAAGCGTATCCGCATTAGTGTGCTAAATTTCATTAGGCTGCGATTTTTACTTTTAGTGCTATAATTTTTAAAAATAAATTGGTCCTAAAACTTCCAAGTGTTATAACTTTTACATTTTTCAAAATTTTCAAAAACTGTTTGGCACATTTATTTGCAATTCGATTGATGACAACATATCCAAATTTGAAGGAAATTGAAAATTTACTCTAAAAAGTGATTGATTTGGCATTGAAGACCCTATTGATTATGTGTGTTTTCGAGAACAAGGTACATAAGATATGGGTGTACTGAAAAAAAAGTACCGATTCTGCAGCAAACAAAGTATATCTAAGAAAATTTAGCTATTACATCATAAAGCATTTCTACATGAGTAATATTATCGCTACAGCAGCGATATCGTGTTCTTATTCATGGAATGTTCTAGCTGTTGCAGCCCAACCAGGGCGCTATAGTCACTTAAGACTAGATTACCGCTTCAGCAGCCTGGATGCTGGTAATCAGATGCACTCTTTTTTGCAGTGTCGGTGCGAGTGAGAACGTCAATTAATCCGGATGGACGCATAAGAGTTTTTTCTGCCATACACTCGAATTGAACAATTTCAAGAAGGATAGAAAATGAGCGACAGAGAGGCTCTTATGCATCACCCAAGTTAATCGGTATTCTCAAGTGTACTCATATACTCTCTGTGTGCCCCACCTTCGAAAATGCCTGGTGTACGTAGAAATGTTGTGATGGACCATAGGCTGAGTTATCGATCAATGGGCTAGGCGACTGCGTTCGCCTCGCCGAATTGGAACACAATTTAGAATCTACTATAGGTATAAGCTAGCTACAGATTATGCGTGATTCGTGATTCCCACTTGGTACTGCGCTAGTTGTGTGACAACAGACTGTTTCGGATTTGACTAAACTTGCATGAACTGCCACGAACTATGAATTACGCTTTAAGGGCGTGAGGTTTTCCATCTCGAAAGCGAATCACCATGCACTTATGCGGACGCATCAAATTCAGACGCAGCGTTCTGTACAGACTATTCTTGTACAAGGCCCATTAATTAAGAATCGAGAATCACGAATCACACATAGTCCTTAGCCGGGTACAGACTATGCGCGATTTGTGATCTACATATAATTCCTAGTGCGTCTTGTGCGCGAATAGTCTGTATAGAATGATGCGTCCGAATTTAATGTGTCCCAAGATGGATGCGTGAATTTGTACGAACTAGCACATTACGAATCAAAAATCATGAATCGCGCATAGTTCGTTCGCGCCGGCTTTTAACTGGCTATAGTCTCTCAAGTTTCGCCGTCAGAGAGGCGCTCCGCTTCTTTGTAGTCCTTGCTGCGAGATTCTGTCGAATCTCGAGACCTTTGAAGCAGCATATCTTTTTATGCAAAATTTTTTCTTTGTTGTCACCTTGTATGCTTATGCCAGTTTTTCAGAGCTTTCGGGGGAAAGCAAGGGTTATCATAGGACGAGATACGCATAAAGGATATACCTATGTAGTTCTCTTCAGTTACGATACGAATTGACACATTTCTATTTACAGCCGGAGCGAATTGCTTGCCAAGCTCCGGTAGAAAAGAAGAGTGTTAGAAGAGAGTGTATGTACATATGTATACCTACATTAGGTTACGTCTCTAAGACACTAATTATTGTCATAGTAAACTCTGGCAACTAACGACCAATTTAAATGGTCTAACTTGGGTAACTCTCCCCTATACGTATGAAGCTTTGTCTATCGTGTATGTTAACTGAAAAATACTCAGCAATCGCAAATGTATCATTTCGGTAGTCGGTCCAACTCGTCCTACGAATAAACACAGAATGTTTCGTAGCGATGGACTGTAATCTCGCTAAGAAGTGTTCGTCCTGTAGTCTAAACCTCGCACTGGAAATATCCAACGCCGTTTCTAAAACGCCCTATAAAGTAATAAAAGATCGTTGCTATGGAATGGGAATCCTCTTTCGCCGAATATTGCCTTTTTTCTCCCACCACACCTGGGAAACAACCGTTACTTTTACTTCTTTCACGGAGATCTCATTAGAATTTTAGCTTGTGCGCTCGCTTTCGGTGATGCAACGATTCCCGTTTGAGCCAGAACGCGTAATCGGTGGACGAACCGAGGGGACACAATGGGTCGGAATTTGAGGGAACACATTATGTGGTCTGCGTAATCTAACGGTATACTCACGCGTCTACGCATACCGACGAACGAACGATGGTGAATGTAAATATGCACCTGTGAGCAAACTCGAATAGATCATTCGGAACGATATTGTAGGTCTATTCTTTCTCCGCGAGAGAAAGTCTATAATCTATATAGTGTAAACTTGCGAGTTTACAGATACTTAAGATCAAGTGCACCACTTTAGTTATTTTAGTTTATTTTATTGAATTCATTACGAGTAACGTTAAACTTAATTTTTTCAAAACTCTTTGAAGCTGTGAAATACATTATTATATGTAATTAACATTTGAGAATATTTGTGATGAAGGAGTTTCCTTATAATAATATGTATGGGGGTCAAAGGTCACATTTAAATACAAAAAGAAGTCTAGACGAACTTAAATGCAAATTGCGTACGATAAGTCCTTCTGATGCAGGACACTTCGATGGCCCCCGATCGGTACTATCAACCATGATGATCGGGGGACACGAAAGTATCCTACTACTAAAAAAACTCCTTTACTTAAAATAATCTTGGATTCTTCGAATCAAGTAATGTCATATTTACGAACACGAGAGAGGTACTTCACTTTTCTTTCCCTTTTGCGTTATTCTTTACTCCACCCTCCGCCAAATACATAATATGTTCTACATGTATGTAACCTAGAGGGACACAATATATATCAGAATAATATATATTGAATCCAATATATCACCAGTAATATTAAAAGTGCAGTGTTAAACCATTTGAACTAACCGATACGGTTTAAATTCATCTCTCCACGTGTTCGGTCACTAGTAGTGTCACACAGTAGTGTCTTCGAGATTTACGACCCCGAGATCTAATCTTGATCGCACCAGTTAGAATTGAGGCATGTAAATGAAAAAGGCTGAAAGTGCCATACCTTGCAGAAATAAGATTTTGTATAAGATTTTTTATAAAATTAGGTGTAAATGCCATCGCCAATAACCTAGTAATGCATGTAAGTGTCTCCTGATTCAGTTTTAGTTTAGAGAGCGTTCGAAAAGTAGCTCTGCGGTTGCAGTTTTAAACAACTTTATTTGATTTTTCAACGATTTTGGCTTTGGCACTTTCAACCTTTTCCATTTACACGCGACAATTATTAACTTTAAACTGAAGAATAAATGAAGCAAAAATCAATCGCTGTTTAGACTGTGCAGAGGGGATCTGGTTTGTGTTGCTCGAGAGGGTTTCTTGGGGCGATGAAAGCCATTGTTTATATTATGTCGCACCTCCACTAAGAGTACCAGAGAAAGAAACCAGTTATCGATGGTCCAGATCATAATCCCCGTATGCCCTTTTAGTCAGTTCCCTGGAGAGTGTGAAAAAGTAAAGATGAGTCTTCCAAGCGCATTCTAATAAAGAATATTTTTGGTAGTGAAAACACAGTGCATTTATTGTACTTAATTCCGAACTCCCATTTCCAATAGCACTACGACCGAACAATATGATAAATAAACATTGAATAAATATGATTGACTTTTAAATAACGAAAAATAGTAAAGATAAAAAAATTATAAATTTCGTAAACGTCAATGAACATTCTTTCATGTGCGTATTAATTTATAATTATTATGGCAAAAACAGCAATAGAACGGTCAAAAGAGTATATTGACAGGCAACGTGTGAAAACCAAAACGCGTGGCCGCCACGCGCGGAAGAAGTGAAACTTCGATATTGATGGGTAGAAAAGAAAAATAAACGAGTAATCAATAATAGTAATACCACGACATTTCAAGATAATGTAGTTCAGATATGGTTTTAAAAACAATATTAATACCATGGCATAATAAAAATGTCATGATAGTACTATTGCTTTTAAAACCATATCTGTACTACATTATCTTGAAATGTCATGGTATTCCTATTGTTGATTACTCGTTTAATTTTCTTTTCTATTCATCAGTATCGAAGTTTCACTTCTTCCGCGCGTAGCGGCCAAACATTTTTTTTATACATACAAGGTCATTCACTGGATTTGTGGAACTATAGACGATGAGCGTCACCGTTAATTGGTCGTGGTGAGTAGGAGAGGTTAAGCAGGATCGGCAACTACCAGTGATGAACTCTTTAATCAGGTAGGTATGCCTGATTCTTACCAGATTTTCTCTAGTTCTAGTTTGAATCAGGAGTACCTACCTCAGTTTAAGAGCTCCAACATTACAGTTGCCAATCCTGCTTAACCTATTCTACCCGCCACGACCAATCAATAATGATGCTTATCGTCTATAGTTCCACAAATCGTATACGTTATATTTGCTATGTCGAAGGCCCAATGAATAACCCTGTATGTACTCCCGGCGGCATGGATTTTGTCACTGGTGACTTTTTGAAATGTCATTTTTAAACGTACTAGCCGATGAACAATAATTAATTCTCATACTCTCGTTGGCTACGGTGACAGTTGTCCTAGCTAATGAAAGCGTGAAAATTGATTAATAATTGGTCAATACATTTGAAAATGATATTTTAAGTCATCAATGACAAAATCCGTGTTGCCGGTAGTATATGTACGATCATAGGTCAGCTGGAATGTATATTATACCGCGTTCCGTCGTTCGGAACTGTCTGGTGGATCTACTTCAGGCGCCAATCGTATTACCATACAAACAATAAATCAGATTTGTATTCCAACTGGCAAATGCTATTGTGTACTAAAAGTGACCGACAGATTCTGACGCGGCGAAATCGCGCATTTGTAAAACAAGAGAATTCATTTTTGTTACATCACATATTATGCAAGTATACGCGTATCCTTGGACGAGATTCGAAATTTTGAATATTCGCCATACTTGCATTAACACAGTCTTATCTTTTATGGAACTAATTGGAACTAAATAATCTATATATAAATAACAGGCCTAATTATCTGCCTTTCTAATCGACCTACGTTCATTTGCATATTTTTGCATGTGAGACTGTTCTGACAAACAATTGTCGAAATTCTGAATATTCGTAATACTTGCATTAACAGTCTTATCTTTTATGGAACTAATTGGAACTAACAAGTTAGGTAGGTGTCCGCCTCCGATTTCGATCTCCTTGTAATATGTTGTAGTCCACTAAAAACTGAGAGATACGTATTTTTTCTTATCGGCCCATAAAGGGTTTTAAGGGGTGAAACCGACCCCCAAAGTCAGGACCAACATCGGGTGGTTCTGTAGTTTCAGGTAGAAACACCGAACCTACGGGAACGAGATCCATGGCAAGTTTTATTCATTATAACGAGTAATGAAAATACACGTTAATCTGCCAATGGGGGTGTAAGGGAAGGGGGTGAACTACCCCTTCAAAACCAATTTTCTTGCCGTGATAGAAAAATTGTAATTTCTATTTTGATCGGACCATTTGCATTTTGTAGAGGGTAAAAAAAATTAAGGAACACGTGTTTTTGCATTTCAACGAAATCCCGCTCTAAAGGGATTACTTACCCCCTGATTCTGAACTCGATTATCGTGCTATTATAACTATAACTGCAGTTTCAGGTTGAAACACCGAACCTACGGGAACGAGATCCATGGAAAATTATTCATTATAACGAGTAATGAAAATACAGGTTAATCTGCCAATGGGGGTGTAGGGGAAGGGGGTGAACTACCCCTTCAAAACCAATTTTCTTGCCGTGATAGAAAAATTGTAATTTCTATTTTGATCGGACCATTTGCATTTTGTAGAGGGTAAAAAATTAAGGAACACGTGTTTTTGCATTTCAACGAAATCCCGCTCTAAAGGGATTACTTACCCCCTGATTCTGAACTCGATTATCGTGCTATTATAACTATAACTGCAGTTTCAGGTAGAAACACCGAACCTACGGGAACGAGATCCATGGCAAATTATTCATTATAACGAGTAATGAAAATACACGTTAATCTGCCAATGGGTGTGTAAGGGAAGGGGGTGAACTACCCCTTCAAAACCAATTTTCTTGCCGTGATAGAAAAATTGTAAGTTCTATTTTAATCGGACCATTTGCATTTTGTAGAAGGTAAAAAATTAAGGAACACGTGTTTGTGCATTTCAACGAAATCCCGCTTTAAAGGGATTACTTACCCCCTGATTCTGAACTCGATTATCGTGCTATTATAACTATAACTTTTTCTTTCTAGTGTTGCATTAGTACTTAAATAATCGAATTTACGTCAATATTACGGATTTTAATTCCATTTTAACATTTAACCATCGGTGCTATTTGTATACATGTACTTACATATAACCTGATGAATTTCATATGTCAGGTATAATAGTCTCATTTGCGCCATTTCTTGGCCCGTATGTATAATGTCATTTTATCTCTAGCAGATTACTTTTCATTATCACGTTTCCGGCATTTAATTGATGGCGTATGCATGTGGCCGCATCTGTGTACACATTTCCGATCACGGCCGACTATCGCCGAAGATAGGCGGAATTTTTGTGAGATTTTGACATATATACATATTGCCCGAGAAATCGAATTCTCGACTTCTAGGCGCAAGGGACGTGGCTTCGCATTGCTAAGGAAGAATCTCTGTTAATATGTAACTTATAACATTTATTCTGGTCTCTATCAATAGAGAATCGTCAATTTATGTAGCGTAACTAAGCATAGTTTTGGTTATAACCGTATATTTATTGAGAAAATTCTATGTAAACATTGAGGGGTGAAGGGGGCAAACATTTTTCCTGTAAAGATACATGGGTGCCCGCGGCGACAGCGCTGTCGTCGTTCTGACGAACTACTTGAGTGAACATGCCGCGAGACACTAACGTGTCTCTTGATCCCTATAAAAAGTGCCCTCACTTTATGAATTTCGTTCAAATTACGGAAAAAGTAGTGAAACAAATTCTAATTGTTCTTCTGGGAAAAATTAAGTTCCACATTTGCCGAAAAGGGGATACTAGTTGAACTTCATAGTAGCCTAGCCTGCTCAAAAGGGGCCTTTGTCAGTTCTAGGAACTTTGAAAATCCGTGAAAGAAATTTTTCGCGCGACTTTTGAGAATGATCTCGTTGTCGATAAAATAGTGAAATTCATTGGCATAGTAATGCTGAAGAGTATATCATAACTGAATATTATGGTTATCCAAATCAAAGAAAAAATTGATCGTTACATCTATGAACGACATATAACACTCGTGCGAAAGATCTGAAACAAAATATTCACTAGATGTCAGTAAAACGGTCCGCTACCGCATCACCCACGTCCTGAGTAATAACGCTGTGCAATAACAAGATATTGCAGTGAAATATATTGGAATCAATAGAGCACAGCAAACCATAGGTCGGAAATTACCTCGCATTATCCGTAAATACACAATGTCTAATCTAACTGAAAGTTTTGGTACCTGTCAAATCGATTTCAAACATTCTCAGTCACAACAGTTATTGGTTCCAATTTTATTAATCAATTAATACACTTTTAGTCATAATACTTTATGAATACCTATTTCCGACCTGTAAAAAATCATGCCGAATTATTTCCAAATTATTTCGCTGCAAAAAAATCATTAGCAATTAATTGAGAACTTTTCGCGAACTTTTTTCAATACTGCCAACCGCAATAATGTTGACAGAGGGCCCTAAATGAGTGAAAATATTTGTATTTTCTCTAACATTTGCAAGACAGAATCCGTTGAGTGACAAGTTTACGTCTTTCTCCAACAAACGATAGTAGATACATATAACGCATGTCCTATGGCCAACCGCGCAGGTGAGCTGCGACCTGAATTCTTGACTTCGGCAGTATTTATGGTACAGTTAGAGTGGGCTTCAGACGAGTGCGCTGCATAAGAACGAAAAGTGTCGACTGCTCTTCTAATAGCTGTCAATTCGGGAGATCGAAGCGTTTCGTGTAACCTCAAAATTGTAAAGTTTTGAATTAGTAGTGAATAATTTGTAGAAGTGATGAGAAATAATCATAAATAATCTTCCGAATTGACAGCCATCGGGAAATCAGACGACGCTTTTCGCTCTTACGCTGCGTTCTTACGAAAAGTGTGAAACGTCTGATCTCCCGATGGCTATCAATTCGGGAGATTGAAGTCTAAGCTCGAAATCGTGAATCTTTGAATAAATGGTAAGTAATGTTCAGAAGTGAGAGTTAACAATCATTCGGGGTTTTTCGATGTCCAACCGAATTACACGCCTCATGCCTATTTGTTTCAGAAATTATTTCCGCGCTAGCACCGCGCGTGTCTAGGAAGTAGTTTTACGAAGTGGCGTGAGCGATACCTAAGGTGTCACAATTCGGAAGATTATTTATGATTATTTCTCATCACTTCTACAAATTATTCACTACTAATTCAAAACTTTACGATTTTGAGGCTACACGAAACGCTTCGATCTCCCGAATTGACAGCTATTAGAAGAGCAGTCGACACTTTTCGTTCTTATGCAGCTCACTCGTCTGAAGCCCACTCTAACTGTACCATAAATAATGCCGAAGTCAAGAATTCAGGTCGCAGCTCACCTGCGCGGTTGGCCATAGGACATGCGGTATGTAGGTATTACATTTTATCACGAACACCTTCCGCCTATAAATCTATTTGTGGTCGGCATTGCGGCCCTCTTTATATATCGAACGACAGTACCGAAGTACTTTTTTTTCCTCCGATGAGCTTTCAAAGGCTTACTCAGAGGTCCTGACTTTCTGCGCACGATAAAAGTAGGCGGACGGATCCTCGGAAAAAGTTTATAAATCGGAGGGGGCATAACAAGCTCAGTTTCTTGGGCGAGTATCATCCAGTTTTATCCTGAAATATTCCCTTCCAACTACACATTATTCCAATTTTTGTTTCACGAACGTACTGCAAATATCCGTGCAACGTGAAATGTCTTATTTCAGCTGTTAACATAACGTGTATAACGTTTCGTGTAACCTATCTACACCCCTGTACAAATTAATGGAAAACATTTTTGTTTCATACAGTTCTAATTTACATTAAATTAACTTAACTATTTATTACTAGCTTTCCCCTCACGATTCCGTCTGCGTGGATCACGAAATAATCTCATTCCCTATTTTACCCCCTTAAGGGAGTAGGTATATAAATAGTAGGTATATAAAAATACGCGCGTATTCGAATGTAACGTTGTGTCAAAATTTCAAAGCAATTGGTGAAGAACTTTCGGAGATTTAAGATTTTGAACAAACGAACATTTACATTTTTATTTACTAACTAGCAGCCCGTCCCGGCTTCGCACGGGTAGATTGTGGATTGATTTTGTCCGTCCACCATTGTTTAAATACATTTTTAATACAAAACTTTTCGTATTTTTCCCAGGCTACGTAATGGTCATATTGGATTTGACCTTGACCATGACCTTCAAGGTTATATCGAGGTCAAATTAATTTTTTTTCACGTTCAAATGTGTCCTTGACCATTTTTTTCATGTTACCTTTATTGTCAGCGGAGGTCAAATTTAGGTCAAGTATAGTTCGACTTTTTGAACACCCTGTATAAGATTTACTAACTCAGAAACCTTCGCGGGCATGCGTCCAACCATTTCCCAACTTTTCATCGCAATCGGATGAACGGTTTAGGAAGGCATAATAATCATCAGTACCGGTACTTTTTGAATACCTTTTATAAGATTTACTAATTCAGAAACCTCTTCGCGGGCATGCGTCCAACCATTCCCCAAAGTTTCATCGCAATCGGATGAACGGTTTAGGAAGGCAAATAATCATCCGTACCTGTACTTTTTGAACACCCTGTATAAGATTTACTAACTCAAACCTTCGCGGATATGCGTCCAACTGTTCCCCAAATTTTCATCGCAATCGGATGAACGGTTTAGGAAGGCATAATAATCATCCGTACCGGTACTTTTTGAACACCCTGTATAAGATTTACTAACTCAAAAACCTTTGCGGGCATGCGTCTAACCATTCCCCAACTTTTCATCGCAATCGGATGAACGGTTTAGGAAGGCATAATAATCATCAGTACCGGTACTTTTTGAACACCTTTTATAAGATTTACTAACAATAAGAAACCTTCGCGGGCATGCGTCCATCCATTCCCCAAAGTTTCATCGCAATCGGATGAACGGTTTAGGAAGGCATTTGATATTACCTTAAAGGTCACGGTCAAGGTCAAATCCAATACGACCACTGGGTAGCCAAGGGAAAATCCTTAAAGTTTTGTATTAAACATTTTTCTCTAAAATGTTTTCCCGCTGAGATAATCGGCCGTACCGGGACTTTTTGAACACCCTGTATAAGATTTACTAACTCAGAAACCATCGCAGGCATGCGTCCAACCATTTCCCAAAATTTCATCGCAATCGGATGAACGGTTTAGGAAGGCATACGAGACATACAGACAGACAGACAGACAGACAGACAGACAGACAGACAAACATTCATTTTTATATATATAGATATATATTAGTATGATCATCTTTCACCTTAATGGAGTTGGGACATTTGGAAAAAATTTTTTAATTGACCATTTAAATATGTTCTATATTCAAAAATATTTAGTAAAATATTACTTTTTCAATTTTCAATGACGTTATTTAACGTCAAAATTCAATATGGCGAATACTCTAAGATGGTGGTATTCAATGAAACCCAGACGACATCAGCGGCACGCGGTTGGGTGAGGGGGTGCGTATCTCTCATTGATATCCAATATTGATATCCGTCAATTAAGAAAAATATAATAATTAAAATCCACGTGGACAAAGTCACGAGTAACATCTAGTAATATCCTATATCTGATTCTGCAGATATTTGAACGTTACCCCGAAGATTGTAAAATATAAAAACACAATGGGAGACCAATATCTACCAAAACCAACGTTCCAACTACGGTCGAAGCGCCGTCAAAATCGAAGCAGAGAAAAATCATTAGACAGCACCTGCTCGCTGTGCCAGCGGACATTCAGTACGCATCGCGCGAAACAGACTCGCTTTATACGGTTACCTAAGCGGATGCGCAAAGGTGCTAAACGCGTATGCGAGAACATCTCTCTTCCGACAGGTGCGCCGGTGCGTTCCTCCCTGATAGGTCAGCCTTGAAATATGGTTAATAACGAGACTCGCGATCTTCTGTCGAATTCGAAATAGCGAAAGTGCGATGTACAGTTCGTTCCTCTTACGTGGATGTATTATACTTACGGCCGACTCATTCCCTCCTTCTGGTCGCGTGTAGTTACAAGCTGGTGCGCTGTACGGCGAATGGGAGCCGCTTGGATGTTGCGTCTCACGTTCGCCGCGCGGGACAACGGAATTGCGGATGGGAATTGTGCAAAGGTGTTTCGCTCGACCATCTCATCAAGCGTAAAGTGGGAGGTCGGCTCTTGACTTCGACTTTGAGGACGTTCCAGGCTTGGTGGAAGAAGTTTGCGGTAGGACTTGATTAATGATCGAGGGGGAGCCAGTGCTAATTACTGGCTCTAGCATTTTCTATTTATTACGAGTCATCGCGAACCCCATAGGAAGAAACTATTTCATTAAATTTCGAGCTATCGATAATTTCTTCAAGGCCCCGCATTGTCGATGGTGTGCAACGTACGCAATGTCAGTGCAAGGTGCAACGCGATTAAGCGACTCTGTGCCTTGGACTTTGACCGGGTTTTAGACGAGTGGCAGTTTGCGGTGGATCTTTATTAAGGAGTTGCGTCAGTACTTTGCGGGGTGAGGTACGCGGAGCGAAACATCAAAGAGACCGACGGTTATTGCCAATCCTAGATAAATTAATTTAGAGAAGAAAAATAGTAAATACATGGTTAGGCAGATTCAAGATCTGTTAATTTCAGATTTCTTATGCATTTTAAAGATGGTGAATATGTTTATAATTTATTTTTTGCGTTAAATTGATTTTATTATAAAATTATAAAATGTGTGCAAGACGTGGCAACGGTGGATTAGAATATTCCGCAGTTGGTACTAGTTCTGTAGATAACGTAGGATATCTGATTTACCACACAACGTTTACTCATAACCTAGAACAAGTGTAACTTCTCGTGAAAAGTGGCATGAGTGAAAAATATTCGAAGAAAAGAAAAAAATGTTTAATTTTTCGAAACCCCAGAAGATTCGGTGGAACGGAAAAGTTGTATCAGAAAAATATTATAGGAAAATGGTTCAATGTTTACGAATGGGTCGTGGAGAGTCACCAGGGACGCTTCTAGATGATGAAACGCCTTCGTGCTTAGCACCCTTTTCTGGAGAAGGTATGAGGCCTTTTGGGGCCCCATGGCTAGTGCACCTTCGTGCGTGGCACGAAATGGCCCCCCGTTAGACGTGGCCCTGAGAGTCACAGCAAAACGTCATAGCCTCTGCGTTGCCACGATTTTGCATATGGCCGCCGGTTTTGCATGAAAATTCGCGTTTTCCCTCACATTTTGTCTTATTATACAAAAATCGCTAAGTAAAAGTGATTTATCTCATGCAAAAACAAAACTACGCATCTTACCACATAATTTGAGCATTTTTTGTGAATTTTCTGTCTTGCTAAAACTGTGTTTGACGTCTGTTTAGCAGTACCTATGTGCATAAGCCCCAATGTTAAAATGCCTACTTTTAAAAATTAATTACAAAGAAACGGTTAAGTGAAAATTGATTGGTTTTTGATTTTCATCTATAAGATACTTGGCTAAATATGTGAAAAAAATCTAATAAAAATCTGTCTTGAAAAATTTAACTGACGAGACTCCTTAACGGTTGGCACTGCAGCTAATCGTGAGCCTTATCGTGCTTCGTTCAGCGTAACCCATACCCCTTCAAAACATCGACGATATATGATAGCACGAAATAATAAAATAGCTCCCTTTCCAAAGTAATCGTGTAACAATTTACGAATCACCAAAGATAATGAAAAAATGACGATAAAAAAGTAATGAATTCATTACCGCCAAATTAATGAAAGCAAGTGTGTTGTCAAGGTATGTTGCGTTAATGAGAGAAATAGGGAACTTGGTTTTTTTCCCTCTATATTATTTTTAGTCTCTGTAGCAAAGTTTACCATTGTATGGAATTGTGTACTATTTCTCTCATTAACGCAACATACCTTGACAACACACTTGCTTTCATTAATTTGGCGGTAATGATTTCATTACTTTTTTATCATAATTTTTTCATTATCTTTGGTGATTCGTAAGTTGTTACACGATTACTTTGGAAAGGGAGCTATTTTATTATTTCGTCCTATCATACATCGTCGATGTTTTGAAGGGGGGGGGGGGGTTCATTTCTTTTTTTGTTAATTTTCTTTCGTGCTCTGTTGTCAGATAAATATGAAACATTTTTTTAAATGATAGAATGTGGTCAGTTATTATTATTGCCGAGTTCGGTTGTATATTGAACTGAAGCGTGATATGAAGCTTATTAATATTATACATTTATTGTATGGTTTGTTATCTACTTACTTTAGTGGATAGAAAAAAAATACGCAACTCTACGCATCTGAAGCTCAAGACCGACTGCCTTTCCGGCGAAATTCCGTACACCGTGAGACAAAGGTTCGACGAGGTACCGACATATGTACCTCAGGGTACGGAATGCTGCGATAAAGCTGGAAACCGTAAGGGCCTTTACACACAACGTTTTTTAAACCAGCTGACGATGCGCCTTTTTGATGAGTGCGTTCGCTGCGCGTCATCAGCGCGTATTAGTAGGTTGTATTAACAAGGATCGTGTGTAAAAGTCACAACTTGCCGACTGCCTTGCGTTTGCTGAGCGTCCTCTATAATCGCGTATAACGCGCGTCGTCAGCTAGTTTAAAAAACCCCTAGTTTAAAAAGGCCCTTAGTTATGACGTAGGCAGGGTTCTCAGGTAAGGAGACCCCTGACTCCTGATCGCTTTATCGCGTAGTTTCCGACAAGGCGGAGAAAAGAGCGGCATGGCGCGTCACTACACATTCATTGTAGTTAGCCGACGTATCGCGTGTTAACAGTTTGAAAACAATTGAACATCGAATTTCGCAACTAGAACGCACTCAATGATAAACGGAAAATCGGTAAAAATGTTTTCAGCCTAGATGACTGATTTAAAAATTATGAATGATAAATGAATGATATAAATAAAACCACGAACATGTAATGATTTTATAATTAATGTTTCGATAATATTTACATTTTCCCCAGAACAATTCGTTCGTGAAAGAAATCATAAAAATCGTTAATAAACAAACTATGCGGTTTATTCACCGTTTCAGTAATTTTAACGAATCGGTTCAAACCGGATATTATGTTCATAACATAGCATTCGATTTGCACTGAGTTGTTAAAATTATCGAAACAGTGAATAAACCGCACAGTGTTTACGGGCTGTAAGCCAACTTTAACTACCGACTCGATCTTTACCGGTATAAATGAAAAATTTATTCTGGTCTTTATCAATCTATCATTAGAGAATAATCAATTTATATGGTGTAACTAAGCATAATTTTGGTTATAACCATACATATATTTATTGAGAAAATTCGATGTAAAAATTGAGGGGTGGAGGAGGCAGACATAAAGATACACGGGTTCTCACTGCTCACTTTACGCCGAGATAAACGAACATACCTACTACACGCTCACTGTATTGGTGTACGAAGCAGTGCGGAGCGTTCTTGTACGGACAGCGCGTTCCGGTGTGCGAGCCTTCGTACACACGTACATGATGTCCCCACCCGAGCAGAACCGCACAGTTACAGGGACCTTGAAATTTACCGTCGGCTGGGCTTTGTACCGATTTGGGTACAAATACCGACTGGTCACGGGTCGTCGCCGCAAAGGGAAGTGTACGTGAGTATGAAGGCCGGACGGTGGCGACGCCAACAGAACCAGTGGTGAAAGCACGAAATGCCAAAACCAAAATCTCGTATTGACTATTGAACGCAAAAGCGTTTCAATTCCTGTATAGATACTCTCGGTTGGAGGGTCGGTCGGACGGTCGGACGGTTTTATTAATTCGATAATCTCGACCGAGATTATTGATATCGAGGTTCAGTGAATCTGGAAATCACATAGTGACATTTTGAGCTTGTAGTAGTAGCTCTTGAGTGCTTGGAATGTTTTGTAGAGATCGCAAAGATGATGAAGAACTGAAGAAATGCCTCATGGAGAAATCGGCATAATAAATGTTACTATGTGCACAGTAAAAAAGGTAGAATTAAAGGTTTTCAGCAGTCTTTACAGTGCAGTGGAATAAATTTTCTTTCGAGAACAATAAATCACGATATTTTGCATCACGGTTTACTAGTTTAGAAGGAAAAATTATTCTTCGGAATAGTATGAGCATCCGAAAACCTTTATGTGTACCTCTCTTTTATTGTAAATACAGTAAAATTTATTATATCAGTTTTTCCGTGCCAGTAAAATGCAAAATTTGAGCATGCTTTTCATGCATCATTATATCTGCATTTGTTATAATACTCATTCGAACTTAATCCCGCTTTTCTTTCTTCTTCCACTATTTTCTTTCTTCTCTTCTAATTTCTATCTCTTTTTCGTTCCCCTCCTTGATTATACACATTCGGTAAATCACGTCATAGCAATTAGAAACGTTTATCACTTTCTATTACTCATACGAATGACGTGATGAGTGACGGAATCTCGGAACCCTGGCACCCTTCTTTTTGTGTTTTAATATTAATATCGTTGCACTACGGGTGTTTCTGCAATGTGCATATTACTACCTAACTACAAATCATACCACGTTAACAATATGTAATCATATTTCGCCTTGAATATGGTTTATTTGTTTGCATCTGAATAAAAAGAATTTAGTTAGCTCTGACAGCACTGGTCAATAAAAAAACAGTATTAAAATTGAATGAATTTCGTAAATCTTTAGTCATTGATTTCAAATCCTCTTCTTATTTTGCTCTAACATGTAAAGTTTTTTTTTTAATGAAAGGAATGTCATAAAAATCATATTTTAAGGCGTACTCTTCTTCATTTTTCTCTAAAACTTCACGTGCAGTCCTCAAATTGCTTACATGGAGAAAAATGGATTTAAAATGAAGAGCACTGAATGCTCACGTTCTGGCACTGAGTACCCACATTCTGGCGTTATGTGATCGACTATATGGTACTGAAGTGATAACTCGAATTTTTGCAAAGTACCTATTGCAATACAAAATAATATTTAATTCCCTTTGTATGACAAAAATTAATACAATATAGCTCATTTTAAAATAAATTTGTATTTTTGGAAATACAGCAAATGGATATATGGACAAAAATAAGAAATAGGAATTGAAAAATAAGAAAAACAGTACTTTACTTTCCTTTATATACACGGTAGCTATATTGCAAAAAATGCCAAATTATTTTATATGTAATATGCTATATTGTACCAATTTTTGCCATACGCGGGGAATGAAATGCTATTTTGTACGGCAATATTTTGAAAAAAACTCGAGTTGTCACTCCAGTGCCACGCAGTCGACCACATAAAACGCCAGAATTTGGGTACTCAGTGCCTAAAAGTGGGCACCAGTGCTCTTCATTCGAAATCCATTTTTCTCCATGTATGGGTTAGGATTCAGTATCAAGAAGTCTATAAAAAGCACTAATTGTCTTTCATAATGCAATACAGCTGGAACAAATATGCGCAAAATTTTATCGAGGTGAACGCGATGCTACTCGTACATGGCAAGCATTTGTTTTTTTTTACATCAAAAACTTAATTTGCTAGCAACTTTTCAGATAGCACCGAGAAATCTAAAAGAATTTTTTTTTCAATTCTTATATTTTAAAACGAGTTCCTTTACATGCATCAAAATAGTCTTGTAGCGACGTGCCATACCGCACTCTCGCCGGGCTTTTCGGAAACCCTGCCATAAACGGCGAGGGTCCTCTCCCCGAGAACTTTGTCCTCGACAAGCATTCTCGGGCATGACTAACCGTCGCCAGTTTTAGCAGGCTTTCCGCCCCCCGACGTACGCAGGTACGTTCAGGACCCCCCTTTCTCGGGGGTGCACGGAACGGTTCGTTAGTTAGTAAGTCTCGTGGGTTAGCCGCGGGTAGACCGACATCGCGAGAGTCGAATAAAGTCGCCGACAGTCTAGCATCTCCCAGACTATTCTTCTCCTTTCTTCGCGTTTCCTTCAGTGGTGACCCCGACGTGATCCGGTTATCGGATACGTGCAGCCAACAAAAAGTTTTGCGTGCGAAACGTGAAGTGTGTGACCGTGAAAATGCCCACGAACGACGCGTCCTCCGCGAACGACGCGTCCCCCGCGACCGCTATTATCAACCGCGTCGCTGTACGCGTCCCGCCCTTCTGGCCTACGGACCCGGAAATGTGGTTCGCGCAAGTGGAAAATCAGTTCGCGCTAGCTGGCATAACCAGCGACGAAACTAAATTTAACTATATCGCGGGACATTTGGAACTCAAATACGCGACGGAAGTGCGCGACGTGTTGACGGGGCCGCCGGCGACTGATAAATACAGCAAGCTAAAGACCGAACTCATCCGACGACTCAGCATCTCTCAGGAGCAGAAAACGCGGCAACTCTTGGAACACGAAGACATCGGCGATCGCAAACCTTCTCAGTTCTTGCGCCACCTGAGAGTTTTGGCTGACAGTGCGGTACCGGACAGTTTGTTAAAAACATTGTGGCTGGGGCGTTTACCGTCATCTATGCAAGCCATCCTTGCGACTCAAAAGCAGACGGACCTCGACGCCTTGGCCGAGCTCGCGGACGCCATCGCCGACGCCACTCCCCGGCACCACGTCGCCGAGGCCAGCAGCTCAACCGAAGCCATGTTCGAGCGGCTAGTCACGCTGATGACAGTAAAGTTCGGCGAATCGATGGACGCTATCCGTCAAGAAATCGCGGCGGTCCGCGACGACAGAGGTAACCACAATCGTTCTCGCTCCCGATTCCGTTCTTACTCTCGCCATCGCTCACAATCTCGAGGTGCACGGAATTCGAACGATGGGATCTGTTGGTATCACGACCGTTTCGGGAGCAACGCTCAGCGATGTACGGCTCCATGCAATTTCCAACCGGCGGAAAACCCCCAGAGCAGTCGCTAGCGGCGGCCAGCGACCCGCGCCCCTCAACACTGCCGCCTATTCGTGACCGACCAAAATACGAAAACACAGTTTCTCGTCGACAGCGGTGCCGATCTTTGTGTTTTCCCACGCCGCGAGCTGCGCGGTCCGCGTCACAGATCGTCATATGAACTTTTCGCGGCCAACGGCACGACGATTCCGACGTACGGCGTGATTACCATGTCGCTCGATTTGGGATTGCGACGAACGTATCCATGGCAGTTCGTAGTGGCCGAAGTATCGAAGCCTATCATCGGAGCCGATTTTCTGGAACACTACCGGCTCTTCGTGGACATTCACAACCGACAGCTGGTCGACTCGCTCACGCTCCTTACTACCCCCGGTCGAGTAGCCGAGCTCGAACTCCCGAGCATCCGAACGATCTGCGGGAACACACCGTACCACCTGCTGCTGCGGGAATACGCAGAAATCACCCGCCCTGTCGGGCCCACGGCGGAGCCGAAGCACACGACACTCCACCATATCCGTACGACTCCCGGACCACCGATACACCAAAAGCCACGCAGACTCGCCCCGGATAAGCTACGACTCGCCAAAAAGGAGTTCGAGATCATGCTTCAACTGGGCACGGCGCGCCCGTCCGGAAGCAGTTGGTCATCACCGCTACACCTGGTCCCTAAGAAAGGCGACGAGTGGAGACCCTGCGGCGACTACCGTGCATTGAACTCCAGGACCATCTCAGATCGCTACCCGGTTCCACACATCGAAGATTTTTCGCAGTCTCTCCGGGGGAAGGTAATCTTTTCCACCATAGATTTAGTACGGGCGTACAACCAAATCCCCGTCGCCCCGGAAGACATAGCGAAAACAGCCATCACCACGCCGTTTGGCCTATTCGAATTTCCATTTATGTCGTTCGAATTGCGCAAGGCTGGCCAAACTTTCCAACGCTTCATCGACGAAGTATTGCGGGGCTTAGAATTCTGTTACGCGTATATTGACGACATCCTCGTAGCGTCAACATCCGAAGAGGAACATTTGGACCACCTACGCCAGCTGTTTCAACGGTTGAAAGAGTACGGCGTCTTAGTCAATCCACGGAAATGCGTGTTCGGCGTTTCCGAGGTCAAATTCCTCGGATACAGCGTCTCCAAGGAGGGATCACGCCCGCCCCAGGAGAAGGTCATCGCCGTCCGCGAGTACCCACGCCCGACCACCGCAAAACAGCTCCGGCAGTTCCTGGGGATGTTAAACTTTTACCGTCGCTTTATCCCCAAGGCCGCGCAACTCCAGGCACCTTTAAACGACCTGCTCGCAGGCAACATCAAAGGGAAAACGCCCCTCGCCTGGACTGCGGCAACGACAACGGCTTTCGAGGCTTGCAAGGAGAGCCTCGCGCATGCCGCACTGCTCGCGCATCCCGAATCCGGAGCCCAGCTTGCCCTTGTTAGCGACGCGTCGGATTCCACCGTGGGCGCGGTGCTGCAACAGCGAGTTGGCAGTGAGTGGCAGCCTTTAGCTTTTTTTTCCAAGAAACTAAGCCCACCGAAAACCAAATACAGCGCGTACGACCGAGAGCTGTTGGCCATCTACCTCGCTGTGAGGTATTTCCGGCATATGGTCGAAGGGCGCGATTTCATTATCTTCACCGACCACAAACCAATAACGTTCGCGTTCAGGCAGAGGCTCGACAAGTGCTCACCGAGACAATTTCGGCACCTCGACCTGATTGGGCAATTCTCTACAGACATCAGACACGTCTCCGGGAAAGACAACGTCGTTGCCGACGCGTTGTCTCGCGTGGAAGAGGTCACGACAGCCATCGATTTCGGGGAGTTCGCGAGATCTCAAGCGGACGACCCGAAAATCCAGTCGTTCCTGCACAGCGAAGGATCAGCCCTGCAATTAAAGCAAATTGCGTTTCCCGGCTCACTAGACGCTATGGTTTATTGCGACGTCTCGACCTCGACTGCTCGACCCTTCGTAACGGCACCGTTTCGGAGAACAATCTTCAATTCTATACACGGCTTAGCACACCCAGGTATTAACGCGACGGTCAAACTCGTAGCCCAACGCTATGTTTGGCCGTCGATGAAAGCTGACTGCCGGGAATGGGCTCGAGGATGCAGCCCCTGCCAACGCTCTAAGGTCACGCGACACGTCTCGGCACCAACCGGACTCTTCACGACGACATCCGCCAGATTCGAGCATGTTCACCTAGATCTCGTTGGTCCACTACCGATTTCCGAAGGACATCGCTACTGTCTGACGTGCATCGACAGGTTTTCCAGATGGCCTGAAGCGTATCCACTGGAGGACATCGAAGCATCGACAGTCGCCTGGACCTTTTTCAAGGAGTGGATCGCGCGTTTCGGTACGCCTCTTCGTATCACAACTGACCAAGGCCGACAGTTCGAATCATCCCTCTTCAATCAGCTGAACCGTTTGTCTGGGACGAGCCACTGGAGGACTACCGCGTACCATCCCGCATCCAACGGAATGGTAGAGCGGCTACATCGGCATCTAAAAGCTGCCATCAAATGCCACGAAGCCGAGCGCTGGACACAAGTCCTGCCAACGGTTCTCCTGGGCATACGTTCAGCTTGGCGCGAGGACCTGCAATCAACCGCAGCGGAACTGGTATATGGCGAACCACTGCGCTTACCCGGCGAATTCCTGGTCCCGCGGAGAGATTCCGAACAACACGAGCCAGCCGAACTCGTCAGAGAACTACGACGACATTTCCATCAATTGCGGCCGGTTGAAGGATCCCGCCACGGGTGTCGACCGACATTCGTATACAAAGAACTTAAGACAGCGCGGCAGGTTTTCGTGCGGGTCGACGCTGCGAAAGCACCCCTGCAGCAACCATACGAGGGCCCGTTCCAGGTAGTTCAACGAGGAAACAAAACGTTCGTCGTAGCTGTACAGGGACGCAACGTCACCGTATCCATCGACCGACTCAAGCCGGCCTACGTTCTACCGGATTACGACGCCCCCCCGACGCAAGAATTGCCCAACTCAAGGAACGACAACCTAGCAGATAGACAACCTTCAGAACCGCAAACGTCCGACACCCCGCCAAGTTTCACCACCCGATCGGGACGGCGAGTCCGTTTCGCAGATCGCTACCAAAGCGGATTCTCGTGATTTGGTTCAATCACTGGCAGGGGGGTACTGTAGCGACGTGCCATACCGCACTCTCGCCGGGCTTTTCGGAAACCCTGCCATAAACGGTGAGGGTCCTCTCCCCGAGAACTTTGTCCTCGACAAGCATTCTCGGGCATGACTAACCGTCGCCAGTTTTAGCAGGCTTTCCGCCCCCCGACGTACGCAGGTACGTTCAGGACCCTCCTTTCTCGGGGGTGCACGGAACGGTTCGTTAGTTAGTAAGTCTCGTGGGTTAGCCGCGGGTAGACCGACATCGCGAGAGTCGAATAAAGTCGCCGACAGTCTAGCATCTCCCAGACTATTCTTCTCCTTTCTTCGCGTTTCCTTCAGTCTCAAATGAATTCTTATTGTTTGATGAGAGAACTCACTTTTATGTCACCAAATGTGAGTTCATTTTCAGACCTAGAATGAAGCCACGTTTATAAATCAAATGAAGTGCAAAAGTGTTCTCAAAATAATCGCAAAGTATTCCAAAAGTTGTCCAAAATAATTCTTTTAATGTTTGGTGAGAATGCATTAATCGAAATTAAAGTCCGGTACAAAATTACTTTGGAATCTGGTTTGTTTCCACGAAAATATAGAAATCTCGAATATAGGCCACACTTCACGGAGCATAAGAAAAGTGTCAACGAGGAAGAGTCTCGTATGTAGACGTCCTCTGGACGGCCTATAAGAGGAGATTAGAGTCTCCAAGAAATCGTTCAGTACAAGTATTCTCTCTTGTTTATCTCGCCCGAGCCCTTTATTGAATCGTTTCGCATTCACGAGAAAGGCTATGAGCTTTTTCTAAATTCTTTATGAACAGAAAAGATAAACGCTTTTGAAGCATTCATATAAGAAGTCTAAATGCATTTTTTATGAGCAAAAGTAATGAGTTCCTTCAGAAGCCTACAAATTGAATTGTTTTAGAACTCTTTCTGGTTACTTGTGCTATCTGGGCTTATTTATTCAGTATATACAGGGTGTAAAAAAAGTCGCGGGACGGCCGAATATTTTCAAAAATATGCGTCGCATAGAAAAGAAAAAAACACGTATTCAATAGTTTTAAAAATTCTATCCAGCCATATCAAACTCAACCCCCTTCCCCCTTCCCCGCGGGAGGCGAGGGGTAACTTCAAAATTTTTAACAGAAATCCTCAATTTTTATTTCAGATTCGGGTTTTGCGTTAAAAAATAAGAAACTTTTATTTGAAATATTTTTTTGTATCTTGGGTGGATGGCGCTACAATTGATGGGGGAAACATAAAGATAAGATATCCTAAAAATTAATGGAAAAAAACTTCAAAACGAAAAACAAGAAAACACTGTTTCAATATTTTTAAAAGTTCTATCCAGTCATACCAAACTCAACCCCCCCCCCCCCCCTGATATTTAGGATTTCATATTTTGATGTTTCCCCCATCGATTAACGAAAACCCGAATCTGAAATAAAAATTGGGGTTCCCATTTAAAATTTTGAAATTACCCCCCCCCCCCCGGAAGGGTGGAGGGGGTCAAATTTGATATGGCTGGATAGAACTTTTAAAACTATTGAATATGTGACGCATATTTTTCAAAATATTCGACCGTCCCGGAACTTTTTTTACACCCTGTAGATTGATAATAATCTCTCATTATCTATTTCATGGTGCAACTAAGTTAAAAAAAATATACCAAATGTCATCACATCGCGCGTATCTCCGTAAAATCTGATCCAAATTCCATCGAAAGAGTAGCATCATAAAATACAGTCAACGAACATTATAGATTTTTTAAAACTGAATCCGAATCCATAAACGAATAGTGGTTGGAATTAAAGTTTTTGAAAAAAAGGCGTTCGTGATCTGCGAGCAACACCGCACTCGTGTCAATAGACTTTAGTTTGTATCTATCCGAATTTTATTGCATTAAAAAAAATAATTAATGCTAATTAACGATTTCTTGACGCTAAATCCGAATTCAGAAGCAAATTATGAATAGTGCATCAAGGTTTTAAGAAAAAAAAATGTTAAAAACGCCCCGAAATCACAATTTTTATGATTTTTACTTTAATTTTCTTACAAACTTGAGGTAGTAGAGTAAAACGGAAAAATATTTGCAATTAGCCACCAACGATTCATATAATCCATCTAATTTCATCTTTAATGGTAAAGAAAGGTATCTTTTCTAGACCAGTATGAGATACTTTAAACGTTCCAGCATCGTTTTTCATTTGATGCACATCGCGACTCTTAAGGAGTCTCGTCAGTACTTTGCGGGGTGAGGTACGCGGGGCGAAACATCAAAGAAACCGACGGTTATTGCCAATCCTAGATAAGTTAATTTACAGAAGAAAAAATAGTAAATACATGGTTAGGCAGATTCAAGATCTGTTAATTTCAGATTTCTTATGCATTTTAAAGATGATGAATATGTTTATAATTTATTTTTTGCGTTAAATTGATTTTATTATAAAATTATAAAATGTGTGCAAGACGTGGCAACGGTGGATTAGAATATTCCGCAGTTGGTACTAGTTCTGTAGATAACGTAGAATATCTGATTTACCACACAGCGTTTACTCATAACCTAGAACAAGTGTAACTTCTCGTGAAAAGTAGCATGAGTGAAAAATATTCGAAGAAAAGAAAAAATGTTTAATTTTTTGAAACCCCAGAAGATTCGGTGGAACGGAAAATTTGTAACAGAAAAATATTATAGGAAAATGATTCAATGTCTACGAATGGGTCGTGGAGAGTCACCAGGGCCGCTTCTAGATGTTGAGACGCCTTCGTGCTTAGCGCCCTTTTCTGGAGAAGGTATGAGGCCTTTTGGCGCCTCATGGCTAGTGCACCTTCGTGCGTGGCACGAAATGGCCCCCCGTTAGACGCGGCCCTGAGAGTCACAGCAAAACGTCATAGCCTCTGCGTTGCCACGATTTTGCATATGGCCGCCGGTTTTGCCTGAAAATTCGCGTTTTCCCTCACATTTTTTCTTATTATACAAAAACCGCTAAGTAAAAGTGATTTATTTCATGCAAAAACAAAACTACGCATCTTACCATATAATTTGAGCATATTTTGTGAATTTTCTGTCTTGCTAAAACTGTGTTTGACGTCTGTTTAGCAGTATGTGCATAAGCCACAATGTTAAAATGCCTACTTTTAAAAATTAATTACAAAGAAACGGTTAAGTGAAAATTGATTGGTTTTTGATTTTCATCTATAAGATACTTGGCTAAATACATGAAAAAAATCTAATAAAAATCTGTCTTGAAAAATTTCACTGACGAGACTCCTTAAGTCACTGTCTTCGGATATTTGAACGATGTGCAAGTTATTTTTAGAGAGGTAGTTGGACAGGAGTGTAGACTGGAGTCTGCGCTGAGTTTTTGAACGGAAGCCGGGACCAGAACTAATTAACGGTTCGGCTGCTCCGCCTCTGCCATAAATTATAATTCTTGAACGAATAACTACTTTTTCTTCTTACGGCAATCGTTCCTTGTTGTGAAAAATATTTAAAAATTACATAATATATGTGCTATTTACTTGCGATTTATTAATAGACCTGATCATTTCCCGAGTCGGTATTAATTTTTACTAATTATCGAAAGATAAACAAGCGATGATGTAGAAGCATTCGCAATTTCTATCGAATTTCCTATGTGGAGATTGGATATATTATAGATTTTCAAACCTTCTCACTGCGCAAAGCCGAATAATCTAGAATATCCTAAAATAGCTAAATCTACATTATTTATAAATGACGACATTATTGTAATAGCCAACAACAGAAATTTCATACGTTTCACTTCACAATTTTTACGATCTACCAACCTTTAAAATTATTATTATTGAAATCCCAAGAAATAAACTGGCTGTCATACAACAACATTCGTAACATCGATTGAATTTTTCAGTTTTTGGACTTCTTTGCTGCCTAAAGTGGGCATGTTCACGATTTTTTTTTGCTCATTCGTTAATACTTTTTGTGCTTATTAATAAGATGTGTTTGTTTTTTCTGAGCACTAATTTCTTTTTTTTTTAATGTTTAAAGTTTGACTTCGATTCGAACGAAATCCTTAGTGACGTCACTAAAGCCATTGACAAGGGGTTTGTGAATGGTCGGGAATCTGTTGCCCGACTCTGATTGGTCAGTTAAAATGGCGATGAAAGTGCGACGCTTTAAAACGAATGCCTTTTTTAACATCTCAAAAATAATGGAAAAACATTTTTTAATGACCCATTTTTTACCTACATTACTTTAATACCCTAATCTTCAGATTCATGCACTTTAAACAGTTGTACAAAAAGTTGTGAACATGCCCATTGAAGATCTTAGCTTTTGTTTGCTAGTCTATGACTTTCGAATACAACTGAGCATAGAAGTTACGTAAATTTTCTCACGCCTTCGTTATGTACAGTGATGATCTACCTGAACTTAGTTTTTAATCGACTTTCCGAAAATAAAACGGGGATCACATGGAAACATTAGCAAAACCGAGTGATTTTCCCGGTTGTAACTTATGCTCCGGATTACGCAAGGAGTATATTATGGTTCTTCAACGCGTTGCGGTTGACCGGCTGAAAGAATTTGCGCGGGAGATTCCTGTGAATTATTATTATTATATTGGAACGTCAACTTCGCCAAATCGGATGCTCTTCTCATTTCTGATCACGTCTGTATAAGCAATTGAGATTATTGAATGTACGTTGAATACATACTCTAGCATATTTCATGCGCAATTTATTTATAAGGAAGTTATACTAACGATCGCATTTGAATGAATGTTAAATCAAAAACGAAATATTTCTACTCTAAATTTACAAATGCTGACAATAATTCTGAGTTAAGAAACCAAATTCCACAGGAAATATGTAAAAAATCAAGATAAATATCGTAATTGCATAATTTTATTGAATTTGACAATTCGTTATATAAATTGAATGCATTTTTATACTGCAGTCTCGTATTGTAACTTCGCAAACATTTATAACGGCGTAAGGATATCTTACGGTTTATATATATAAAATAACAAATCTACAGAAAACCCCGTATACTTTACTAGCCTCTCTGCGGCCAACCTGTACAATAATTCGTGAAAGACTTTAGTCTATAAACTGGTTAACCCGGGATTGAATAGCTAATGGTCTCTAGACACTTTACGGTTCGAACACTTACACGTCTGCAGACGCGTACTACCATATTACACCACGCGACGCACACTCGCGAGCTCATCCGCCGTATATTCGTAATCCCCGCGTATGCTCAACGAAGACGCTCTTCACAGATGGGACGACCTCATCTCCACGTGAGAAAGTGAAAGCAAAAGCGAGGCCCGCGCGCGCGGAGACCCGTCGAGTCGCATCCCGGTTCCGAGCGACACGACTTCTCGACAACGGCCTTCGTTCGATCGTCTTGAAAATTGTTCCCCTAGAGCGGGTCTGGCAGATCTAGCGGATCCCAGGTCTCGAATCTGTTGACACGATCGATTTCTCGGTTGGATTCTTCTGTACCACACGGCGCGGTCGTTACGGGATCGACGATGGTGGTTGATAATGTCGCTCTCGGCGGTCGGCGGTGGAAGTAAATGATATTGCGAGGCTAGAGAGAAAATGCCTTGTGTACATGCAGGATGAAATGAAGTAAATACGAGATGAAAGCGACACATCGGACGTGTCTTTCATCTTGCAGTTTTCGAAGATGTATTTCGACATGTTTTGTATATCGTTTGCTCAAATTAAAATATCTTACGTTCCAGTTTCCTGATCATCCACAAAACGCGCAATATTTTGCTTATAAAAGTGCGAAAAATAATATTTCATTTTTTCTCGAAATATTTTACATTTACGCTTACTTAAACTTATTTAAAATGAGTAAACTTTTGTATTACTTTTTACTATATATTTGTTAACTGCTTTTCAAAACAGCAAAGGATTATTCTTGATATTGTTATATATACTGTGTGTATAATTAATATAAATAGCTCAATCAGTTACATTTTCTAAGATTCCGTTGAAGGGCAGTTGTTACTTACGCTTTTTCGAATAAATACAGGAATTATATGTTGGGTTTTGGAAGGAAGCAGGCCAGGTTGAAATTATAATAAAGGATTTAAAATGCAGAGCAATTATAATATGTATTTAAGTTCAATCTTTTTATGTCGAGCGCAGTCGCAAGACTGACTAACTTATGACTAATATTCTTTCATATAAAGGCAATGGCGTCGCTTATGTGACCCCATTTCTTAAATATAAACGTAAACATTTAAAAACGATTTCGATGAATGACCTCACGCATAGCTTTTCTCAGAAATGCTATAGTAACCTTATTTTCACTGAACTTAATACTCGCGAGATAAATTACATTAATTATTTTTTGCTCTTTGCAATATTATAGTCACTTAAAGAGTGCATTTTAGCATTTATTGTTCATTTATGTATATTAACTCCAATAAGTAACACGGGGTTAACTATTTATTTTCAACTCTACTGGAGAGGTTTCGGGGCCACATTGTTACGATTGAAAATTATTAATTTCCCGAGTCTCGTTCGAGATCCAGATGATTCTTTAATTGTTATAGAATTTAGCTGAGATGCGATTAAAAGATTATTAATAATCTTAATTCGAACGAATGATCGGTTGTCACTTCGTTATTACTGTTCGCCAGGTTTCTGTATTTATCTATACAATCTGTCCCTTTCAATACACGCCAGCGTAGCACATTGCTTATCGGTTGGCGTTATCGGATCCAAGATGGTTCTCTAAAATTCCAAGATGGTTCCCTAAAATTCGGTGACAATACCGACAGCCGGGACTCGAACCAAATAGCAGGGACTCGAACCAAATAGCAGGGACACGAACCAAATAGATGTTTCAGTCCGAAAAACATCGGTCATATCAATAGTGGTGAATGTGACAGACGCTCTGACAGCTATTTAGCTTGATAACACAGGCACACAAAAAAAAAGGCCTTGTTCCCGGAACCAGACCAGTATATCTTTATGTTTTTGGAGTCGCTGAATCCGAATCCGGTGTCCGTTTGTCTCCATCACGTCACATTTTTTTTAATCTCAAAAAACCATCAATAGGTCAAGATTTTCAAAAAGTTAATGGACTTAAACCAAATTCACTGTAGGGGTTTTTTTGGGTCGCTGATCACGAATCTGAAATAGGATTTCAAAAATGCAAAATGGCGGATCCAATATGGCGAACGAGATTTTTGAAAATCGACGGATTCATGCCAAATTTGGTATAAGGGTTTTTTTTGGGTCGCTGATCATGAATCTGAAGTCAGATTAAAAAAATTCAAGATGGCGGATCCAATATGGAGGACGAGATTTTCGAAAATCGACGGATTCATACCAAATTTGGTATAGGGTTTTTTCTTCGATCGCTAATAACGAATATGAAGTTATATTTACAAAAATTCAAAATTTTCGAAAATCTTGTCCTCCATATTGGATCCGCCATCTTGAATTTTTAAAATCTGACTTCAGATTCATGATCAGCGACCCAAAAACCTCCTTATACCAAATTCGGCATGAATCCGTCGATTTTCAAAAATCTCGTCCGCCATATTGGATCCGCCATCTTGAATTTTTGAAATCCGATTTCAGATTCGTGATCAGCGACCCAAAAAACCCCTTATAGCGAATTTGGTTTAAGTCCATTAACTTTTTGAAAATCATGATCTATTGATGGTTTTATGAGATTAAAAAAAAATGTGACCAGATATGCTGGTCTGGTTCTGGGAATAAGACCTTTTTTTTTGTGTGCCTGTGTAATCGTTTGGATTTTTTTTTAATAATCAAGATAGTGAACGGAAGCAGTATCATTTTTCTCTGGTTGCTGGTGCACGAAGAGCAGGAAAGGAGACATCTGTATCTCGGAAGAAGTGCCATCAGATAAGTTACTTCCTAACTGACTGTCTTAACTTCATTTTCATCACTTATAAAGAACAAATATCTTTGTGGTTATTCTCTTTTTTGTTTTCAGCGCCATACGAGAACGGGACGGATTGATGGAAATTTGATTTTTCTTCGCTGTCAAAAATCAACCTAGGTAGAAAAGAATTCTCTAGAATTGCGGTACAATGCCACGGTATGAATATCAGGTTCTACCGACATGACATGCTTCGACAAGGTCTGTATCAACTTTAGCGGTACCGCAGAGTTCTACAGATTTTTAATTCCGGCATATTGGAGGTAAAATGGATGTATACTGTCAGTGCGGGAAAACAGTATATTATCGGAATGCTGTACAGCTGTATTACCATAATAATATGCTTTCCGAGATAGAAAAATGTGCCACAGGATTAGTGCAGTGCCCCCAATATACCGCTAAAGTTGATACAGACCTTGTCGAAGCATGTCATGTCGGTAGAACCTGATATTCATACCGTGGCATTGTATCGCAATTCTAGAGAATTCTTTTCTACCTAGGTTGATTTTTGACAGCGAAGAAAAATCAAATTTCCATCAATCCGTCCCGTTCTCGTATGGCGCTGAAAACAAAAAGTAGAATAACCACAAAGATATTTGTTCTTTATAAGTGATGTAAATGAGGTTAAGACAGTCAGTTAAGAAGTAACTTATCTGATGGCACTTCTTCCGAGATACAGATGTCTCCTTTCCTGCTCTTCGTGCACCAGCAACCAGAGAAAAATGACACCGCTTCCGTTTACTATCTTGATTATTTAAAAAAAATCCAAACGATTTTCAAGCTAGCTATCAGAGCGTCTGTCACATTCACCACTATTGATATGACCGATGTTTTTCGGACTGAAACATCTATTTAGTTCGTGTCCCTGCTATTTGGTTCGAGTCCCGGCTGTCGGTATTGTCACCGAATTTTAGGGAACCACCTTGGAATTTTAGGGAACCATCTTGGATCCGATAGTACCAACCGATATGCAATGTGCTACGCTGGCGTGTATTGAAAGGGACAAATTGTATACTGCACATATATAGAAATAATACAGAGACCACAATCGATACACGCATCAAACGATTCACTGCACATCAAATGATAGGTATTTATCCTGTTGATTACCTATCCAGTTATCTACTTTCAGATTCTTTGTATAATTCCAATCTGATGAGATAATGAATTACCAATTAGTTTCGTGCGAACATAAATGTTTACTATAGGATTTTTTGCTTGTTATATACACTGAAAAAAATCTTTAGTTTTAACAGCAATACATTTCTGGCTGAGACTTTCTAGCCATTCCCCCCTAAAAATATTTTTATTACAGTAATTCTATTAGTTGTATTTGAGATACAGCATTGCTATGTTAGCAGTCCAAGTATTGCTAACAGATATGTTTGATGCAGCAATATGGCATCTGATTACTTAATATACTAGAAAGGTTATCCTAAGCAGATGACGTATTCTTACCCCAACTGTATGATTATACGTAATATAGGTATATAGGTATAGTTAGCTGGACTATAAAACGTATGTTTACACCAACTGTAAACTTATGTGTAGTGTCACTGAACGGTATGGCTGGGTGGACTATACTGGATGCCTCGCGCAGTTCCACACAGTTGCAGGGACCCCTTCGGCCGGGCTTGGTCGGTATTCGAGCAATTTTTACCGGTAGAAGTCGAGTCGGTAGTTAGAGTTGGTGTCAATTCGGGAGAGCGAAGCGTCTAACTTCGAAATCGTGGATTTGTAAATTATGGTGAGTAATTTCCATTATTCACAAATTCACGATTTCGAGATTAGACGCTTCGATCTCCCGAATTGACACCAACTCTAATTACCGACTCGACTTCTACCGGTAGAAGTGGCTCCAATACCGACCAAGCCCGGCCGAAGAGGTCCCTGCAACTGTGCGGTTCTGTGCCCGAGGCATACGAAATACCGGTAGAAGTCGAGTCGGTACCCCGATAGCAAATTAAATATTTATTTAAATATTTTTGCCGAGATATCTCAGTGTTGCATTATATAAAGGCCTGTTTTAGCTAAGACCACTTGAAGAGTCGGTGGCGCAATTGGTAGAATGCGAGCATTCCCAGTCTCGAAGCATCTCATCTAAGGAACGCAGGTTCAAATCCCGGTGTGGGCCCCGCGACATTGCACTTTCTCGTCGCGGGATCACCCGAGCTCCACACACCTCCGGATTTCTAGCCAAACCTGGGGATGGTGCGTAAATGCATTTCCCCTTCTATAAAAAAAAAAAAAATCGAATCCCGGAAGGGTTGGAAAACAAACCGACACCCCAGTAGGCGGGTTGGCAGGCGGCAGGATAGGCGTGCGCGCCCCCTTTTTGCAAAATCCTACTTTCAATTTAGCAATACGGTATAGCTGACACAGATATACTGCTTGTCTAAACGAACCAAAATTCCCGCGCAATTTAGCAATACGGTATAGCTGACACAGCTATACTGCTTGTCTAGATGAACCAGAATTTCCGTGCAATTTAGCGATACGGTACAGCTTACGTAGGCATACTGCACGTCTAAATCAATCAGAATAAATAACTGGCTCAACAGTACAGCGCAGCTTGACACAAACATCACGATATTGTTACTTTAAACATATTAGCTTAGCCATACTCGGCTGGCTGTCTTAAGAAAACTTCTGGCTGTGGCCACGGTGGCTAGAAATTCTGGTTGGTTCAGCCAGAATTATTGCTCAATTCCCTGAAAATTTTTTTCAGTGTACATATCCATGACTAAATTTTAAAAATTTCGGCGCCATAGGGTCATCGAATGGCGCTCTAAATCTTCACGAAAGTATACTACGTAATTTAAGAACAAAATAATCACTATATCAGGCACGTAGTTTTTGAGTGATTGGCGAATAAACAAAATTTGGCTTAGAAAAATATTTGGGTAGATAACAATAAGCCTGTAATATATCAATGTGTCCTAAAAGAAATCATGTAACTCGGCACTGCAGGTAGAAAACACATATCTAGGTGTGAGTAACGAATGCAGTAAAATCCGCTTATTATAATACGATTTTCAAGGAGACGTACAAAAAATCGTCTTAGGGCCGGTTTATCAATGTCCAATTAAATGTCTTAACTGGTGAATAAAATTAAAGTGGTAGCTAAACTGTTTAGGTGAGGAATCCTAACAGCCAAATAAAAATAGAAATATACCCATACAAGCATAGATTTTTATACATACGTATTGTGTATAAGGATAGATCTTATATATTATTTCTGGAAGGTGATTTTTCATGACTAACCCTTTTTCTCCCATCATACGAAATCAAAAACGATAAATGCCGTAATATTTTAAAGATTAAGCTCTCCGCTTTCGACGAACTTACAGTTACACATTATATTATTTGTTTAAAAATCGAAGCTAAAAAATGATTTTGGCCCTACAGTTTTTTTCCTGGATGCGTCGGTACCAAACAGCTAATATGATGACATTTCTTTGCCATTAAATTTTGACGCTGAATTGTATTTCGATGTTCGTTCGAGAGCGAAAAAAAGTATTGGCACATTTATAATTAAACAATAATCAATGCTTTGTTGCATAACCTTTTCTTTAAATTACTTCCTTTAGTCTCTCTGGGGCAGAGTATACTAGCTTTCATATAAATCCAGACGATGTGACATGCCTTTTATTATGACATATTTATCGTGTAATGCTATCATTCCTTCCTTTCCAATTCCGACCATAAATGTTTAATGGGATTTATATTGGGAGATAAAAATCACATGCAGAAATTACGGCAGTGACAGACAGAAGTCGATATACGACACGGAATTTTAATCGACGGTTTAAAGGCAAAGAATAATTAAAAAATCATCAGCATAGTGGCCGGCTACGTAAACTTGTGAACGGGAGAAGCAAGAAATAATGGATGTAGTGAAAGTAAATCCAAAAGTGACTTCCACGGCGAACACTACATAAATAAAGGAAGAAAAATAATGTAGAAGTGCATCCGGTAACGATACGTCAGGTTCTTAAACGAACTCATTACTAATTGAAAATCACAAGAAAGCAATCTTTCTCATTAGTGATACAAATCGGAAAAAAATTAGACTGTAAATGAATGTATAAAAAGAGATAAATAGCATTCCGAGAGACTGTATTATTCACAGGGAAAAGTAAATTTAATATTTTTCGTTGTGGTGGCTGTATTCGAGTGTGGAGATATGCCAACATTGCAAGAAACGTTCAGGCCACTATCAAGTATGGAGATGGTGGAGTAGTGATACGGGGATGCAAGGCTTCATCTGGTAGAGGAAGGAAACCAAACCCGACATACTACTTTATTTTTTGGCCAAAACTCAGCCGAAAATTAGTCAAATTTGAAAAACTGCATACCAGCGTGAAGGTAGGACCCTTACCTTTACAAAATCAACATTAGTTCAAAAGAGATATTGTAAATTGAAGAAAATTGAAAAATCGCAAATCAAGTCAAAAATAGCCCCTGAGCAAAAGGATACCAAACCCGACATACCTGGTTTAAGTAAAGTTTAAAACTAAAAATTTCAGTCCTAAGTTTTTTTTAACTGTAAAGCATTTCTAACATCAATAACTATTATTTAAATATGTTTTCGAAGGAAAATAAATTAAAAAAGCAAACATTTACACTCAAAAAGTTAAAAAAAAACAAATTTATTCCAAAATTATAAAAGCAAAAATTATAACCTTCGCAGAAAGCATCTGTGAAAAAAAAAACGGCCGAATCAGCCTCAAATACTCATAACGCCCATAAAGTTTTCAAAACTATAGCAAAAGAGCTAGCTAGGTATGTCGAGTTAGACAACTTCGGTACTTGAACTTTGTTTCCTCATAATGAATGAAAGAATGCTGTTAGAAATAAAACTGAACCAATTTTTTCTACCTTATGTGTTTCTGAATAACACCAAAATACAAAAAACTACTCACCACTAGTTATTCTTGTCTACAGCCGCCCGTTTTCACACATTCAAAAATGTTGACGATTGTAAATCTGTAACTTTTGAGATTATGAAAACAAACGCCAGAGGCAATGTTACTGTACAGACAAGCTATCTATGCATCGAAACGACTAAGTTTACGTAGTTGGTGGCAAAGTGCAGCACGACATTGTCGAAATAATAATGGTGTGTCGGGTTTGGGGGACTATGTCAGGTTTGGTTCCTCTCCTCTATAGGAGAGCTAATATTCAATGATAATAATATAATAGATAGCCAAGTGTGCTTAAAAAAGATATTTTAAACAATAATCTAACAGAAGTACGCAAAAATTGAATCTGGAACAAAATTATTACATTCAAAAGGATAACGATTCGAAGTATATGCACGCTTATGGACTATTTATAGCATTTCTCATATATATTACCACACATCCGCTACAATTACTCGATATAAATCGCATCGCACTTTTATTGTCAGAATAGGAAAAAAAGGTACGACGACATCGTATAACAAGTCAGAGTCAAAGCGCATTCTGTTGGAAGAATGGCATGCAAGTATTGTCTAAAATCATACGAAAGTTAGTGTACTCTATGCTAGAGAGACTAAGGGAGTAATTAGAAGAAAAGGTTGTGTAATAAAGTATTAAATTACCGTTTAATCATAATTGTGTGCCAATTCTTTTGTTCGCTCCCAAATGGACATCGAAGGGTATATATTTATAAAGTTTGTTTTTTTCTCTCTCTATCCTCTCGGTTTTGTACTGTATGAATTTATAATAGAATAATCTTACATTACATGCAGTGATTTGTTCAAGAATATCATTTATTTCGTGGTTGATAGCATTTTCCCCCGAATCATCTCTCTGTGCCAATACTTACATATCGTCGGTCCTATCACGTAAGGGCGTATCTCAGAAAATTTGAAAATTGAGTTAAGATCGCCAGTAGGTTGCTCTTCTCTCTCTCTCTCTCTCTCTTAAGCCTTATATTTTTATCTCACGACCCGGCGTACCTCAACATTTTATACTTTTGCTCCCCATATATATTTTTCGTCGTATCTCAAAATAATCAAAATTGAAATCTCACGTATATATACTATAGTAGGCCTAACTTAGGATAGGCCCATACATGTGACTTAAAAGGCATTCAAGCGCATAATTTTATACATAAAAAAATCACCAAGCTATACAAATAATTGCCGGACTTATTCACAATGAAAATTCGTAAAATATTTAAAATCGCTCTCCTAAGAAATCATCAAAACTGAGATACGACCTTACGTGATAAGACCGACGATATGTTCGGCACTGTACGAAAAAATTCATATACTTGATACCCTTGTTTAATTATTAATTTGTATTTAAAATCGTTGACTAGCCTTAACGTATATTATTTATAAGTATTCAGTAAAGTATTTAAGTTAATTATTAATTTTGTAAATTAAATAAATTTGTATTCTCTCTAGTAAGTTACTCAGCATTATAGAGTCCTTGGAACCGGTGGAGATTTGTAGTCCGTTGTAGTCTGTTTTCCTCCAATTGCAAGTCCCATACGATTTCTGATTTTCTAACCAAAATCTGAGAATATGCTCAAAAATTGGCAAAGAGAGAAGCAGCGGATCTCGCGAAACTCTATTCCATACAGAAACTTCAAACGCGTTTTTCTCGAAACAACGTTTTTCGAACTCGTTGACATAATTCAAGAAAAACTATCCAACCGATCAGGCTCAAATTTTGAGGGCTTATTCTACACAAGAATGCCTATAGCCGGAAATAGCCATATAATTATTTATTAATATTTAAACAAATTATAAGCAATTCAAGTTGAAAATATGAGGTCAAAAATTTCAAAAGTCCGCCATTTGTTTTGTTTTTATCGAAAGTATAAAATCCTAGTTCGGGCTATAGCGGGAACTCTATACTTCAAGAATCGACTTAAATTTCTGCTTTCAGACATTCCAAAGTTGAGATATCATGTCAACCAGATATAAACAGGAGTATGTTCAGGCGACTTTACCAAGAAAGAAAATCACCGAAGAATCAAGAAAAAAAATTTTTCTGTCAGTCTAAGGCCTCTAATAGTATGTGCGAAAAAATTTAAATTCTAAGAAAATATTTACCATGAAAAAAAAATTCTTTAAAAAAGACCTCGTTTCAGGAGACTACCCCACCCCCTTAATATAACCCAGACCTAAATTATGTAGCAAGAAAGTAAGACTTAAACTAAATTAACATCAATTTAAGAATAATAATCGCTGAGGGATAATATAAATAATCACGTCGATGTGACGACGAATAGAAGACTAGTTTATATTAGTTTGAAAGGGTAACATTAATAATAAATAAACAAAGCATTTTAAAGCATCTTTTTCAATTTCAAAAGAAACAATTTTTTTATAAAGATAGAACCCAACATTCGAGATCTATCTAATAACGAAAGTAAGAAACCACGTGACTCCTAGCTATATTTGAAGATAGATCTTCAGTGACATTCACGTATCCGCTTTCTATCCTTCAGTAAAAAAATTCACGCTATACTTCTTTTAAATGTGTTAGGATATACGCACATGACATCAACATACTCGCGTAATACACGTTTCACGAAAATATTCATACGTCGAAGCGATTTATAATCGTAGGTCACAGCGATACCTACTGCACGACGTCAGCAGAAAACGGAATAACTTTCACTCTCTTTCTTTCTCTCTCATTACCTCGATCTTAGGAGCAAAAGCGTTACGTATCCGCTTATACGATCGTGTATGTCTCACCGAGCGTAAGAGATGTGTACGTTTATCTACACGTTAAGAAGGCGGCTTCGAGATAATAGACACTTTTAGCACGTCCTAAATTTTTAACGCATCCGTATACGCATCTATTTGCGCATGCGCAGAATAGATACGGTGGTTTCGATGCGTTACGTTGCCCGTATCGTTACGGGCCTACCGTCGTATCCCTATCCGAACACGTATCCTGTCGCGTATGCAACTAGACTCGGTAACTTTCGAGAGTTACTAGATTTTATAGCGGTAAGATTCAAATATTAGTTCATCCTCTTAATTTCCGCCATTGGTCGCGACGGCGAGGCGGGCGTTATGTTAGGTAGGCGCAAGGCTCCTCGATGCCGCTCTTCAATTTCGAGTTAAACGTAATTGTGGAGGCTTCTACTACTACCTTACTACCCTAGTAGCAGAGGATATCTGTCAGATATCTACAAGATGTCTATATGTCTAGAAAATGATATCTATATTTGGTATAAATGTGGTCGAAATCTAGATATAGACAGCGCGTAGATGTCTGACAGATATCCTAAGTTGACAAGAATCGATATTCTGTGGTAAATATAATTATTGTTTAAAATTAAGAGTTAATACTATTAAACAAACTTAATTATAAAGCTCTATATTAGTCTTCTCATTCTTTAATAAAAAACTTTAAAACGAATTAGCAGCTAGCATTTTATTAGAAAACGAGAAGGCCCTCTAGTGCTTTGTAATCCCTTTTTTAAATATTATTAATCTTATATTTTATGAAATTATTATATTTACCGCAGAATATCGATTCTTGTCAACTTAGGATATCTGTCAGACATCTACGCGCTGTCTATATCTAGATTTCGACCACATTTATACCAAATATAGATATCATTTTCTAGACATATAAACATCTTGTAGATGTCTGACAGATATCCTCTGCTACTAGGGTAAAACCCTCCTAAGAAATAGATCAATAGGACTGTATATACTTGTTAAGGAAACTCGAGTTACAACAATCGGGTCAGGAATTTGTAGAGCCGTGACTAACCTCGGTATATCCCTTCTACTAAACCTAAACATGGCAAAGCTGAAGCTATCGTTATGAAAGGCAAGATCAAAATTTCCATAGAGCTGCCCAGTTACTCAGGAGGTCCCCATCGTGTAAAATATGCCCTTAACTAGATCGTCCAAATTGTCGTCATCTTCATCAGCCTTATCAATTAGGATGGGGTGAAGTATATCGTCCATAATTATGTACAATAATTAGGGTAAACCACCCAGTTATTGGTCACCTTGAGAGAACGGAGTTAACGAGAGAGGAGATCTTAAGTGAGGGGGCGTCAAGCAAGAAGGTATCGTGGCTAAGAACGATAAACCAGAGGAAGAAAGAGAAGGAGAAAGAGAAAACGCGCACAAAATACATGATACAGAGGAATGATAACGGTTTACGTAAAGAGAAGTATGCATGGGAAGAATTGTGGAATGCTGGTATGGGAGGAACACTGTAGGGAATATGTTTGTTACTTGCCAAGTCCTTTTCTAGGCCAGTGGGCCGAAATAAACTATCTACCTATCTATTGGACACCTTGCAGTTATTAGACAGTCTAATTTAAATGAATAAAAACAAGATTTTTAGCTCTTACTTAAATAAATATTATCAATAAAAAAACAAGAACACTGTCCAGTAACTAAGTTCTTTGACAGTTTTTTTTTGAGGTTATTGCTTTCGGTTTCGTATACGTATGGGTAGATCGATGCTTGCTTAAACGGTTATTTTGCGGCCAACGTAAGTCGATAAGTTTACGGATACGGATAGGGATACGGAGAAAATTTTAGGGTTTGCTAAAAGTGTCTAATACCTAGGAGTACGAGTATTACGCACAAACAAGTGCGCGCTAGGGCGTTACACATGCAACTCACAGTAGTAGTATCACACACTCGTATACTGAGAAAACAATTTATTTATAGTTAATATACGTATACTTAATTATAACGAAAGAAATATTTCTTTGGGTCGAGCAAATATTTGTTAGCTATTAGTCTATTTTTATTTAAATGAAAGAGACATTCTAATAATTAATATGTATTAATTTGACCTACCGAAATATTTCTTTCGCTGTAGTCAAGTATTTATTAACTGTAATAAACTTTTCTCTCAGTGCACGAAAATGTATGCATTTTGATATGTTAGTGGAAATATATACGGTATATATATAGTGTGATAGTACCTACACTGTACATAAATAAATTATATTTACATATGAGCTTGTAAAAGCCAAAACGATCGAAGTCAAAAAACTGATTTAACGATACAATATCGACCGCAAAAATGGCCGAGAAAGCTTAACATTTTTAATCGATCCTGTATCAATTTTTATTGATTTTGTCTATACACATATATATTCGTCTATATACAATTACAGTGAAAACCGCATAACTAAACATTTTGTCTTAGAACACTTCTGCTTTCAGAAACTCGTATGAAATGAACTGTACTCGGCAGTAATTTTCAAGTTGTCAGCAACGAGTAGGTACGCGTAACTGCCGTGAGAGATTTTTCGCGGAGCTCCGCGGTGCTTCAGAAGAAGTCCGGGGGGGGGGGGGTGGACGAAGGTTAGTGCCTGACTAATTAGTCGTGTGGTCGGAATAACAATGGCAGGAGAAGAATGCACGTCGGGATCGACGACTACTATACGTCGGCCCAAGCTGCTCCCGCGGACCTCAGCCTTTATAACGACGGTCCCAGACGGCATTTCCCGTCGAGGTGATATAACCGTGCTTCGAGATCCCGTTCGGTTATGGGGATCCCAATGGGGATGCAGCGCGAAGAACGTGCCTATCCGGCGCGGATGGGTGGGCGGCTCGAAAGTGAGTCGTTACTTTTGCTACAGGGTCACGAACGTCGACGTGAGTCGGTGACGAATCTTCGAGACGATGCTTAGTGGCATTGAAGTAGTTTTCTTTGTGTTATTCAAAGGAGTAGGTTTCAGTCCTGGTAAACTGATAGTATGTTATACGTTACGATCGAACTCCGAAATCGGTCAGGTTGCCAGAAATGCCGCTTCTTTTCTAGAATTGGTTAGGGTCTCAGTCGATGCTCCAGAAATGTTATTTTTTTAACCTCATATAGTCAAAATTCAAAGCACGATCCTTTATATCACTATATTGCACGAAACAATGTTTCTAGATAACAAAGATATATTTTCGGTCTGCTCGCCTCACCAGTGAATCTGTGTAACGTATTGCTCTACATTCAGGCTATCGGGCGTGTCGTCTTTTTACTTCAGTGAATACGAGCATAATTAATACGAAATGCATCATGATTCATGATAATGGCTCTGGCAGAGAAATTAAGGTATCCATAGTGAATAGCTCTTGGAAGATGTATTTTCATCAGCAATGTGCGTGCATGGTTCATAACTTAGAGAAGTCCAAAAGACTCGACCTTTCGAACGCATCGTTAATATTCTTTATTCTTTATATCCTTTATAATATTCTTTATAATTACTGTAAATGAATTTTTTAAACAGTTGATCGTAATTTGCAATATCTATATTATATTGTATTTTCCCGATCTTTCATGTGGAAAGCAAAAGCACTGACATAATTTTTATCCTAACCTTTTTAATGGTAAATCTCTCTGTCATGTAAAAAGGTTTTCTCCCGTAAGAGCTCAAAGGCCGTAATAAGTGTATCTTTTCCGGTCCTTCACGTGCGGTCGCAAGAACTCTCCAATATTGTTTATCTATACTCTGAAAATATAGTGAATCTCTCTGTTATATGAAAGAGGTCTTACCGGTGAGTATGAGGTTTTGAGTCAAAGATTATAAGTTAGAGGTCATGGGTCAGAGGGGAATGGGGCCTCCTGATATAAGGCTTTTTGATGAGAAAGTGGGAGATAGGAGAGCAAGGGAATTGACGCGGGAAACATTTTAAAAGTGTCAATAAAAGTGTCTTGGGGTAACGATCCCCAGTTGGGTTTGGGGGTTGGGTTGGGGGCGTGTGGGGCATTATAGTAAGCTACTTTGAAGCATTACTGCGGGGAGTAGTGAATTATTCGTGAATATGTTCCGTTATCACGGTAGATGGTGATTATTGCCGCGGGAAGGTTTATCGTGATAATCGGACCATCCCAGGTAGCACACTAACGTTAGAATAACGTCTCAGACGTCATTTTTTGGTCAGTATAGGGTTTCAGACGTCAGTTATCGTAATATTAACGTCACAGGGACGTCATATTTACGACGTTCCTTGGACGTCAAAATTCAACGTCTTTTTGACGGAACTTTTCCGTCATTTTTAATAACGAACGAGACTTAGAAAAATTTCGGTCTCATGCATAGAAAATTTATTTGTGAATAAATGGACAAAAATTGTAATTTGTTCAATTATTAAATCAATAAATTATTTCATTTCGAGTCTCCAGAGTATGTTGAGCAAGTTATAAACTATACTGTTTATTAAAAAGCACAGATTATTAAAGTAAATGAAAGACAATCAATTAATGTAGGATGAATAAACATTCGTATAATTATTTATTTATTAATAGGTATCAATTTGCGTCTATGCAAGAATATTTATCAAAAGACAATCATAAATTTAGAAAAATATTGAGAAAAGAATAATACAATTATTAAATCTTATTAGACCAACTAGATTAGATCCTAAAGCCGTACAACCTTCAAGGGTTACTAGATTTTATAGCAGTAAAATTCAAATATTCTATACTAATTTAGGATTGCTATTCTATCGAGAAATAACGAGAGGATAAATGGAATTCGACACAACGGTTCGCACCGTTTAAGAGTATCACAGTCATAAATACCTCGCCAATCCTTAGCTAATCCTAAGTTCTCCGAAACGGCATATTCCGGGAATGTAAGCTGCGAACACCATGGTTTATACCTTTCCTGGAAATCAATTATCGGACGGATCGTCGCGAGCCATCTAATACAGTACCCGGCTTATCCAGGTACGAGAGAAAAAACAAAACGAGTCTGCTAGTACTCGAGACACTGATGTGTAAACATCTCGTGAGCGGTAACTATGGAACGGAAATGTGATTGGGATTTGTGAATATTAGTATCTGTAATCGAAGTAATTTCAAATAATTTTTAATTTTATAACTGTAGAAAATATTTTTTCATTTTCATTTTCATTTCAGAATGCCGCGCTTGACACAATCGGCTTATGATAACTAAAATAAATAAACAGTAAATGAGTCGGAGTAGAGCCGATCGATGAGGAGTTACTCCAACTCACTTACTGTACATGGCGAATATCACTTACACACAACATTGTTCTGCTAGATGTTGACACATCAATTACAAGTTAGAATGACTAATTGATGTGTAAACATTTGGCAGAACAATGTTGTGTGGAAGTGATATTCGCCATGTACAGTAACTGAGTTGGAGTAACTCCTCGTCGATCGGCTCTACTCCGACTCACTTACTGTTTATTTATTTTAGCTATTATAAGCCGATTGTGTCAAGCGCGGCATTATGAACTGAAAATGAAAATGAATAAATATTTTCTACAGTTATAAGATTTAAAATTATTTGAAATTACTTCGATTACAGATACCAATATTCACAAATCCCAATCACATTTCCGTTCCATAGTTACCGCTCACGAGATGTTTACACATCAGTGTCTCGAGTACTAGCAGACTCGTTTTTTTTACGTCATCACAACGTACGGTAGAACGTCATTATGACGTGATTTTTCTGACATCGTGGGGATGTGCAATTAGACCGTCTTTGTGACGTTAAAATGACGTCATATTTGTCGTCATCTGACGTCAGAACTGACCTTAAAAAAACGTAATTTCTATGTTAGTGTGCTACCTGGGATAGCACAATAACAGGTCTTCGATAACTGGAAGTATGGTGAGGTGAGTAAGGAGAGGTGAGTTGAGGTGAAGTGAATCAACCACGTCGATTATAATGGGTTGGTATAGGGGAGACTGGGGAGACTTGGCCATGTTCGAGATTCAACAAGTGGCAAAAACTTTTATTTAATTAGTTTAAAAAAAAATTTTTAATATGTTTATGTGTGTTTTGATCCCTTAATGTAATTTATGAAAGATGAAATTGAAAAACCCTTGTCGTGTAGAAAATACCCTGTAATTAATAAATTTCCCTTCAACGATGTAATTTTTCATCCAACTTTGTAAGGATATTTCTACTGTTGTAATTATGATTTTTTCGGTAGTTGTATATCACGTTATTCCTTACAAAGTAGTGAAATGATTTAATGTCAATAGGACCCATAAAAAACTTACGACTAAAGTTCTTGTGATATTGAACGCAAAAACTGTAGTTGGGGAGAGTTGGCCATGATTTTCTGGGGAGAATAGGGGACTTGCACATATTTTTTTAACATCATAAATGGATTGAACATGTAAAAAAATGTGGGACGTGTTTTTTTATTTTTTTTTCTGACGCGAAATTAAGCCGTAAGAAATTAATAAAGTTTGCGATAAATCCCGCCCACTTGAAACAGCCGGTCGAGCGGCACGCCGTGCCGTGACGTCACTATCCTAGATATAGATATACTAGAAGGCCTGCAGGCGGACCGTTACCATGTACAGTGACGTCACTATACATGGTAACTAGTGCCGCCCATAACGCGGAGTTTCACTGGGGAGACGTGGCCATGCTACTTTTAAAGTAATGTTTTTGGGGTAGAAGTTTTTTTTATCAAGTTTTTACTATTGGTACTGTGTTTTGAATAACTTTAACTATTATGTTTGCTGTGTTTCATACAAAATAAAATTTTATGCAAGTTCCCTATTGGCCAAGTGGCAAAAAGCTGACTACGTGTATTTTTTTGCCTATATCGTCATCGATCATAACTTACTTGTACAATTGATCATAAGCTCAAGAAAAAGAATTGTCAGTCGAGTTTTAACTGTGACGATTGTGTAATGGCCCAGATCACTGAAGAATATGAAGTTCGGCAGTCCAAAAAACAAGAAGTGCTGTTGAGAAAAGAAGCAAGAGCCGCAAAAAGAACCGACAAAAATCTAAGACAGTTGCGAAATCGGGGAGAAAAATGGGAAAAAGTAAACAAAAAGCCTAATCCCACATTCTTATAAATTTTCATTAAAACAAAAATTTTAAATCACTTACTCAATCTTTGACATCATTTTGTAACGACTGAATATATAATAAACAATCGTAAAACATGATACAGTTGTTACCACGGTCATTTGAGATAATTACTGCATGTGGCCATGTCTCCCCAAGCTATGGCCGAGTCTCCCCGAAGTGGGGAGACCTGGCCACGAAAAAGCGATTGCAGAAAAAACGGTACAACTTTTAAAAAACGTAATTGAAAATTTTGCTAAAATTCATGAATGTGCACGAGGCTTTTTCACATTATATTTCAGTATTGTTTGTTCCATTAATTTCTTTATTTTCATTTTACGTAAGTTTAACTGTAAAACTGGCCAAGTCTCCCCAGTCTCCCCTAAGGCTTTAAGCGTAGCGCATTTTTAATTTTTAATTATAAAAAAAGGAACGTCTTGCACAATCGTTCTTATGTAAGATTGATACATAAAAATGGCTTCCCTTTTTCGGGCGCGAAAGTAGAAGACCCCCTTCATTTTTTAACTCTGTTCCGCTCGAAAACGTTCCTGCTCGCAATCAGAGTCGTCGCAGCGTTCATTAGCGAGAAATGGTGCAACCGCGTGCCGTTCTCCCGGCAAAAGTGCAGGATCCCTCGCTGCTGCAGCTTACCTTCCTACACGCGGCGGTAATACCGGGTATCATCGCTCTACCACGGCAAAGGCAATCCGTACGTACGCAGAAGGGTCTTGCGAAAGTATTGCGCAACTCCGTTTTACAAACTAATGCATTAGAAGGATTGCGGTAATGTACTTTTTTTTAGATTCTGACGGAATTCGTGTTTCTGTGCGGCGTTGAAGGTATTCAGAATCGAGATCGCGTATGCTTTCGACGGTTCCGCTTCAAAATTACTTCCATTCGAGTGAAGCAATTATTGGTGCTTAGCAGAAATTCTAGTAAATTATATTTATGTAGTGGAAAGGAGATAGGTTGATCTGGGAATCGTCAGTAAAAGATGTAATTGCATCTTTAAGGCGCTTACAACGAACAAGGGAAAATATCAAGAGACACGGCAGTGTCTCGCGGCATGTTCGTTCAAGTTAATTTCGTCAGAAATGAACGACAGCGCTGTCGTCGCGGGCACCCGTGTATCTTGTGACGTCGCAAATTCGGCACGTCACAATGGGACACAATCCCTCACGCCGCGCCGCTGGTTCCGCCATCCCCAGAGCAGTAATTAGATTATAGGCGTACATAGAGCATCAATAATTAATTTTGTTATATTAGGAACGGCCTATCCGACTACCGTGTCTAAACCCGTTAAGCTAGAGATAGATCTACTACGGTAGCGAAGATGCTAGAGCTGGAGGACAAGGGGCTGCAACGAGCGCCAGATGCCGTGCGGCAAGATGCCCACGACTTCCCTACCAGGCGCAGGACTGGGACTTGCAGACGAGCAGCGTGCCCGGCGAGGAACGTAACCTGTGTAGACAGGCACCCCGTTTCTTCGGCATGAATGGACCACCTAGAAGTTAGCTTCGCATCGGGATTCTCCGCGTGATCCTACAGGGGAATGCTCCGGAGAAATCTACGGAAGCTAACTTCGTATCGCGATCCTCCGCGTGAACCCGCAGGGGAAAGTTCCGGAGAGATTCATCAAGTCATCATCCGTGAGGGGATAGTTCCGGAGCCACGAGGAAATCCAGCGAGCTGCGCGCGCACCAGAATCAACAAGAAAGACAATAGTTTCTTCGATTGGTGATCTGCGGAGTGGTCGCGCAGAAGCAATAACAGCGTTGCGCATGGTAATCAGAGGGGGAAAATCGATCACCAATTAAATCGCGTAAAGGGCTCCTAGAGTGGGGACAGGCCCTCTCCCCCTAGCGAGCCGAAGCGATCCCCGAACTCTTCCTCTTTTCGTGCGGACTAGCGGCGTGGACGGACGGACCTGCCAGCGTTGTGAATTTTTCCCGGTAAACCGGTTGCTTATTTTGTGACACGTGGCCGTGGAAAATTATTACAGATATTGCGGATTGAATTGCCCTCGAAAAGCTTATCGTTTCTTCCCTTTTATATCGTGTGAAATTGTGACGGACCCGTGGTGATTACCGTATTCTTGATCTCTTTATCGAGTTTGTTTCTCGCGTATTCGCGTTACCGTTTAGCGATTTCTTGTAAATTACCTTATCTGGAGATGCTCAGGGAATTCAGGAGCACGAGGCGACCGAATTTCCTGAGGCGAATTGAGCTCTTTACCGATTTAGGAAAAATAGTTGTGCCGGTAGTGCGGTATTATCTCTGTTAAACATTTCGTACGCTATTGATCTCGTTACCGATTTACGAAAATAGTTGTGCCGGTAGTGCGGTGATATCTTTGTTAAGCATTTCGTGCGCTCGACTCTCGGCTCTCTACTCTCTGCTTATTGTTACCGATTCTCGATTACCGTTAGTTCTTGTGACTCCCTTTGTTCCGCGTGCGTTCGGTCAAACCTCGCGTCCTGTGCGACTTTCCGTTGTACGTTCAGCGTAGGGATACTCTGTGCGTCATAACTTTCTCGATTAACGGCTATCTGATTTAAACTCGATTACTCGGTCACCTACAAGCGTTATCGTCGCCATTATCTCCGCTACCTTTTATCGCTATCTTCGCTACGCTATCTTGGATTATCGAATATCTGCGAGCTATCTGATTCGAGGCTACCTCTTATCGCTATCTTCGCTACGCTATCTTGGATTATCGAATATCTCCGAGCTATCTGATTCGAGGTTACCTTTTATCGCTACCTTTACTACGCTATCTTGGCTATCTATCGTCCCTCGTAAGGGCTCTCGTCGGTTGATTCGCGCTGATAGTCCCGGTATATTAGTGATAAGAATTGTTACCGAAAGCCGATCCTACCATAGCCGCCGCGTTCTTAGACCAGTTTATATCGTGTGAGTTGGTCTCTAAATCAATCTTAAGTGTTATTACTTTTTATAAGCCGCCTCAAATTCAATTCTTCGTCTTAAGATCCCCGCCCCTCTCCTTCGCCGATACGGGGTTGAGCTAGCGGAGTTCCGTTCCCGGTTCACGTGATCTGACTATTACCTTTGATGTTTCGGAACACCTGGCGCCCAACATATCGCTACCTTGCCCGAACTGGGCCAATCAGAGAGCGTGCCGAAGTGTGCGACTACCCGGTACCGCCGGGTAGCGTCGTTACAATCTTTACAGGAAAAATGTCTGCCCCCTTCACCCCTCAATTTTTACATCGAATTTTCTCAATAAATATATGGTTATAACCAAAACTATGCTTAGTTACGCCATATAAATTGAGTATTCTCTGTTGACAGAGAGGAGAATAAATGTTATAAGTTACATATTAGGGAGTTTTTGAGCTCCTTAATTTTAGAACGTTAAACGTAAAACGTTATGTTGAGCATGCGCAGCGGCTTCATAATAACCGATTACGCTATTAAACGATAACGTGATACCTTATTAGACGGAGAATAGGGTACGCTTAATAAGCGATAACGGAAATGCACTGTCGCTAGAGTACGCCTAGGGAGCAGGGAGGAGGACCAATGGCGTCAGAAGAAAGACCGAGTCTGGAGGTCTAGAGGAAAGCGGCACGTGCCCGATCGATGACATATCTCTATGCCGATGACAGTTGTAAGCGTTGTATGTGAAATAAAGCGGTCGCGTCTCCGAGGGTCGCCGCTGCCGGGCGTGCCTATGCGAACGCGCCTTATAGTGTGTCCGCTACACTTACGTTATACGTAACGCCTTCTTCAGGATCAAAAACTAATTTCAACAAGATGGTGTTAACGTTCAGGGAATAAATCTGCGCATGCTCACAATAACCGATAACCGAAAACCAGGACGTGCAGTTTAGCAGTCCAAAAACTCTCTATTAACAGAGATTCTTCCTTAGCAACGCGACGCCACGCCCCTTGCGCCTAAAAGTCGAGAATTCGATTTCTCGGCCAATATATATATATGTCTAAATGTCCGAAAAATTCCGCCTCTCTTCGGCGATAGTCGGCCATGATCGGAAATGTGTAATACACAGATGTGACAACACGCATGCGCCATCAAATGTATGCGAGAGTGTGTGAGAGAATATATTCCTTGAGTGTTTGGCTATGGTTTTCAAAGTTAATAAAATATTTCCATTCGCAAAACGTTTTCCCTCACGTTTATTGCGATCCTCGGACGCGCTTGTTAATAAAAAGTAAAAATTCAGTCTAATCAGAGCAATCGGAGTAATGAAGGAAGTAGACGATTCTGTCCGAAAAACATTGGTCATCTCAGTAGTGGTGAATGTGACAGACGCTCCGTATAGTTTAATAATCATTTGCATTTTTTTCAAATAATCGAGATATTGAACGGATGCAGTGCTATTTTTCTCTAGTTGCCTGTGTATAAAGAGCAGGAAAGGAGACGGCAGTATCTGAGAAGAATTGCCATCAGATAAGTTATTTTCAATATAACCGTTTTAACCTCACTTTGATTACGTACGAAGGACAAATATCTTTGTGGTCATTCTATTTTTTCTTTTCAGCATCATGCGAGCGCGGGACGAATCGATGGACTTTTCTTCTCTGTCAAAAATCAAAGCCGTGACAAAAAATAGGAGAATTGAACCACAATAATCAAGTAATTACTTTATCATTATTTTTCACTATCGATATATTTCCTCTTTCGTACTGTCACAAGTTCCACTTTATACACCGACCTGTCAAACCTGCAGTGTACATATACCTCACTTCTATTTCATCTCCTATTCATTTCCGGTGTAACGACAGTCAATGAGGAATCACTGATACCGATTAGGCAGATAAGTGCTGAATAAGGCCGTCTGCACACGGAGCGTATCATCATAGACGCGTACAAGATTCGTCCTGCAGCGACGATTCCTATTCGATGCACGGGGCGTGTACAGTCTTCTAGACGTATGGGCTATGTACACGTGGGCGGAGATAGTCCAAGAGCTAGCGACAAAATCGAGTGAGGTATTTTAAGATTGCTAGAAATTTGTAAATAGATGTTTAAATAGTAGTAAATGGGAACGGTAATGACCTGTCAAGACATACCTGGTTGCGTCATTGAAAAGTTAATATTTCAAAGTTCAAAAAAAAATAAAAAATTATGTTGCTTCTACAAAGCTATAATTTATAGGGGATGTTCATTCATCTATTTTAAGGAGCTATGTAAAAGGATAGGTGATTCTGCTGGTTGCAAGTGACTGCCAGGCGAGCATATTAGTGCGACTCTGATAGCACTATTACCTACCTACCGCATGTCCCGCGCAGGACCTGACCAGTTGCAGGGACCTTGAAATTTACCTTCGGCCAGGCTTGGTCGCTATTCGAGCCACTTTTACCGTTAGAAGTCGAGTCGGTAATTACAGTTGGTGTCAATTCGGGAGATCGAAGCGTCTAACCTCGCATTAATATGCTCGTCTTGACAGGTCATTACCGTTCCCATTTACTAATATTTAAACTAAACTAGTAGCAGATTTGACAAAATACAAAAAGTATGGGCAGTGGTAGACAGAAAATATAAGGCAGAAAATATAATGGAAGAAACTGGCCAGTTTATAGAAAATGATGTTCGCTTGAGGATCAAAAGTACATGTGTGACAAATGAAAAAACTGACTTTGTCTCGCAACCAAAATTTGCTGATCAAGCTGTGCTAGCGTATTTTCCGGAGGAACCCTTCCATTGCTCGTTGTTCGTGTGTAATCGAAGGTACATTAATGGCATTGCTGAGACCGAAACAAAGGCAATATGCAAGCAATTTTCCCCGCTCATCTGTTGGTTGCGAGACAAAGTCAGTTTTTTCATTTGTCACACATGTACTTTTGATCCTCAAGCGAACATCATTTTCTATAAACTGGCCAGTTTCTTCCATTACTGCCTTATATTTTCTGTCTACCACCGCCCGTACTTTTTATACTCTATCAAATCTGCAAGCAATGCCAATTGTTGTATTTTAAAAATTTAATTAAGACGCCAATATTTTCGTACCTTTCTTTAGATTGTTGCCAATATTCTTTACTGCGATTCGTTCGCCTATAGAACTTCTCTGGAAAAATCTTCGGTACAAAACTGGAACTTAAGCGATGATATGATTTTTTGTTCCCAATAAAAAGCTTTTCTATTCTAGGTACCTGCTATTATTACAATTTGTCTCTAGCATTTCTTTCTGATAAGAACCGATTTAGTCCTCAGCTGTCCGACAAATTATTTACCTTTCTCTTCCGACTGCTTTACTTCATTTCCTTCGCTGCTCGATTTTGTGCGCGATCTTCGGGAAACTATAAAACTTTGTACCCGGGGTATTAAAAGAGTTAGCTATTCTTGCAGCCCACCACACAACACTTATCACCAGGTGATCGCTTTCACAATTATATGGTTCACCAAACTGACAGCACCACTTTAAAGAATAAAAATTAATTAAAAACTCCATTCGCCGTATATAAATATAGGGGGTAAATGTTGCAGGCATCCGCCGTTGGCAGCGCCACCCGTACTCATGTACGTAGTCCATAGGAATCGTCGCTGCAGGACGAATCTTGTACTCGTCTATGACGATACGCTCCGTGTGCAGACGGCCTAAGGCCGTAAAAGTCTCCATATTGAAATAAATACGGCTTTATATGGCCCTAATACAGATTTAAGACGAAAACAATACAACATGTATTCGAGCTGTACAGAATCGTATTCATTTTCAATACCGAAACTTATACGAACTTATCCGACTCTTATCTACCAATCTGCAAATGCGCGACCCTTTGCAAGGAATGAAGAAAAGTCTAAAGTAAATCAAACCATCGTTACACCAGAAGCGAAGAAGAGATGAAATAGAAGTGAGGTACATGTACACTTCACGTTTGACAGGTCGATATATAAATTGGAACTTGTGATAATATAATACAAAAGAGGAAATATATCATTTTTAATAATTCTGTCATTATTAGATTTGGTTAACTCAGATTAATATAGTTTCTTAATTTCTATATTGAGTAAGTTCGGTATATTTTAAATAGTGAAATACTGCATATGATTGCGTTATTTACAATTTGTTACTGATCGTATGCGAACCCGAGGGGGTTTCTTTCAAACGAGGGATCATCCACTTGTTGTTCCAAGAACCAGTTGCATTAGTTCATTCGGCGAGCTGGATCTGCTGCCTCGAGTGCATGGACGTGCGTTACTTTAAATGGATGAAAATTTTCATCCTTCAACATTCTCCGAACAGTGGACTTGCTGATTCTAACCTCTGTTGCCACAGCCTGAATACTCCTTCGAGGGTTATTCTTTATACTTTCTAGCACAGCATCGATATTTTGCTGCACCTGTATTCTTCTGGGACTTCCTAAAATAATTATAAAAACCCCATATATTCAGCCCCAACAAGTATTATACAATCTTATCGAGCTCTACCTTATCAAGGAGATCTTTCGACATAATGATTCCGAAACGTTTTTATCGAGAAATATATATTTCTAACATACGGTAGTGTTCACGAATATTGTAAAATATCGCAGGAATGTTACAGAAAAGTTACTTGCAAAAACATGCTTTGTGGGATGTAAATGATGATATTTTGTTCCATCGTTACACCAGAGGCGAAGAAGAGATGAAATAGAAGTGAGGTACACTGCTATTCATGAATGCCTGGACTTGACAGTTCTCGGGTTATCCGTGTGTGTGCTACTGTCAATTGTCGAAGTTTGGCGAAGGTCGCACGAGTTTCACGTTGATCGGTCATGTGAAAGCCTAAATCTCCAGGACATTTAAAAAAAATACTTGATACTCGGCTCGGGCGACTTTTCCGGTGCTAAGAAACCTCCAGGACATTTTCCAGGAAAGACTTAGAGCTTGGTTCAGGTCAATGCCGGTGAAGAGAATTCTACATGATATTTAAACAGATATCATTTTTCCAGGACATATAAAAAAATTCATAACGCTTGGCTCAGACGAATGATCCTGCAAGGAATAACCTCCAGGATATGATAAAAAAGACTATTCCCGGCTCAGATGAATGTTCTGGCGAGAAGACACGGTAACATAACCCGCTTGACATCGCCGCGCCGGAACGACGACTAAATGGGTTATGTCATCTCAGTCGTTGACATGACCGATCAACGTGAAACTCGTGCGACCTTCGCCAAACTTCGACAATTGACAGTAGCACACACACTTATAACCTGAGAACTGTCAAGTCCAGGCATTCATGAATAGCAGTGTACATGTACACTTCACGTTTGACAGGTCGGTATATACGAGGCTTGTCCAGAAAGTAAGTACCGTTTTGTTCTACCGCCGCCACAGCGCTAGCGACGATGTTCCGCGCATGCGCTCTAGTCTCCTTGGTTCATTGTCGAACAGCTGACGCAATCTTGGCAAAATTCTGTTGTGTTTACATTCGCTAGTGTTCACTCAAAATGTTTAAAACAATTTCTGATCCCGCCGACAGTGAAGTTCGATCTGTAATACGATTTTTGAATGCAAGAAATGTGAAGCCTGCTGAAATTCATCGTCAACTCACAGAAGTTTATGGACAAAACGTTATCAGTGATGGCATGGTAAGAAAATGGGTTCGGCAATTCAATGATGGGCGAACCAATGTTCATGACGAGGCTCGCAGCGGGCGGCACTGTGTTCTGGGACAGAAAGGGCATTCTGCTTGTTGATTTTCTGCCCAGAGGGGACACAATAAATGCGGAACGATATTGTGAAACGCTTTGACAGCGATGACGGCGTTGAAGACGGTGTTCGGCAATGGCTCTCGTCAATGGCGGCATCTTTCTATGAAGAGGGTATAGAAAAGTTGGTTTCTCGCTACGACAAATGTCTAAAGAATGGTGGAAACTATGTAGAAAAATAGTTTAGGATGTCCTCTTTCTTATAAAAATAAATTTTGTTCGAAAAAAAAATTGCGTATGTGTTTATTTCTAAAACGGTACTTACTTTCTGGACAAGCCTCGTAAATTGGAGCTTGAGATAGTAGAATACAAAAGAGGAAATATATCGATAAAGAAAAAATAATAATAAAGTAGTTACACTATTATTGTAATCCAATAACATTGTATCACTTATTTTTCTGCCACGACTTTAATTGCTGATAGTGAAGAAAAATCAAATTTATTGGTTGATCCATCCACTATCAATAATCAAAGTCGTGGCAGAAAAATAAAGGATTCAATAGAATTGGATTACAATAATGGAGTAACTAATTTATTATTATTTTTTCTTTATCGACATATTTCGTCTTTCGTATTATACTATCACAAGTTCCAATTTATAGACCGACTTGTCAAACGTGAAGTGTACATGTACCTCACTTCTATTTCATCTCTTCTTCGCCTCTGGTGTAACGATGGAAATTACAATATATCATCATTTACACCCCGCAAAGCACGTTTTTGCAAGTAACTTTTCTGTAACATTCCTGCGATATTTTACAATATTCGTGAACACTACCGTATGTTAGAAATATACATTTCTCGATAAATTCGCGAATATTGCAAAACATCATAAAAACATTTCGGAATCATTACGTCAAAAGATCTCCTCGATAAGGTACAGCTCGATAAGATTGTATTTGTTAAGGCTGAATTATACAGTATGTCCCGTGGATAACTCAAGTATTTGAATTTCCCTGACATTTGACTTTGGTAGTGCTTGGAACGGTGCTGTAGTTAGAGTTGGCTTCAGAAGAGTGCGCTGCGTTCTTACGAGCAGTGTTCCGAGAGCGAAAAGTGTAAAACGTCTGATTTCCCGGGAACTGTCAATTCGGGAGATCGAAGCGTCTAACCTCGAAATTAACTGAATTTGTAAATAATGGTAAATAATGTGTAGAAGTGATCGGAAATAATTATACAGGTTTCGCGGAAACACGGCTCGTAAGAACGCAGCGCACTCTTCTGAAGCCAACTCTAACTACAGCACCGTTCCAAGCACTACCAAAGTCAAATGTGGGGGAAATTCAAATACTTGCGTTATCCACGGGATATCCCAGGTAGCACACTAACGTCGAAATGACGTTTTTTGAAGGTCAGTTCTGACGTCAGATGACGAAAAATATGACGTCATTTTAACGTCGCAAAGACGGCTTAATTGCACATCCACACGACGTCAGACAAATCACGTCATAATGACGTTCTACCGTACGTTGTGATGACATAAAAAATGACGGTTCTAAAAGGATAGGTCTGACGTACACCCGGCGTCTCGGATTATGTCGCTGGTGACTTTTTTTAAATGTTATTTTTAAACGTACTAACCAATGAACAATTAATTCTCATGCCCTCATTAGCTACGGTAGTGTCTACTCTCGTTAATAAAAGCATGAGAATTGATTAATCATTGGTTAGTACGTTTAAAAATAACATTTAAAAAAAGTCACCAGCGACAGAATCCGAGACGCCGAGTGTATATCTTCATCGTGAGCGGTTACCCATCCTACACTTTTCGCACTTTTCGCTGCTTAACTTCGTTGATCGGTCGGTGTCCTCGAGTCCTCATCTGCTGCACGCTTCTGTGGTTAAGAATATTATTACTATGTATTAGTGTTCATATGAAGTTTGATGAATAAATGTATATTACTTTTCTCAATAAGAAAGAGCTTGAATAAATAAGATTTTATAATTGTATTATTTTTTTCTCAACATTTTTCTAAATTTATGATTGTATCTTTTGATAAATATTCTTGCATAGACGCAAATTGATACTAATATCAATTTACGTCTATGCAAGAAATAAATAAGAAATAAATAAATATATATAAATAAGTAAATAAATAATTATATGAATGTTTAATCATCCTACATTAATTGATTGTCTTTCATTTACTTTAATAATCTGTGCTTTTTAATAAATAGTATAGTTTATAATTTGCTCAACATACTCTGGAGATTAAATGAAATAATTTATTGATTTAATAATTGAACAAATTACAATTTTTGTCCATTTATTAACAAATAAATGTTCAAGCCTATATATGCAGGAGACGGAAATTTTTCTAAGTCTTGTTCGTCATTAAAAATGACGGAAAAGTTCCGTCAAAAAGACGTTGAATTTTGACGTCCACGGTACGTCGTAAATATGACGTCCCTGTGACGTTAATATTACGATAACTGACGTCTGAAACCCTATACTGACCAAAAAATGACGTCTGAGACGTTATTCTAACGTCAGTGTGCTACCTGGGATACTGTATGGGGTTTTTATAATTATTTTAGGAAGTCCCAGAAGAATACAGGTGCAGCAAAATATCGATGCTCTCTCTGTGCTAGAAAGAATAAGGAATAACCCTCGAATGAGTATTCGAAAGAAACCCCCTCGGGTTCACATACGATTTGGAGTGCTTCTGGGTAGAATTGAACAGCAGCACGTTTATTTCTGTAACAAATTGTAAGTAACACAATCATATCCATCATTTCGCTATTTAAAATATACCGAACTTACTCTACGTAGAAATTAAAAACTATATTAATCTGAGTTAACCAATTCTATAGATAATAATGACAGAATTATTAAAAATTAAAACGCATCTTGAAGTTGATTTACATTAGCCTTTTCTACATTCCTTGTAAAGAGTCGCGCATCGGTAGGTTGGTAGATAAGAGTCGAATAAGTTCGTATAAGTTTCCGTACTTTAAATATTGAAAATGAATACGGCTCTGTACGGCTCGAATACATGTTGTATTGTTTTCGTCTTAAATCTGTATTAGATGGAGTCTAATATGGAGACTTTTACGACCTTATTCAGCACTTATCTGCCTAATCGGTATCAGTGATACACCTAATATATATACTTTGTCAGTACCATTACTTTTAAATGGGTGTGCAATTCTTCTGCAACAGTTAATAGATGATTTTTATTCGCATTGACATGTTTATGATGATATTTGCAATGAATGTTCTACTCGGACTGAAATGAGTCGTAAGGTCAGCATCGAAGCTGTAAATGATGTGGTAATAATTAAATTAAATTTATTTACGCGTAAGGGCGAAATTTCAGCGGTGCATGCAAAAGGATTTCTTAAAACTATTCCAACGTCTCAAGTTAATATACGTAACAACATATATACTGTCATAAGTGGTATCTTTACATGTGATGAAACAATTCGTCATGGTCATTGGAAGAGTATACTTAGAGAGTTGAAGGTAAAACGTCTTCATGGATTTCTGTAGACGACCAAAATATAAGAAAAATCCGATGGCCTGTAAATTCGAAAGCGGTATATGTTTTATTTCTCCAAAATACTAAGGCAAAGTGAAAAATATAAGGGCTCTCTAGTCTATAAATCCCTTTCAAAATATCACGAGAATAAATCAAAAGTAACGTGGTTATATTAATTAGCTCGTATCAGTATAAAATGTGAGACTTTAATTTTGTGGTAATAAAAAGCTATTCTTCTACATGTACGTATTCTCCTCATGAATAAATTCCAAAAAGTAGTGAAATCCCCCACAAAAACAGATTCGCTGTAAAAAAAGGCGGCTTGTTCATTCTGTTCAAACAAAAATTGATACGTAAAATACTCTCCAAAAAAGATTTGAAATCAATTAAGATCGCCATGTTCAAGATTTCTATATAAAAAGTAAAAGGCATCATTTAAAAGGAAAATTATTATAAATCAAGTTACTAAAAAATTCGACTAAAAAAAGTTAGAAATAAATTTTAATAAAGAACTTGCCGCGATTAAGTTTTCATATTTTGTCCACTGTACCGAATAATTGGCAGTGCTTGGACGGTGCTCGAGTGATTCATAAATTGCACTGCCGAAGTCAAATTCAGAGAAATTCAGAAGGCCCTCGCCTGACCGGTTTCCCGTGCGACATTCGGTATACTGGTGGTATCATATAAGAGTGTATGAATTTATTTAAAATCATAAGTGCATGAACATCGAGTATAATTATGTGTCTGAATTTTTTATTTTGAAGGAAAAAACGCGGCAAGTTCTTTTTTATTAAATTTTTAAAAACTTCTTTAGTCGAATTTTTTAGTAACTTGATTTACAATAATTTTTCTTTCAAATGATGCTTTTTCCTTTTTATATATAAATCTTGAACATGGCGATCTTAATTGATTTGAAATCTTTTTTGGAGAGTACTTTACGTATCAATTTTTGTTGGCACTGAATGAACATGCCGACTTTTTTACAGTATGATAGACTGTAATTATTTCCTGAAGTCATAACCAATATGCAAGGGTAACGAAATCGGAAAATAACAAAATTACTGCTAGCAGACAATCCGATACATGATGGCGGCCAGGTTGTTATAATAATAATATTTTCATTAATCTTAGTCTTAGCCTAAGCCGATTCTATTTTAAGAAATACAGTACGGAACTTAGATTTTAAAAAAAATTATTTCACTTCGCGAAAATTAGTAATTGCGGAGAAACCAGTAAAACAAATTTTCCAAATATAGTTTTAATTTTCCGTAAACAACAGGTGTTAGAAAACGTGGAACTGTATGGGACTCTTGTAACTGGAGGAAAAATGACTCCAAAGGGCTACAAATCAAAATTTCCTGTTGACTCTCAAGCCCGTTTAAGGAGAATCTATCATGGAGTACCATTAAATCGAAAGAGTGTATACGTATATTTGTGAAATTGTAAAAGTATTATATACAATTACTCATATGATGGTAATTTTTCTGATTACAAGGAGAGAAATGTACTCTGAAAATGACTATGTTGAAATATTGTAGTAGTGAGGAACTATACTGCCCAACTATGAAGAAAGGCAGTAACTGCTAACCAACAAACTTGTGGAAAATCAACTGTAACTTTGATGCCTTTAGCCGAAGAGTTTCCAAGACAGATTACTAAAAAACCTAGCTTTAACATTAAAAAAGGATACAAAAGTTGGATACACAGTGATTCAAGTTATTCAATGGTACTAAAAAATATATTTCGGTTTGTTTTGCTAGTTACTGCCTTTCTCCATAGTTGGGCAGTATAGCATTATTGTGTGTAATCATATTTGGTATAATCGAGCGAAAATTTACTATCAATGTATAGGGATTATTACCGTAAAAACATAGTATATTTTCTCTTATTGTTAGTTAAACCAATTTTGCTTACCGTAACAGTACAGTTTGTCACTGCTGTTTCAACATAGTATTTTCACAATAAATTTCTCTTCGTGTATGTTTCTAACAATAAGTGTAAGTTAATATGGAATAGACGTATTAGTAATTAATCACATAGCCGACTAGTCCGTCAAATTTATATTGACTTATTGTTAATAGCAAAATATCTTGATTCACAGGTAAATCCAAAATAATAAGATCCAGTCAAATAGTAAGTAATAAAATACCAAAAAGTGCGTGCATGTATTTTCTTAATGTGAGCACATAATTAATAACGTAATGTCGTACGACATCTTAGTAATAATTAGTTCTAGCTCTAGTAAGATAGCGAGCATGCGGATAGGCGGCTGCTTAACGTGCCCGGCCAGCGGACCGGCGCGTACGAGTAGGGCGCAGCTACCCGAACCGTGCGACCCGCCGCACCAATCGGGGCGCTCCTTGGGCCAGTCCCCCACCCGACCACGGTCCACCAATCGAGGGGAAGCGTAGGGGTAGCGTAGTAGGCTAAGGCATAGATATAAGGGGCCCTGATCCCGGGGACAGGCACGTTATTCATCACTCTTCCACAGTCTTACCGGAGCTCTAGCCCCATTCGGACGCTCGTGATAATCGCTGTGCAGATTCAAGATTAGGAAGGTCGCTTAGTGACCATGTCCCTCTTCACCCAGGGGTTCTCGCCCCTAAAGGTTCAGGATCATCGTGGCGCGCTGCTGCCATCCATCCATCTTACAATCAGGTACACTCAGGTATACAGCGGCTGCCCCGCCGGGCGGCAGTCGCCATTCACCCAATCTAGCCCTTCTCAGGGCTTTACAACTCAAATCCGTCAGAGCGATTCGCTTTCGACTCGCCTCTCCTCCCATCAGCCGATATAAGTCTATCTCAAGATACGCTCACCCCTGCTTCCACCGCTCTAAATGTGCAATCCTCTCCTCCTACGGACAGCTCACCCTCTCAAACCACCGATTCCTTAAACGCGACCCTCAGCCGCCTGGAGGAGGATAAAGCCAGAATCCTGAAAGCTCTTGCCGATTCTGACGCTCAGATCGCCAAAGTTAAGGCCCTCTTGCACGCCAACTACCAAAGCTCCTCCTCGCCGTCTGTCGCGACGCAATCCACCTCCGCTATGGAGACCGACGGGAATCCCTGGCTAACCTCGGAAGTCTACCAAGCGCAGGAAAACGAACTCTCCAGCGGTCAGTACCTCGGAGTCTGACTCTGACTCTGACTCGGAGCCGGAGGCCGAGATAAATGGCTCCTCCCCAACCTTCCGCCCATATACATCATGCAGAAGTCCAAATGGACCACTATCCAAAAATTCCTGGCCGAAAAGGATATCCCCTTCCTCCGTGCTGTCAATACTTCTGACTCGGTCAAAGAATACTTGCAATCGGTAAACGACTTCCGTCTCCTGACTTCCAAACTGGACGTGGACAAAATCCAGTTCACATCAAACCAAAACCCCAGGACAAAGACCTGACCGTGGTGATCAGGGGCGTTTTAGAGTCCCTCTCCGAAGACGATATTCGCACCGAACTCGTAACCAACGGCCTGCCAGTCAAGTCCGTTTACCGCATGAGGAAAGGCGAAAATATATGGCCTCTTGTCTGCATCTAGCTCGACGCCAAATCCCCTTCCGCTATAAAAATCTACGACATTAAATCACTTTCCGGTCTCAGCGTAAAAATTGAAACGAAAAGAAAATCGAAGATCACCCCGCAGTGCCGCCACTGCATGAAATTCCGGCACACGGCAAACTATTGCCATGCCGCCTGGGTCTGCGCCTTCTGCGCAAAAGACCACGAGATTTCTACCTGTTGATCTAAAGACAAACCAAACAAATCCCCAACCTGCGCCAATTGCGGCGGACCGCACCGTGCCACCCACCATGGCTGCCCTAAAGCTCCACCAGCAAACACGACCTCTACTCGAGCATCGCCCCCCTCACCCACGGCCTCCGCTCCGACTACGCTCACACGTAGCCACCCTGGTGGCAAATCTCCCTCGCCCCAAATCGCTCCTCCTCCTCCTCCTCCACACTCCCGCTCGTTCGCGCAGGCCACCAGTGACCCCCCTCCTCCCCAGCCCCGCGCCAATCCGCTCAACAACCCCCGGCCCCAGCCGTCCCGCACCAGACTCTTTTAGAGCTTTTTCGTGACTTCGCCACCAAATTCACATGGACACTCCCAACAACCTAACGTCCAACTCCAGTAAAGATCAACTCACCATCCTTAACTGGAACGCCAACGGTATTCTATCGACCAGGAAACACAGAACGCTCCTCTTAACGCAACTCCTCGACGAGTCCTAAATTGATGTGGCTTGTACCACGGAAACGCACTTACAACCTCTTCATAAGCTCTACATCCCCAATTTCTCCGTCTATAGATGTGACCGTCCCAACTCCAAGCATGGAGGAGTAGCCACCCTCGTACATAACTCCATCCGCCACAAGGCCATTAGTACTCCTACCCCCTCTCTGGAGACTTGCGGCATCGAAGTCATCCACAATAACAATCCTCTGAAAATCATATCTTGTTACTCTCCCCCGGACGCTAACAACCTATCCGAAATTCTGGCCCTGCTTGACCAAAACACTCCTACGATCCTGGTGGGGGACGTCAATGCCAAACATGACTCCTGGGGATGCCGCGCTAACAACCCGAAAGGCAATACGTTATTCAATCTCCTTAGGACATACAGTTTCTCCGTTGACGCACCTTCGGTTCCCACTCACTTCTCAGGTTCTAAAAATCCCGATATTTTCTAGACATTTTCAACTCCAAGAACGTAACTTTATACAAAGACCCTTGGACCATCCCAGCTCTAAATTCCGACCATAACCCAGTCCTTCTCGAAATCCCAGGTAACCTCTCCTCCGAATCTCCGACAAAGACAAAAATCAACGGGTTGGCACTCCGCTTCCACCTTGAAACCACGTCCTACAAATGTCCTATCATACGGACCACTCAGGACATCGACTCCGCCGTTGACTCGCTTACCCATGAAATTAAATCCAGAATGAACCTGCAACGCACAGGCAACCCCGCCCTCCGCCCCCATCTAAACTCTATAAAACGCGACCTTTTAGGGCCGCCCTCCAGTCCTTCCGGAATAAAAAATTCAATAAATACATATCCATAGCCGAATCAAGCCCCAGAAGTTGCTGGAAAGTTATCAAGTCCCTCAGGAACAGACAGCCTTATTCCCCTTCTCTTCTAAAAGACGGAATCGCCTACGCTGTAGACAGCGACAAGGCAAATATCTTCGCTGAATCCCTCAGGGAACAATGTTCCCCGTTTCCTACCCGCGAGAAATTCGCCTTTTTTCACACCACTATAACAGAAGCCGTCCATTATTTCGGGCTCGATGACCTCTCCTTCCCTCACACCTCTCCCAGCGAAATCGCTGTGACCATTCAATCCTTAAAGAAAAACAAAGCTCCAGGATACGACTCAATCCCCAATGGGGTCCTCAAAATTCTCCCACACATCCTTATCGTCGCCATCTGCAACATCATCAACGCTATGATGCGGTTGCAATACTTCCCCCCTGCGTGGAAGACAGCAACAATCATCTGTCTCCCAAAACAAGGCAAGCCTCTCAACCAAGCTTCCAGCTACAGGCCAATTAGCCTGCTCCCCGCCCTAAATAAAGTTGCGAAATGTATAATATCATTCTAACCCGCCTAAACAGATTTTGCTCCGAAGCTAACATCCTCCCAGAATTCCAGCATGGTTTTCGCCCTCGGCACAGTACCTGTCATCAACTCCTCCGTTTAGCTGAACTCCTCGCGGACAACCTCAATAAGAGCCGTCACACCTCTATGCTCCTACTCGATGCCAAGCAAGCCTTCGACAGAGTCTGACACGACGGTTTAATCTACAAATTAAATGAGCTAAAACTCCGTCACTACCTAATTGGTCTGATACGGTCCTTTCTCACAAACAGATCTTTCAGAGTTCGTTCGGGGAAAAGCTTCTCCGATGCGCAAGCTATCACGGCGGGAGTTCCGCAAGGTTCTAACCTCTCGCCCACTCTTTTCAACATATACTGTCATGACATCCCCACCCACGGCAAAATCATAACCGCACAATATGCAGGTGACGTCGCTCTGTTATACTCCTCCAAAACCAAGAAATTCTGCTCCTCAGTTGTTAATAATTTCTTACCCTCACTCCTCGATTGGTATCATATGAGGGGCTTCTCCCTCAATGAAGCCATGTCGGAGGCAATCTTCTTTTCCCGCCAAAATATCCCTCCAGATCCCCTATCAATGAACAATCATCTTATCCCTTGGAGTAACTCTGTCAAATATTTAGGGGTAATTTTTGACAGGAAATTAAACTGGGTTAAGCAGATCTCATCCGTGCGCAACAAAGCCAACGGCGCGTACATCTTCTTGAAACCATTTTTCAATAACAGGAAAATCTCTCAGGTCACCAAGGTCAGGGCCTTCAACGCACTAATTAGGAGCATTTGCTCTTATGTCATTCCCGTCTGGGGATTGGCCGATCCTAGGAAGCTAACCAGACTTCACGGTACTTACATGAGACTCCTTAGAAGCTCCCTAAACTCCCCCTGGTTCATCAGGAACAAACAGCTGCTCCATGAAACCGGACTTCCGTCACTCGACTGAGCCGCAATAAAATATACAGGGAACCCCTTCGTAACTCCGTCAAGACCCACGACAACCCCTCTATCAAAGCGCTTAGCAATTACTCCAGCAGACCCAAGGATAAAGTCCGCAGACCCTGTATACTTATCAATTAACGACTAATTTTGATCTCGCGCCATCCGCACCATCGGCCCATTCTAGCTGCAGGGCCTTTTTGCTGTGTCGTTTTACCCCCTCTACTCCATCTTCTACTTGGTTTATAACCCCAGAGGTTGATAACTACGAGGAGGGGTTTAGTCGGTAGAAATCCGACACTATCCTACCACCATCTTGGGTGTCTTGTCGAAGATTCCCCTCCTCGCCCGTTCTTCAAAAAAAAACACAAAACGTGTGGCCGCCACACGCGGAAGAAGTGAAACTTCGATATCAATTTCTCTGAATTTGATTCCGGTAGTATTAGTTTCAATTGGCTCTATACAAGTCTTTTACAATGCTTTTTCGTAGAGCCAATTGAAATTAATACCACCGGAATCAAATTCAGAGAAACTAATATCGAAGTTTCACTTCTTCCGTGTGTGGCGGCCACACGTTTTGTGTTTTTTGTTGAATTCAATATGAATTTATACTATACCAAATTCGGCATGAATCCGTCGATTTTCAAAAATCTCGTCCGCCATATTGGACCCGCCATCTTGAATTTTTGAAATCCGATTTCAGATTCGTGATCAGCGACCCAAAAAACTCCCTATAGCGAATTTGGTTTAAGTCCATTAACTTCTGAAAATCATGATCTATTGATGGTTTTTTGAGATTTAAAAAAATGTGACGTGTTATAAACAAACGGACACCGGATTCGGATTCAGCGACCCCAAAAACATAAAGATATACTGGTCTGGTCAGAGGAAGCATTTTTTCGATTTTTTTATGGTGCTGTGTAATTAATGGCATAAATTAAGATGCCTTCTTATACATATACTCGTATTCATGCGGCTAACGTGAGTGTAAGTTCTAACACATCGTGCGTGCATTTTTCTCTGGAGTATTACCTACTGATTTTTAGTTGCATGCTGTTTAATAAAAAAGGTGTGAGTGCCGTTGTACTCACGGAGGATGTGTAAACATCTTACAATTATCTGCGGTCCGAGTTTAATTGGGGAATATGATGTCGTAGTTCGACATAAAGAAGTTAAATTTTTTCTATAATAAAATATTTATTATTATTATATTAGATTTATAACTTACTAGCAGCCCGTCCCGGCTTCGCACGGGTAGATTGTGGATTGATTTTCTCCGTCCACCATTGTTTAAATACATTTTTAATACAAAACTTTTAGTATTTTTCCCGGGCTACGCAATGGTCATATTGGATTTGACCTTGACCATGACCTTCAAGGTTATATCAAGGTCAAATTAATTTTTTTCACGTTCAAATGTGTCCTTGACCATTTTTTTCATGTTACCTTTATTGTCAGCGGAGATCAAATTTAGGTCAAGTATAGTTCGACTTTTTGAACACCCTGTATAAGATTTACTAACTCAGAAACCTTCGCGGATATGCGTCCAACTGTTACCCAAATTTTCATCGCAATCGGATGAACGGTTTAGGAAGGCATAATAATCATCCGTACCGGTACTTTTTGAATACCCTGTATAAGATTTACTAACTCAGAAACCTTCGCGGGCATGCGTCCAACCATTTCCCAACTTTTCATCGCAATCGGATGAACGGTTTAGGAAGGCATAATAATCATCAGTACCGGTACTTTTTGAACACCTTTTATAAGATTTACTAATTCAGAAACCTTTGCGGGCATGCGTCCAACCATTCCCCAAAGTTTCATCGCAATAGGATGAACGGTTTAGGAAGGCATAATAATCATCCGTACCGGTACTTTTTGAACACCCTGTATAGGATTTACTAACTCAGAAACCTTCGCGGGCATGCGTCCAACCATTCCCCAAAGTTTCGTCGCAATCAGATGAACGGTTTAGGAAGGCATTTGATATTACCTTAAAGGTCACGGTTAAGGTCAAATTCAATACGACCACTGGGTAGCCAAGGGAAAATCCTTAAAGTTTTGTATTAAACATTTTTCTCTAAAATGTTTTCCCGTTGAGATAATCCAGCTTGCGCGAATAGTATGCGCAGTAGCGCCACACACACACACTGACGCAGTCACATCTACATGACTTACATCTGACGTTCAATTTCTCAGGAAGGTCGTACCGCAGAGCCATGGCATAGATGTTTACACATAAAAAATAGTAGCTTGTAATATACAATATTCTTCGTCATTGAAATAGGAGGAACTAAAAATGATCGTCAATGCTATTACTTTGCTACAACATTAATAAAATCTGGTTATACGTTTTTATATTGGATAAGATTGTGGATATAGAGTAAACATAAAATTGGCTATCATTTCTACGTGATCCGTCTATATTAAATAAAAGCAAAACCAATGAAAAGGCTCTATTTTTAACTCCAATCTATTTCATTGACTGGTCTAATTGTAAGCGTTGAAACCCCTATTAACTCAAGCTTTTATTCGCACGCAATGACCTATTGCCGCTCCAACTACGGCATCTCTCTACTGAGAATACCGTCCTTCGATAAAAAGGCATTTATTTTATCCTCAGTATAAATGCGAAATCAAACACGAAGGCACGCGATGAGAGACCGGAGAAGCGGCGAAATCGGTGCGTCTCCTCGGCTTAACCAGGCGTTCTCTGGTGCTGGACGGACTGTATAGATGTAAGTAGCGTACCATCTAAGTACGAGAGAACCGCGCGACGAAGGCAACTTTCGCCCTCCTCAAGGCTGAGAAGATTCCTGCGTCAATCTCATCGCGTCCGCGTAAAAGCAGACTCTACGGACGGTAACGTGCATAACACCTGTAATGTTAATTATTCGTCGTAGTGAAAAAAAATGACGAAATTCGTGCCTCGGCAAGTATATCGATCCGATGGAGTTCGTTTGATGAACGAAAACTGCTTTTTTGGGTATACTCTTATTTTTACAAATTATAGCGATTCGCATCCATCATCGAAAGCAAATACAATAATGTAGGACCACATGACATGACTTGTAAAGATTTTGAAAGAGCAACTGTCCGAAATAAACTCAAAAGTAAAATCGACTTGAAGAAATTTATGTTTTCTAAATGGTAGGTATACGTATATCGAAATTTTATTAAAATAGCGACAAAGGAGATATCGTCCTTCCAAAATTATTTATCTCGTAATAATAAAAATAAGAATCTCTTTTTGATCGAAAAATGTAATGTCGAGAAATCTCGAGCTTATATTTAGAACATCTTATTTACTGAGATAAATAATAAACTTCGAAGAAGACTTCTGCCATATTTTAGAATGCGGTAAAGCTAGGGGATCAATCAGCACGGAGAAACTGGAGAGGCTCGAGCTGCGACTGGGCGGCGGCGGGCGAATCGGGATTCGCGGTGGGAAAGTATAATGAATACTTGGAAAAACGAGCCGAGCCTGGAGCTGTGCGAGCTAACTAGGAACTTTGAAAAATTAGCCCGCGAAAAAATGTCACGCCCTTCTATACAGACTGAGAATAAGATAAGTTAGATAGGTGCTGGATAGGAGATCCTTGACGCAAGGAGACAAATATACCAAAGTCAAAGCAAACTGTGACAATGTTGTTAGATGCGACAAGCCGCCGTGCAAGAGAATAATTGAGGAGTGTATGTACCAAAGGGGCTAAGTGCCAAAAATAAAGTTTGCAGGAAATTGAAGAAAACATTCCTATATCTGCAAAACACTTTATTTCAGTTTAATATAACATTATAGTTGGTAATAACACTATAAGACATCAACCTAACAATACACCAAAAAGATAATAAATTTATTAAGGGTATACAAAAATTGAAAAAGAAGAAAAATTTGGAAAAGGGCTAAACACTTTGTTCAGTGTCAAGAGAGAGAGTGTCAAAATTTGGCTGTAGAACTTCGTATGTTCATCCTTTTCAAGGTAATCTAACATCGATATCAATGATTTTCTTTTATTTTCTGATATTTTATTTTCTTCCGGTTTTATTCTTAGTTCAGCATTTACTTATAACTCACTAAAAGTTTCTTTAGTTTTCATCAATGTTGGATTGCTTTTATCAAATTGCATTTTAACAACTTTACTTATATTGAGTTTTTTTGTGTTTAGGTATAAGTCAGCGGAATTTTTCATATCAAAAAAGCCTGTTGTTTCCATATTAATGAATTGGAATAGAGGGTTGTATTTGGCCGACATTACTACTTTGTGCAGGTCTTTTGGTACCATTGACTTCATATTATTCTTTGTCTTTTCACTACGAGACTAAAATCCCTATCGCAAGGCATGTAGCTGTGGCCACTCACTGGAAAGTTATATACTCAATGGAATCAAAGACACCATGCACAACCAAAAACACCAACACAAAAATGACCATACGATTTTTGTTTTGGCCCGCACAGTTATCGCTCCATAATGCCAGATTTCTTTTCTGAGTAATAATTCCACTGTTTAGGGCTCTCAGTAAGCAAGATGCAACTTCATCACCGCCTCGCCCTGCAGTAGCTTCATTCCACATACACATATATCCATGATTAATGTCAGTTACATGAATACCTAAATTGTAGCATGTGATAACCGGGATAGGTAAAATGGGGGGGGGGGGGGGGTGTCGCGGTGAATTAAAGTGGGGACAAATATATCCTGTTGCATGCCAAATGTTATATAACATGTTCTACTATTAGGTTGTTGAGATTCAGTCGTCTGTGTTTGTAGGTATTTCAGACTTTCCTCTACTTTCCTTTCATGAATCTCTAGTTGCTATTTTGCAGGGCTTTTTGGATCCACTTTTGATTCGCAGTTAAGTTTATCGCATGTGTGGCATGTGTCAACTCTTGGTCGCCGAAAACTTAATCTAGAAAATTCTTTCCCAAATACATTGACATAGTACCTGTAGGTCACTGGAGAATTTGGATTTCGCGAGTTGAAAGCTTTATACAATCTGTGGTGATTTAGATCAGGACTGATATATTCTTTCTGATTGTGAGACTTAGCTCTAGAATAATGGGATTCGTCTCTTGGGATTGACAGAATATGTTGATAAATTTGTTCACGATCATACAAAGTAAATTTGGAAGACTTATGACTCATACGACGATCTTTAAATGTAGTTTCTGTAGATGATAATGGGCGTGCAGAATTATCGGAATGAATGTTTCCGAGAAAGATATGGGACTGTAATCGCGTTAGCAGCACACGCTTGTCGAAACATCCATGATTTATATTCTGAGTAAAAATCACAATAAAATAAAAACGACAGTTCTGGTTCTGGTACATTGCACCTTTTGCCGAAAATGGACTGACACTTACACGTTATGCCATCTCTGTAACTTTTCTAAAAGCGTTAGCACTTTGCACTTTTGTGAGGACATTTAGCATGGCATAAAGCACCTTTATACTGCAAAAAATAAAAAATTTAGATTTTGGCACTTAGCCCCTTTCATACATACACTCCTCAATTGTTTTGACAACAAGAAACGGAGTTTATAACGCGTTAAAAACAAATCGATACTTTATTTTATATTAGGGTAAAGTCGGGAGAGATGGCGCAGCGGGTGAGAGGGTTAAGTCAAATAATTTCTTTGTCTGTGTGTGGCAATATTGATTCAGTTGGTGACACAGATGATTAGTGCACATGTGCAGTAAGTGTGTGTTACCGAACGGCTGTTTTTCTCATCAAAAGGTAAAATAAATAAAACTGTAAATAAATAAAACTGTAACTATAATAAATATAATTGTATATTGTATTGGCCCTGATTATTTTTTTGTGTAATAATAATTAGGCATCCAGTAAGTTTTTATTCTAATTTGAATGTATTTGGTTTGGTCATTTCACTTGGTAAACTTTTAAATATTGTTCCTAACCTCAAATTTTGTTCCGTGCTTCATGTACAAGAATTCAGAAAAGTGGCAGAAAAGCGAAATAACTTTTAGGTGTAATTATTAAGATTTATTATTTCTTAAAGATGTTTTAAGTTTATGTGGTTGGAATAATCAATACTTTTTGGTATTTTTCTTTAAATTTAATTATTTAAGATGATTTTGTATTTTTGTTTTTGTTATTTGGCATTAAAAGTAGTTGCACTTTTAATTTTGAAGCCTATTCTTGGAGAACCACTCACCCCCACCAATTTTTTCGACTGCGCCATCTCACCCATACTAGGGCGGGTGAGTTGGTTTTTAGTATATTTTCTTTTGACAAATTTTTTACAAAACTCGATAACACTTTTGGTCGTTCCTTTACAAATTCCTATATTTTATTGTTCGCTCTATCCACATTATCAATTAAGTATTCCTTATTCTACACAAATATAGTTTTTATATAATACCACTTTAAAAAAAGATGCGCCATCCCTCCCGACTTTACCCTATACTAGCTGACCCGGCGAACTTCGTACCGCCTCAGAATCAATAAATGTTGTGTCAACTTAAAAACGAAATGTATTTTAATTGCACTTAAATTAATTTAATTCACTTTGCAGCAAGGCATTTGCTTTATTGAAACGAATCGAAATGATTCGCGTAGCATTATTGCACTACTTTCTGTTAAACTATTTGCTGGATGGGTTGCACTCGGTCTTTTTGTTAGTATCATTTGCATCTACTCCTTTTACTGCAAAAGAAAACATTTTATTACTAAAAATAAAAAATAATTAACAAAATAGTACCTATCATTTTATAGCAAAATAAATATACTGGGTGATTCTTTAATATTGCGACAAACTTCAAGGATGGGTTCCTTGGATGAAATTAAGAAAAACAAAACAAAACGTGTGGCCGCCACACGCGAAAGAAGTAAAACTTCGATACCAGTTTCTCTGAATTTGATTCCGGTGGTATTAGTTTCAATTGGCTCTACGAAGAAGCATTGTAAAAGACTTGTATAGAGCCAATTGAAACTAATACCACCGGAATCAAATTCAGAGAAACTGGTATCGAAGTTTTACTTCTTCCGCGTGTGGCGGCCACACGTTTTGTTTTGTTTTTCTTATTTTCATCCAAGGAACCCATCCTTGAAGTTTGTCGCAATATTAAAGAATCACCCAGTATATTTACTTACTTGGTCCAACAAAATATTTTTTCCGCCATAATCAAGTATACAGGGTGGACCAGGTTAAACATCATTTTTTTTGACATGTGATAGACCAACAACAAAAAAGTAGACTTTCATAAGAAAATTTTGTTCAAAAATGTTTCCTAACAAAGATACAGGGTGTCAAAGTTTCGAAAAAAAAAATGGTTTTCTCATCATAACTTCTAAACTACTTGATCGCTTTCCATAAAATTTCGCACACAGGCTAATGTAGAACAGCTCTAAGCAATAATTAAATAATTTTTAAAAATTCTCCAGTGGCGTAGATACTAGGGGCCGGTACCCCCCTTTCCCTCTCCCAATCTTCGGCGCCACTGGATATTTTGCAAAGAAAATTTAATTATTGGATTCACCGTTTAATTTAGAGAAAAAAATCACGCTTGCAAATGTTTCATTTATGGCTTCGTTTTTGAGATATTTATTTTAATTTATAGGGTTGCGAGCAGGCCAAAGCTAGGTTGAACTCCATTAATTGTGATATGTGATAGAGCAACAACAAAAAATAGATTCTCATCAGAAAATTTTTTTCAAAAATGTTTCCTAACAAAGATATAGGGTGTCAAAGTTTCGAAAAAAAATGGTTTTCTCATCATAACTTCTAAACTACTTGATCGATTTCCATGAAATTTCGCACACAGGCTAATGTCATACAGCTCTAAGTAATAATTAAATAATTTTAAAACATTCTCCAGTGGCGTAGATACTGGGGGCCGGTACCCCTCTTTCCCCCTTCCCAATCTTCGGCGCCACTGGATATTTTGCAAAGAAAATTTAATTATTGGATTCCCCGTTTAATTTAAAGAAAAAAATCACCCTTGCAAATTTTTGATTTATGACCCTCTTTTCTCAGTATACGAAGTAATTTTGATCGATCGAACGAAGTGTTCACTAAACTGACAAATTTCTAGAAAATCGTAAACGGAATCAAGGAGTTTTACTTCCAAATTTGACAGTGATAAAACATTAATCGCTGTTTCTCAGAATTTCAGATAGGTACATTACAAATTCTATTATAGTGCACATTATAGTGCACGCAGTTCGGGTGGTACATTTCGGCAAACGAGGACTGCTTATGTATTCGCAGTCCTGCACCTTTCCCGGAAGGCTAACTACCGAACGAATTGTAGTGAACCACTTCTCGCAGATACCGCTATATTTCGAATGCATTCGAAATGCATTCAGCTTTGTAAAGGAGAGAAATGACGATTTCAATAGATAACCGAATATTTCGGCAAAGGTTCATTCCGATTCGTCCAGTAATTAACCCTTTCAGGAAAGTTGCGGGACTGCGAACTCATTAGCAGCCTGGATTCGCCGAAATGTACACCCAGCCGCACGGATTCTGAACATAGTGACTTTTCAAAATGTAATTTTTAAACGTAACAGCCAATTAGCAATTAAATCTCATACTTTCATTAGCTAATGCGGCCTTTGCCCTGGCTAATGAAAGAATGATAATTAATTATTAATTGGTTAGTATATTGAAATATGACATTTTGAAAAGTCACTATGTTCAGAATCCGTGCGGCTGGGTGTACTGCTTCGCTGATGGCGAGATGAACCCTAGCCTGTGTTGGAATTATTGAATTTCATGTTCAATAATAAGTGAATCAAAAAGAACCAATCGCTAATTCAATTGTGCATAGAGTGCTGGTTTAATGTAGTAGCGAAAACGATAGTTGATATTAGCGGTTGCTTTAGAGACGCGGACAAATGGTGTACGCAGTAGCCGTTACAGTGCCGACACGACTTGTTCGCATATTAATAATAATCGTTGCTGTCGATATTCGTTTTCATAACAGATCTTCGTATGTTTCCCCGTTTACTTTGTTTGTCAGTCTCTTAGAGAATCTGAAAGAGTAAAGACGTTTTCTTCCGAGCAAGTGATAATAAATAAAAGTTATTATAAAGTGAATTAATAAACTGTGTTTCATTTAATAAACACATTAGAAATAAAATACCATTTCCTACAATAGTCTGACGAAGTATTTATGATCGCGATGCTATTGGGTTGGAAAATAAGTTTGTAGCGTTTTCTTTTATTTTCTTTCATTTTACAACGATTTATTTGCTCTTCCGCAAAGTGTTTATATTCATTCCAAAGAGCTCTTTCTGCTCTACAAAACTGTTATAATTGTTTATTCGAATAACAATTTTTTATTATTTTTCAGGCTTAGAAATGGAACATCCAGGAGGAAAAAATTAGAATTTTCGACATCTTTTTTATCAAAGACTCGCCTATAACATCTTCTCCGTATACGGCAGTTTTTTGACCTCGATGAATAGCGAAGAAAAGCAGATATCGAAACTGCTGATTTTTGCCCCCTGGATATTCCATTTCTAAGCCAGAAAAATAATAAAAATTTAATTATTCGAAATAACAATTATAAGTTTTGTAGAGCAGAAAGAGCTCTTTCGAGTACAGATAAATATATTGCCAAACAACAAAATAAATCGTTGTAAAATAAAAGAAAACGTAATAGGGAAATGACATGAATTTTAAATCATTTGGAATTTCTGCTTAAGGCGATGTAGTAGCCTTCTTAAGATGATATCAGATAATTTTTTCCCAAAAAAACGGGCAACAAGCGAAATATTTGTAAGTTTGTTTCGCAGCGGAACGCCTACTTTGTCACGTGATCGAAAACGCTTCGTGAGTGGCTAGTCGGCTGGGTGACGTCACGGATCGTCCGCGGCAGCCGTAGTGTCTATTGCGTAGACTGTGTATGTCGGTCGTGAAAGTGTTTGCGGTGTATATTTTACTTTCAAACGCATTAGATATTGCTACTCGTACAAGGTAAAAATGGTGTAACCTGGTTTAGTTCAGGGGCAGTCCGATAATGTGCCAAAAATTGACTCGTTTATGTTGTCCAGTTTTATAGCAGGCCAGTCAGACTTTGTTAGCGCTGAAATAAGAGGCGTTAAAGCTGCCAGGTTAGTATGACCATAATTTTCATTATTAGTAGGTACCCCTTTCTGAATGCTAGATGCTCACCTGCTACATGTGCCATAGGTAGGTAACATTAAAATAGCTAATTATCAACATCTATTACAGATCGGCGCGTGAAAATTACGGAGACAATGCAATCGATAGAGTTTGGGTCACAAAAAACGTTAACCGAAGTTGTAGCGCAAAATATTAAGAGTTAATCGTGCTATAAATATTTAAAAATCATGGATTGACGCGAGGCTAGTAAACGGTACCTCGACACGAGGCTACGTTGCGTGACGTCAGCTGCTAGACACCCCCGCCACAATGTCCAAACTATGCTCGAAACGAGTATAGGCCGAGAGCCAGCGACAGCCAGACCTTCGTTATTTTATAAAGGCTGAAAGTTCCTCAGTGTATGTCCCTAATAGAGGTAAGAACGATCCCCGAATATGAAGTTTGGATCATGGTGGCTTTGGCAGGTGAAAGGTGGCAAAGGTGTAAAAAAATGGACCTTACTTTCGTTAAAGTATAAAGCTCAGTTTTTATATATTTCATTCGGAATAATATTAGAAATCACGTCGTCCATTGCCAGACACTTAGTATGGTTCCAACCCCCTGCCAGACACCCTTAAACTATAATAAATTGTAATTAAACTTTCGTCATAGTATAAAAGCTAAATTTTATATATGTTATTTGGGGAACTATCAAAAGATGTTTCCTCAGTAGCCAGACAGTTTCGATGGTTCTTACATCTTGCCAGACACATTGAAAGTCTGCCGTAGGTGCGAGCGCGAGGCACTATATATGCAAGCGGGTGCGAGTGAAATAGTGAGTTCGGTCTATTGGGATCTTTTGTTGACCATCTTTCATTTGCTCAGTATCATGTGTTGAACAGTGTTTTTTTGGATTTATCGGAAAATTTAATTATGTAGAATTATTTATGACTAAAAAATAAATTTTCCAAAAATGATTCAGTAGAATTTTCATGTCAATAAATCAATGCCACAAACACTTAATAAATTAATCAATAATGTTTTGATATGATTACTGGATTCAAAGAAATACTTAATGATTTTCATGCCCAAGAGCCAGCGACAGCCAGACCTTCGTTATTTTATAAAGGCTGAAAATTTCTCAGTGTATGTCCCCAATAAAGGTAAGACCGATCTCCGACTATGAAGTTTGGATCATGGTGGTTTTGGCAGGTAACAGATGTGTGTGGCAAAGGTGTAAAAAAATAGACCACAACTTCGTTAAAGTATAAAGCTCAGTTTTTATATATTTTATTCGGAATAATATTAGAAATCACGCCATCCATTGCCAGACACTTAGTATGGTTCCAACCCCCTGCCAGACACCCTTAAACTATAATAAATTGTAATTAAACTTTCGTCATAGTATAAAAGCTACATTTTATATATTTTTTTGGGGAACTATCAAAAGATGTTTCCTCAGTAGCCAGACAGTTTCGATGGTTCCTACATCTTGCCAGACACATTGAAAGTCTGCCGTAGTATAGTGTAGGTGCGAGCGCGAGGCACTATATACAGGGTGTTCGTAAAAAACACCGACACAGAAATATGGGTGATAGGTTACGTCATTACAAGTATTTTGATATAAGGGACCTATACCCGCAAGCGCCCCCTTCTGGAGATATCAACTTTTCAAGTTTATAACGACCGAGGTTGATCAAAGTAGAATAATAAGAAACGTATCAAGATGGTAACGAATATTTAATTTTACGAGATACAAAAACAATGTACTACAGCAAATGCTCAAAATGACGGCCACCCATGTCCATGCAACATCGGAAACGATTCTGGATAGATGTGCCACTGCGCAAACTGCTTGCGGAAAGGATAACCGCTTGGCTCAAGTCCTTATACTTTTCGAAGATGATGCTGATACAAGGAGTTTTCATTTGTTTTTCAATTGTACAGGTAGACAAAAAACTCAATATTATTCTACTTTGATCAACCTCGGTCGTTATAAACTTGAAAAGTTGATATCTCCAGAAGGGGGCGCTTGCAGGTATAGGTCCCTTATATCAAAATACTTGTAATGACGTAACCTATCACCCCTATTTCTGTGTCGGTGTTTTTTCCGAACACCCTGTATATACAAGCGGGTGCGAGTGAAATAGTGAGTTCGGTCTATTGCGATCTTTTGTTGCGCATCTTTCATTTACTCAGTATCATGTGTTGAACAGTGTTTTTTGGATTTATCGGAAAATTTAATTATATAGAATTATTTATGACTAAAAAATAAATTTTCAAAAAATGATTCAATAGAATTTTCATGTCAATAAATCAATGCAACAAAAATTTAATAAATTAATCAATAATGTTTTGATATGATTACTTGATTTAAAGAAATATTTAATGATTTTCAAGCCCAAGAGCCAGCGACAGCCAGACCTTCGTTATTTTATAAAGGCTGAATGTTTCTCAGTGTATGTCCCCAATAGAGGTAAGACCGATCCCCGACTATGAAGTTTGGATCATGGTAGCTTTGGCAGGTAACAGGTGTGGCAAAGGTGTAAAAAAATGGACCTCAACTTCGTTAAACTATAAAGCTCAGTTTTTATATATTTGATTCGGAATAATATTAGAAATCACGTCGTCCATTGCTAGATACTTAGTATGATTCCAACCCCCTGCCAGACACCCTTAAGCTATAATAAATTGTAATTATACTTTCGTCATAGTATAAAAGCTAAATTTTATATGTTATTTGGAGAACTATCAAAAGATGTTTCCTCAGTAGCCAGACAGTTTTGATGGTTCCTACATCTTGCCAGACACATTGAAAGTCTGCCGTAGGTGCGAGCGCGAGGAACTATATATGCAAGCGGGTGCGAGTGAAATAGTGAGTTCGGTCTATTGCGATCTTTTGTTGCGCATCTTTCATTTACTCAGTATCATGTGTTGAACAGTGTTTTTTGGATTTATCGGGAAATTTAATTATATAGAATTATTTATGACTAAGAAATACATTTTCAAAAAATGATTCAGTAGAATTTTCATCAATAAATAAATCAATGCAACAAAAATTTAATAAATTAGTCAATAATGTTTTGATATGATTTCAAATATGTATTACTGGATTCAAAGAAATATTTAATGATTTTCATCGTTGTCGTCGATATCTTCATTATCTTCGTCGCTACTACTCCACTCCGTGGCAAAATAAATGTTACATGACACCTTTATCCAAGTGTGTCTTCAATTAAATTTTCCGATAAATCCAAAAAACACTGTTCAACACATGATACTGAGTAAATGAAAGATGCGCAACAAAAGATCGCAATAGACCGGACTCACTATTTCACTCGCACCCGCTTGTATATATAGTGCCTCGCGCTCATACCTATACTAGCCTACGGCAGACTTTCAATGTGTCTGGCAAGATATAGGAACCATCGAAACTGTCTGGCTACTGAGGAAACATCTTTTGATAGTTCCCCAAATAATATATATAAAATTTAGCTTTTATACTATGACGAAAGTTTAATTATAATTTATTATAATTTAAGGGTGTCTGGCAGGGGGTTGGAACCATACTAAGTGTCTGGTAATGGACGACGTGATTTCTAATATTATTCCGAATGAAATATATAAAAACTGAGCTTTATACTTTAACGAAAGTAAGGTCCATTTTTTTACACCTTTGCCACCTGTCACCTGCCAAAGCCACCATGATCCAAACTTCATATTCGGGGATCGTTCTTACCTCTATTAGGGACATACACTGAGAAACTTTCAGCCTTTATAAAATAACGAAGGTCTGGCTGTCGCTGGCTCTTGCTCTAGTAGATTTACCGTAGAAAACTCTCATCTGGGCCACTAGGCTCGCCGGGTTTTTTCCGGTTGTAAAGTATTGAAAACTTTTTAGCAAGGGTAGAGTTATAAATCTGTACCCTCTTACCTTTCCTTTGCGGTAATAAATCATAGTCTTAAACTTAGGATTATAAATATCTAACATCGAGCAGTTTTTGCTTATTTCAATACTCTCACTCAAGAAGTAATCGATTAAATTAATGTAGAAGTTGTCTTATTTATTATAATTTGCTTTTGGGGAACATAACAATGGTCCAACATTTGTTGCTACGGATTAAGGAAAAACCCCAAAAGAAAACCTTAATCAGACCAAATAATCATTATCATTCAATCTTAAATCTATGCTGATACATATATAGTTTGTAGATACATATTACTCTTATATTCTACACTGAAAAAAAGAGATTAAAATTTATTCTGTTAGAAGGATAATTTTTAATCTCTTTTTTTCAGTGTAGAATATAAGAGTAATTTGTATCTACAAACTATATATGTATCAGCATAGATTTAAGATTGAATGATAATGATTATTTGGTCTGATTTGGTTAGATCAAAAATTATCCTTCCAGAGTTAAAAATTTAACCTTCCTTAGGATAATTTGATCTATTTTACCTTTCGTACTTAGAGTATCCTTCTAACGGAATAATTTTTAATCTTTTTTTTTCTCAGTGTAATAAGATCACACCAAATCTCTCGATTCGAACTTATTCGATTCTCTTCGAATGTCTTTATTTCGTGGAATTGCGAAGTACAACTTATCAGGTGCAGTTACCGAAGTATTTCTGCACTTTGGTACGACACAATAATAATGTCTTCGAGACGGTTTTTTTCTGCGACACTATCGGTCATATTAAAGTAGGTACGTGGCACAAATTCTACAGTTCGCAATTGACCAAACTCTGGGAAAATCTGAACGAAGAATGCTCACAGCGCCAACTGCAAGCGGTAAACTTGTAGCCAGCCGGCGACTAGGGAACGATCCGTGACGTCACAGCTGCTATCTACATTCACCGCGCCGTTTCTTGTGGGCGGAGCTAAGCCGATATTTCAAAACCGATTTTTGAGTTTATTTTACGCTTAATTTCATTTTTTCAAAAACCACCTTGTTTCTAATGTTATTGTCTTTCAACACAACATCATAACAAAATTCATGTCATTTCTCCATTGTGCGACAGAACAGTCTCGGCGATGCGAGTATCGGCCACTTGAGCATGCCGGTCGCGGGAGTATAATATATAGCATCACCGACAAAAAACGCGTCGCGTGGTGTGTGTGTGTACACTCGTCGAGTATCGGATACCTGCATAGCGTTGTGTGCGAAGGGCCTAAGTGGAATGGGGCAGGGTCGAGATCGGTGCATGAGTGAGGCACGTACGGTAGCGCTGGAGTGTGTGGGTTTCGTTACGGTTTTGTCGTTGCATAGAGAGCGCGCTTTTAGTACCCTCAGCGAAGAAGTTTCACTTCAAAAAATTTCGCTCAGATTCCGTATAGGTAAGAGAAATTCTTGTGAAGAAAAATTTCCCCGTGAATTCAGAACAATGTTGAGGGAGGAGGAAAAAGGAATAAAATAAGCTATGAATAAACTACCTTATCATTAGTAGTTTACTTCCGCTTTTATCTTGAAAAATAAAAAATTAATGTGATAACGATTAACTGAAATAAAGTTCTTTTTACACTCGGATTGTAGGACATGGACAAGGAAAAGAACATGGACCGGATTTCCATGATCTGGATCATCTAGAATTACCGCGTTAATTTTTCCGGTATACGAATCAGCAGTTATTAATGGAATATTAGTATATAACTGATATCGCGCGCGATTGAAAAAAAAAGCGTACTCAAATTCTGCGTGAAAAACGAGGAATAGCATCAGGAACGTGTTACAATGTGTTTCTGTCTCCTAAAGTTTAAGGTTGTTCTTTCGACTACAATATTTATAGGATTGTCTAAAGTTAAAGGAATTTATGAAAAAAATATACAGCAGTAGAGTTATTGTCTTTCTCAACAATAATGAGAAGACATGATCTTATGTTTCAAAAAAAATTATTTCTTTTCAGTCATTGTTACTTTCATGCTATATCTTATTTAAGGATGTTTCGCCCCTATTGTAAAGAGGGAGTGGAGGTGGAAGGGAACAATACGATTTTCGTCAGTGTTCCAATTCCTGAACAAAACTAAAAACGAGTTAGTCATTCTAATTTGCAATAGATATGTAAACATCTGGCAGAACAATGTTGCGTGGAAGTGATGTGGGTGTATTCGGTTACAGACAATTATTAAAAAAATGATCGTCTTTTTATTCTAATAACTTTATTTAACCGAATATACCCACATCACTTCCACGCAACATTGTTCTGCCAGATGATAACACATCAATTATTTAGATATGTCTTCCTTGCAATCACATACTATTTTACATGGTTGGAAGGAAGAGATATCAAATTGATGTGTTAACATCTGGCAGAACAATGTTGCGTGGAAGTGATGTGGGTATATTCGGTTAAATAAAGTTATTAGAACAAAAAGACGATCATTTTTTTAATAATTGTCTGTAACCGAATACACCCACATCACTTCCACGCAACATTGTTCTGCCAGATGTTTACACATCTATTGCAAGTTAGAATGACTAACTCGTTTTTAGTTTTTTCCCACCTACCGTACCTCCACTAGCATTTTTCGCGAGATTCCTATATGAATTCCGCGTAAAGTACCTTGAGTTTGTGAGGGGAAATTTTTGACGCAAGTTGGGAAGAATGGGAATGAAATTTTAATTTTGGAATGCCGCGATGTTTGTGTACGAAAATGTAGCGTGGAAGTGATGTGGGTATAATCGGTGAAAGGAAAATATGAAAACCAAAAATCGAAGTGTGTGAAAAGATTCTACAGGGTGAAGTGTAGTTGTTGTGTATTCATATTTCATTTGTGTACACGACAATCATTTATGTAGTAATTTGTAGTTTGAACTGGTGAAATGAAATAGTGATTAATAATGTACAGGAATTGAAAAGAAGAGTAAGGCAAAATACATGAGAAACTATGGACAAAAAGAAATGTGAGGAAGAACATAAGAATGCAGCATGACATAAGGCGGTTGTAATTGCGAGGTTGTTGTAACCAAATGGACAGACTATTCTGTCAATCGTTTGGTGATTTCAACGTAAAGTGTAATTGTCCTGCATATACACCAGTTATTAATACTTTGAAGGATAAGTTGGAACTTGATATGGGTTTATGTACCGTATTTTTTTAGCTATCATAAACCAATTATATCCACTAAACTATGGAAGTCCCGAATTGGTATCTAGTTTTATTAGAAATCGTAGTGAAACCATTGTTATACACTGAAAACAGTATAAAGATGTACGTTCTGGAGATAGAAGCGTCTAACATTGGAATGGTGATTTTGTAAAGAATGGAAAGCACTCACCGTTATTCTGAAATTCACGATTTCAAGGTTAGACGCTTCGATCTCTCGAATTGATACCGACTCTAGGTAATTACCGACTCGACTTGTACCGTATGTCCCACTCTGTACGGGCCAGTTTGAAGTTACCTTCGGGGAGGCTTGGTCGGTACTTGAGTGATTTAATACCGGTAGAAGTCGAGTCGATAGTTAGAGTTGGTGTCAATTCGGGAGATCGGAGCGTCTAACCTCGAAATTATGGATTTAAATGGAATGGAAATTACTCACCATTATTCACAAATTCATAATTTCGTGGTTAGACGCTTCGATCTCCCGAATTGACACCAACTCTAACTACCGACTCGACTTCTACCGGTATTAAATCACTTAAGTACCAACCAAGCCTCCCCGAAGGTAACTTCAAACTGAAGAGTGGGACATACCGTATGTATCATCCCAAATTAAACAAGCAGATATACCGACATTGCCAAAACTTTACCGACGGTCAAGCATTTTATAGTTACAGTTGGCTTGAGAAGAGTGCGCTGTGTGTGTTGCGTGAGAGCGAAAAGTGTCAAACGTCTGATTTCCCGATAGCTGTCAATTCGGAAAATCAAAGTATTGAATAATAGACGAAACACTTCGATCTCTTGAATTAACAGCTATCGGGAAATCAGACGTTTGACCATTTTCGCTCTCACGCAACACACACAGCGCACTCTTCTCAAGCCAACTCTAACTATAAAATTCTTGACCGTCGGTAAAGTTTCGGCAATGTCGGTATATCTGCTTGTTTAATTTCCCCGACAGCAAAGCGTGGATTTACACGCTAGCCGCACGCAGTGCTGCCACGTAGTGGCGTCACTCTGGTCTCACCGTGGCATGATCGCGTGGCGTACACAAACTAAAAGCACCGTTGCTACACAGTGAATACACTCAGTGGTTCACGGCGTAAAGACACAGTGTTTACACTCAGTGCAGTCACGGTGCCTTTTCGACGTGCAGACTTCGTAAATTTACCGACCATGAATGTCGGTAAATTCATTGTCTTCACAACATTTTTAACACGTTTGCTGCCGCCGGCTCCGATCGGAGCCAGTCGACACATTGCACCTGTGCCGCCGGCTCCGATCGACAACACATTGTTGTGGCACATTACATTATTCAGTCTGTTACCGGCACTGAGCGCGATGCAATCAATCTAAAAGTGGCAGCGAATGTGTTAAATTAGAAAATAACAAAATTGATATTGTAATGATGTTTCAAACAGTGCAGATTGTACTGAATTATTCCATAAATAATGAATGATTAATTATCATAATCGCTACTGTTTTGAAAGAGAAAGTATCAAACTATTTTTAAAAATTTAATGAGATATATATAAACCGGCCTTTACACAATGCAATACTGAGATATCTCAGTGTTGCATTGTATGAGGCGGTAAAAGGCAAAGTGGTGTAAGTCACTTTTTTGCCATTTTAAGATAGTGGCGAAAAACGTTATCTACATAATTAAATATGTTAGCTAGAATAGTGGTGTAAATTATAACATCGTTCAAAGGTCCATAGGATGGCAGCACAAATACGAATGGAAAACTACAAACGGCTACAAACAGCAAAATTTCTATTAAATTCTTCTGTTTCTTTAAGTGACTTACACCACTTTGCCTTTTACCGCCTCGTATAAAGGCCGGTTTTAGCTTACGTTTGACATAGCTCGAAATCGGCTTTCGGGTTTATCTCACTACTCACATTAGTTGCTTTCAGGTATTGATATTATATGTATAACTCTTAGTCGCGCGACTCCCACCACAAAGAGTCGATGGCGCAATTGGTAGATGCGAGAAGCGTTCCCAGTCTCCTAAGGAACGCAGGTTCGAGTCCGGGCCGGGTCGGGTTTGAGAAAAAAAAATCGACACTAGTAGGCGGATAAGGCAGGCGGGAAATCCTACTTTATCGCTCCCTTTTTGCAAAATTCTACTTTTACCATCGTACTTACACTGCGTGACTGCAGTGTGGCTTCACGCTGGACGTCCAGATGGACACCCCAGTGTATGCACTCGAATTCACCGCGTGAAAGTAGTGTGCAGTCACGGTGGCGCCACTTTGCTATCGGGGGGTTGGGATGATACATACGGTACGGTACCGGTGGTAAATACCGATCAAGCCCGGTCGAAGGTAAATGTCAAGATCCTGTACCGAACTCACACGGACACACACTAATGTCGTTAACATTTCTCCCACCACTTCCATGAAATCACTCCCAAGCGAGCCTAAAGATGTTCACACATCAAAAAAATGATTCTTTAATAACCTCCTTGAAGTTATATTTCATATCGGTCGAGCCATTATTTTTCTGTAACATTATTTTATTATCTGTATCCTTAGTGTGTCAAACAAATTATAGGAAAATATATTTTAATTATTTTAAAAATATTCAAGCGGTCGGGAACACCAGCAATGTCGCCCCATAGAGTGTTATAGAGAAGTGTGGTGGCACAAGTTGGTAACATTGCCTCACTAGAGCTTACTAGTTAAAACCCCGAACTATTAACAACATCCAACAAAAATAATATAAATTATAGTGAAAAGTGCTGTTTAAATGTATAAACATTAATCATTGCGATTAATAATTTTCACAAAACGTGAGCTCTCCCTATACGCTATACAGAAGATGTAACGCTTTTAACTCCAACTTTTGCCACTAGAGCGCATGACGGTACCCATGCACGATCCCTATACTTGGCGCGCCCTGCGGCGTTGCCGCACTTCACGACCGCGTGCGCAGCAATCTCCATCCTAAGCGAATTTACCAAGATTTCTTAATTATTTGTTATAAATGACTGCCCTGATCAATGTGTAAAAATATACCATTTATTCTTTGCATAATAATCTAGCGGTATGCAAAGTTTCATTACGGTAACCCAATTTTCCATCGTTTTTTCTAAGTTTCTGTGAATTTTCCATAAGAGCACGGGTTAAATTGTCATTTTTATTTCAATTATAACTTTTTAATGAGTTAGTCAAGAGACTTGAAATTTTGCATACGGCTTTTAAAGATATTAAAGAATCTTGGGACAAAATTTGAGTAACTTCCTATATTTTTGATAATAAGGGTGAAACATCCTTAACTTCAAGCTATTCAATCATTTGAAAAATTGAGAAAAAAACAAAAATTTTCATGTATACAAAGTTGTTTATGCCATTAATAGTACACTTGAAACTTTAAAATTAAATTTTATTTTTCAAATCGATGTATACCATTAATGGCGCGTGAAAAAAATCTAAAAAAATGCAGGTAATGTTTTTTCATCAAGTATGAATATGTAAATAAAAATCAGATTTGTTTGAGACCCTCATGAAAAAAAGTGGCTGTATTGACAGAATGCCCCATAAGTATATCAATCTTTCACGTGTGATGTAGAAGTTTTTTTTTCAGAAAAAATTATGAGGATAAAAAATTGTTAGTATGTTTTCAAAACGAAACAAGACAAATAGACAAATTCTTTGTTTAGGAGCATTTTGAAAAATAATAACTTATTGGTGGCTTAAAAGAGTGCAAATCTCTTTTAGCATTTCATAAATAAGGAATATTAGATATCGTATCACAGTCTTTTGATAACTTCTACCAGAATAAAAGTCAGACAGGATCATTGAGTTATGAATAGATAACACTAGGAACATTCTTCATATACTATAAAATCAGATGACATATTTATAAACAAATTTAGCAACCTGTCGTAACCTCTATCCTGCTATAGCAGACTAATTGTGACAGCAAATTATTTTTCAACCTGTTCAGCCTTCTGTTTGTCTTTCTCAACTAAATCGACTGATAAACAATTATTGTAGATTATGAAAAGGTCGATATTTTTTACGGTATACTAAAGTCACTACGGTGACCTATTACAGGTTAGCATGACTCGACTCAATCGTACGTTATCCCAGGTTTCTCGTAACATTTGACAATGATGAGTCTTAATGGAAACAAATCCGAGGGTCACACTGAATGGCAAGTGGTCACGATCTTCCTATTGTAATGCTATACCAAAGGTAGGAATGAATCTTTTCCATGTGACTTTTACTGTAGGTGTACTATAAGAGACGTTCAAATTACTCCACTTCGTTCTGCATTATAGTTTGACGATACCTACACCAAAAGAGTCCAACGTATATTTTTACTGAATTGACAGAGGTATACCTATATAGACGTATATCGCACGTTTGCCGCAATAGTGTCATAACTCAAAATTAGAATTGTCCAAAGCGACGACTTTCAAAGTTGAATTATTATATTATACGAGCGTTGACCATTTGCTGCCAAATTATCATGACTATCATGAAAATTCTATAGTAATTATCATAATCTGGCAGCAAATGGTCAACGCTCGTATAATATAATAATTCAACTTTTAAAGTCATTGCTAGGAATAATTCTAATTTTGAGTTATGACACTATTGCAGCAAATGTGCGATATATGCATCGTACATACACACAAAATTGGCAATAGATATCTATAAAATTACGTGTTGCTCGATTTAATCACAGGTTATTGTCAACTAATCCTTTAAAATATCTCAAATCTATTTTGCAACTTGAATTGATCATCAGTATAGAGTAAAGTCGCCAAATGTGAAATACCATTTTTGTATATGCATGAATTTGATATAAATAAACCGTTTAATTTACTTTGTTAATCACAGATGAGACAGTAAAATATTTCTGAATAACATCGTTTTTGATTTGCATCAACTTAAAGTACTATACAAAAATAACAATCATGTGTTTTACGAAGATATATTTTGCACTACTAGATTTTCAGTATCCTAATGTGGAATACCCAAGTGCCTAAAGTGGAATAGCAAATAAATAGGTTGAACAACACAATATTTAAAAAAACTAAATATTTGTTATGAAATTTAGCTTAAATGTAACGAAAATAAACATTATATTCACAAGGATTTTTTAAAAATACCAAAAAACTTATTTACAAAAATCGCATACGTAAACTTCAGCTTCCGCCCTCGCATATTCTTCATACGCCCAGCATTGACACAATTGGGTTCCATCCGGTGTTCCACAATAGGACACACCACATGAAATTATTTGAATGAAATTAAAGAGAGGAAAGTATATCTAACTAGCATGCTAACTGTATATCATAATAGTACAGTATAATGTATATTAGACTGATTCAAAAAAAAAGGTTTTTTAATTAATTCTCTTGGCAGGCACTTAAAACGTTAGTACCTATTTAACCCTTCGTCTGTGCACATAAAATTTAGGGACACCGTCTGTACACAGGGTCGCAAAGGGACTGTTGATATTTTTTCCAAGAAAAAGGCGATCAAAAAATCTGGAAATATTCTGGTATACTTATTGAAGACCCTTCTTTAAGATTCAATCATTTTTTTAGCGATTTTGAAAGAACAAAATTTGTTATAACAATATATATGCAGCAAAATCGGGAAAAAATCGATTTTCATAAAAGAAATCATATCTCAATCAAAATTTTATGTAAAAATAAAAGTTTTGCGGGATTTTATAGCTGAACATATGTACCTTTAGAAGAAAAAAACCGCAAATGCTTTATTTCTAAAAACTATACTTATTTTGAATATTGAAAATGTCGTTCTTTTGGGTATGAAAAAATTCGGAAAACGAGTACTTATAGGTTTTATTTTCCTTTTATTTACCAAAAAACTTTTACCAAAACGAGTACTTATAGGTTGTATTTTCCTCTTGTTTACCAAAAAAAGATACGGGACTGCAAGCGCATTCACAGCCCCTGCTTAGCCTTAACACTTACATTGATGAAATACCGTCGCCATCTGTACACAGGGTCTTTTTGGGAACACTGGGCACTTTAACTCTCTGCTGTTCAAACACCAATTGGCCTATCTTGGCGTCCTTGTGCGAACAAGTTAACCTCACTACCTAGTTTTTTTAGGGAAGGGAGTCAAGCCTCGTCCTTTTCGCATTAGGGAGAAATTTAACTTGAAAATTCGGCTTGTTCCTTAAAAGACCCTGTGTACAGACGCAGGGTTAATGTAACTTTGAACATGTCGCCGGGTGCACATTCTCATTCAATATTTAGGGGTGTCTCAATCGCTTTTTCTGATACCCATTTGAATAACACGGTGAAATTGCTGAATCGTTGGTTTTGTGCTAATTCCTCTCTTATACGGTAAACAAATTTCCCCGTGAAAAATTAGAAAAATTGAGTTTTAGGTGTAATTGACGTAAAAAAAAATATTTTTAATTATTAAATAGAATTAAATGATAATTATGGAGGAATAAATTATGTAATCAATTCCCCCATAATTATCATTTAATTCTATTTAATAATTAAAAATAATATTTCTTTACGTCAATTACACCTAAAACTCAATTTTTCTAATTTCTCACGGGGAGATTTTTTTAAGATAGAAGGAATTAGCACTAAACCAATGATTCAACAATTTCACTGTGTTATTCAAATGGAAATCAGAAAAAGCGATTGAGACACCCCTAAATATTGAGTAAGAATATGCACCCGGCGACATATTCAAAGTTACATTAAATACAAACGTTTTAAGTGCCCGCCAAAAGAATTAATTGAAAAAGCTTTTTTTTGAATCAGTCTAATGTATATTCTACCATAACTGATATTTGTCACTTTTGGATGTGCTCAAACAAATCGTGTACAAAACTGTTTTCACACCGGCTTCGAAATATCGTGGTCCAATGAACACGAGTCGCTATTTTTTGAAGTTATGATTTTACCGAAAGATCTGTAATGCAGGTCAAGCATTTTTAGAGGGATAAACCTATATATTGTAGCTACCGAAATAGAGATGTCATCAGTAGTTTTCCAAAACTGCTGCTATTTCACATTTGGCGATTTTACTCTACCAAAACACTTAATATGTAACAAGTGTCAATTTTTAAATTAATGGTTGTTTTGATTAAAAAATATCATATTGTAGTAACAGTAGCCAAGTTAAATTCATTCTTTTGCGTAGAATAAATTTAACATTATTGAACTTACTATTCGAATGAGGCAAATTGAGAAGAATGAAAAAATATTTTTTAAACTAAATGACAATGAGTTTTCAGCACGCAGATCAATCAAAAATTATAGACATTTAATCACTTGGACTCCTATAGTAAGACACGTGCTTCAATCCGACATTATCGATGATCTCCAGACTAGACAAAATATTCGAAGATCATTGGTTTACAAATAACGCTGACTATAGAGCTAATAGGTATCTACTCCCAAACAGGTTCCATCCTTTCTAACTGTATGCCACCACACTATTTCTCATCGTATGATAATGTCATTATAAATCATCCGGCTTCGTATTATATTTCAGGCTAAGCACACCTCGAACCGATGATATCAGATTTGAATTTGGGAGAATTTTACCGCTACAACTCTACTACATATACGCTCATCCCAATGCGATGCTCCTCATTGGCGAGGAATGCAGTCTAGCACTCCCTCGCGCTGTTCTTTCTATATGGCCAGAGGGTACAAGATCGATCGATCGTCTTGCCATAAGAAGGGGAAATACCTTTGCACTCAGACGAGCCGAGCTATCGAAAATAATTTCAATGAATGTCGTTTTACTGTGAAAAGGACGCACGTAATTGTGTAGTTCATCATGACTCCAAAATGCGGATGTCTCTTGTTAATGATTTTTTCAATAGCTAATCGAGAAAATACACTCTAGCAGCAATTTCATCGAATTAAACTACCAGAGATTGGGTGATAATGAGAATCCATACTAATAAAACTCTCCCTCTAGTCTGATTGATTCGAATTTTAAAAAAGTGATGGTCTCTACTTCGAACCAATAGGACCTGGTGTCCTCTAGATTCCTATTGAGTCGAGATGTCGACTAGATATTGATTTTCTATAATGGGCATGTTCACGATTTTTTTTGCTCATTCGTTAATACTTTTTGTGCTTATTAATAAGATGCATTTGTTTTTTTCTGAGCGCTAATTTCTTTTTTTTAATTTTTAAAGTATGACTTAAATTCAAATGAAATCCTTAGTGACGTCACTAAAGCTATTGGTACTTGCGCAGTGAGGACTTGTAGTGTTACCAAGTTGTGTTTATCAAATATTTAAGATTATTGTTTTCATGCTAGCGTTTTAAGTACAGCTGCAACTTATTGTTTATAAATCGTTATTATACAAAAAGAAGAATTCAAAAATTAAAAATTAAACACATCAGCATTTGAACAAATGTAATTTTAACCATTATTTGTACATTTGGCAACACTCAATCCACTTCGCTAGCGTTACTGCCAGACTGTTATGTTTACATCTGACTGTAACTGAGATTTAACCTCAAATTTTGAGGTTAAATGTAAATCTTAACGTCCGGCAATTAACATTCCGGGAAATGTACGGGACTGCGAGCGCATTCACAGTCCCTGCTTGGTCTTAATACAAATCAATAACACTGATGTAAATTCTTGGTTAGAATACGCGGCAACATCGCAAGGTTGATAAATGGGTGAGGAATCTGTTGCCTGACTGATTGGTCAGTTAAAATGGCGGTGAAAGTGTGACGCTTTAAAACGAATGCCTTTTTTAACATCTCAAAAATAATGGATAAACATTTTTTTAATGACCCATTTTTTACCTACATTACTTCAATATTCTAATCTTTCGATTCATGGACTTTAAACATCTGTACAAAAAGTTGTGAACATGCCCATTCTCACCGAAATTAAAATCTCAAGCGCTACAATAATATACCTAAACAGATACGAATCCATTAAAACTCGCGTAGAAAATAAAACTATACCTATATCTTATTAGCATACCTAAGTAGATATGGAGATGAGAAGTACTTTACAGTGAAAAAAAAACATATACTATTGTACAAATATAAGTGAATCCTCCAAAACTCATTGCTAGGATGGAATTTATACCTACTACATAAAGAAGTGCCAACATCTCTTCTGGTCCGGGTCTCGCTCGATGCATAAACAACACGAATATTGATAATGTAACGCTTACGTGCGTAATACGAGGCGGAGCGAAGATGCCCCCCATTCACTAGCGGATTGGTATGGCGGATCGGTGCGTCCGCACCCATTCGCCAACTCATCCGCCTATGTATGGGTGCGACGGATTGGTCGTACATGGGTTGGGGCTCGATTGGGAGACAGTTGGGAGACCGATCGGACCTGCGACCAGTCCGTGGCCCCCATTCACTAGCGGATTGGTACGGCGGATCGCTGCGTCGATCCCGTCCGCCAACTCATCCGCCTGTGTATGGTTGTGACCGATTGGTCGCACATGGGTTGGGGCTCGGTTGGGAGTTGGATCGTTTGAAGAACCAACCCGCGACCCGACGCGGACCAGTCATAATTTATCAGTGAATATGTACTTCCTGACTGGTTCCATAACTGAGAAAGACATTTTCTGAAGTGAAACTTCTTTACGCTCGGTAGGGTAAGTTCAGCTCTTGGCGAATGCGGCTGTTAACGAAATAGTGAAACCGATGGAGGGGAACAGCCTCAGAAGACGGACAGAGGAGAAAGGGAATATCGAACGTCCCACTCCTTACCCACGCTCTCTCTCTCTGGCAAGCGTTAGTAAAGCGAGACTATACCGTTTCAATTCTCCTGCCCCCGCCCCCCTCCTTAGCCACGCTCTGTCTCATGCTTCGCGCTCTTTCTCTGTAACAAACGTCAGCGAGGATGAAGAAGCATTTCAGTTCTCCTGACGCCATAAAGCGCGTGGTTAAAACCATTAACCGTTTGCGCTCGAGCCGATTTTCGCAAGAGCGAATCAGCAGCTTGAGGATTCGCGTAGCATTTTGTGAAGGAGACAAGGAGGAAAACAACGCGAACACACGAAAATAGATATATTCAAATGGATATGGAATACATATGCATGGAGAGCAATCTCAACTCCTCGAAACCAAGCGAACGAATGTGCACGCTGCAGCTTCGCTGCCACGCCGTCAATGCATCGTCTATGCATCGACCGGTCGTAGCCGAGACATAGCAACCATAAATCTATGGTCCCTATCCTCTCTGCAGGCCCCTAAACACGACGAGGGTAAACAGTTTCGGCATCTAGGACCAAGACCTTCTAGTAGGAGAGCTAGCGACAAAATCGAGTGAGGTGTTTTAAGATTGCTAGAAATTTGTAAATAGATGTTTAAATAGTAGTAAATGGGAATGGTATTGACCTGTCAAGTCATACCGGGTTGCGTCATTGAAAAATTAATTTTTCAAAGTTCAAAAAAGAACAAAAAATTATGTTGCTTCTATAAAGCTATAATTTATAGAGGATGTTCATTCATCTATTTTAAGGAAATATGTAAAAGGACAGGTGATTCTGCTGGTTGCAAGTGACTGCCAGGCGAGCATATTAGTGCGAGGTTAGACGCTTCGATCTCCCGAACTGACACCAACTCTAATTTCCGACTCGACTTCTACCGGTAAAAGTGGCTCGAATACCGACCAAGCCTGGCCGAAGGTAAACTTCAAGGTCCCTGCAACTGGTCAGGTTCTGCGTAGTGCTATCAGATTCGCACTAATATGCTCGCCTGGCAGTCACTTGCAACCAGCAGAATCACCTGTCCTTTTACATAGTTCCTTAAAATAGATGAATGAACATCCCCTATAAATTATAGCTTTGTAGAAGCAACATAAATTTTTGTTTTTTTTTTAACTTTGAAAAATTAATTTTTCAATGACGCAACCCGGTATGGCTTGACAGGTCATTACCGTTCCCATTAACTACTATTTAAACATCTATTTACAAATTTCTAGCAATCTTAAAACACCTCACTCGATTTTGTCGCTAGCTCTTGGACTATTCGAGTTCCTCCATGAGTCGGGCGCATAAAACCATCAACCGTTTGCGCTCGAGCCGATTTTCGCAAGAGCGAATCAGCAGCTTGAGGATTCGCGAAGCGTTTTTTAGATAAGATATATGGCATACAACGCACTGGCATCCGCGTAACCGCGCGGACTTTCATAATATTGTAACTCATAAAAATGCATAGATTTTAATCATCTCTTTACCCTACGAATTTCCCATTCCTCTACTAGCTAAAACTGGTACAGAACGAACTCGAGAATGGAGAGAGAGACTTAAATTAATACAATCAAATAGTGATGTATCTGATAAAAAACCAAAACGTGTGGCCGCCACGCGCGGAAGAAGTGAAACTTCGATACCAGTTTCTCTGAATTTGATTCCGGTGGTATTAGTTTCAATTAGCTCTATACAAGTCTTTTACAATGCTTCTTCGTAGAGCCAATTGAAACTAATACCACCAGAATCAAATTCAGAGAAACTGGTATCGAAGTTTCACTTCCTCCGCGTGTGGCGGCCACACGTTTTGTTTGTTTTTATTGAAATAAACAAAAACTACTCGATGCTAGGTATTTATAATAAAGCCAGTCCCAGACAATGCGTGCATTCGTCAAATGCGCAAACGTTCGGACTCGTACTACGCCTTCGGCTACCCTCCCACACGCTACAGTATTTGGAAAATGCTCGTGCATTCGACAAATGAGCGCAACGGCGCGGCGCCTCGATTCCGCTCTCCAATGAGGAACTTGCATGAAATTTTGTTTTCTTGAAAATTTTACTGAATGAAGCTATCGTGTTATAAAAACCAGGGAGCACTGTATTTTTTAATAATATGTAACTATATTGGAGAAAAAGAATTAATTAATCGTGCCTCAAACGCCTAAACCACGCCCCGACCCAGAACGCAGTATGATTGGCCTAGACGTTTTTATTGTTGCGTGGCGTCACACATTCGATGATCATTGGCTAAATCTCAATTTTCACCAATGACTGTCAAGTGCTCCTAACTACGCCCCGCCCTAGAACGTAGTGTGATTGGCCGATAGCGCTTTTACTGTTGCGTGACGTCACACACTGCTTCTCGCCGTTTGCGCGGCTCTTTCAAACGCTACATTTTTAACTCAAGGTTAATTGACAAGGTAACATTTGTGAAGGTATCCGACATATTAACACCATAAGTTTATATACCGTTGAAATTGTAATTTTGTACTCTATTTTTTAAGCCGATAAAAAAATCATACAAGTTCCTTATTTCAGGGCCTTGCGACGGGGCACCGATCGTAACGGCAAGGCCGGCGGTATGCCTCGGCAAGCGCAAGGCGCCTGGACTCCTTCTCGGGTTGCGGGAGCCTCCGCTAAATTCATCGTATGGGGCATTCTGTGTCAAGACAGCCACTTTTTTTCACGAGGGTCTCAAAAAAATTTAATTTTTCTTTACATAGTCATACTTGATGAAAAAACATTACCTGCATTTTTTTTAGATTTTTTTCACGCGCCGTTAATGGTATACATCAAGTTGAAAAATAAATTTTAACTTTAAACAGTTTCAAGTGTACTATTAATGACATAAACAACTTTGTATGCATGAAAATTTTTGTTTTTTTCTCAATTTTTCAAAAAAAGAATATATCAACATTTTTAAGTTACATTAAAAGGCATTTTCTTACACAAAAAGTAAAAAAAAAAACACCAGAAAATATTTATTTCGCCAATGCGACAGTCCCGATTTTTCTTGAAAAAATGCAGTATATTTGAAATCAATAAAAACTCCGTAGAAAAGAATTTGGTAGTGGGAGGGCCATTTCTTCATGAAGAAAAAAAATCTTTGTTTTTGTGTCTTAAAAAATTGTTTTTAATCAGAAAATGTTCTTTATCCTTCTATGCATCTATGCATAGAACATTTGCTGATGTTTAAAAAAAATTTTAAGAAAAAACTCAAAAAGATTTTTTTTCTTCATGAAGGAATGGCCCTCCCACTACCAAATTTTTTCTACAGTTTTTCTTGATTTCAAATATACTGCTTTTTTCAGAAAAATCGAGACTGTCGCATTGGCGAAATAAATATTTTCTGGGTTTTTTCTCACTTTTTTGTAAGAAAATGCCTTTTAATGTCACTTAAAAATTTTGATATTTTTTTTTAAACAGAATAAAACAAAAATTTTCATGTATACAAAGTTGTTTATGCCATTAATAGTACACTTGAAACTTAGTTAAAATTTATTTTTCAAATCGATGGATACCATTAACGGCGCGTGAAAAAAATCTAAAAAAATTCAGGTAATGTTTTTTTATTAAGTATGACTATGTAATTAAAAATCAGATTTTTTGAGACCCTTTTGAAAAAAAGTGGCTGTCTTGACACAGAATGCCTCATATGTAGTCTGCTGCATTTCAAAAATATGATATTATTATGATTCCTGAATTAAAACCAAATAGTATTAAAAAAGACATTTGAATTATTAAACCGTTAGTTTCAGCGTGAAGCTTCGTTTTCCCATTTATGGTTCAATAAATCTGATTAAAGCCATAGTGTCCAGTCTGAAATTAATTCAGGTGATAGTTAGTAGTTTACATAATATGTATGAATACTAGAACATTTGCACGCGCAAGCGCGCACCTAAAACGTATTTCATAACGACATTTACGATTTTCATGATCGTGAGTTATAAGGTGTGATTTGGGTTATATTAGCTATTTTGAACATAAAAACATAGAACGACTGTGGGGAGGCTTCTTCCTGATAACAGTAATCGAAAATCTCCATATGATTTAGTACAGTAGATTTCCTGATTTTTTCTTAGAAATGCTAATAACTCAAAACTATTGCAAAATAACGAAATATTTCTTTTGTAAAGATTAATTGCATTTCTTATAATATATGAAGTATTTCTTATAATATGCGCTAAATTAAAATTGCAGTTTATATTTTTAATTAAATATTTGTTAATATGATTGATTAATTAATATTTCGAAAAATAATTTTTTACCCAACTCTTATTCATTTTGTGAAACTGAAATAAGCAAGAAGCGAGACGCAAATGCAGGGAGGTAAGGAAGGGAAGCAGAGAAATCCAAAGGTCAAACAAATGTTCATATCACGTACAAATGTGCAACTGCGGTATCGTTTTTATGATGATATTGTCTAATTGATACTCTGTTCTTCTTCGTTACTAATTACGTTAGTTTCGGAATCATATCATTCTTTATAAACATAACTTTTGACGGCATTATTTCGTCTTCGATTGCCTAAATCAAATCGTCGGTTCTCCGCAGTTTGATACGACCATTTCATGTGAATAGATGCACGTGTATCTGGATATTAATGTCAATTATTATATTCTGACTTCAACACTAATTTTATCAAATTGAATTTCCCCGCTTTAACTATCGAATAATATATCGATATCGATTATCAACTAACCAATGGGGATAGGTGACCACGACTTTCGATTATATCATGTTGGATGTTGTTACATAGAATAATCGTCAAACGGCACAAAAGTGGTGGGAAGTCCGTCAGTTGGAAAGCAAAAGACGCCCCGCGGCTCATTACTTTTGAACGCTGCGCTCCACTCTATAGGCCCGACTGACGGACTTTCCACCACTTTCATGCCGCCTGAGGATTATTTTTATAAAATATACATAGTAAATATCCAACAGACCAATTTTCAGCATGAATCAAATGACCGTAGAAAATTTTTTTCGACAACTTTCTCAACATTCCACAAGTCCACCCGCCGCGTCGCGCGGTCTGACGGTCACTTACCTTATTCACCCTTCCTAAAAAGTTTCCAATACTTTACAAACGGAAAAAAAACCCGCGGATCTAGCGGCCTAGATGAGGCGGCCCAGAAGGGCCCAGAGCGGCCCTTCACTTTAAAACTTTATTATTTAATCATTATGAATCCCTTTTGAAACTTTTTAATTTTTTAATTGATGACAAAGAGTCCATCATTGTATTATATTTACTCTTCTTTCTATATTTGGCCATGGTGATTAAATACCTATTACATTTCTCATTAAAAACAAATATCACCCTCAAGTGTTAGCGACTCTTTGGCCAATTAACCCTCTCCTGCATACATTTTTTGCGACATACAAATGAAATACGTGTGTGTATAATAACATATTATAATATAAAACAGTTTTTATAGAAAAATTGTTAGATGTGAAACATCGAAATTCTTCTTTGTAGAAAGTATGCGATAAGAAGGATGGACCACGCGTCCGTCGAAAGAACACGTGCGCCAGTGCGCATTTGTATTTATGACTGTGATACTATTAAACAGTACCGATGGCAGAGTTAAGAGAGAGTAAAATAAATGCGCTTTTTGAATTAGACACAACGGTTCGTACCGTTTAATAGTATCACAGTCATAAATACAAATGCGCACTGGCGCACGTGTTCTTTCGACGGACGCGTGGTCCATCCTTCTTATCGCATACTTTCTACAAAGAAGAATTTCGATGTTTCACATCTAACAATTTTTCTGTAAAAACTGTTTTATATTATATGTTATTATACACACACGTATTATTTGTATATACTATTATTTATATCTCTATTTTTGGTTTTCTTTCAATTGAATTCACGTCATTTGACAATGATCAATACTTGTCACTAGCTGTTTTTTTCAGACTTGATTTTCTAATTGCATTCGTATCGCAAATAATACTATTTTCTTTCTCGGTTTATTCCTTATTTTTACGAATATCAGTTGTTTCGCAATTTTTATTTTTTCTATACATGGTGGGATAAGGAAATTCTTCGAAACCACCGAGCTGGAGCATGAGAATTGGCGCCGGGAGAGTACGCAGATTCGGCGCCGTCCGGTTGGTGCTATCCCCGAACAAGTGCACGTGACCTGTGTGAAGTTAGCCCCCCCACCTCCGAATAAAAAATTTTTGAATACATGATCGTTTGCCCTTTGTTTGCCCATGATTGCTCATCACTTTGTTTTTTTGCCCAACTCACCGTTTAGAAGATATAGCTAAAAATAGGGCGGGGGGCTAACTTCACGCTAGCCCCCCCATAACGTAATTTCGAAAATTCAAATGCATGATCGTTTGCCCTTTGTTTGCCCATGATTGCCCATCACTTTATTTTTTTTGTCCAACCCACCGTTTAGAAGATATGGGGGGGGGGAAGCTAGCGTGAAGTTAGCCCTCCATAGTGTAATTTCGAAAATTCAAATGCATGATCATTTGCCCTTTGTTTGCCCATCACTTTGTTTCGTTTGTCCAACGCACCGTTCAGAAGATATAGGGTGGGGAAGTGGGGAAGTATTAGATATACAACTTTGCCTCTCCGCCGTCTTTATCGTAAGCCATCTACAATAGAACGGCGGAAGCAAAGTGGTAAGTAGTAACACCTCGGCATCGCTTGCCCATTTTTAGATACAGTCTCAATGTGCATTTTCGACATGATAACACTTCGGAATCGTTTGCCCATTTTTAGAAAGATTATCAGTAAGCATTTTCGACGTTTGCCCAACCCGTGGAACCGCTCTACAGCGAGTTTCATAAGTGAAGTAAAAATGAAAAATCGTAAAATCGGCGATATCACCTCGGAATCGTTTGCCCATTTTTAGAAAGAGTATCAGTAAGCACTTTCGACGTTTGCCTAACCCGTGGAACCGCTCTACAGCGAGTTTCATAAGTGAAGTAAAAATGAAAAATCATAAAATCGGTGATATCAACTCGGAATCGTTTGCCCATTTTTAGAAAGAGTATCAGTAAGCACTTTCGACGTTTGCCCAACCCGTGGAACCGCTCTACAGCGAGTTTCATAAATGAAGTAAAAATGAAAAATCATAAAATCGGTGATATCAACTCGGAATCGTTTGCCCATTTTTAGAAAGAGCTTCAGTAAGCATTTTCGATGTTTGCCCAACCCGTGGAATCGCTCTACAGCGAGTTTCATAAGTGATGTAAAAATGAAAAATCGTAAAATCGGTGATATCAACTCGGAATCGTTTGCCCATTTTTAGAAAGAGCTTCAGAGTATTTTGGCCCACTTCAAAGAGTTTCGTAAATGACTATGATTATTGACTTATGACTATTGTAAAAGCCGACTTAGAATTCGAAATACAGCGGTATTTATTACCGTGGCACTTTGTGAAATGACTCATTCTGACCTGACTATATCATCAGGCTATCAAACATTTTGGACTTCTTTGCCTATATCTACTTTTATACGCATATTGCATAGTTTGACGAGTTGATCATATGTTCTTTTAAAATCTGATACTTTAGACACAAAAATATAACTATTAAAAATTCATTAAAATATTTAATTTTCTATTTTTCTTTGTACTTGTTCTAAAATCTCGATTAAGAAATTTTACTAAATAATAAATTCTAAAACGTGTATAGAATTTCGATAAATATTCATAGGGGAATTGAGGACAAGGATGAGAAAATTTTAGAAGTGTTTGAAACAGACGATAAATATGTTTTCCTGGAGAATTAGCAACATGCTTTAAAATATTTTTGAAAAACAAGGTCTCTAAACAATAGGTAAAATTGTAAAACCTTTCATATGGTACTTTCAAACGTCCAAAAACAGATCTTGTATCATAAGCTTTATAATATACCAGGTGTGTCGGTAATTCCTTTCCGGTTTTTTCGTTAAAGAAAACACGTTACTTACAATGGATAGTTCAAATTTATTTATTCAAAGTATTGGCCATTTGGTTCTATACATTTTGCCCATCTCTTAGGCAATTTATGGATGCCATTCCAAAAGAACAGTTTCTCCTTTGAGCTAAACCATTCATCGAGCCATTTTTTAATTTCTTCGAAATCGGCGAAGTGCTGCTCTGCAAGCGCTCGCCCCATCGATGCGAAAAGGTGGTAGTCGGATGGAGCCAGATCTGGAGAGTACGGCGGGTACGATAAAACTTCCCAACCAAGTGATTTCAACACTTCTTTGACTCGTTTTGCTGTATGAGACGGCGCGTTGTCATGCTGCAAAATCATGTGGCACCCATCTTCCCATCTTTTGGATCTTTCCCATCGCTCATAATCGTTCACAAATTGCTACTCAGCTCACATTCAACTTTTCTGCCAATTGTTTTTGAGTTTGTGTTGGGTCTTCAACCAATAACTCCTGCAATTCCACATCTTCAAACGTTTCGGCCTACCAGGACGTTCTTCGTCTTGAACGTTGAAATCACCACATTTGAATTGTTGAAACCACGTTTCACATGTTCTTATGGTTGGCGCATGTTCACCGTAAGTCTCTACCAGCAAACTATGACTTTCAGCGGCTTTTTTCTTTAGATGAAACAAGAAAAGTAATGCGTGCCGCAAATGCACGTTTTCAGGCACAAAACTCGACATTTTCAGAAAATTATAAATCTATAACGCTGTTATTTTGGCGGAACGTAACTTGTGTAGTATTGAGGTTAATGTCAGTAGAATAAAATGACATATGTATCAAATCATAATATTTCATACTTATAGCTAATGATATCTGTTACGAAAACCGGAAAGGAATTACCGACACACCTGGTATGCTTCTTGCCGAGAAGACTGGAGAACATAAGAACCTGTCAAGAAGTTCTCAGGTCGAAAGGCACGTTCTGGATATACCCAGTTAGATCGTCGAGTTCCATAACTTGCATTTTTCTATATTTAGCAGTGCCGTATTCCTTACTGACAAGCAGATACGGGAAAATTTTAATTAGTTGTCGTTGAAACTTGGAAAGACTATTTCTCATGTATGTCGTATAATAAATTCTCTTCTATGATGATACTCTCTCGTATAATGATACTCTTTCTAAAAATGGGCAAACGTTTCTGAGTTGATATCACCGATTTAACGATTTTTCATTTTTACATCACTTATGAAACTCGCTGTAGAGCGATTCCACGGGTTGGGCAAACGTCGAAAATGCTTACTGAAGCTCTTTCTAAAAATGGGCAAACGATTCCGAGTTGATATCACCGATTTAACGATTGTTCATTTTTACATCACTTATGAAACTCGCTGTAGAGCGATTCCACGGGTTGGGCAAACATTGAAAATGCTTACTGAAGCTCTTTCTAAAAATGGGCAAACGATTCCGAGTTGATATCACCGATTTTATGATTTTTCATTTTTACTTCACTTATGAAACTCGCTGTAGAGCGGTTCCACGGGTTGGGCAAACGTCGAAAGTGCTTACTGATACTCTTTCTAAGAATGGGCAAACAATTCCGAGGTGATATCGCCGATTTTACGATTTTTCATTTTTACTTCACTTATGAAACTCGCTGTAGAGCGGTTCCACGGGTTGGGCAAACGTCGAAAATGCTTACTGATAATCTTTCTAAAAATGGGCAAACGATTCCGAAGTGTTATCACGTCGAAAATGCACATTGAGACTGTATCTAAAAATGGGCAAGCGATGCCGAGGTGTTACTACTTACCACTTTGCTTCCGCCGTTCTATTGTAGATGGCTTACGATAAAGACGGCGGAGAGGCAAAGTTGTATATCTAATACTTCCCCACTTCCCCACCCTATATCTTCTGAACGGTGAGTTGGACAAACGAAACAAAGTGATGGGCAAACATGGGCAAACAAAGGGCAAACGATCATGCATTTGAATTTTCGAAATTACACTATGGGGGGGCTAACTTCACGCTAGCTTCCCCCCCCCCCCATATCTTCTAAACGGTGGGTTGGACAAAAAAAATAAAGTGATGGGCAATCATGGGCAAACAAAGGCCAACGATCATGCATTTGAATTTTCGAAATTACGTTATGGGGGGGCTAGCGTGAAGTTAGCCCCCCGCCCTATTTTTAGCTATATCTTCTAAACGGTGAGTTGGGCAAAAAAAAACAAAGTAATGGGCAATCATGGGCAAACAAAGGGCAAACGATCATGTATTCAAAAATTTTTTATTCGGAGGTGGGGGGGCTAACTTCACACAGGTAGATAATGCATAGGTACTGCCTGGGCTACTAGGTTGGCGAGGTATTCATGGTCGGGATGCTACGAAACCCCTGCAAGGTCCGGAAGGCCGAGAGCAACCCTCAGTCTCACTGACACTCGCAGACAATTGCAGCAGCGCGCGCACACAAACGTCAGGGCGACGGGAGTGAGAGCGGTGCGACACTATATTTTTCTTCTCACTTCCATTCATTCAGCTTAGGTGCTGACGCATGCGCGCTCCACCGGACCGATGGGAACGGAGCGGACATATATTTCTGTCCTTTCGACCCGTGGTTGTCAAATAAGAACTCTCTCTCTCTCCCCGAAACTTTAATTAAACGTATCTCGAAAAATATAGCCTGTTCGAAAAAGTCACCAAGAACTTTTCTGAAGGTGATTTTACGAGGAATCGAATGGTGATTTTTAAAATTTTGTGAAATAATGTTCTTGTATAAATTTTGAAATGTAAATATTTTGAAGAACGATACTGTTAATACAAAATGCTTAAAATAAAAAAAAATTCTCTCAGAATGTAGATTCAACCTTTCCACGTGAATTGATATAAAAGAAAGTAACAAATATGCATTTTTCAATTTCTTACGATTTTTTAAAGTCTTCGAATTATTCCAACATCTTCATCCCCTCATAGCGCTTAGGATATTGCATAAAAATGAAAAAGTAATAGAACTTTTTTACGTATTTTCACCTACTCTACAACTTTTATTTAAACAATTTTTTCATTTTCTTTAGTCTTCGCGAAATATTTTAAAACAATGGTGTCCAAGGGTGGTTTTTATTGTTTTTCTCGGCTTCCGAGGGGTTGTGAATCTTGGGATTTTGAGGGTAGTTTTGAAACACCTTCATGCAACTTCAATCTCAAATTCAGCCAGGAGACTCAAAATGTTAGGTTCAGAGCTATTTTTACTGGACTAGTCTAGGCATGGCACGACGAGATCTGGCTGAGTTTGATTTTACGTGTCGCGTCGCGCGGGGCCAGGTACTTACCCCCCGGAGGTTGGGGAGCAAAACTAGTACGTACAAATAAAGGTCGATTCACATTATACGTAACGTCAACGTAACATCACGGCACGGCAGAGTCACGTCAAACATTTTATAATATGTTTTATGTTCCGTGACGTTGCCGTATAGTGAGAATGTAGAGATTTAAAACATATTATAAAATGTTTTGACGTAACGCTGCCGTGCCGTTACATTACGTATAATGTGAATCGACCTTAAAAGTACTACCTATTCGACCCCGTGGCAATGAGGAACTTTCCCGGATTTAATTTATGGCTCAAAGGGCCCGAGGAGTGTCGAATTTCTCCCTCACACCGGTATACGGTCCAAATGCGAAGAGCACTTGGGCGAATATGCGACAGACAATTTATTAATAATTTATTAATTCGTAGTGTCACACGGGTCCAGTGGACCCCAAGGTAATAAAATATACATTTTTCTCATAAAACGTTTTTTTCACTTTATTTTACACGTTCAAAACCGACCTATTTGATTGTACGAGTTTCATGAAAATTAATATTTTCAAACTGTAAAATAAATATACTTTTTTCAAAACTCGTAATACTGTTTTTTTTTCTTAAAAGTATATTATTTTGAGAGTGAAACGCAGGAAGTTCTTTACTCTATCTCAAAAATTGAAATTTTAATGAATATTTTAGTGAAAAAAGATACGAGTTGATGTGTCCAACATATTACCAACATACGAGTTGATATGTCCAACATATATGTTGCTAACATATTACCAACACTTTGCTAGCCTGTTTGTACGTACCTTAACCCCTTCCTGCATGATTTTTGTAAATTCCATGAAAAAATATATATATATGACAGCTTTGCCCCTATTATTCGTCAGAAAAATAATTTAAGAAATATTTATGAAAAAATAAACATTAGTTTTAAAAAAATTATTTATGCCATATATGGTACACCATACACAGGAACAATAAAGTACGTACAATTGGCTACTAATACATATAACTTTTATATATATTGCAGTCGAGAAGATTTACAACGATTTATAAAAGATACACAGCCACATCACACAGGTAGGTAACCATGTATGTGCCATATATGGTATAAGATGCAGGAAGGGGTTAAATGACTCCAGCGGCACCTGAGCGGTTTGCCGTCGTAGGACATACGATATACGTACTTCGAAAACAAATTTAAAACTGACAGGCTTGGCATGAATCATCTACACACGGGCAAGCTTGCGTGCGGCGCGACACGAAAAATCAAGCTCAGGCGCGCCATGCCTAGACCTGACGGAGCCATCAGTTTTGTGCCATAAACGGTCGCATTTGCACGCGCGCATTGGCTCTTCGTGCAAATATGACAGTTTTGTCTCACCGTGTATGGGCCGGTTTAATCTTCCACGGTAACAAGCATGTTTTATTAATAATATATGAACTCTATCCATGTTATTTCAATTCATAGTAAAAATAACCGTGTGGAGCTTAAATTAATAATTTTTTGGAGCAATTTTTAACACGTTAAGACTTACTCCCATGTTACCAAACGAAAAATGAATTTTGACACTATATGCTTTTTGTTATGGCATTACGTAGGCTTTGTACATACAGAATAGCATTTCATTCTCTACGTATAGCAAACATTAATCTACAGTGGTGTATTTTAAATTAAATTGGCATTTTGCAATACAGTCATCGTGGCATTTTCTACAGTACAACCACTGACATTTTTTGTAATATAACTAACTAGCACTTTTTATAATACAACCATATGACGGCTTTTACTATACAGCCATTGGCATTTATTGCTATATAGCCTTCCAAATTATCTAAAAGCTTCGGACATACGTCCTGATAAAATAAAAGCAATAATTTAAACGATATCTCCATTTCCGAATATTTTTATACACAAACTATTGTTCATAAATTCTACACGACCATCAACACACGTAATACAGCGTTTCTTATAAATAAACTGCCAGAAAATGTATTATTCAATGGTTAAAATCAGGAGGGAGTTGATAAACAAATTGACAGCCGCGATACTTCAAGCAATATTAGGTTTCTCGAGTACTTACGCCAAAATCGGGCTGCTTTGCGTTTCGCGAGCCACCCTCGGGCATGCAAGAAAATTCACTTCACTGAGTTTATATTTTTTTTTGTCACTCAGTGTCAAATACTCGGTTTCATGGGCGTCCTCGACGCATGTGAAATCATCTTTCACACACCAATTCGTGAAAAGTTGCGCAGTGCGTGAAATAACCTGCGCAGTGCGTGAAATCGTCAACCTCGTATTTGACACTTAGTGACAAAAAATAGAATTCGTTATTCGGTTGTTTCGCGCCGTTCTAACGAGTGTGATTGCCGTACTCGCTTCGCTCGTGCGGCAAACTTCACACTCGTTAGAAACAGCGCTTCACGCCCTAATAACGAAAATAACTATTTATTGCGAGTTATCGTTTAACGAAGATCCCGTACTGTCAGGTGTATCTTCTCAGACACATTTCCTTTCAAAGCTGTTTAGTGCGAACAATTATCACGTAATGTCAAAGTGTCGCTGCATGTATAATCACCCAATGACATTTGGCGATCATACATGCAGCAACCAGATGACGTCATCTGAAAAATGCTCGTACTATCAGTTTTGAAAGGAGATGTTTCTCAGGCTACACCTAACAGTACGGGATCTTTGTCAAACGATAACTCACAATAAAAAAATATAAACACAGTGAAGCGAATTTTTCTGCATGCCCGAAGGTTGCTCGCGGAATGCAATGCAGCCCGATTTTAGCGTAAGTACTTGAGAAACTGAATATTGCTTGAAGTATCGCGATCGTCAATTTGTTGTCAACTCCCTCGCGATTTTAATCATTGAACTAGACCATTTACACGCGCAAGCGCGCGCCTAAAAAGTATTTCATAACGACATTTACATTTACTTCAACACTAATTTAATCAAATTGAATTTCCCCGCTTTAACTATCGAATACTATATCGATATCGATTATCAACCAACCAATGGCGGTAGGTGACCACGACTTTCGATTATCGATATCGATTGTCAACCAACCAATGGAGATAGGTGACCACGACTTTCGATTATATCGCGTTGGATTTTATTAGATAGGATAATACATTTTCTGGCAATTTATATACAAGAAACGCTGCATTATGTGATGTTGATGGTCGTGTAAAATTGATGAAAAATAGTTCGTGTATAAAAATATTCGAAAATGGAGATATCGTTTAAATTATAGGTTTCATTTTATAAGGGCGTATGACCGAGACGCTGGTGCCATCCTAAAAATACGAGAAAACCTGGAGACAGGCACCTTAAAGCTTGCTATATTCCGAGAATAAAATGCTATTCTGCATGGTAATAATTTTCATAGTTTTGAGTTACTACTACATTGCCATACAAAGCGCTTGCAGTGCCATGGCAAAGTGTATATAGTGCCAGAATTCGGGCATCTCCAGTGCTCGTCATTTCAACTTCATTTTTCTCCGTGTAAGTTTTACCACGGGTATATTTTTGTATTCTTTCCATGCATATGAAAACAGTTATACTTCAGTGAGCATGTATGGTAGTATACGTGTACCGTATGTCTGACGGCAAGCGCAACACCACTTCGGCAGTTTTTACCGACGGTGGTCGAAAATTGCATTAGATCCAATGCAATTTTCGACCACCGTCGGTAAAAACTGCCGAAGTGGTGTTGCGCTTGCCTTCAGACATACGGTATAGCAAATGTCGATCAGAAAAAGTACCAATCTACAAAACGCTGCGGCCCTGAGGGTATGCATCTATACAATCATACACGCTTACTAAAGTATAACAGTGTTCGGATACACGGAGCGAATACTAGAATGAGAATCTACCGTATGTCCGTCTCTGTACTGGCCAGTTTGAAAGTTACCTTCGGATAGGCTTGGTCGGTAATCGAGACATTTATACCGTAATTATAATTATTTTCGTAATTTCCATTATTCAGAAATTCACAATTTCGAGGTTAGATGCCTCGATCTCCCGAATTGACATCAACTCTAACTGCCGACTCGACTTCTACCGTATTAAATGACTCGAGTACCGACCAAGCCTATCTGAAGGTAACTTTCATACTGGCCAGTACAGAGACGGACATACGGTACAAAATCTTCGATGTATGAATTCAGGTAATTAATTAAGAACGTAAATAGAAGAAATAAAATTAATGTGGTATTAAAAATTGTTAAGCCTTAAAATGTATAAGTCTTTTATTATACTTACTCTCAGTAATCATAACAACTCGTTTCTGTTACTATAATACTTGCCTCATACCTGTTACAGCTAGCCCCAATGAAGAAGCAAGAAGTAATACCCGATTTTGTTCACTAAAAATGGATTTATTTCTAATTTACTGATCGACTGTACTACTTTAATATTGGGAATGGTAGCTGAATAAATGAGCTAAATGCTCATGATAAAATATTTTTCATTTTTTTGATTAGACCCAAGTTACTGGCAATAATATGAAAAATGCTACAACTAGCCCCGCTTCCCCTACAACGATTTTGCTTCAAGTTTTGAGTTACATAATCTTTATACAAAAAAAAAGTAACATTATTTTAATCCTCTAAGGACGACGACTACATTTTCGTTACGTTTCAGTCTGTTTACAATTACGACGGTGATTGGAGATTTTTGGTCCGGCGCTGGCTGTAACTTATTCGTTATGCTTAATTTCCAAATTTATGAAGAAAATCTTCCTTTCCTGATATAACATCACTTTCATATGTTAACACAACCAAAATAATCTGATAATAATTTTTTACCACAAATGTTATGCTTTGGAAAACTTCATCCTTAGAGGGTTAATGTTTATCTGCTGCAATTACGATGCTTTTGATTTCACTTAAAGAAATACAACTTTTCATCCTGACAGCAAAGAATTACCTCTTTCGATGTATATAGGTATCCTATATATAGTTTCTCTGATTATGAGTCTCGTCGTTGAACGGGCACAAAGCTTTTTTTTTAGATTTTGGCGTGAGACTCTATTGAGTTTCTTGATACATTATACATAACATAAATAGTTCATTCCGGAATGTGGCAGGTTTAGATAGCATGGACAGGGACTATTGGAGGTATGTGGAGTCAGTCATTCGTTTTTGTAGAGTAAACTGAGAAATGGAAAAAGAATAGAGGGAACGATAGATCATCTAAGGGGGGAATGCATAGAGCTTGAGGGATAGAGATAAGTAGGATGGTGCCAGTAGGGGAGGATGGAAATGCGAAACAAGTAGACTGGAGGAAGGTGGAAAGAAAACTGAGAGAGAAGACAAAGAAAGGTAGCATAGAGAAGTAAGGAGGCGAAGGTCTAGGAGGAATGAGTGCGAAGGAGCAGCGTGTAGGAGAGGATGTAGTGCAAGAGTGATGGAGACGACAGAATTATATTGCGGAAACAGTATACCGAAGAATGCAAATAAGTAGCTTGTAAGCAACCAAGTCCCATTCATAACCACAAGCCTGAATAAAGACTATTCTATTCTACATAACATAGTTCTTTCCCTAATCGAAGAATTTTGGAGCACAAGGCAAAATTTTCTAAATAAACCTATTATTAAAAATTTTTAGGCTTTCGCGACCATTGTCAATATAGTTATGAGTATTACTATTCTTGGCTTCCGAATGGTAACCGCGTCCAAAATTACTAATTTGCTCACGTTTCGCAGACATTACATTCTATCAGAAGGTTATCAGCCCTGATGAAGCGAACTGCAATATTTACGAAACATCGACAAATCAGTAATTTTGGGCGCGGTCACCACTCGGAAGCCAAGAGTAGTAATACTCATAAGTACAAAAACCTATTATTTTTTCTTAAATTGTATGTATTTCTTTACTCGATATACAGGGTGTTCATTTTAAAACTTACCACCCACGTTATCTGCGTAAAGAGACATATTTCTGAAAATCGCCGAGACACGTCAACAAAATTATTGAGGGGGAACATTTTTTATAAAAATTCGACGCCCCCCCCCCCTCAACCACCTGACTCCGGGGGCGGTAACCCCAATATTCTTAAATGGAACAGGGGGTCGAGTGATACCTCATTTTAACGTCAAATTTGAAAAGTAGGACGTCAAAATGTACACAATTAAAAGCCCTTTAAAATGAGGTATCACTCGACCCCCTGTTCCATTTAAGAATATTGGGGTTACAGCCCCCGGAGTCAGGTGGTTGAGGGGGGGGGGGGCGTCGAATTTTTATAAAAAATGTTCCCCTCAATAATTTTGTTGACGTGTCTCGGCGATTTTCAGAAATATGTCTCTTTACGCAGATAACGTGGGTGGTAAGTTTTAAAATGAACACCCTGTATGAATCAAAATATGAGAAAGCTCATTTCTCTATAAATGAAAGATATGTCAACGAATTTTGCTGTTCTCTTACGAAAGAGTACCTACTGATATTTCTCCTATATGCGAAGAAATGCACGTACCTAGTCGAGTTAACGATACCGACAGTTATCGATAACGAATTAAAGAATGCAAGCACTGCTCGCGAAATTGTCACTGAAAACGATATTTCAATAAATGTATACTATTTTGAGGAATGAAATCTTCTGTCCACTAAGATTCTCAGTGTTGTGTGTACAATTAACCCTAATGCTTAAATCTATGCGCAGGAAAATATTATATATGAATGTTATATCATAATGTAGATTCTGTACATTTAAGAAATCTCATTCATAAAACAGGGCAACCAATATGACCACATTCCAACGCTTTTCCATAAACTTGAAAGAATCTAAATGCAAAAAGCTCATGAAAATACCTGCATTCTCACAATTTTTTCGCCAAAACTAAATGCAATAAATACGTTAAATCACCATCTAACGTATTTCCACCTCGTTATCGACTTTGATCTTATACGAAGAAGGAAAAACAAAGAAAAGGACACGCTCATATGGAGGAGGAAGTCTCTTCCAACCGAGTTTCGCAGGACCGCAGTCACATACGACCTTCTTCCAGTTGGCGTGCCCCCCCCCCCCCCCTCCATATCAAATGACGTAACGAAACGTTCTCCTCGCGCGTATCCCTACCCAGGGTCTTTCGGAAAGCCAACGACGACCCGGCCCATCTCCGGCTCCTCTACGGCGACTTTGCCATTCTCCGCAGTCGCATCCCCGAGTTTCATTGAGACGGTAGCCGAGCAAAAATAACTCTTCTCGAACCGAAGCCCGTGAAAGTGAAAATTCAACTCGCACCTTGTCTCAAGAGTGGCCGTAATGATGCCCTACAGGACTTGTATTGTTCTCGCTCTGGGTACGTGGTTGTTATTTATTTATTTCATTATCAGATGCCATTCTATGGGGCTATATAGCTGAATAATATTTTTTATTTCGGCTAACCACTTTTTTTCTTTGAAAATGACCCGGACTTGTATTACTATCGAAACTGAATGGCGAGAATGAGGGAAGAAAAACTGATCTATACAGAAACGTTAAAGTGTATTGTGTGTCTTTTAATTTTTAAGTCTGTGGTACTAAGTCAAAACCCGATATGTCAAAAAAAGCGATTTTTTGTTTTTAGTGTCAATATGTACAGTCAGCAATGAAGAATATAATGGCAAAACCCGATATGGCTCCAAATTACCTACATCTTGTAGGTTAACAAAATAATATTCCGATTACGCTCTACGCCCATTGAATTGGTCGGTGGATTGAAGCGTCTGCTGAAAAATCAACTTTCTTAACATATCGGGTTTTAACTTAGTACCATAGAAGTTATTTGCGATTTTAATTTCACGATTAAATATAAATTTGTCCAAAGGCGAATATTCTCATTAGGCTTTGAAGAGTAAATTTTGTTCAAATTTAAAGAAACGCACTGAGAAAATGTAATAATTTTGGTTGGTCGGTTTTATGAATGAGAAATCCCTATAAGTACATATTTCAATATTTAGCAATAAAACGTTTTCTGCGAAAAGATGTTTCAAGAATTACTAGAGAGTCATTAGATTATTTCGTTAGAAATAAAAATTGGAGTCGAAAAGATGCTTTCGACGCAAAATATCGAGTTCTTAACTCATAGTTCTAAGGATGATATGCGTTATGATTTAAATGGCGCGCCAAATTGCAAATTTCAAAGCATATCGGTCGTGGGTTTCATTTTTAATTTACGAGAAGCGTTAAATCGCGAGATTTTTGCAAACCCTAAAAGCGATTATTTAAATTTGAACATTTTTTTGTGGATAATGTATTATTCTAAAGTAATTTATTTCTATGATGTTGTATATATATTTTCTTGAACAATTTATAAAGAGTATCACTATAAGATCTTGTGCAATTCTTTTAGGAGTAAAAGATTTTCCTTCCTTCATTATTTTCGGCTTTATTCTACAATGTGGACGTATGTATGTTAAAAATTATAATCTCCGAAAAAGTGTGATAGTACATCTATATAAATTATCTTGTTATTTATTTATTTTCGGTAATATCATTACTGTATAACTAAATGAATTTTATTTAATATCGCATTATAATGAAATCGTCGGCGGATCGCGGTTAATGGATCTGCCATAATTAGATATCTAATTGCTTTTTATATAATTTTATAAAATCTGTAGTTCTCTTTACATGTAGCCAATGTCTATACAATGAATGTGAAAAATGGTTTAGATGAATACAAGTAATCACTCCAATCATCTCTGCGGTGTAAATTATTTTCTCAATCGTAAATTCCGTAAGATTATTAATTATTTTCGAATTGATTTTTAAATCGGAATATACATATTTTCTCATAATTTGAGAAATATTCAGAGTTAGACTTAAAAAATCTTTTCCATTTTTCAATAAATTTTATAACAATTTTACTTATTATACAACATAATTAGAACTATATCTAATTTTGATATCTTTTTTAACGCATTCGTCCTTGTTATTTAAAGAGGGGAATGATTTTATATTAACTAAATAGACACTCTTCGTAGAAAAAAATTTGTACTGTAAATAATTTTGCATTTAATAACCCGAAAGCAAATGAAAAAGAAGATTATTCGATCCCACCCTTTACAGAAGGACCTTGTTTGTCAGTATCAGGAAATCGAAGGTGTACATCCAACGAGGTTCTAATTAGTTCCTGAGCTTCCGTCGCATAACATGTTACAGTTTCACGAATTCACCATAGGTATAATAGATGCGTTTATTGAAACGCGGGTCACGCGTTTAGTAGAATTTAGACGTCCGAACGAATGGCTGTTCGTGCAGTCACCATTGCGTGAATATCTCGCCTATTATGCTGATTCTAATTAGAAAGGTTCTTCGAAGTCCGCTGAGTATTGCCCGTGGATTTCCACGGACCGTGAAAGAACTACCGTAATAAAGTCCCTTATACTTAGAAGAAGCGTTTCTTCGGATATCCTGAAGCGTTCTTCATGTGCGACGCCCGGTATCAGATTTCCAATCGAATAAAATACAACCAATTAAGTAGCAGAAAATAAAGCATTTAACCTGTGGGTGCATGGACAGGAATAAAGATACAGGTGTAACCAGGGTGAACACACCGGTTGTCGGACACTTAAGGGAGTTCCTACAAAAGAATGCTCATAATTCTCTCAATTTCCGTACATCTTAAGGTGTTTTATTATGATTGTATCCCTTTAAGTTTAAAAATACATTTTTAATTATGCAATCTTCGAAATTTTATTCCATTTACTATTTAATGAAGGATAACCTCGAAAATATCCTTTGTACTAGTTTTCGGACATCCCGAATAAATTCTCGGACAATGTAGAACCATTTTTCGGACGGGGCGTGGAAAAGTGGTCTTTTTCGTCATAGGTAGGTATACCCGGGGACACGGTATCTGTCGCTGGTGACTTTTTTTAAACGTTATTTTTAAACGTACTAACCAATAAATAATTAATTCTCATGCGCTCATTAGCTACAGTGGCGTCTACTCTCGTTAATGAAAGCATGAGGATTATTAATTATTGGTTAGTACGTTTAAAAATAACGTTTAAAGAAAGTCACCAGCGACAGATACCGTGTCCCCAGGGGTGTACCTACTTATAATCTTCATAAACATATAAAGACGTAACGAGAAAAGTCTAAAAACTACTTTTAAAAATACCTGAACAATACAGATAAGTTATGTACTGTAGGTGATGTTATAATAAATCGAACATATTTTAATTTAAATTTTGACGGCATATGTCGCAAATAAAATCTTTTTCAGCTGCTTCATCGAAAGGCAGTCCTGTCATATCTATGCATTGAAAATGGTACCATCTGGAACATTTGCTGTATCCAATGTTTTTGTCTTCGTCTTCTTCGATGTCGCTAATAAGATCTCCCAAACACAACATACATTGCACTTTTTTGTGTATGTTCTCTGTATGCTTTATTTTAGAGAGTGTCAGTATTTTCCCTACCCGCTTTTTTGCTTGTATCGCCGGAAAAAGGTGTCTGGAAACTGGTCCGTATATTCTATGTGAGTAGTTAGTAAACAAGAACAGGGGCAATATAACATTACGTATGATATTTATTAGAGCAAAACGGATAAATTTTTATTATTTAGAACCTGTTTTCAGACACTTTGTCCGAAAGAGGATTTCGGCAATTTATTTAAAACCGATTCCCCGGACATTAATTTTAACGGTCAAAAAGTAATGAAACTCAAATTTTAATGCAAAAAATGTAAAACTTACATCCATACTTACGATAAAGAACAACTCACAACAATAAGTATCAAATAACAATAATTTTATTTACTATTTCATTAAGCAGTTTCCACTAAAACTTCTGTAGCCAACCGTTGAAAATACGCCCATGTGTAAAGACGGCCATTTTAAGAATGTTTCGTTTCTATGCCTGTCACCAGAGGACCATGCAAACTCTTGTGTTAGAAACAGACAGTCTAAAGAAAACGTGTGTATCATGCTTTGAAGGAAAGAGACGGAAATTTATTATTTGAAAGGATTTTGTTGTATAATGTCCGACAACAGGTAGTGTCCGGCTAACTGGTGCTTTCACCCCATTTCTCGAGGAACTTTAATTTCGCGAAAAGTTTATGCTTCGACCGGAAAACACAGTTTAGTCTTCTTCTTGATTTCCCCAAGACGATTACTCCGGTTTGTCAATATTGCTTTTTCGAGACGACTAACTGTTTCATAGAATATTCCGAGGTGAAGAATTTCTGGAATAAATTCTACGCAACACGCTTGGATATTGAAAGAAATGAATTTTTCATATAAGGATATTGTAGGGGAAATACCAGGGGAGAGAATAAAATAATCTTCCATGACATATAATGAAAAAATAATATATTTTATCCTACTAAGGGCCGGTTTTACCAACACGGTATAAACGCGGTATAGCGCTATACTGAGAATAACCAGCAATAAGCCTTATGGTTATTCTCAGTATAGCGCTATACCGCGTTTATATCTGTTGGTAAAACCGGCCCTTAATATACAAAATATAATAATTGAAACGTTCGCAATAGTAGGAGCCTCGTTCCACGTCCACCGATCAATGACGCGCGACTCCCAACCATCCCGCCGGCCTCAGCTGCTATTGGAGTGGTAGGGCACTAATAACAGACATATCATATCAGGGGACGACTGGCAGACATGTCATTGGTCGATGGTCACAGAGCGAGGCTCCTCCCATTCTGAACGCTTTAACCGTTACATTAAATAATTAGACTACTGTGGTAAAGATATTGTGCGATAAATAAATAAAAACTAGAATCCTTTTGGAGACAAGACTATTTACTTCGAAAGAGATTCGAAATATAAAACTAGTACCAATGGAATTAATAATTGAAGTATCAAGAAAGAATAAGAGGAATTTCAGCTCATATTTCTCCTACCGCTAGGCGATCACGCGAATTATTTCTCGAGATGGTAAATCACGCGTTCGTGGAAAGTTTGAAATTGAAATATTCTTGGTACAAACCGCGCGTGAGATGGTACAATTAATTTCTCGCCTCAGTGCGTGGAATTTACAACTTGTTATCGTTAATTCTCTTGCACATGTTTTCTCGTACTTCTTGTACAATAAATGTGCGCAGAAAAAAGTCGCGGCAGGGAAAGTTATATAGAATTTAGATAGAAATATTTGACATGAATAGGAATTTCTTCATTTACCACACAATTCAAAAGGATATTACATACATAGCCATTGAGGAGTCTGAGATTTCAGTTCCATGTAGGTAGATTACTTACTAGAGTGAGGGATAGAGTTATCGATACTTCAAAATAAGTTATTAGCCCTATTAATTAATACATGACCACGTTAGGTATAATAATATAAAGAGGTTTTAATTACAGGCATGAAGTAAAAGTGTAAAACATGTACGCCTAATAAGCAGATATACTAACTATATTTTCTAAAATATTTCCCTATATGCCAATAACTGTGCCCGTTACCACATTACCTGAAAAAAGATCTCGCGAAACTGTCCGCTTTCGCGTATTAGTTACATGGAAATGTAGATCTTAGAGTTCATATTGAACGCTAGTGTATATCAAAAAATCTTCAGAAAATTATAGTAATATTTTCATTTGCTGTTTCATATTTTCCAGCGGGAATCTTATGGACCTGTGCCTTGGCCCTTCAACGTCCTGCCCCTAGATATTCTCAACAATATATGCCAGATACCTCTTTCACCTGCCGCAACAAGATAGTTGGCAGCTACTATGCCGATCCTGAAACGGACTGTCAACTCTTCCACGTCTGCGTCTCGGTAGCTGGGTCTATTCAGGACTACAAGTAAGTTATACTTATTTCGCTTCAAAAGTAGTTCATTGTTTTCATCCGTCATTCTTTCATCTCGTATATTTTATCCATGTATACTTCAACGTTTCACGAACAAACGTATATCAAGGAATTCTTCGAAAAACATTTAAGCACAAAATTGCAATTCTACGTGATGTACTTCCAGATTCCTATGTCCAAATGACACAGCCTTCGATCAAGAGAGTCAAACGTGCGCTGATTGGTACGACGTTGATTGCGAAGCAGCAACCCTTTACTATGCGAGCGACAATTTCGACCTCTACAGACTCGGTTCGGGTCTGGAATCGGTGCACTACGACAATTACCGTAGCGACGCTGAGCCTCAGGATCAGCTTCAACGTAGCGAATCCAGTGACCCGATCCGTTCATCGGCCAACAGTCTCGCCAGAGTCCAATCGAACAACAATTACAACGCCAACACTCAGAAAGAAGTGATCAAAGATAGCAGTAGTGGCAATTATTACAACAGCCGTAATAACAACTATGGAAAAGAGAGCGACTATGAGAACGAGAAGATTCAGAAGGAAGACACTGTTCCCGAACCGCGCAAGAAGACCTCGGTGAGAAAGATCACCAGGAAACAACCGTACAGCAATAACGGAGACAATAATAATAACTTCAATAACAACGGCAACAACAACGCCAGAAATAATTATCCTCAACAATCGACCACGGCAGCTCCTCCACCCAATAATCAACAATCCAACAAATTTCAGGGGCACTATTATAACAATAACAATAACAACTTTAATCAAAGGCCGACGAGCAACTTTCCATCCTCCACGACGTCACCTCGTCAACCGAACCAGCAACAGCAACAGGATAACTTCAGCAGAAAACAGAACAATCAGAGATACAACGCACCCGCTTCCACGTACCAGCCAACTACCAAGTATCAAGAGACCTACAATAGCTATCAGAGTCCGAGCACGACTGCGAGGAGCACCGAGTACACCAACAACTTCAACACTAACGTATACAGTACCAATCAACCAAGTGCGAACAATTTCAATCAGAGCCCCAGTACGACGATTAGACCGAGCACCAACTACAACCAGTTTACCGGCTCATTCAATCAACCGTCGACGACCGTACAACCGAGCACGAATTACCAACCGGTCGACTATACCCAAACTTTCCATCAGAGGAACTACAATACCATTCAACGCAATGTCAACAATGCCGCTCAATCATCGACATTCCAGCAGCAGCCGACCACCGCCGCAACCACCCTTTATGATAATTACAGCAGCAGCAGCACTAATAACAATAACAATAATGGACAGTACAACGCTGTCAGAACCAGCGCGTCCACGGCGAAGGCGGACTACGCGCAGACAACGACGAGATATTATACCAACAACTTTGCCGGTAGCAGCTATATTCCCACGACTTACAGTCCGGCCGCTAAGAATTTTCCAGGCAACGATAATGTAGCCCAAAGTAGAGGCAGCGATCGCTACAACGGCCAATACGAGAAGGAGGCTAAATTGAAGGACAATGGACAGTATTTTGACAGGTCGGCGCAGGGTGGAAGGTCTACTACGTTTTACGACTCTACCAAAGCTCCCAAGAAGGCATCTCAGTACAGTAGTTTCGACAGTACTAACACGGCAAAACACTTCGACAGTAGCACCGCCAGCTACGATAACTACAATTTCGGACGAGCTTCGTCAGGAATTGGGTTCAGCCCAGCTAGCGTCAACCTTTTGGCCGAAACTCCAAGGGTAACGACACCAGTACCAAGGTACGTCTGATTCGAGAGAAAAGTATAATGATTTTATTCGAGTTCGGGACAGTTGTAGCAAACATTTTTATGATTTTTAATTGGAAGTATAATCGTGTAAGCTCGCGCATGAGAAATTTCCAATTATCCCTTATGTATGGAGCTCACTTTATGTGTGGTACACTAATTTTGACAACTAGAGACTGATCTGACTGAAATACTTTTGCGTATAAAGGTTCAATTACTAGTGTAATCATATTATAATTAATTGCGCGCCTTGCGTGTCCCATACGAGTCGTTTTCTCCTTAGAACGAAATACTTATTATGACGTAACACGTAATTCAGTACATTATCACCACAGCGGTAATGTGGGAACGATTCAAGTAATACATTACTTTTCTAGGAGTCTGATTCTTGTCATTAATCGAAATATACAGGAGAAGGGGGATAGTTTCCTAACTACATATACTTTTGCACCTTAACATTATATATATACATATATAATGTTAAAATTTTCATAATATGATGATAGTGACGGCCGAATTATATGATATGACACGAAAATAGAGTTCACAGATCGAACGGATAAAAATTGGCCAACGACGATATGAGGGATTATATTGTACTATACCGTAGTCCCACATGTTTGCCTTTCCAAGAATTTTCCCTTTGATGTTCTTATTACAGTTTTCTACCATCCATCACGTATATGGTCATATCATAACAAAAAAGATTTCCCCATGCGAGGCTGCATACTACATTTGTTTATGTTAACCCCTTCCTGCATCTTGTACCATATATGGCACATACTCTGGATACCTGCCTAATGTGTCTGTGTATCTGTTTTAAATCGTTGTAAATCTTCTCGACTGCAATATATATATAAAAAAAGTTATATGTATTAGTAGCCAATTGTACGTATGTTATTGTTCCTGTGTATGGTGTACCATATATGGCATAAATAATTTTTTTAAATAATAATTTAATAAATGTTTATTTTTTCATAAATATTTTTTAAATTATTTTTCTGATGAATAATAGGGGCAAAGCTATCATATATATTTTTTTCATGGAATTTACAAAAATCATGCAGGACGGGGTTAAAGAGATTTATTTCCATCGATATTAATACCCTTGTTTTTCCGCTTTTTCTCATTTTCGTACGTTCTTCGAATTTAAAGGAGAACTCCGGCGGTCAGCACCTACAACCCGAGTACCTTCATCCCCACCACACAGAGACCTTCCCAAGCGCAAACAACGCCTCGAGCCAGTACCTTCGTTAGTGGATCAGCGAGACCGTTCTCCACGACCGCGAAACCCGTCGACGCCACGTCGGCGAGAACGAAGTCCGGCAAGAAGAACGACTACGATTACGCGTACTACGATAATGCGGGTATGCTGGAGTACGATGGGCTGGAATTGGAACACGTGACCGGGAATAAAGAATCTTCGAAACTCTCAAGGAACTGAGGGCGAGACGTTTGGAAAGACTTTCGAGCTCTTCGGGAAGCTGCACGGTGGAGCATTATTGGAACACGATGTTCTCTTCTTTTTTACCGATAATGCGATCGATGATATTTCCAAAGGGCTCGCATAAAAAAACTCATTCGAGGACCAATTTTACGGGTTCATCGCGAAAATCGGTTCCACATGCTTTAAAAATCGGGCGAGATCCATAATGGACAGATTGTTGTGGAAAAAATGGTTGAATTGCTTATCGATACACCATTGCGCTCGTATCGATACGCATGAACTTATTATTCGATCGGTAATAAGCTTTCTTTTTATGTCATATTCTTTCACATCGAATACCTATTCAAGCTGAATATACGGATTACGACGATTTTTAAATGTAGTCGAAACGTAATCTCCACCAATCATCAACATTTAGACAAGTACAAATTGAGATAAATCAATAACGATACCTATGAACGAAATATTTTGATCGATAAATTTAAATCGCGCCTTTGCTACAACGAATCGTACGCCGGTGAATCCTGATCGTTTTCAACTATATGGTATTTTTGTCCATACTGATTGTGTTTATTATTTGAATGTATATGTATATATTATAATTATATCGTAATTAATAAAAAATTTAAATACATTTTGCATCAAGAGACACGGCAGCGTCTCGCGGCATGTTCGTTCAAGTAGTTTCGCGCTCAGACACGACAGCGCTGATGTCGCGAGCGCACCCGTGTCTCTTTACACCACAAATGTCTGCCCCCTGCACCCCTCAATTTTTACATCGAATTTTCTCAATAAATATACGGTTATAACCAAAACTATGCTTAGTTACGCCATATAAATTGAGTATTCTCTATTGATAGAGACCAGAATAAATGTTATAAGTTACATATTAACAGAGATTCTTCCTTAGCAACGCGAACCCACGCTCCTTGCGCCTAAAAGTTGAGAATCCGATTTCTCAGGCGATATATATACCGTATGTCCGCGATCATTTGAACCATAGGAAAATTGCGAGTTTTGCATGAGCACCCCTTTGGGTCTCCTCGTCCAATAGAATCACCGGAGAAGCGTGAATGCGCATGCGTAGTCATCCGCGAGTGTGGCGTCGTCAGCAAGTTCAGATCGATTATTTCGATAACCGATCTGAACTTGTTGACGACGCCACACTCGCGGATGACTACGCATGCGCATTCACGCTTCTCCGGTGATTCTATTGGACGAGGAGACCCAAAGGGGTGCTCATGCAAAACTCGCAATTTTCCTATGGTTCAAATGATCGCGGACATACGGTATATGTCAAAATCTCACAAAAATTCCGCCTATCTTCGGCGATAGTCGGCCATGATCGGAAATGTGTACACAGATGCGGCCACACGCATACGCCATCAAATGTATGTGAGAGTTTGTGAGAGAATATATTCCTTGCATGTTTGGTTATGGTTTTCAAAGTTAATAAAATATTTCCATTCGCGAAACGATTTCCCTAGCGTTTATTTCGATCCTCGGACGCGCTTGTTAATAAAAAGTAAAAATTCAGTGTAATTGGAGTTATGAATCTCAATAGTAGTGAATGTGACAGAAGCTCCGTATAGTTTAATAATCGTTTGTATTTTTTTCGAATAATCGAGATAATGAACGGATGCAGTGCTATGTTTCCCTGGTTGCCTGTGCATCAAAAGCAGGAAAGGAGACGGCAGTATCTCAGAAGAATTGCCATCAGATAAATTTAATTGCCGTCTGACAGCTTTAACCTCACTTTCGATGGAAGGACAAAAATCTTTGTGGTAATTCTATTTTTTGTTTTCAGCGTCATGCGAGCACGGGACGAAACGAATGCGAGCACGGGACGAACGCAATGGAATTGGGTCACAACAATCAAGTAATTACTTTATCATTATTTTTTCTCTGTCGATATATTTGCTCTTTCGTACTATTACAAGTTCCAATTTACACACCGACCTGTCAAATCTGAAGTGTACATGTACCTCACTTCTATTTCATCTGTTCTTCGTCTCCGGTGTAACGACAGTCAATGAGGAATCACTAATACCGATTAGGGTTCGAGGGTTATTTCTTATTCTTTCTAGCACAGCATCGATATTTTACTGCACCTGTATTCTTCTGGGACTTCCTAAAATAATTATAAAAACCCTATATGATTGTTATTTACAATTAGTTACAGATCGTATGGGAACCCGAGGGGGTTTCTTTCGAACGAAGGATCATCCGCTTGTTGTTCCAAGAATCAGTTGCATTAGTTCATTCGGCGAGCTGGATCTGCTGCCTCGAGTGCATGGACGTGCGTTCATCCTTCAATATCCTCCCTACCATGGTCTTGCTGATTCTAACCTCTGTTGCTACAGCCCGAATGCTCGTCGAGGTTTATTCCTTATTCTTTCTAGCACACAGATCGATATTATGCTGCACCTGTATTCTTCTGGGACTTCCTAAAATAATTATAAAAACCCCATATAATTCTGCCCTGACAAGTACACTCTTATCGAGCTGTACCTTATCGAGATCTTTCGACGTAATGATTCCGAAACGTTTCTATGATGTATCGCAACATTCGCGAATTTATCGAGAAATATATATTTCTGACATGCGGTAGTGTTCACGAATATTGTAAAATATTGCAGAAATGTTACAGAAAAGTTACTTGCAAAAACGTGCTTTGTGGGGTGTAAATGATGATATTTTGTAATTTCCATCGTTACACTAGAGGCGAAGAAGAGATGAAATAAAAGTGAGGTATATGTACACTACTATTCATGAATGCCTGGACTTGACAGTTCTCGGGTTATCCGTGTGTGTGCTAATATCAATTGTTGAAGTTTGGCGAAGGTCGCACGAGTTTCACGTTGATCGGTCATGTGAAAGCCTAAATCTCCAGGACATTTAAAAAAAATACTTGATACTCGGCTCGGGCGACTTTTCCGGTGCTGAGAAACCTCCAGGACATTTTCCAGGAAAGACTTAGAGCTTGGTTCAAGTCAATGCCGGTGAAGAGAATTCTACAGGATATTTAAACAGATATCATTTTTTCAGGACATATAAAAAAATTCATAACGCTTGGCTCAGACGAATGATCCTGCAAGGAATAACCTCCAGGACATGATAAAAAAGACTATTCTCGGCTCAGATGAATGTTCTGGCGAGAAGAGACTTACATTTCCTAATGTTCTGGTAAGGAGAAACCTCCAGGAGATTCGAGAAAAAGAACGATTATTTCCCAAAAACTATTTAGGAAATAAAAACTATTGAACAGATGCAATTTTTCGATTAAGTCGTTGACATGACCGATCAACGTGAAACTCGTGCGACCTTCGCCAAACTTCGACAATTGACAGTAGCACACACACGGATAACCCGAGAACTGTCAAGTCCAGGCATTCATGAATAGCAGTGTACACTTCACATTTGACAGTTCGGTACCTATATAAATTAGAACTTGTGATAGTATAATACGGAAAAGGAAATATATCTATAAAGAAAAAATAATAATAAAGTAGTTACTCCATTATTGTAATCCAATTCCATTGTGTTTGGGATGGTTAGGTTCGGACACCGTTGAAACTACGACTCACTTTATTGAATATGACTAGCACGAGGCGAGAGCCCACACACATACAAACGACCACACATATCACTGTCGGCACACCGGGCTGCATGGCGACAGGCGTATACAGGATTCAGTTTGGAACATTCCGCCCGTCTCTTCGTGTAGCGAAGATTACTCTACTTAACATAGACTATAGATTATGATGATACAGATTTGAATATCTCATGTTCCTACTGAATACTGTATGTTACTATGTATGTAACATGGTATGTTTATATTACATCGGTATAATTATTGATTACCTATCTAATCGTGCATAATTCGGTTTGCTATTTACGTTTATATTGAGTCGGCCGCCCGCCGTAACGGCTGTAGTTAACGAGGTCCATTTGTAAAAAATAATTTTGTAGTTATACACGTTTTCTAGTTAAATAGTTATAAATGAATATAGTGTTAAATGAACTACCGAATCATAATATAAGTGAACAGAGAGGGCATCTGCCACTCTGTACAATAGTTAACAAATCTAAGAGGGTAAATGCCACTCATTACAAGTTGTCTAGCTCTTACTAGCTTACTACTACTTACGAACTCCTACTAGCTACTCACTAGCTCTTGATGTTCTTTTATCCATTCTCCAAGTTGATGGGCAGGACGACGATCTTGGTGATGGGGCGAAGTAAGTCTCCGTGAGCTGTCCGTAGCAGTGCCTTTCTGACGTGACAATACTTATCAGGATAAACTTCCAATACCCTTGCGAGTGGCCATTTCGTTGGTGGGCAAAGTTCATTTTTAATTAGAATCATCATGCCAGGTTTGAGAGATGGTTTTGGTGTTGGCCAACGATGAAGCTTTTGCAGTGATTGTAGTCCCTTTGTAGAAGTCCGAACTTTGCTTGAACATTCGTTTAAGTTCGACTGAAGCTCCTTGGAAGTTTGTTCTGTTGTCATTCCATAGTTCAGAGCAATGACCTCGACGTGACACAAAGCGTTTAAACGCTGCGAAGAAGCCTTTTGTGGTGAGATCAGAGACAACCTCCAAATGGATTGCTTTCGTTGGAAAACATATGAACAGACAAATGTACGCCTTGCAAGATTTATGCCCTCGTCCTGAAGATGATCTCAGTTTAATCGGACCTGCATAATCCACACCTGAGGTCGCAAATGGTCGTAGAGGTTTTACCCTATCCCCAGGTAGAGGGGCCATGATTTAAACTGCTGTGTTGGCTTTGTGACGCGTACAAATGACATACTTACATATTGCTGACGTAATGATTTTGCGTCCTTGAATGATCCAGAATTTCTTGATTAAATAATTTCTGGTGACTTCAGTACCTCCATGAAGAGTGACCTTGTGTGCATTATCTGCTAGCAGGAATGACAAATTGGAGTATTTTGACAATATTAAGGGATCTACCCTAATTAGAATTTTCGAAAAATCGATTTTTTTTATTGCATTTTTCGAAAGTATACATATTTAAAAGTATCATACTAAAATTTTATAAAGATCCGAGCAGTCTAAGTGTACTTTTGAGCGACGTTTACTTAGCTATATGAGCGCGCTAATATACGCACCGCTTAGAACGGTACTACCTACCTGCCTTTGTATACCGTATGTCTGACGGCAAGCGCCGAAAATTTCATTTTCATTTTTTCTCTAAATTAAACGGGGAATCCAATAATTAAATTTGTTTTGCAAAATATCCAGTGGCGTCGAAGATTGGGAGGGGGAAAGGGGGGTACCGGCCCCTAGTATCTACGCCACTGGAGAATTTTTAAAAATTATTCAATTATTGCTTAGAGCTGTTCTACATTAGCCTGTGTCCGAAATTTCATGGAAATCGATCAAGTAGTTTAGAAGTTATGATGAGAAAACCATTTGTTTCGAAACTTTGGCACCCTGTATCTTTGTTAGGAAACATTTTTTAAAAAAACTCTTATGAAAGTCTACTTTTTTGTTGTTGTTCTATCACATATAAAAAAAATGACGTTTAACATGGTCCACCCTGTATATATGACTGCGGCGTATGCCCTTTCAGACGCATCTGAAAATCCGTGAATGTGAACGACAGCTTTTTGCGATGTGCAAGCCCAACGGGGAATCGAAAGTTTCTCAAGTTTGGGCAAGTTGTCCTTAAACCTCCTCCATTGATCTGCGACTGTTATAATTTGTTCAACTTTGGCCAGATTCTTTCGATACTTGCACGGAATCTCATCTAGCTTCGTTGACACTTTTGACACTTTTCGTTGAATAATTACCTTTGCGGTGATAAGTACTGGAGCGAACCAACCTAGAGGATCGAACAGTTTCGATACGCTGGATAGTATTGTCCTTTTCATATTCCGTTGGCACCGAGTGGTTGAGTCGTTGACTTAGATCGAGAATGCGTCAGTTGATGGCGTCCAGATGAGTCCAAGTGTCTGTAGAGTTTCTTCCAGTTAGATTCTCCTTGGTTTAGCCTCATTATCTGGGCATAATTCCGGATAATTGGATGACCACTTTGTTAGTGGTAAGCTTGCTTGATTTAGTAAGTTGATGAGCTGTTGTTTGGCAATCAAAGCATCATCAACTGTGTCAGCTCCGAAGAAGAAATCATCAAAATAACTTCCTTTTTGCTGACGATGTTTGCTGCGATTTGGAGCCTTCATCTGCGACGAGCTGCTTAAGTACACTTAATGCAAGGAATGGAGCTGCTGTGAGTCTATAAATGACAGTATTTAATTCAAATGTTTTTATTTCCTCAGATGAATTAAATCTGAATAGTATTCGCCGGAACGGCCAATTATCTTCTTGGACTGATATTTGTCGTTACATCTTGACAATGTCTGCTGTGACTCCGACCTTGAATAATCGCCACCTAGTGAGAATTAGCCATATGTCCGACTGCAATTTCGGTCCAGGATACATCAACGAGTTTAGTGAATGCCCGGTGCTTGTCTTTTGCGATGCATTAAACACCACCCGAACTTCTTTTCTGGGTCGTTCTTCTTCATTACTCTGTGATGTGGAATAAAGTACGATTGCTGAGCAATTTACGTGGGGTCACTGACTTCATGCATATGACCTAAGGATCTATACTCTTCCATAAAATCTTGATACTTAGATGAGAGTATAGCATTTTTTTCATTTTGAAATCTGAGGCAAAATATTGTGCTAGCGCCTTAGAGCGCGATTCGCCGAGTAACTCGTTGGCCTGTGACTTGAGCGATAGACGAACTTCGTAGCGACCATCCTTGAGCCTCTTGTGTGTTTTCACAAACTGTTCTTCACAACCTTTTTCGTCCGGGGTTGGAATTTCAATGTTACTGAATTCTTCCACCTCCCACAGAACCGTTTCAAGTTGTTGTTGAGTTCTTCCATCGTTTGAATGCGGTTGGATACGACACAAGAGCGTTGCAACGAATCATGGCCATATCTCCCGTGAACTGGTCCCATGAGTATGTATCCGAATGGTGTACCGTATGCCGTAGGTGTCCCGGAAGGACCCTCGATGCGATCGTTGAGGAATAGCTGTCCGCAGACGTCTGCTCCTAACAAGAGATCTATTTGAGACGGAGTTGCAAATGTTGGATCAGCCAGCTTAATGCCTTTTAGGTGATGCCAACTTCTTGACGCAATCCTTTGTAATGGTAGTTCGTTAGACAGCCTGTTGACTACCAATGCTGTGAGGTTGATCGAGAAATCTCGATCTATACAAGATTCTACTGACTCGTTGACTACGCTGCTTGCTTTAGCGGTCTTTGTGCCATCGAAGCTCGATATTACGGTTGAAGCCCTTTTTCGCTTCAAGTTTGATGCCTGAGCAGCCCATTCAGAGATGAGTGAGGTATCGGCTCCAGTGTCCAGGATTGCCCTGACACAATAGGAGTTGCCATCACCTGAGGCAATGACAATACGTGCGGTTGCAAGTAGTACAACTTGGCATGATTTGACTACTGCTACAGATGCACTTGAAGATTGCTCCTCATCCGATGAGTCTTGCGCATTTACTTGATTTACTGCTTTAGATGCAGATTTCCCTTGTCCCTTAGGGACTGGCAGTTCAGTTGAGTAACTGTTGTGTAGAGTCGTGTGATGCTTCGACGAACATAACATACAACGCCATTTGCTTTTACAAGCCACTGACTTGTGTCCGGGCATTAAACAGTTCGAACAGAGTTTCTTACCTTTGGCTGTGAGTTTTTTTTCTGCATCTGACATTTTGCTGTAGCTGTTGCATTTCCATATGAGATGCGGCTTTGAGCACAGTGGACTTTGGAGTGATGATTTTTTCTTTTCATCTTCTGAATTCACCTGACTGACGGTGGTGCGCTTGCCTTTCTGTTCCTTTGATTCGGGTACAGGATTAATGCAAGATGATAACGCCTGTTGTCTGTTTTCCAGGAACGTAATAAGCTCTTTGAACTGTGGAACGGCCGTGTTGTCGATCAAGCACTTCTCCCAGTCTAACTTTGTTGCTTGGTCCAGTTTTCTCGATAGTAGAAAGACGAACCATTCATCCCATTGTTCAACAGGCTTTGCTAGTGACCTGAATGAACGTATTGTTTGTTGGAAAAAATCAATAAGTCGCTTGATTTCTGCCGATGATTGTGTAGAAGCGCATGGAAGATCCACTAAGATTGCCATGTGATGCTGTGACAATAGCCATTTATTTCCATATCGATTCTCTAAAGACCTCCAAGTCCATTGATAATTATTCGCCGTTAAGGGTGTATTTTTTATGAGCACTGCTGCATCACCCTTTATATGTCGTTGCAAATAAATCATTTTTGACGTGAACACGTCTTTCTTTTCGCTTTGGGGGTCGTTTTGTGCAAAACATTTATAGGTCATCTAGCGGTGAATTTAGGAACTATGATATGAATGGGCACGGCCGGTAAGTATGAAATCTATATTTCCGATGCATCAATGAGAGTGTTTGGATGAAAAAAAGACCCAGTGTCAACATAACCCGTGCACACAGTTTCTCAGTGTTTTTTTCATAAAAATTGATAGTATTATTTTTGTACAAATCGCTCGTTATTCCGTGGTTACTGCCTTGAAGATGCTTTTCATGCAGCTAGAGCAGCTTGGAATGGATGCGACACCTTTTTTCCCAATTATACGTTGAAATTCGCCGACCACGTTGCGACCGTTGAAATTCGCCGACCACGTTGCGATCTTGAATTTTTGCACTTACTTTGCACTCTCACGACTCACTTTTTGTTTACGCGTGTGGACCTTTTTAGTTATTACGTTCAATAAATAGGTTTCGGCACCAGATGTTTGGGAAGGTTGAATATAGATAGCGCGAGGCGAGAGCCCACATACATACAAACGACCACACATATCACGGTCGGCACATCGGGCTGCATGGCGACAGGCGCATACAGGATTCAGTTCGGAACACATTGTATCCCTTATTTTTCTGCCACGACTTTGATTGTTGATACTGGATGGATCAACCAATAAATTTGATATTTCTTCACTATCAGACCTGTCAAACGTGTAGTGTACATGTACCTCACTTCTATTTCATCTCTTCTTCGCTTCTGGTGTAACGATGGAAATTACAAAATGTCATCATTTACACCCCGCAAAGCACGTTTTTGCAAGTAACTTTTCTGCAACATTCCTGCGATATTTTACAATATTCGTGAACACTACCGTATGTTAGAAACATTCCTTTACTCATAATATATATTTTTCGATAAATTCGCGAATGTTGCAAAACATCATAGAAACATTTCGGAATCTTTACGTCGAAAGATCTCCTCGATAAGGTACAGCTCGATAAGATTGTACTTGTTAGGGCTGAATTATACGGGGTTTTTGTAATTATTTTAGGACGTCCCAGAAGAATACAGGTACAGCAAAATATCGATGCTCTCTGTGCTGGAAATTTATTTATGAGTAAGGGGGCGAAATTTCAGCGGTGCATACAGAAGGATTTCTTAAAACTATTCCAACGTCTCGAGTTAATATATGTAACAACATATATACTGTCATAAGTGGTACCTTTACATGTGATGAAACAATTCGTCACGGTCATTGGAAGAGTAAACAGTATGTCCGATGGTGTAACGTCCTAACGTAGCCGTTTTCATGGAATAAAACGCAGCGGCGAATAAAGCGATAGAATAAGAGGAATCAAATAGCGACGAGCAAGGCCGCTGCGAAGGCCGGAATGCCGACTCCGCATCGAGCCAAAACTGCACCGCGAGTAACACGAACCCTCGCGCAAGGTGAAGGCGCGAAAACCTCCACGTGCCACCCGCGTAGCATTTAAGGAAATGCACCAGCGAAAAACAAGACGCCAAGTGGCCACCAAGCAGCCGCTGACAGGAAGAAACCTCCATGATTCAACGCATTCCTTCTCCTTTCCCTTTTCAACATCAGGAAGGATCCCCACCCGAAACGAAGTCTAACGGCTTATATAAGGAGAATCCTGGACACCGAGAAGAGCCTTTTGCTTTTTGTCTTTTGTCTTTTTCCTCGAGTAACGCGTGTTCCGTTCTAAATAAAGAAGTTCCGAGACTGTGATTTGTGGAAACCTCAATTTCTATCCCTGTCGTGCTACCTAAAGTGAGTGACCAAGGAGAGAGCGCACCCCTTTCGATCCACCCCTCGGAGCAAGGATCCCACGGCCGACAGGAGGAGGAAGAGAGAGAGAGATCGAAGGACAAAGAAAGGTTAGTAGGAACAGAATATTCTTTTGCGATATAAAATGTCCTGAGTGTATCGATGATCCCTATTGTTTTCCCCGAATTGATAGTTAGTAGTAGTTCTAGTTGTCCATGACGTGACAATGGCAAACTCTAACTTTTGAATTTCCCTGACATTTGGCCGGAAGTGGTTGGGTCGGTCCTCTAGACATTCATAGTTAGAATTGGTTTCGGGAGAGTGCGCTGCGGACTTACGAGCCGAGCGAGAAGTGTCAAACGTCTGATCTCCAAGTAGCTGTCAATTCGGGAGATCGAAGCATCTAACCTCGAAATCGTTAATTTATAAATAATGATTAATAATGTGTAGAAGTGATAAGAAATAATCATTCGGGTTTCTTCGATGAGACAGTTCATAAAAGGTTATTACCTTGAATAGTTGAATGAAACGAGAAGCGCATATTGCAATGAAAGTACTATGGGTGAAAGGCGCTCGGTGACATGCCTGACATTCTCCGATGTCTATCGAGTCATCTTTTTACGGATAGGACACGAGCTAGATCCTCTTCGGTTGCACCTGTACGAGATGACATGTCAGAAAATCGTGAGTCTTCATGAAAATCTTCTAACCTACTCGTTCTGCAGTAATACTTAATAATAAAAAGCTATTCTCCTACATGTACATATTCTCCTGATGAATAAATTCCAAAAAGTAGTGAAATCTCCCCACAAAAACAGACTCTCTGTAAAAAAAAGGCGGCATGTTCATTCAGTGCCAAAAAAAATTGATAGATACGTAAAATACTCTCCAAAAAAGATTTGAAATCAATTAAGATCGCCATGTTCAAGATTTATATATAAAAAGTAAAAGGCATCATTTGAAAGGAAAATTATTGTAAATCGTGTAACTAAAAAATTCGTCTAAAAAAATTTATAAAAAAATTTTAATAAAAAAGAACTTGCCGCGTTTTCTTCCTTCAAAATAAAAAATTCAGACACAGAATTATACTCGATGTTTATGCACTAATGATTTAAAATAAATTCATACACTTATACCGTATGTCTGACGGCAAGCGCAACAGGGGCACTGTGACCTGAAATTTGACTTCGACAGTGATAGTTAGAGTTTTGTTCAACAAAGTGCGCTGCATAAAAGTGAAAAGTGTCAAACGTCTGATTTCCCGATAGCTGTCAATTTGGGAGATCAAAGCTTTTCGTGTAACCCTAAAATCGTGAGTATTTGAATAATGTTGAGTAATTTTATAGTAGTGATAAGAAATAATCATTCGCGGGTTTCTTCGGTGAAATTCCCGAATCTTTCTGAAGGAACAGGGCTGTTATGATTGCCAATTGCTTGTCTTCCGCGCTTACCGAACCTGAAAAACGAGAATGTCAACCGTCAACGAGGAAAGAAGAAATCCTCCAAGTCATAGGGACCTCTCGTCGGATTCTTCGGGCAATGCTCAGCAGCAGCAAGAAGAGCCGGAAGTATTGCATCAGGCGTTATCCCAATTACAGTACGTAACACGATCAAAGCGTTTAGTCATGTTTCGAGACGATTTAGAATATTTGAATGAGTAAAAATTAATTTTATTCCGTGCCAAAGTCGGCTAATCAATAAATAAATTCACGCAAACAATAGCACCTTAGAGGGTGGTTTCTTAAATTAGGAAAGTTTAGGCGACGGTTTGGAGTACGCTAGCCCGATACAGTACAAAGTAGAGTTGGAAAGGAGCACGCGGAAAGTGAAGATGAGAACGAAAATCTGACATGTGGGAAGATGGGAGTAGGTCCGGAGCTAAGAAAACAAATCGACGAAGGGGAAATTGGATGATCGAATGAAATAAATTTACCTACACGCAACATGAGGTTGGTTTCAAGAGGATAAAGGCTGTTATCTGATGGCATTAAACGCCTCGATTGCTGATGTTTTTTTTAGACATTTAATACGTAAATACCAGAACGTGACCAAGAGAATACGTGATCACAAATTCCCTACGGCCTCCGCCGATAGCGCAGGAGATAGACAATCACGTAATAGATTTGGTAAAGCTAAGGCCAGTTGATACGATGTTAAGAGCTTACAAGGCATGCACACCTAACAACGAACAAGCGAAGAAAGCGATTTCTAGAAGTACTCTAATATCAGGTATGTAATTCTCAACTCCATCGTTTTGCTAACACACTGTCTGCAATAATTAAAAGACGTGAAGGATAATTTAAAACTGACTATTTTATATGATACAGTAACGAAATTACATCTCTGGAATTTGAATTGGAATTACTATTTCATCGATTAACGAAGTTAAAATCCTGACAAGAGCACTCCAGCTGCCAGGTCGGACGCTATTTCCGAGGAAGCATTAAATATTTTGATACTTGACATTACTGTCCCGTCGATTGATCAAGACAACTTCCGATGATAAGGTCGACAGTGTTAATAATGAGTTTAATCGTAACTTTAATGATACAATAATTGTAAAAGCATTTAATTCTATCATTATTTTATCAAAGATATTTCATTGATACTCATCACGGCATGCATTAAATAGAGTTTGCGAATAAAAGAAAAGGGTCAGCATTACAAGAGTTTCATGAATCGTATTAATTATGCGTCTCGCTCGAACTTCCAACGTCCCACCCGATTACTGCTGCTGTGTATATGTAGATTTCCGCGTCTGATGTCCATCGACTAATTTTCCTCAGGATAGGATAGGAGTTACATCCGAACATTTTTGCTTGGTGTTGTAACGTTAAAGTAATGGGTTCATTTTAACGATTTACTGTCAATTGTTAGCTACTCCAGTATGGAGTATTACCAGGAGATGCCACGTGGAGGCCAATTGACACGTTACATGAATTTCGTACGATCTGCTCATGAATTTGTAAGGTTTTACGAATTCCATGTAACTTCATCTCCCACCGTACCATTCTCACTGTAACTCGGAAAGCCGAATGTTCTTGTTGCGGCTTCAAGGGCAGTCGGTCATTGTTGCCGTGGAAACCGTATGATTACATCAAGTGTTCCATATGACCTCTTTCTATTTTCTTGTCGGCACTGCATTCGCACACGTCGCACAAGGTTCCGCTGTGTGTTGCCAAGCATATCTTCAAGTATCGCAGTGCGCTCTTCTCTGATGCATGCTTTAAGGTGTTCGATATTTTGAATCAGCCGCCGCTCGTCGAAAACCTTCATCTTGAAGTAACCCCACAAGAAGAAGTCGAGGGGAGTTAGATCCGGAGATCTAGGTGGCCACTCCCTGGGTGCTCTCAAGCCGATCCAACGTGCGCCGAAAACGTCATTCAATAGCTGAGTCACCATTCTGCTTGAATGCGCTGTGCACCGTCATGCTGGAATATGACTGGTTGATCTTCAGCGACTTCTAGAGGGGCCGGCAAAATTTGATTTTCCAGCATATCGAAATAGGTCTGGGAATTTAAATTTCCATCGATGAGAGAGAAGATGGGCCCGATGATCCGGTCCTCCGGATCGTGGAAGAGGATATGCAACAGTCGATAACGGGAATTTCGAGACGTAGGTACAGGAATTCGCAAAGAGAGTGTGCTAGAGTGCTCCGTTTAAACAAGATCCGAAATTATTATACAAGGCGCAGGTGCATCAAGCACTGCCTCGCCACAACGATCGCGAACGAAGATTGACATTTTGCCGGTCAATGATGGAGCAGCTCGAGAGGAATCCTGATTATATGAAGACCATCTGCTTCACGGACGAATGTACGTTTTTTGTAAATGGGAGCATATGCTCCCATTTCTACCGATACTGGTGCGCCAGGAACCCGCACGTCGTCCGTGAGCAGAACCACCAGAATGAGGAGAAAGTCAATGTTTGGGCGGGGATATGGAGAACGGATCATCGGGCCCACCTTCTCTCTCTCTCTCTCTCTCTCTCTCTCTCTCTCTCTCTCTCTCCCTCTTCCCGTGAGTAAGACTGGTTGTACTGTTTTTCTCTCTGCTCCAATACGGAAATTACCGCTATCTTTGCCCACGGGCATTACTACTCCTGATTCATTTGCATGCCTTAAGTTGCAAACTGTTGACCAATTAATCTAAATGCTGGACTAGCCGCTTGAATTCTCTTAAAACGGCTTATATTATTGCTTGTGGCTAGAAGTGAGGTTAGATCGCTTGTGCTATATTCGGTAACGGTTCGCTCAGTCCGTAACGGAGTGCTCGACGTCTTCACCGCGGATCAACGCCATCTTGTGGACTAAGCATTCATTCAGCAGTCTCACTGACCTCTGCTGGTAAAGCCATTGCCCCCATATATATCATGGATGCTCGTTTGCAATGCGCAACTAGATCCTCTGGATCTACTAAATCCACCAGATCAACTCGATCAACAAGTACAAATATTCTCAAGAGCCCTTCTACGAGTGACGCTGATAACTGCCCATCTAAACCTGGACGTGACGCAGATTCAGAGCTAATGGCAAGCTTGCGACGGATCGAAAATAAGCTCAACACTGATTTGCCATCCATGGACTCCAAGTTGGATATGGTCTGCTGTGAAATAGGCGCTCTCAAGGCAACAACGGCCAGACTCTCGCAGAAGAATGTTGACCTTAAGCAGGCGTTGAGCAAGCTAGAAGCCAGAATGGATACTCTCGCGTCTGCCAGCACTCCTGAGGCTAACCCGACTGACGTCTACTGCTCGATCGAGCGGATTACTGCTGCTACCAACATTGGCACCCTCCTATCGTAACGTACTCTGGCTAGACAAGCTAATAACACTGAACTTGTTATTTCTGGCATTCCTGCAAACGGACTGACACCTGAGATTGCTTTCCGATTCTTTCTCGGTATAATTAGCCTACTGAAAGTGGAGCTGGTGGCTGATGATTTTACCGGCAATAGACTGCTGTGTAAAACTTCAATTGCCACAGATACTACTTCAGGTACACCCGCTACAGCTGCTACTCCTGGTGGAGCTAAAAGCCCAGCCAAAATCTCGTTTGCCGTGGTATGCAAAGACCCTAGTGCAGTAAGAAAGATCATCTCTGCCAAACGGAAATTTGGCGCACTAAAATATGCTAAAGTCATTGACTCTATGACCGGGCAAAGCTGCTTCATCTCTCCCGTGGACGCCGGAGACCCCACTATCTATGTCAATGAGATGTTACCCGGACACGTCTTTCGTCTTTTTACTGAGGCTAAATCGGCACTGAGATCGGCTGGCTTTAAGTATGTGTGGTCCTCGTCAGGTATGGTTATGACCAAGTACGCGGACGGTGGGCTCATTCATACCATCACAAATAAAGACGACATACCGAAGGTCAGCAACTTGTACACTTCTCGCTCCAATTGACTCTCCGACTCCAACTTAATCACTCGTAAACCTGCTAATACAGTTCAACCAAGTAACTTCAAGGCCTGCTGCCTAAATACAAATTCTCTTCGTGCCCATCTTGACGTGTTAAAGATTTACATTGACTCCAACCCTGATTGCCTGATTATTGCCGTCACGGAAACCTGGTTGAGTGACGCAATTCCCTCCGCGGTCATTGCCCTCCCTGGCTATAACTTTGTACGGCATGACAGAAATGTCAACGGCGGTGGTGTCGGGCTCTACATTCATGAATCACTGATTTTTAAAGTCATCTCTAAATCTGATACATCCTGGTCTGGCAAACCTGGTGCTCCGGAATTTATTTGCTGCGATGTTGGAGGGCCGAAGACTGAACTCATATTTGTAGCCATTGTATACCGTCCTCCGCATGCTCCGTTTACCGGACCTCGAGACCTAGGGCTCGAAATTGCCGATGCCATGGATGGGCGCAGTCATAAAATCATCATGGGAGACTTCAACGCGGATCAACTATCCAACAACGGAGACGCTCAGTACATCAGAACTCTGACGAAAGACCTTTCACTTAAATTAGTCAACCACGGCTTCACCCATGTGACTGAGTCCTCCTCCACCTGGCTCGATCTCTATCTGGTTGATGAATCAGACGGGATTACGAGTTATGGCAAGTCTGATTTCCCACTGGGTGCCGGGCACCACCTCATCTACGTGGAGATTGAAACACTTCAGATCCGTCCGGTCACTAAGTTTATCACTACTCGTCGAATGGGTAATATTCAAGATGCTGAAAGCGAACTCAACATCATCGACTGGTCTGCTTTAGTTGATGAAGCCGCATCTATAGACGAAGCTCTGGACAGCGTCCATCAGCATTTCTTTGCCGCAGTCGATCGCGCTGCTCCCATCTCTAAGATCCGGATCAACTCCACCAGCCGTGCACCATGGCTGACACCCGCGTTGAAGTCCTCGGAGTGAGCAGTTCGGACCATTTATCGGCGTTGGAGGCGCAATCGTCGTGAGAGTGACCTAGCTTCATATCGGCATGAACGTAGAAAGAGGCTCGAGGAACTCACTGAGGTTCGGATCGGCTACTTCAAGTCACGTTTGCAGGGCCTCTCCAATACACAAACTTGGCAGGCGTTGAGAAACCTTGGACTTATCAAACCGCGTATCACCCATCCGCTTGCCGTTGACGCCGAAACACTTAACTCCCGCTTTGCTTCCATTTCCACTTCTTCGACTTCTCATGTGAGTGCTGCGAAACTGGCCGATGCTCCGAACGCGCTGATGCAGCGTCCACCACTGGTGATTGTCAACGTCACCAATGGCGAAATAACTAAAGCTGTTAACAATCTGCACTCAAATTCACAAGGTGTTGACGGAATCAATCTTAAACTCATCCGCAGCTTGGGCAACATTACAACTGCCTTCTGCCAGGCCATCCTCAACCGTTCGATCAGTGAGAGTTGCTTTCCCAGTGCCTGGAAGAAATCTATTATCCTCCCGATCAATAAAGTCCCAGCCCTATCGATAACTAATGACTATCGACCCATTTCGCTGCTGCCCATACTGAGTAAGGTCTTTGAAAGACTAATCTACAACCAAGTTATCGCATATATCAATCTACACGACCTCTTAGATCCGTTCCAGTGTGGTTTCCGCGCTGGTCATAGCACCCAAACGGCCTTGGTTAAACTTGTCAACGACATCAGGCACAGTATGGACAAGAGGCAAGTCATGGTGCTGGTACTGTTCGACTTTTTCAAGGCCTTTGACACAGTCTCGCATGGTTTGCTATTACTCAAACTTAAGCGTCTGGGCTTTGCTGATGACACTGTCCGATGGTTCGCGTCGTATCTGCAGGGACGATGGCAGGCAATTAAAAAATCTGATGGCACTCTCACTGGCTGGCAGGCCACCAACACTGGAGTTCCGCAGAGCTCAGTTCTAGGTCCGCTGCTTTTTTCTATCTTCATTAATGACATTGGGTCAGTCATCAAAAATGCAAAGAGGCTAATTTACGCGGACGATCTACAAATCTATCGGAGCTGTCCCCCTGAAGAGATTGATAGTTGTATCATGAGTCTCAACGACGACATCGACAGAATTAAACGATGGGCTAGTGTCAACTCGCTGAACCTCAACATCAACAAAACAAAAGCGATTATTCTTGGAAATAAGCGATTCATTAACTCGCTTAAATCCTCGGATCTTCCACCATTAGGTTGCAACTCTGAGCGTATACCCTTTGTTGACTCTGTCAAAAACCTCGGTATTATTATCGACTCCAAACTCACTTTCAAAGAGCACGTTCAACATGTCACCTCCAAAGTCAACCGAGCCTTCTACCAACTGCAGCAAATGAGGCCATATACCAATACAGACCTACGGAAAACTTTGATTAACTCTCTGATTTTACCTCATTTAGAATACTGCTCAATTGTTCTTAATGGCTGTGGAGCCACCCTTGACCTCAAGCTACAACGACTCGTAAACCGTGGTATTCGCTACATCTTTGGACTGCCACGCGATACCTCAATCAGCTCCTACAGAATCAAGCTTGGCTGGCTGACAGTTGAAAATCGGCGCAAACTACACCTGGCAATCCTCACTTACAAGGTTCTCAACACGAGGCAACCTGAATTCCTAGCCGATTTGCTCTTTTACTACACCACACGAGCTACCAGTCGTTCTACACATGCCCTTACGCTAACTACTCCTCCTCATCGGACCGACTCTTACAAAGCTTCCTTCGCCGTTGCTGCCCCCTACGTGTGGAATGCCTTCCCTAGGGAAGTTCTCGAGGCTCTCTCACTCGGCTCCTTTAAGAGTAAAGCTCAACAGTGGCTACTGGATGCGGATAGAAACCGTAGTTAATTACCAATAGACAATATTTAAGTTAATTGTCAATATTCTATGTCTTCACCTTGAGATACTGCTTGTTGATTTGACTACTTCCTACTTATTTTGTTTAATTGATTTTACTTAAATGTTTTGTTTACCAGCGTGTTTATATCATTATATTATGTACACTATTACTTGTTATTATACTCACCCTATCACTTGTTATCATACTTAAACTTTTATTCTGTTACTATGCTTACACTACGCCCACGGTATTTTTTGCATACTCGCTTATATTATTATTACTCATTATGCTTTATACCTCTGCGCTGCAGCTGTTCGATTTGGTATTGTTTAATTGTTTTTACTTAACTGTTTTGTTTATCTGCGTGTTTACGATTGTTAACTTTAAATGAGAGAGAATGTTTATTCATTATGCTTACACTATTACTATTTTATTGCGGTTATACTTTCTATGTACCCGCTTAAAGTGAAAAGGTGAAACTATGCTTGCACTATGCCCACGCTATTTTTTACATACTCGCTTATATTATTATTACTCGTTAGCTTTATACCTCTGCGCTGCAGCTGTTCGATTTGGTATTGTTTAATTGTTTTTACTTAACTGTTTTATTTATCTGCGTGTTTACGATTGTTAACTTTAAATGAGAGAGAATGCTTATTCATTATGCTTACATTATACTATTTTATTGCGCTTATACTTTCTATGTATCCGCTTAAAGTGAAAAGGTGAAACTATGCTTGCACTATGCCCACGTTTTTTTTACATACTCGCTTATATTATTATTACTCGTTATGCTTTATACCCCTGCGCTGCTGCTGTTTGATTTTGGTATTGTTTAATTGATTTTACTTAACTGTTTTGTTTATCTGCGTGTTTACGATTGTTAACTTTTAAATGAGAGAGAACGCTTTTCATTATGCTTACACTATTACTATTTTATTGCGCTTATACTTTCTATGTACCCGCTTAAAGTCTATTATATTTGCTTACGTTATTTTAAAATTGTATACTATATGCTTGCCCTGATTTCAGGGCATTATGATTTGTTCTATTTGAACAATAAACATTTTCATCAATCTCTCTCTCTCTCTCTCTCTCTCTCTCTCTCTCTCTCTCTCTCTCTCTCTCTCATCGATGGAAATTTAAATTCCCAGACCTATTTCAATATGCTGGAAAATCAAATTTTGCCGGCTCTTCTTGAAGTCGCTGAAGATCAACCAGTCATATTCCAGCATGACGGTGTACCAGCGCATTCAAGCCGAATGGTGACACAGCTGTTGAATGACGTTTTCGGCGCACGGTGGATCGGCTTGAGAGCACCCAGGGAGTGGCCACCTAGATCTCCGGATCTAACTCCCCTCGACTTCTTCTTGTGGAGTTACTTGAAAATGAAGGTTTTCGACGAGCGGCGGCCGATTCAAAACATCGAACACCTTAAAGCACGTATCAGAGAAGAGTGCGCTGCGATACCTGCAGATATGCTTGGCAACACACAGCAGAGCCTTGTGCGACGTGTGCGAATGCAGTGCCGACAAGAAAATAGAAAGAGGTCATATGGAACACTTGATGTAATCATACGGTTTCCACAGCAACAATGACCGACTGCCCTTGAAGCCGCAACAAGAACATTCGGCTTTCCGAGTCACAGCGAGAACGGTAGGGTGGGAAATGAAGTTACATGGAATTTTTTCGTAAAAACTTACAAATTCATGAGGAGATCGTACGAAATTCATGTAACGTGTCAATTGGCCTCCACGTGGCATCTCCTGGTAATACTCCATACTGGAGTAGCTAACAATTGACAGTAAATCGTTAAAATGAACCCATTACTTTAACGTTACAACACCAAGCAAAAATGTTCGGATGTAACTCCTATCCTATCCTGAGGAAAATTAGTCGATGGACATCAGACGCGGAAATCTACATACACACAGCAGCAGTAATCGGGTGGGACGTTGGAAGTTCGAGCGAGACGCATAATTAATACGATTCATGAAACTCTTGTAATGCTGACCCTTTTCTTTTATTCGCAAACTCTATTTAATGCATGCCGTGATGAGTATCAATGAAATATCTTTGATAAAATAATGATAGAATTAAATGCTTTTACAATTATTGTATCATTAAAGATACGATTAAACTCATTATTAACACTGTCGACCTTATCATTGGAAGTTGTCTTGATCAATCGACGGGACAGTAATGTCAAGTATCAAAATATTTAATGCTTCCTCGGAAATAGCGTCCGACCTGGCAGCTGGAGTGCTCTTGTCAGGATTTTAACTTCGTTAATCGATGAAATAGTAATTCCAATTCAAATTCCAGAGATGTAATTTCGTTACTGTATCATATAAAATAGTCAGTTTTAAATTATCCTTCACGTCTTCTAATTATTGCAGACAGTGTGTTAGCAAAACGATGGAGTTGAGAATTACATACCTGATATTAGAGTCTTCGCTTCTTCGTTGTTAGGTGTGCATGCCTTGTAAGCTCTTAATATCGTATCAACTGGCCTTAGCTTTACCAAATCTATTACGTGATTGTCTATCTCCTGCGCTATCGGCGGAGGCCGTAGGGAATTTGTGATCACGTATTCTCTTGGTCACGTTCTGGTATTTACGAATTAAATGTCTAAAAAAAAACATCAGCAATCGAGGCGTTTAATGCCATCAGATAACAGCCTTTATCCTCTTGAAACCAACCTCATGTTGCGTGTAGGTAAATTTCCTTCATTCGATTATCCAATTTCCTCTTCGTTGATTTGTTTTCTTAGCTCCGGACCTACTCCCATCTTCCCACACATGTCAGGTTTTCGTTCTCGTCTTCACTTTCCGCGTGCTCCTTTTCCAACTCCACTTTGTACTGTATCGGGCTAGCGTACTCCAAACCGTCGCCTAAACTTTCCTAATTTAAGAAACCACCCTCTGGTGCTATTGTCTGCGTGAATTTATTTATTGATTAGCCGACTTTGGCACGGAATAAAATTAATTTTTACTCATTCAAATATTCTAAATCGTCTCGAAACAAGACTAAACGCTTTGATCGTGTTACGTACTGTAATTGGGATAACGCCTGATGCAATACTTCCGGCTGTTCTTGCTGCTGCTGAGCATTACCCGAAGAATCCGACGAGAGGTCCCTATGACTTGGAGGATTTCTTCTTTCCTCGCTGACGGTTGACATTCTCGTTTTTCAGGTTCTGTAAGCGCGGAAGACAAGCAATTGGCAATCATAACAGCCCTGTTCCTTCAGAAAGATTCGGGAATTTCACCGAAGAAACCCGAATGATTATTTCTTATCACTACTATAAAATTACTCAACATTATTCGAATACTCACGATTTTAGGGTTACACGAAAAGCTTTGATCTCCCAAATTGACAGCTATCGGGAAATCAGACATTTGACACTTTTCACTTTTATGCAGCGCACTCTGTTGAACCCAACTCTAACTATCACTGCCGAAGTCAAATTTCAGGTCACAGTGCCCCTGTTGCGGTTGCCGTCAGACATACGGTATGTCCACCAGAATACCGAATGTCGCACGGGAAACTGATCAGGCGGGGGCCTTCTGAATTTCTCTGAATTTGACTTCGGCAGTGCAATTTATGAATCACTCTAGCACCGTCCAAGTACTACCAATTATTCAGTATAGTTGACAAAATATGAAAACTTAAACGCGGCAAGTTCTTTTTTATGAAAATTTTTTTATAAATTTTTTTAGTCGAATTTTTTAGTAACTTGATTTAGAATAATTTTCCTTTCAAATGATGCCTTTTACTTTTTACATATAAATCTTGAACATGGCGATCTTAATTGATTTCAAATCTTTTTTGGAGAGTATTTTACGTATCAATTTTTGTTGGCACTGAATGAACATGCCTCGTTTTTTTACAGAGAATCTGTTTTTGTGGGGCATTCATTTACGACCTACACACACATTCATTTCTCTATCAAAAAATTGAAATGTAATGGCGAATTCTGCTGGACTGCCCTAGTATGCATTAAGTGCAGTTCGGCTGAATTTGCTATAATGGTCTTTACACAATGAAAGGAGTGGGAATTAAGAAATGAAAAATAAGGACTTCAACCAATCACAAAAGGGCATTATATGGATTAAGTAGTAAGGAATAAGATTCCGACTAGTCTTTTCATTGTGTAATGGGCTGACGACTATACCCTGGGGAAAAAAAAGTGAACAGGAAATGTGCTGAAAGGTCGCAGATCCAAACGTTCGAAAAGTGTTCACCAAGCATTAACGGAATGTACATTTTTCACTCAAGAAGCGTATTTTGGAACATGAAGTGTAAAGTGTAAGGTGTAAACCTAATGTTCGCATAGTGTCCATGAAGTATGAGCCCTCTCGTTATGGAAGTGTACCGCAATGTATGTAGGTACACCTAGCATTCTGATCGATCCGCTTTGGGTGACGACACTTCAATCGCGTGACCGTAGCTAAAACATTCGAGTGAATCTTAGTGTTTTGGCACGAAGGATAAATTTGATCGGTGCTTCCTGGCAAAACAAGAAAATCCACTCGTACCGTTCAACTACAGTCGACTGAATTAAAATAGGTACCATCACACAAAGCGGATCGATCAGAATCATTGACGCTAGGTGTACACCTGCGGCCAATGACTCTGATCGATCTGCTTTGTGTGACGGTACTTGATCGAGTCAACCGTAGCAAAACGGTTCGACCGAATTTTATTACTTTGCCATGAGAGCTAAAGTTTATCGGTCTTTTATGGCAAAGCAATAAGATTCGCTCACATCATTTAGCTATAGTCGACTCGATAAAGTACCGTCATCTAAAGCAAGTTGATCAAAATCATTGACCGCAGGTGTACACTAATCCAACTTAGAGGTATTTCAAAACTTATTGAACAACGTTACATTCATATCTCACTGCGAATGACAATAATTTAAATTCAGCATCGACAATTTGACGGCACAAAAGTATCAACAGTTCACCTAGTATACCGCATGTCCTATGGCCAACCGCGCAGGTGAGCTGCGACCTGAATTCTTGACTTCGGCAGTATTTATGGTACAGTTAGAGTGGGCTTCAGACGAGTGCGCTGCATAAAGGCCATCACACGTGAAAAAACGTAAGCAGTAACAGTAAGGATTGACCAATCAGAAAGCCTGTTTAAGCATAATTCCGTAAGAATTATATTTCTGATTGGTCAATCCTTACTGTTACTGCTTACGTTTTTTCACGTGTGATGGCCTTAAGAACGAAAAGTGTCGACTGCTCTTCTAATAGCTGTCAATTCGGGAGATCGAAACGTTTCGTGTAACCTCAAAATCGTAAAGTTTTGAATTAGTAGTGAATAATTTGTAGAAAAGTGATGAGAAATAATCATAAATAATCTTCCGAATTGTGTGACACCTTAGGTATCGCTCACGCCACTTCGTAAAACTACTTCCTAGACATGCGCGGTGCTAGCGCGGAAATAATTTCTCAAACAAATAGGCACACACACACACATGAGGCGTGTAATTCGGTTGGACATCGAAAAAACCCGAATGATTGTTAACTCTCACTTCTGAACTTTACTTACCATTTATTCAAAGATTCACGATTTCGAGCTTAGACTTCGATCTCCCGAATTGATAGCCATCGGGAGATCAGACGTTTCACACTTTTCGTAAGAACGCAGCGTAAGAGCGAAAAGCGTCGTCTGATTTCCCGATGGCTGTCACAATTCGGAAGATTATTTATGATTATTTCTCATCACTTCTACAAATCAATTCACTACTAATTCAAAACTTTACGATTTTGAGGTTACACGAAACGCTTCGATCTCCCGAATTGACAGCTATTAGAAGAGCAGTCGACACTTTTCGTTCTTATGCAGCGCACTCGTCTGAAGCCCACTCTAATTGTACCATAAATACTGCCGAAGTCAAGAATTCAGGTCGCAGCTCACCTGCGCGGTTGGCCATAGGACATGCGGTACATATGTTTATTTAGCAATCACACGTCATTTATTTACGATCTCTGCCGATTCCTGCCGAGCGAGCATTATTTTAATTGTCGCTATATTATTGTTATTGTGTACATATGAAAGTGTATACCGCATGTCCTATGGCCAACCGTGCAGGTGAGCTGCGACCTGAATTCTTGACTTTGGCAGTATTTATGGTACAGTTAGAGTGGGCTTCAGACGAGTGCGCTGCATAAGAACGAAAAGTGTCGACTGCTATTCTAATAGCTGTCAATTCGGGAGATCGAAGCGTTTCATGTAACCTCAAAATCGTAAAGTTTTGAATTAGTAGTGAATAATTTGTAGAAGTGATGAGAAATAATCATAAATAATCTTCCGAATTGTGACAGCCATCGGGAAATCAGACGACGCTTTTCGCTCTTACGCTGCATTCTTACGAAAAGTGTGAAACGTCTGATCTCCCGATGGCTATCAATTCGGGAGATCGAAGTCTAAGCTCGAAATCGTGAATCTTTGAATAAATGGTAAGTAATGTTCAGAAGTGAGAGTTAACAATCATTCGGGTTTTTTCGATGTCCAATCGAATTACACGCCTCATGTGCCTATTTGTTTCAGAAATTATTTCCGCGCTAGCACCGCGCGTGTCTAGGAAGTAGTTTTACGAAGTGGCGTGAGCGATACCTAAGGTGTCAATTCGGAAGATTATTTATGATTATTTCTCATCACTTCTACAAATTATTCACTACTAATTCAAAATTTTACGATTTTGAGGTTACAGGAAACGCTTCGATCTCCCGAATTGACAGCTATTAGAAGAGCAGTCGACACTTTTCGTTCTTATGCAGCGCACTCGTCTGAAGCCCACTCTAACTGTACCATAAATACTGCCGAAGTCAAGAATTCAGGTCGCAGCTTACCTGCGCGGTTGGCCATAGGACATTTAATTTATTTAAGTCATAAGACAAGACTTTCTACTATTTAACGATGATGACGGTTTGACAAACAATTTTCGAGTTACAAATGAATCCAAAGCCTTAGAGAAGAAGGAAAAGGAATAGGTGAAGCAAGCAAAGCAATAATTTTATTGTAAAGAATCCCGGCTTTGCGCATCATTAGGCATTCGATGTATTGTTATTTAGTCTAGAGATCGTTCGTTATACTCTATAAATTCGAGACAATAATCAATGGATCGACGCTTGGATGGTATCTTCATTTATACGTGGGTCATTTGAAAAGTTTCCGGCCTTTTTAGGAAAAACACATATTTCAAGGTAAAAAAAATGTATTTCTCAACATAGCCTCCTCGTAACTCAACACATTTAATCCATCATTTCTCCCAACCCTTCAAGCCGTCAGAAAAAAATATATTTTGGTCCACCAGAAAAATACCGGTCTACAGCGTTTTCCACCTCGGCTTTGTCGTAAATTTTGTGACACTTACCAAACGTCGCAAAAATTTAACTGGATTTTTTTTATACAGCTGAAGACACTCACGCGACATGTCAAGCCGTATGCGCTTTTGGTCAATTGTCAACAAACGCAGCACCCAACGTGCGGATAATTTTCTCTGATACTTCAGCCTCAGCAATCTCCTTCACGGTCAATCGACGATCTTCCATCATAGTTTCATGCACTGAGTCCACAATTTCGTCAGTTGAAACAGTTTTTGGGCGCCCAGAACATTCGTCATAAAAAATACTGGTACGGCCACGTTTGCACTCAGCCACCCAATAGACACTTTAAGCATGTCCTAAATTTTAAACGTATCCGTATCCGCATCAGCATGCGCATGCGCAGAGTATTATAGATACGGTGGTCCCGATGCATTACGTTGCCCGCATCGTTACGGGCCTACCGTCGTATCTCTATCCGAACACGTATCCCTACCAACACTATCCCTATCCCGTCAGTTGTCAAAATGTTGTCATTAAAATATCATCTTAATCTGACGTTTCATCGCTTTCGGTTTCGTATACGTATCGATTGATCGATGCTTGGTTTAAAGGGTTATTTTGCGGTCAACGTAAGTCGATGCGTTAACGAATACGGATACGGATACGGAAAAAATTTTAGGGTTTGCTTAAGGGAGTATTCTTGTGTAATCGGTCAAAAAAAATCGACAAAAATTCTTCTCGCTTAATCGCTTCCATAACATCTCTAAAAGACGTGTGTTTGAGAATTTTTCAAAATTCAAAGTCGTTGAAAAGTTACAGATGTTTATAGTTGCAGACGCGCCACTTGTATTACGTATAGTCTAACTTTCGAACACGTTCTCTCGAAACTACATTTGAGGGGGTCAGAAGCCAAGAGGTCCAAGTAGAAATACAAGTTTTCCGAGATGCTCGACATTAAAGTATTCTTGTTCTTTAAAAAGAACAAGAATACTTTAATGTGAAGCATCTCGGAAAACTTGTATTTCTATTTGGACCCCTTGGCTTCTGACCCCCTCATTTTGTAAATTGGTAGCCACGATATCTCAAAAACTATTGAACCGATTACGCTAAAATTTGTATGATATCTTCGGTACATCGACAGTTGTAGCCCGAAATAGAATCATTGTTATATTTGTCATAGTTTTTTGTTTTTAACTCAAATATTCGAAAAAAAAGACAAAAATCGGAATTCAATATTCAAAACTCCACCAAAAGTGCAATTTTTATATTTTGACTTCATTCTAGTTCCGGCTGTAGCCAAAGGTTTACAGATTAGAATGACGTGTTATTTTTCAGTTTTAGATAAGGAGAACAATCGGAATCATGGCAACCATCAATCAACTTTTTTGTTACTTGTGTGTAGTTACAGCACTGTAAAGTTTATTAATATTCGATATTTCAACGCCAAAAAATTTTTAATGGTCGTAACATTGTCAATAAATATAATATATAGCAAAAATGTCAAGATGTTATCTTTTTAAGGGGTTCCCAGATAGAAAAGTGTGCCACAGGATTAGTGCAGTGCCGCCAATACACCGTCAAAGTTGATGCAGACCTTGTCGAAGCACGTCCGTGTCGGTAGAACCTGATATTTCTATCGTGACATTTTGTACCGCAATTCTAGAGATTGTTAATTCCGGCATATTGGAGGTAAAAAATGCATGTATACTATCAGTACAGGAAGACGGTATATCATCGGAACGCTGTACAACTATACTACCGTAATAATGTACCTGCATATTACTGGCACATAGTACCCGTATGCTGCAGGAACGTCGTATAAAGGTCGGGACATACATTACCGGGCCGTGCCAGGGTCGGAGCACGGCCGAATATCGTCCGTCGTCCGGCGGATGATCTATCCAATAGAATCAAATGCTTTTGTTCTCACTTTACCGAGCCGTGACCGGGCGTCGCCAACGGACCGTCACCGGGCCGGGCCACTTAGTTTAGTTTTACTTTTTTACGGTGACGGTCCGGCCGCGCTTCTCTTGTTTCCGTAATTTACGTGTTTTAGTGCAATTTAGTGCAATCAACCTAGCAGTTTCCAAGGCAACTCACGACTGACGGACGGACATGTGTGGTTCCTAGATACACGCGCCGTGCAAGGGTTCTGACCATTTCTTCCTCTTCGACCGTGTTCGACCCTGGCACGGCCCGGTAATGTATGTCTCACCCTTTAACGTGCTGTGCCAGGGCCGAATGACGGCCGTGTCCCGGCCCTGACACGGCCCGGTAATGTGTGTCCCGACCTTTACTATACTACCGTCATACCATGCTCACATATTACTGACACCTAGTGTCAGTATGCTGCAGGGGAACGTCATATCACTATACTACAGTCATATCGTAACTGGCACACAGTTCCAGTATGCTGCAGGAAATTCGTATCATTACACTACTGTCATACTGTGCCTACATATTACTGGCACATAGAGCCAGTATGCTGCAAGAACGTCGTATCGCTACACATTGCTTGCTCTATTACTGAAACAGTATATCTCCACTGTACCATTATAATATCGCTCATGGACTGCAAAAGTGGCATAACTCAAAATTGGAATTTTCCCAAGAGACGACTTTAAAAGTTGAATTATTATATTATACGAGCGTTGATCATTTGCTGCCAGATTGTGATAATTATCATAGAATTTTGATTAATATATGAAAAATATAAAAATATAGAATTCCCATAAAAATAGAAAGACACCCTACCCCTACTTCCACTTTAGAACTTACCTACATTTAAATAGTTTCCACAGAATTTAGTATTTTTGAAATTCTGTTTGAAAAAATCATGCTCGACATTTTTGAGAAACGTAAGAAAATCATATGAGGACGCATTCCTGAATAACCGTACTCGGGGATGCAGCCTGAGGCCCCTTTTCTTGGACACGGTCAACGGGCCAGGGTGATAAAGCGCACCTGGCCCGCAGACCTCCCGATTACTTGGATGGTCACTCTCGTCGCTTCGAGGAGTACGAACTTTAGTAATTGAGGAGCAGACTTCCAAAAAGCATTTTGTCCATTTTCAGGAGAGGCCAAAAACTGCCCTCCTTTTAGGAAATAAGATTAAGTTTTCAAACTTATGCAAGAAATTGCGAAAAAAATATAATATAATATATTTTTTCGCAATTTCTTGCATAAGTTTAAAAGCTTAATGTTATTTCCTAAAAGAAGTGCAGTTTTTGGCCTCTCCTGAAAATCTCGTGGCGACTACCGCAATACATTCTCATGGACGTTCGTGCACACCACGCGACGCGACTTTCGTCGCCGACGACCAGCGTGCTCAAGTCGCCGATACTCGCGTCGCACAATAGATGGAATTCTGAAAATCGGTTCGTATCGCTTAATATTGGGTTGGAAAATAAGTTCGTAGCCTTTTATGTTTACAAATTTTACTTTACAACGATTAATTTTGTTGTTTGGCAATATGTTTATATGTAATCGAAAGAGTTCTTTCTGCTCTACGAAAGTGTTATAATTGTTATTTCGAATAATTTATTGAAATAAATTATTAAAAGATAATACCTAACGTAATAGAACGAAAGAGTGGTGGGATGAAAAACTGCCAAAATAGAAGGGAAAATCTGAGCGTGGGTGGTGAGTCAAAGGTGGTTGTAAAAGTGAAAGGCAAATGTTTCGGGGGTGAACCTAGGGTGGACATTTTTAAGCTCGTCATTGCTTAAACTACTTATAAACAAAATATCTCTCGTCTATAAACTCTTGCACAACAGCGAAAAATTCAATTTTAACGCCGCGCCGCTGCCATATGCCCCCGAATTGTACCTGCTGATTCGTGATATTCAATTTACATCTCAGGGTCAACATACTAATGAAATATTAGCAATCTTTAAACAATTACACGTTTCAACCACGGGCTTCCCGACTACCAGGAGGGTAACGGGAGCGAGGCTAGCGCCCACCACCATGGGGGGAAAAAAGGAAACGGGGAGAGTGGACTCTGGCGACTAGTGGTTCTCCGGACGCATCAAGGTTGTCAAAGCAATTTTAAAAAACGGAGATATTTCAAAAAGTACGTCAATTACAGATTCGCTGTGCAAGTAGCGGTGGTAGGGGTATGTTGATCCTACCGTGGCGCATGGAGTGGCGAAAATCTGCAATTTGAACGTCACCAGTTGATTACATTTTCACGATCGAAGATGCATATTAGAAGGTGTTGCATTTTTGGTTGCAAAAATAACTGCAAAAACAGTTCTTGTAAATTGTATTCATGTCCCACTGCATCTCATAAAATGCAGCAATGTTCAAAATGGATTGAAGCCATACAAAATAACATGTAAGTAAAAATAACCTTGCTTTTTGAGTGAAACGTTGAAGGCAATATGGAATACTTTGTCTGCAGACGCCAAATGAGGATTTGGACCCCAAAAACATCTAGTGAGCGAGATTTGATAGCTAAAATAAATCGGCTTATGATAGCTAAAAAAAATAAATAAGTGAGTCGGAGTAGAGCCGATCGACGAGGAGATACTCCATCTCACTTACTGTACATGGCGAACACCACTTCCATACAACATTGTTCTGCCAGATGTTTACACATCAATTACAAGTTAGAATGACTAATTAATGTGTAAATATCTGGCAGAACAATGTTGTATGGAAGTGGTGTTCGCCATGTACAGTAATTGAGTTGGAGTAACTCCTCGTCGATCGGCTCTACTCTGACTCACTTATTTATTTTTTTGAGCTATCATAAGCCGATTTATTTTAGCTATCAAATCTCGCTCACTAGATGTTTACACATCAGTGTTTCGAGTTCTAGCAGACTCGTTTTGTGTTTTTACTGGCCGATAGTCTACAACATCGTTGCGAAAACCATTCATTGCACCCAGACTGTGCGAGCGTCTTGCAGCAAATATCACGTATTTGATCGGCGGTTATATTCATTGTTTCGGCATAGAATTTTCCAACGTCATCCGAAACTGGAATCTTGCTTAAGTCAGTATACCGTATGTCTAACGGCAAGCGCAACACCACTTCGGCAGTTTTTACCGACGGTGGTCGAATCTTGCATTAGATCCAATGCAATTTTCGACCACCGTCGGTAAAAACTGCCGAAGTGGTGTTGCGCTTGCCGTCAGACATACGGTATATAGGTTGACTTCGCAGACATGCGAATATTAGGTCCAAGCAATCCTTGCATCTGTTATTTTCAATCAACTGGTCAATATTTCTGTCCACACTCGTCAATAAAGATTCCATGGAAAAGTCGACCTGATCTTTCGCTTTGGCTAGAAGCATCGTTCGGAGAGGTGATGGACCGTGCAGTTCTTCTAGGTTTGGAGGAATTGATGGTTCTTTCGGGCGGTGCTTGCCAGGAAACATTTCGTCAAAGTATTTGCCTTTTGAATATTTTACTTTGGCGAATAGGGAAAGTGTAGGTTTGCTCCATACTTGCTCGCAATCAGTTTTAGAAGAAATTTCGACATAATTTGTGAATTCAATTAAAGCTGCCATGTTTACATTTTTCGCTGAGGCCAGACACGCAATTGCAGCTAGTGTCGACAATGTTTCTATCTGAATCAATGAACAATTTTACCACATAAGAGGCCAAACTGACGGAAGTCTGTCTTATAACTCGCCCAGATATAACAATCAACTGATTGTTCTTCCTTACTTCCTCAACATTTTGTACATGTCCTGCCTTAACGAGGGCAGTCCCTTTTGCCAAACCCTGTGGGTTAAATTCGATGCTATATGCCGCACTTTTTGAAATCCAGCTTGAATTTTAATATCCATTTTTCCCTTTTCCACAAATTACCCAATACTGAAACACTAACATTATGTTTCAGCTAGGGCCACTTGTATAAAGCTTAGTTAAAGTTAACCATCAATTCACCGACACGATTAACGAATTTTAATGGCTGAGCGCGCCAGTGAACTCATCATTTACTTTAACTAAGCAAGCTTTATACAAGTGGCCCTTTTAAATTGGAAAAAAAAAGTTAACAAACTATGACGAAAACGCACCAAATGTAACAGTAATCGCATAACCTCAAATCATCTGTCGGTAACAACCGTGTTATTAATAATGGTAATTACAGATCATAATTACCTGTTGGGTCAAACTTTCGTTCCTTTTAGATGGCACTTGATATCCATTCACTTTTAAAATAGAACAATAGTATATTGTGCAACAAGGGCTGAAAGTTGGCGATTGCCGACGAGTGTGAAGTTTGCTGCCCGAGCGAAGCGAGGGCTGCAATCACACGAGTCGCAATCGCCAACTTCGGACCGTGTTGCACACGATACTTTTTAAAACAAGTGCATTGAAAGTGGTGCTTTTCATGCTAGTTTTGCGTAGCGCGATATCCCTTCGCTCCGTTGCTGTTTTCGTTTTCGTCCGGTAAAACAGGGACGAAAGTGAACGAAATTATAACACGTGCATCGAAAGTGGTGCTTTTCATGCTAGTTTTACGGGACGAAAATAGCAAATTGCACGCTAGGGTAGAAAAGTTGAGCTCGCGCATGCGCAGTTTATACTTGCTTCACTTTCGTCCCTTGGGTGAATTTTCGTTCACTTTCGTCCCTGAAAACTAGCATGAAAAGCACCACTTGCATTCACTTGTTATAAAAAAAAAAAGTGTGAGTGCCGTTGTACTCACGGAGGATGTGTAAACATCTTACAATTATCTGCGGTCCGAGTTTAATTGGGGAATATGACGTCGTAGTTCGACATAAAGAAGTTTAATTTTTTCTATAATAAAATATTTATTATTATTATATTAGATTTATAACTTACTAACAGCCCGTCCCGGCACCGCATGGGTAGATTGTGGATTGATTTTGTCCGTCCACCATTGTTTAAATACATTTTTAATACAAAACTTTTAGTATTTTTCCCGGGCTACGCAATGATCATATTGGATTTGACCTTGACCATGACCTTCAAGGTTATATCAAGGTCAAATTAATTTTTTTTCACGTTCAAATGTGTCCTTGACCATTTTTTTCATGTTACCTTTATTGTCAGCGGAGGTCAAATTTAGGTCAAGTATAGTTCGACTTTTTGAACACCTTGTATAAGATTTACTAACTCAGAAACCTTCGTGGATATGCGTCCAACTGTTCCCCAAATTTTCATCGCAATTGGATGAACGGTTTAGGAAGGCATAATAATCATCCGTACCGGTACTTTTTGAACACCCTGTATAAGATTTACTAACTCAGAAACCTTCGCGGGCATGCGTCCAACCATTTCCCAACTTTTCATCGCAATCGGATGAACGGTTTAGGAAGGTATAATAATCATCAGTACCGGTACTTTTTGAACACCTTTTACAAAATTTACTAACTCAGAAACCTTCGCGGGCATGCGTCCAACCATTCCCCAAAGTTTCATCGCAATCGGATGAACGGTTTAGGAAGGCATAATAATCATCCGTACCGGTACTTTTTTAACACCCTGTATAAGATTTTCTAACTCAAACCTTCGCGGATATGCGTCCAACTGTTCCCCAAATTTTCATCGCAATCGGATGAACGGTTTAGGAAGACATAATAATCATCCGTACCGGTACTTTTTTAACACCCTGTATAAGATTTACTAACTCAGAAACCTTCGCGGGCATGCGTCAAACCATTCCCCAAAGTTTCATCGCTATCGGATGAACGGTTTAGGAAGGCATAATAATCATCCGTACCGGTACTTTTAACACCCTGTATAATATTTACTAACTCAAACCTTCGCGGATATGCGTCCAACTGTTCCCCAAATTTTCATCGCAATCGGATGAACGGTTTAGGAAGGCATAATAATCATCCGTACCGGTACTTTTTGAACACCCTGTATAAGATTTACTAACTCAGAAACCTTCGCGGTCATGCGTCCAACCATTCCCCAAAGTTTCATCGCAATAGGATGAACGGTTTAGGAAGGCATAATAATCATGAGTACCGATACTTTTTGAACACCCTGTATAAGATTTACTAACTCAGAAACCTTCGCGGGCATGCGTCCAACCATTCCCCAAAGTTTCATCGCAATCGGATTAACGGTTTAGGACGGCATTTGATATTACCTTAAAGGTCACGATCAAGGTCAAATCCAATACGACGACTGGGTAGCCAAGGGAAAATCCTTAAAGTTTTGTATTAAACATTTTTCTCTAAAATGTTTTCCCGTTGAGATAATCCAGCTTGCGCGAATAGTATGCGCAGTAGCGCCACACACGCACTGACGCAGTCACATCTACATGACTTACGTCTGACGCTCAATTTCCCAGGAAGGTCGTACCGCAGAGCCGTAGCATAGATGTTTAATCATTAAAAATATCGTGTGCAACACGGACCAAAGTTGGCGCCAACTTTCAGCCCTTGTTGCACAATATACTATTCCTTCACTGTATAATTTACAATTTTTTAAAAAATTGTCAATATCAGTTCTTTCATTACCAAATTAACCATCCAAAGTGCAAACTCAATACCACTAGATGTCGCCCCTCAACGTTTTGCATAGCGAATAGTCGGGGAGCCCGTGGTTGAAACGTGTAATTGTTTAAAGATATTGCTAATATTTTATTAGTATGTTGACCCTGAGATGTAAGTTGGATATCTCGAGTCAGCAGGTACAATACGGGGACATATGGCAGCGGCGCGGCGTTACAGTTGTTAAATTTTATGCTGTTGTGCAAGAGTTTATAAACGAGAGATATTTTGTTTATAAGTAGTCTAAGCAATGACGAGCTTAAAAATGTAAGTCAGACGGTGCAATATGAGAGCGTTATTAGTCAGCGCCACCCCAAACGTGTAGAAAATATAAGCTCTGTGCAATTGTTTAAAGATTGTTGAATTTTGGTACAATGTTACACTAGTAAATGTAGTTCATGACTAAAGCAGTCAGACATCAAATTTTGGGGACCGACCTAGTCAGCAGGCAATAGAAGTACGCAGAAAATGCGCATGGATTCAAACATCATGGTCTCGTTTCCACTGCTCCGCGTGGTTTTTCGCCTATTTCATGAAATAAAAAAGTCAAATTTATGTAAACGTTCTAATGTTCTTATTTATTATGGCTAGGTATTTTATGAATATGGATGTAAAATTTTGTTAACAGGTGGTTTATAAAATAGAACATTTGCCGTTCAAATTCGGTATCTAGTCATAATCTCATAAGCGATTATAGGTATATTATAAATATTAGCTATAAACATTAGCTATCACTTCTCTTGTTCGGCTATGAAGAGTCTTTCCCTTAGTAAATCTATTTATTTTTAAAAGATAACGTAATAGAGCGAAGGAGTGGCTCTTTGACCATCGCTGGTTCACCCCCGAAACATTTGCCTTTCTCTTTTACAACCTTTCTCTTATGGTGCCCATCCACGTACAGGCGGACTGCAGTCCCGGACTGTGAGCGATCCCGCCTGTAGTCCAAATTTCGCCATACACGTACAGTTCGCCTGCAGTCCGTCGCCTGCAGTCCATCGAAACTGTTAGAAAACTGTGCGTGTGTGGCGGTTGATCTGCAGTCCAGGCTTGTCGTGCTAAACTTTTATTGATATGAAAAATTGTCTGTCAGTTGCACTCCACGCTCGTTCGACGCTCTCATTCCATGGGCACCGCTACGGTGCCCGGGCGGTTGATGCTTCCACTCGAGCGATGCCTCTACGGCATTCGGGCTGTTTGGTACTCGATATGTTTTATTTCCGATGTACGAAAAGATTAGCAGTGCTGCTACAGTGCCGTCTACAATTAAAAAGCGGAATCTGCAGGAACAGTAAAAACGAGAAAATTGATGCTGCAGTTCCGAACTCTGAGCGATCCCGCCTTCAGTCCAAATTTCACCATACACGTACAGTTCGCCTGCAGTCCGTCGCCTGCAGTCCGTCGAAACTGTCGGAAAACTGTGCGTGTGTGGCGGTTGATCTGCAGTTCAGGCCTGTCGTGCTGAACTTTCATCGATGTTAAAAATTTTCTGTCAGTTCAGGGGGGTGGAAAGGTGATGGAGGGGGTGGAAAGAGGGAAGGGGAGGGGAGCGGCGGCGGCGGCGGCGGCGGCGGCGGCGTCGTCGCGCTGGCTGGTATAGGCGATTGGTGGGGGACAGAGTTTTGAGTCGATCGTCGATCCGAAAAACTATTTTATATACTTAACTAGCTGACCCGGCGAACTTCGTACCGCCTCAGAATCAATAAATGTGATAACGAAATGTATTTTAATTATATTTGAACTAATTTACAGCAAGGCATTTGCTTTCTGGAAACGAATCTATATATTCTGCTATTCATCGCGGAGACAAATCCAAGAGTCAAAAGTCACAAAAATCTGTCCAGCCATTCTTTAGTTATAAATTGTATAACTAACCCGACTTTATTTTATATATACAGATAAAGAGATTTTTGTTACCAATAAAGGTACCTACTTCTCGAGTTTGCTAGGGTCTAATCAGAAAAACTACTAAATCTTCTTTGAATTTATCATTTCGAAGTTCTTTCGAAAAGTCAGTTGGTCTAGCTTGTTTTGGACCACAGATGACGTACTCGTAATCAGTTTCGAAATCTCCTCGCAACGAACGCTCGTAATCTTTGACTGAAGGCAGAGGATACCGATGAAAAACTATATGTACACGTGGAGCATCAGAACTGTATAGAATTTGTAGAATTTTCTTTGAAATATTGCCGAACTACTTTGGCACATCTTTAATACGACGAATTAAAAAAAATCCATCAACAATTATGACATCGATTGAGGGAGGTAATGTACTGTCATTTCGCAAATTTTTCGTCATCCTTCAATTTCTGAGCCGTTGAAACGTGAAACGCGGTATTGCATCATATACAGTTGTTACGTCAGGGACGTGGTAAGAGGGATCGACTCAGGGAGAAATCCGAGCTAGTCCTATATTTTAACGAGCGATAAAGATACAAAGTTTGTGCTTAAAGTTCGAATGGCAAGCGATGGAACAACCGTAGTGTTCACGACGAAACCGAAATATACTGAGCGCGAGCGACGGAAGAGGCAACACGCGTCAGGAGTGCGAGCGACGGAAGAGGCCAAGCACTGAGAATAATGCACGCGACGGAGGAGGCTATGCACTGATTGTAATAGTAATGCAAGCGACAGAAGAGGCTTTGCACTGTGAACGTTCCGTACGAGCGATTACGAATCGATTGAGCGCGAGCGACTAAAGAGGCTACGCGCATCAAGAGTGCAAGCGACAGAAGAGGCTTTGCACTGAGAACGTTACTGTTGAGCGATTACGAATCGACTGAGCGCAAGCGACTAAAGAGGCTACGCCGTCAAGAGTGCAAGCGACAGAAGAGGCTTTGCACTGAGAGAACTGTTCGGTTTGGTGATTGAGAATCGACTGACGCTACGGCAAGGCGGGGGCTACGTTTTCTACCCTGACGCGACCCGTAGGAATATTCGAAGGGGAGGGTGTACCTCTGCGTTTCGGTGTTAATTCAAAAGTCGGCATTACCGCGAATTGCCCCTACGTACCGTTAAGGAGTATTAAGGAAGCGTGCCGAGATCTACTTCATTAAGTGTTAATTGGAGAACTGTCGACGTCGAATTTCTTAGATAATCCCGGTTGCACATCCGGCGGCCGAATTCTTAGAAGGAAAAACGCCCGAATTGGGGGGACGGTACTTGACCTGCCCGAGGACCCGTTAGGTCAACCGTTGTAGCGCCTTGGCCGTAACAACAGTTAAACAGTGGTATCTACAATAACCGTCGGTGCACATACCGCTTTTTACCCCTAAGCAGTTAGCATATACCGTATTTAGATCATCGAAATGTTAAAGGGTGTATAGCCGGATAAGCATATGAAAACTACCCCCGCTTGAATTTCTCGCTTGAATTAAAAAGGAAGAAATCGTACTATTTGAATTCCCACTTCTTAATTTGATAAGAAATACAACAACCGCTTAAAGCACTGATCGATTATCATTATCGCGCATAGAAGGAAGTATATTTCGTATTTCATTTATATTTTTATATGAGAAACCAGTCAGTAACTTCACTTGATCTTCAGGATAAGAGAAATTACTTATTATTCCTATACCCCGACAGCAAAGCGTGGATTTACACGCTAGCCGCACGCAGTGCTGCCACGTAGTGGCACCACTGTGGTCTCACCGTGGCGTGATCGCGTGGCGTACACCCGGGCTCACGGAATCTGTCGCTGGTGACTTTTTTTAAATGTTATTTTTAAACGTACTAACCAATGATTAATCAATCCTCGTGCTTTCATTAACGAGAGTAGACGTCACCGTAGCTAATGAGGGCATGAGAATTAATTGTTCACTGGTTAGTACGTTTAAAAATAAGGTTTAAAAAAAGTCACCAGCGACAGATTCCGTGAGCACGGGTGTACACAAACTAAAAGCACCGTGGCTACACAGTGAACACACTGAGTGGTTCACAGCGTAAAAACACAGTAGTTACACTCAGTGCAGTCAAGGTGCCTTTTCGACGTGCACACTTCGTAAATTTACCGACCATGAATGTCGGTAACTTCATTGTCTTCACAAAATTTTTAACACGTTTGCTGCCGCCGGCTCCGATCGGAGCCAGTCGACACTTCGCGCCTGTGCCGCCGGCTCCGATCGGAGACACATTGACGTGCACATTACATTATTCAGTCTGTTACCGGCACTGAGCGCGATGCAATCAATCGATTTAGATCTAAATAGATAGATTTAGATCTAAAAGTGGCAGCGAATGTGTTAAATTAGAAAATAACAAAATTGATATAATAATAGGTTTGTTCCCAGAAAGCAATTTGTGACTAGTTACAAATTTTTATCTGCGGATGTGTACGGTTGTAAATTTACAATTAATTGATTTCACACCCCGATAGAAGAATTTTTAAATTAGAAAATAACAAAATTGATATTATAATAATGTTTCAAACAGTGCAAATTATACTGAATTATTTCATAAATAATGAATAATTAATTATCATAATCGCTACTGTTTTGAAAAAGAAAGTATCAAATTATTTTTAAAAATTTAATGAGATATATATATATAAACCGGCCTTTACACAATGCAACACTGAGATATCTCGGCAAAAATATTTAAAATTTAGTTTACGTTTGACATAGCTCGAAATCGGCTTTCGGCTTTATCTCACTAGTCACAGTACTGTTGCTTTCAGGTATCGATATTATATGTATAACTTAGTCGACCTCCACCACAAAGAGTCGATGGCGCAATTGGTAGAATGCGAGAAGCGTTCCCAGTCTTCTAAAGATCGCAGGTTCGAGTCCTGGCCGGGTCGGGTTTGAGAAAAAAAAACCGACACTCTCTCTCTCTCTCTCTCTAGTAGGCGGATAAGGCAGGCGGGAAATCCTACTTTATCGCCCCCTTTTTGCAAAATTCTACCTACTTTTACCATCGTACTTACACTGCGTGACTGCAGTGTGGCTTCACGGTGCACAGACAGAGGGACACCCCAGTGCATGCACTCGAATGCACCGCGTGAAAGCAGGGTGCAGTCACTGTGGTGCCACTTTGCTATCGGGGTAAGTAAAGAATCGCGGCCTCCAGCAAGATTATCTAACAATTTTTGTACATCAGAGGTTTCTACAAAACTTGAATTAAAAATCATTTTGAAAAGGAACAGATCGTCTTCGTAGAACTTTTCTTTGATCAAATGATTTTTGCAGCATCGATTTTCAATAGGAATAAATACTCTTTGTTTAATATACGCTTGCTTTCGAGCTTCAAAAGGAATGACAGTTATGTTGTTCGTTGATCCGCAAACACCGCAATACTTATGCGTAGAAACAACTCTTGGCAATAATAATTCGATACGTTCGGATTGAATCTCTTCATTTCCACGATGTAAATTAAATTCATAATCAGGATTATCTGTACATTGGCATTCTTTTACCTAAAAACGTTGCCGATTTCTCGTATGTCGCTAACTTAACAACATAATTATAAGGAACAAAATAAGCTTCTCTTTTCTCACAACCATGTTAAATATTAGACATAAGGGGTATAGATGCAAAACCCGCCAAGTTCATTTTTGTCAAATTTGAGGTAGATACGGGAATTTGTTCTTTATAAGTACGTGCATAAGGTCGAACATAATTTAGGTGCAAATTCCACCTTAAACCGTTAATAATAATATAAAGTAGAAAATACGCTTGCCAATGCAAGGCAATGGCCGTCTGCACCAGTTTTTGACGTTTCCTGTGAATTGCTATAAATGTGACTTGGCGGGTTTGGCATCTATACCCCTCATATATTTCTTCTTCCAAACACAATTGATCGAACTGAACTGACTCATGAACTGTGCGTGCATGGCGAATCATCCGGCGGCCTGCAGTCCCTGGACTGTCCGGCGACGGCCTGCAGTCCGCAGAACTGTACGTGTGTGGCCAATGACAGTTCGGGACTGCAGATCAGAACTGTCAGTCCACGGACTGCAGTCCGCCTGTACGTGAATGGGCACCATTATAACATGGGCGTTCATCGAGCGGTCCTACGAACGCCGACGAACGACCGTACAGAATGTACCTACTGAGGTGCTCACCACCCATGCTCAGATATTCTCTTCTCTTTTGGCAGTTTTTCCGCCCACCGCTCCTTCGTTTTATTACATGCCATTACTGTTAATTATAAGTCAACCTTCAGTCAGTCAACCCTCAGTCTTCCACCAGATATTCATCGATCAGTGCTGCATCTTTCGTCCATTGTCGTTCCTAATCAGTGCGCGTCGTTCGGATAATCAAAATCTCGCGTTTTCGAACTCTAATTCTCTTACGAACTTTCTGTAAGTATTTCTCTATAAGAATATACTCGTACGACTGTCTTGCTATTCCTACTCGGTACGATCTTCCCTTCACTTCAGAACAGTTCCAAAGTTTCAAAGCCGGGTTCACATTACTAATTACTAAAAATTTATAAAAATTCGTACACACTAAAAATTCAGATTTGAAATCTACAAAAATTTCACTGGTTCAGAAGTTCAAAGAAATGTACAGGGTGGACCAGGTTAGACGTCATTTTTTTATATGTGATAGAACAACAAAAAAAAGTAGACTTTCATAAGAAAATTTTTTTCAAAAATGTTTCCTAACAAAGATACAGGGTGTCAAAGTTTCGAAAAAAAAATGATTTTCTCATCATAACTTCTAAACTACTCGATCGATTTCCATAAAATTTCGCACACAGGCTAATGTAGAATAGCTCTAAGCAATAATTAAATAATTTTTAAAAATTCTCCAGTGGCGTAGATACTAGGGGCCGGTACCCCCCTTTCCCCCTCCCAATTTTCGGCGCTACTGGATATTTTGCAAAGAAAATTTAATTATTGGATTCCCCGTTTAATTTAGAGCAAAAAATCACCCTTGCAATTTTTTGATTTATGGCTTCGTTTTTGAGATATTTATTTTAATTTATAGAGTTGCGAGCAGGCCAAAGTTAGGTTGAACTCCATTAATTGTGATATGTGATAGAGCAACAAAAAAAAATAGATTCTCATGAGAAAATTTTTTTCGAAAATGTTTCCTAACAAAGATATAGGGTGTCAAAGTTTCAACGCTGCTGCGTACAACCGATTCTCGAGTCATGATGACGCGGCTGCAAACCCCCACTCCCTATCTTACTATCAAGTTTCAACGTTACTGCGCACATCCGATTCCTGGAGTCCTTGAGACATGATGACGTCAGCTCCGAGCAATCTTGCTATCAAATTTCGCTGACTAGCGTGTACAGGCTCGGTCTTGCTCCGGGCAACCTCGCTATAAAATTTCAACGCTACTGTGCATGTCCGATAGACTATTTATGAAATGGTTGGGTTTCAATGATTCACACAACAGTTGGATATAATATAATAATAATAAAAGCGGTTAGGACGCTAATCATCCCTGAACGCCACCGAAAACTTAATAGTTTTATTGTAGCCCCGCTGTGATTAGGGGTGTACCTTAGATTTGCATCTTGGCCTTTTTGGCCAGTCCACATATCCATTCCACCCCTAGCTCTCTAGCCCTTTCCAGGCTAGGAAAAGCCTCGCCTATCAGACGGTGTCTATAAGCCCCTAGTGCTGGACATTCCAGCAGCAAGTGCTGGGCATCTTCCCTCTCCACTTTGCAGTATCGACATCTATCCGTTTCCGATAGACCTAGTCTCCTGCAGTGTGAGTTGAATTTTCCGTGACCAGTTAATAATCTGATTGTAATGCTCAGGCTTATCCTGTTCATGTTCACTAGAAACCTGGCTCTCTTTTGTGCTAGGCGAGGCATTAGATTCCTCGCCTGTCTGCCCGTTCCTAGATTAGTCCACCGGTGAAAATGCTCCCTGTGGAATTTCCTCTTAATCTCTAACCTGCCCATGGCAAAGGGGACTCCCACTGGCATGAGGTTCTCCTTTCTGGTACCCTCTTTCGCCAGTACGTCCGCTATCTCGTTACCATGGACTCCTGTGTGTCCGGGGACCCAAGCAAGAGTAATCTTGTTGGTTTTCCCTAGAATCTCTAGCACTTCCATAGTCTCCCACACAATCTGTGAATTTGTGCTTGTCCTGTGGAGTGCTTTTATAGCAGCTTGACTGTCAGACCAAATATAAATATACTTGTTCGCAGTGCGCTGCTCTACAAGTAGTTCCAGGCAGTGTTTTATTGCCAAGACTTCCGCCTGGAACACTGTGGCTTTGTCTCCCAGGGCGATACTTACCCTGAAGTCTTCTTGAGGTCCAAAGATTCCCGCCCCAAAGCGACCCCCGTACCCCGACCCATCGGTGTACCAGTGCCTGACTGTGGGACCCGGAGTCCTCTTACTCATTTCCCAGTGATTCCTCTCAGGTAGGTAGACCACAAAGGCCTTCCTGATCTGGTATTTCCTGGCTATCTTATCCTGTCTCAAGGACATAGATCCTTGATCAAGCACGCCTAGTCTGGTGTGTGCTGTCCTTGCCCTGGTCCACTCCCCAAGACAGTTCATCCTGTATGCACAGAGTTCCGCTCTTTCTCTTATCAAAAGGTCAAGAGGCAGTACATCAAGTGCCACCTCTAGGGCCTCAGTTGGTGTGGATCTCATCGCCCCTGTTGCAGCCCTCAGGAACACGCCCTGAAGGGCTTTCAACCGGTTTTTTGATTCGATCCTCCCTACTCTTGGCCACCAAATCACTGCTGCATACAGTAATCTTGGCAGTAACACCATTTTGTACAGCCACAGACAGACCCTGGGACTAAAGCCCCAGTTTCTGCCCATTGCTCTTCTGCATGCCCATAGCGAGGCATATACCTTCGCGATCTGGCATGCGATATGTTCTTTCCAATGCAACTTGGTGTCTAAGACGACACCCAAGTATTTTTGTGTTCTGACATACTCGATGTTTGTCCCCCTGAACCTTAATGGTTCCGGGTACTCCACCTTGTATTTTCTAGTGAATATCATGGCAGACACTTTCTCCGGGTTCACCGAGAGATTGGTCTTTTTACACCATTCATCCACTGTTCGTACGGCACAGTTCATTCTGTCCCTTAGTACACTAAGGAAGTTGCCCCTGACCACAACCGCAGCATCATCTGCATAGCCATGGACCAGGAATCCTTCCCTCCTCAGTAGTTCTAAGAGTTCGTCCACTACGAGGCACCACAGTAGAGGTGATAAAACCCCTCCCTGCGGACATCCTCCCGATGGTCGCCCCCTTACCTCTATATCATCTTTCTTGGCGATCACCAATCTGTTCGCCAACATGCTCCGAGTCCAGTCTATTAGTGTTTCTGGTATCCCTCTACTAGACATGGCCTCGGTTATTACATTGTATCCGGTGCGATCAAACGCTCCTTCAATGTCTATGAAGAGTGCCATAGCATAGCCCCCTTCCTCTATCTGTTCCCCCACCCTTGCCACAAGGTGGTGTAGGGCAGTCTCTGTGGATCTGCCTTCCCTATAGGCATATTGTGCAGGGGATAGAGGTCGTTCGGCTATGTATGAACTCTTAATGTGTCTATCCATAAGCCTTTCCAAGGTTTTCAACACAAAGGAAGTTAGGCTTATGGGTCTGAAATCTCTTGGCTTAATATAGCCGTTTTTTCCGGGTTTGGGTATGAAGGCAATCCTTGCCTCTCCCCAGACCCTTGGAACTGTACCAAGAGCAACACTAGCTCTAAGCAGTTTAGTTAATAGTCCAATTATGACTTCTAGACCCCTTTGAAGCATTAGGGGGTAGATGCCATCTGGACCTGGTGACTTCAGTGGTTTGAATGTACTAACAGCCCATTCAACCGCCTGAGGGTATACAATTTTAGCAGCAAGAGCCCAGTTTGGTGCTCTTTGCCCATACCTGCTCTCTTGCCTCCATTCTCTCGTTCTTTCAAAGCCCGGAAAGTGCTCCTCAAGCAGGAGCTCCAGATTTTCCTCCGTGCTCGAAGTATATTGTCCGTCTGGTTTGATTAAACAACCCACATTTGCGTTGTTCTTTCCCCCCAATACTTTAACTAGTCTGGAGGCCTCAGCATACTCCTCAATGCTGCTGCTGAATTTCCTCCAGCCTGTTTTCCTAGCATGTGCCAGTTCTTTATTATATTTTCTCTGAGGGGATCTTCTCTCCTCCAGTGCTTTTTCTTTCTTGGTTAGGTCTTTAGCGTTCTTGACCTTATTCCAAGCTTTCCTTAACAGGCCTCTAGTTGAGGCCAGCTTGTTATTCCACCAGTTGACCTTTTTGGTTCCCTTGGGGATATTTTCTACACTGCAAGCCTCGTATGACAGTCTCAGCGCCTCTGCGAAACGTCCGGCCGCCACCTCGAGCTGATTCTTATTGCAGAACCGGGTAGGTACGTCCTGGATCCTCTGTTTTAGTTCCTTCACGTACCTATCCCAGTCTGTCTTTTTAGGGTTCCTTTTAGAGGCCCCCTCCCGATGCCCTTTTATCGTAAGAAACACCTGGCTCTGGTCTGATCCTGAAGGTTCTTTGGAAACCCTCCAGTCCCCCACTTAATCCAGTACTCCCGCAGAACATAGGGTAATATCCAGCACTTCATGTCTCCTTCGGTCCATGAAGGTAGGTTCATTTCCCCTGTTCAGTATAGACAGATCTGATGCCAGGATGTATTCGTGAAGGGATTCTCCCCTAGCATATTGGTGTTAGTGCTCCCCCATCCTACATGATGGAAGTTCGCGTCGCACCCCACCAGGAGTTCACCCTTCCTTTTCCTCACCTCTTTTACTAGGTTTTTGAGTTCCCTTGTAGGTGGAGGTTCTGCTGAGTCATAGGGTAAGTACGCTGACCCTATGATAAACTCTAGTTTGCTTCCACTCCTGTCTGCCAGGTTTACCCTAGCTACCGCCAGGTCTCCGCAGCTCAGTTGTGGAATGAAAACCGCCTGCACTCCCTTTACAAGAATGCACAGGCTCTAATCTTATCCTCAGAGTTCGTGAAGAGTAAGCTCCCGCTTCCTCCAAGTCCTCTTATAGCACCATTTACCACCCACGGTTCTTGTATTAGTGCTATGCCTGTGTGCATCTTCGCTAGCTCCTTGACCAATATGGCCGAGGCGCTTTTACTATGATGCAAGTTAATTTGTACAACATTGAGTGTCGAGTGAGCCATATCTGGGTTCACCCGTCTTTCTCAATTTTGTCCTAATCCCCACCGCGGTTCTTCTCAAGCAACTTCACAGTTGCTCTCTGAGTCCCGCAGTGAGGTTTGAAGTTACAGGCTTCTAAGACCCGTAACGCCTTATCATTGACGAGTGCAGCGAAGTGGGCGCTAGTAGCTCCCTTGCTTTCACTGCCCTTGACAATCGTCCAGTCCTCTTTGACCAGTCCCGTATTCTGTTTTGCCAGAAATTGTACTGCCTCCGAGGCTGTCATTTTCTCAACCTCAACGTGGACTACTACCCTGTGTCGCTTCGGGAGCTCCTCGGTCGAGACCACGTTGAGGATGAGGTTTCCTATCTTGTTCTCTGGGAATAGGCTTTTCAGCCACATCCCAGTCTCTTCGTCGGTGCACCCTATAACGGCCGCACCGTCTCTTTCCCACATCCCCTCAAAGATGGGTATCTTTGTGCCGTCGGGTATTGACAGGATCTGGGCTTTAAGCAGCCTCTTGATCGCTGTCAGTTCGTCCGTTGTCAGTCGTCTATCAGGGTACCCTTCTGGTACAAGGGCCCACCTGAACATTCTTGTCGCCTTTTGTGCGTATGTCTCAGTCCGAGTCTTTTCCTCAGTCTGTGTCGCGCTGGGGCTAGGCGTTTGGTGTTCGGGGTTAAATCTCTTAGTCCCCCTCCCACTTCCGTCTCTAGCCCCATCTGTCGCCGTCCCAGGGGTTGTGCGGACTTGTTCAGTCCTTACCCCCCCTTGCGTCTGTTTATTCAGTCGTCGCCTCGCAGCTCCACTCAACCTCTGCTTGACGACCCTGTGTCTTCCGTCCATTTCTCCGTCCCCCATCTGGTTCGTTTCCGCCCCAGATGGTTGTTCCGTAGTTTCGTTTCTTTTTTTATTCAGGTCCATTTTTGTCCCACGAGTGTCAGACATAAGCGGTATCACCTGGGGAGAGGTCCGTTCACCCAGGGCTTGGCTATTTACTTCCAGAGGGCGCCCGGTATCTGGGAGGCACCGTTTGGGAACGCATCTTAACCCCTGCGCCATACAACATCTCAGCACGGTAGCTCACACCTTATGTTTGGGGGGAGCTTTTGGTCCACGACGAGAGCCTTCACTCTCCCGTTGGTGGGTTTATGCACCATTGGAAGTGCTTATCTCTCCCGTTAACCGATCCTTTCGCGCCACTGGGGCGTTGATCAGATCGGCCATTCCCCTTATCCGCCTCCTAGAGACGCGCCCGGCAGGGGAAGCTCAACCCCCCCTCACACCCGTCAATTGGGCTTTGTAAGTGAGGTGCACGGGACAGTTGGATAAACAAATAATTATTTTATTCCTCCAAATTCATATTTACATTCGTAATCCTATTCCTTCACATCCATATTTACAGTCGTAATCCTATTCATACACAACCATATTTATATTCGTAATCCTATTCATCCATATCCATATTTACATTCGTAATCCTATTCATCCACGTCCATATTTACATTAATGTATTCATCCACGTCCATATGTACATTTGTAATCCTATAGTGACCCCAGGGAAGAGTGCCCGTAGTGTCCGGTAACAAGCACCTCTTATCGTCATACGGACTGAGCGCAATTTTGTCTGTTGCACGGTCTGCACTTTATGCAGTTTCGACCTAAAGAGGTACTGCGATCGGTATCTCGTCATGTTTTGCCTCAAGCAGTCGATGTAGTCGTCGAAATCGATGGTCCTCTTCAGCACCGATGTCTTGACGCCTTTGGCCTTCTTCATGCAGTCTTCGCCGTTAACCCGCACGCTGTACATCTTGCTGCGAGGCCCACGAATTCTGTCATAATTGAGCCATTGCATTCGTCCTTCATAAGGCCTACCACCTTCTTGTTGAACTATGGCATCTCGAAGGCATTCTCGGTAGGGTAGCCGAATGTGTTGAAGCGTTGAATGTGATGCTTCATCACGTCGTAGATGTTCTCATCTCGCACTTCGTAGATGAGGCTGTCGATGTCGGTATAGAGCACCTTGCAATTGCTCTCGAACTTCGATCCTGTTGAGTTGTACAGCTACGAGATTTTCTGCGAAAGCGGCTCGGTTGTAGAAGTTGGGTTTAGCGATGAGTGCTTCGGCACCGTATCTGCCCTTCCACTTTGTCACCAGTTTGACGTCGACAAGTTTGCGCACGTTCTCCATGGTCTTGCCAAACACCGCGATGTTCATGAGTTTGAACAGGTTCTTCTCAAACTCGCTGCGGGCTCATTTCCTCATATCACTGTTCAGGTCGATGTAGCTCTTGAGCCACGGTGACTGATTGAATTTCAAGGCTCTACGGATGTTGGTGAGCTTGAAACCGTGCTCGAGAGCTTGCCTCAAGTTGCGGTAGTGGATGATGTAGTGTGCTTTCTGACACAGAGTTGTTAGAAGCTTGGACTCCTTCGATCCCGGTGGCTTCATCTGCTCTGGACACAGCGGTAGGTCCCGGTGAGCATCGTGAATCGTTTCCGGGTAGTCCAAGTCCACTTCAAGTATGTAGCCAATGGGTGTAACTGAAATCTGAGTATACCTAAAATTTTACCTACCTGACTTCGGTAAATAGCGGTCCCAATAGATAGTATTCGTTTTTGAAGTGAAGACGCGTTGATACTCAATATTATACTTTTCGAGAATTTTGTTGTTTGAAGTCAGGTAGGTAAAATTTTAGGTATACTCAGATTTTTTGCGTTTGCCGACGGACATACTGTATACGTATAGCTGCCACATCGGCCATGCTGTGTCCTTGTTTACAGCACGAAGCAGCGCGCGCATTGCTTCCCTCTCGCTCACATTTATCTAGAAAGCGAGGGTAATTAATTCAAATCATGGTAACCACTGCTTGCGGCCACTTCTTTATAAGCAACCATAGATTATGTGTTCAGTAAAAATTTAGCTTCAATTTGGTATAATATTTTCTTGAAAAACATGACGAGCGTAAATAATCAACAATAATGTACCTGTTTACACCTAGTTGCCTAGAGGTGGCGGCTGACTGAGAGCTGGCAACCATATTTTTTTACATTCTTCACATAATTTTCTTTTAAATGACGTTTCATTCACTTAAAAACATATAGTTCAATTTCATACAAATACATTAATTACAATATATTTAATTAAAAATAGTTGCGGCTAATTTTTTATAAGCAACCCGGAAGTAATACATTATATTGGCATTAATCATTCATTTGAATTAAGTTTAATTGAAAAAATAGATGCCTACATAATTTTGCAGTGGGATCTCATACTATGTCGATGTCGGTGAGCAGTTGCAACTCAATTCCGGTGTACTTAAGCATGGCGTCCTATGTGAGGCCAGGTGTGGTGTAGTAGTGGGCTGGGTCCAGACCGTACGCTTCGATACAGTTATTGCGAAAGTTCTCGAACACGTCGGCCAGCAGCAGGACGTTAGTTTTAAGGTAGAGGTCCGCGTACTCGCCCAGGGTTTTGATGTTGAATTTCCGCCAGACCCTCTGGGCATGCTCGTAATCCTCGTCGGTAATGTCGCTGCCGTTGAAAGTGCTGTAAAATTGTTGCTTGGTCGGCAACTCTGTCGTGTCCAGCTTGTTCCATACGTCGAGGAACTCGTAGGGGAAGACCCCTTTCCTCTTCAACAAATCAAACTGCTCGGCTCGGAACTCGCTCTTGGTGATCTTCGGCTCCGCGAGGTAAGAAGCCAACTTTTCCAGCGATGATGCCATGAAGCGGAAGGAGTCGATGAATCGAAAGGCAATGTCACTGCCCTTCAGATACTTGGTGAAAGACACGTATCGCCCCATATTCAGTGATATTCCGAACTGAATCCTGTATGCGTCTGTCACCATACAGCCCGGTGGGCCGACCGTAATATGTATGGTCATTTATATGTATGTGGGCTCTCGCCTCGCGCTAGCCATACTCAATAAAGGCAGTCTTAGATTCAACGGGGTGTCCGAACCTAACCTTCCCAAACAAGTGGTAAGAGGTTGGTCCGACCGTCGATGCAAATGGAAATTTCCTTGATGATCAGTTGACTGTCGTAGCCGCTGAGATTGTGGAAGACGACGGGAATGGTGCGCGAATCCTTGTAATTCAGGTTACAGTCCTCGTGCACTGCGCCTCTGTATCTGCCGGTGAGATGGCAGTGGTCCCGAACTCTCTTCATATCCAGCGGCTTCTCGCAAATGTGACAGTTCACGGGGGCGTGGAAAGCCCTCTCCTGTTCCACCGTGAGTGAGTCCATGGGTACGGGATTCTCGAAAATTCCTTCAATCTGCTCGGCCAGCTCAAAGAGTTTGCGCGCGAAACATTTGGCAGGTTTCGAGCCTCGAAAGCTGTTATAGTGGGACAACGTATCGTCGTAGCTGCATCTCACGTAGTATCCCACGCTGAAATGCTCATGCACTTGGCACACCCTCGTCTTGCTCGTCTGCTACTGCTGGTCGACGTTCTTCAGGAGACACTCAAAGTCGGCATAGACGACGAACGGCACCTTTTCCTTGTAGTTGAAATTCTGGAACTTCAACTTGTTATGTATCGGTGTGGGCATCTTGACCTTGCACCGTTTCATCTGACCGCAGTCGACTTCGTGAACGCCCAAGTCTTCGAGACTTCCGAAGTAATGGAGGCATCGATCTCACAGATGTATTTCTTTCTCCAACATCTTGAAAGCTGTGCGCTGACTAGCCGAGAAAGGTCCTTGATCCAGACGTAGTGGTAGATGATGGGTGTTTCATCGTCCTCATTCTCCTCCTTCTCCTCATCTGATTCCTCGTCAACGTAGCGATCTTGGACCATGAGAAGGTTCATATGCTTGTCCTTTTTGAGTGAGGTAACATGGATGGAGGCGACCACAAATTTTTCCTTGCACTTCTGCAGAATGTAGATGTTGACCGAGAGTTCATTCTGCTTTTCAAACTTTGGAATCTCGCTCGGTATCACTGGAAAGTATATTCCCACAAAGTTCAGCTCGTTCTCGTATGGTCTGTATTTTGACACACGTTTGGGATTATCTCGCCGATCAACGGGACGAAGTGCAGAAAAGAGCGCCCACTTGAAACATTGGTTGTCGGTGTTCTACACGTTGACACATGCTTCTTTCCTCTTGATAAACTCTGGAAGTTCCAGGTAGGAGCTACCCCTCATAGGGTTATATCAATTAATGTTGATGGTCAAATTAATCACGATTCGAAGCGTCCAACCCGAGTGTCGCTTCTGGAATTTGTCTATTTGTTGGAGAATGGGGTCTCGCACATTCTCAGTGAACCACTGCTTCAAATCAGTGGTTCGCATGATCAGCACATTTCTCGTAGCGAGGGTCTTCAGCTCAACGATCTCTTCGTCATTCTTGACGATGCTGTATTCGCCCTTCAATACAACATTCACCTTCAAGGCGTTCTTCCTCTTCAGCGCGTTCTTGATGCGCGGTATGAAGAGACCTCGCGCGTCCTCTAGGAAGGCTGTGGGATCCAGGTTTCGCAAGTTGACGATTACTCCTGTACGGATGCGTCTGTCGAATGCCGACTGAAGATCTTCCCACCAGACGCGATCGTTGCGTCTCTGCTCGCGTTCATCCAGGCGTCCGCCTCTCACGAGTAAGCTCTTGAGTTTTCGGTTGTAACTCTTCACTGGTCGATGGCGGCCAGGTACCGTTGTTTGTCGGACACCGACGTTCCCTCTCGGTGCATTAGGCTACGGTTATAGTGGATGCGTGTACTGACGAACTATCGTTCTGACGAATCCGTCCGAACACGCACGAATAAATCAACCAATAGACATACGATGCTTGTGGTTATACTACATACGAATAGTTCGTCAGAAGACGCACGAACGCATACTCGTTCAAATTTATTTGACTTGTTCGGACGTATTCGTCAGAACGATAGTTCGTCAGAACACGCATCCACTATAACCGTAGCCTTAAGGAGGTTCGACCATCAGACGAAAACCAACTTACAGCCGTAATTTTTTAATATGATATACACGAATACTTTACACAACTAATACGACAATTTGAGCAATATAGACCGTCTAGTTTCTTCGTTATTTTATTCTAAAGTTCACCACTTTTAACATATCGCATAATGGAAGACGATTGTACTAAGGTAGATTATCACTGACTTTAACACATATTCCGCCAACTTTAGACTTTGAAAGACTAGTAACTTGACAGATGAAATATTAAGGATTATGTAAAAAATAAGTAAATTAGGTTTTACCGTATGGTTGCAATGTAATATTATCATGAAATTCGTTTTTACTTCGCAAACCATTAGCACGCTATATTAACGGTGAGACTTGGCAACACGGCAGCGAAAAAGTTGTAAAGCTCAAAGACCGAACCTTACCTGGCGTCCATTCAAACTGAGCGCTAAGAAAGATTCGGAACGATAAAAAAATATTGTCCCTAAAATCTTTATCCAAGTTGAATGATTGTTGAAATGAAATCATGCCTTTACTTATACAACTCTTTTTCTTTTTTGACAAAGTTTGCCGTTATACCGGCTGTGCTGCATGCTGGCCACTGTAGTTCACGCGTCACTGCAGCCAATATTGTGACGTAACGTTTCGCTAAGGGCCCGCGATGCCCTCCGCTACGCTACTAAACGGTAGCTACGATGCCACACGCGGGACGGAAAACGATGAACGCCAGGTGCGGACACGGTGATTCGCGGCCTGGACTTCGTAAGGACAGGTCGCTCGCCTGTCGGCTCCGATAATTTCGGAGTTCTTCCGTGTAAACTTGCGTTCGTGAGTTGCGAGAGTACGGTATAGTGGTAGTACGAAGTGCGGGGAAAAGCGTTAATTCGTTTATTCGAGTGCGGGGTACCTAAATCAGCCTCGCCGGCGATAAGCCGGTTGAGGCTCGGAAACCGGGCGGCAGGGTGGCCTCCGTCGGTGATCCGACGCGACCTGGTATCGGGATCGTGGAAGATTCCGACGGGGCCTCGGTGTCTCCCGAGAAGGGACGTAGTGGTTCGCGAGAGAGTGGTTCCTCCTGTGAAATCACCGGAGTGGAGTATTCAGCGAAGTCGCTTTCCCCGATCTCGCGGATTCTCTTGGGTGTGGAGAAGAAGGAGTGCGCCATTGTGGAGCCCCGGCATTACGGAGACGCGTTGGCAAGGTTGGCCATCGACCCCGGTGTGTCAACAACCCCCGCCCCACCTACTGCCCTTGGCGCGACGGTTGCAGATGAGATTGGATCCGATTGGTCGTCGCCCCTACCGTCACCCGTCTGGAATAACGGCGCAGCGCGTATGGACGTGACGAGCGGGAAGGCGACGACGACGATAACGGCAGCCGCAGCGACAGCACCCTCTCCTCGGTGACGTCGATGGCGGCTTTCGCTGATGGTGCAGTCAGTGATGCATCGCGCAAGGCGAACAAGCGTAAGAGCACCGTGTCGGCCAGGGATTTCCTCGTCGACACGCACGATGCCGCGCAGCCTACCGGTAGTAGTAGCAAGGATACCAGGGAGACGAGGATGGTACCCACAACTACGGAGAGGAAGAAGAAGGCTGCGAAGGGGGACTCCCTGAGCGTCGCGAGATTTTGGATGGACAGCTCGACCGATCGCCGCGACCGTGCCGACGTGGAACTCGACGTCGAGGCTCTTTGCCGTATGGATCCGGCGGAAGCGGGTCGTATGCTTCATAAGTGGCGAGGATCAACGAGGTGCGCCTGAAGAGCAGCCACCGCAAAGGGACGGAGAGCGCGAAGATCCGCAAGACGGTCGCCACGCTACAGTGCGGGGTGAATATGCTTGTGAGTAAGGCGCTCAACAATTCCGCAGCCGCCGAAACGACGGCGACGATGACGACCGATGTCCCCCAGGCCCCCAGGACGGCATTCCTGGAAATGCGAGTTCGTGAGCTCGAACGCGACCAGAAGACAAGGAGCGGCAGATCGCCCGTCTGAAGAATGAAGTTGCGTGCGCGGTAAAGGCGGCCAATGCCACTGTCGATCGCATTTCTTCCTCCCCTCTGCTCCCTTCCCTTTATCCTCGTCAACCTCCGATGGACGCTTCCTCGGGAGCAATAAAGAAGACGACCGCAGCGTAGGTGTACCACTCGCCGTCTGAGGACGAGTCCTCAGAATTATCGGAGTCCGCGGAACTGGCAACAGGACAACGGAATGCGCGCACGGAGAGGACCGGCGCGGTTTTCGTCGACTCGCCAAGAATGAGCGCGCGGCGATGATCCGGAGTACGAAGCAGCAGCGGCCTCCCGGTAATGACGGCGGTGGCAGGTCCCTCGCCGAGAGTGAGTTATCGACGCAGCTGCTTGAGATTGACGACTCGTTCATCAGGCTTTCAGCGCTGAAGAATCGCATCCGCGAAGAGCTTGTGCGGGTCCGCGATACCGGACGTGCGTACGTACCTTCCGCTGCGGTAGCGATGTCGGAGTGCGCTTCGCGTCGGGAGCCACTGCGCAGCGTCACGGATGACCGCAAGTTCGCCGGTGCGGCCAGGATTGACGATGCGGGATTCCCTCCGTTGAGGTGCAATCCGGACGCGGACAGTGCAGCGACCTTCTCCGCGTCGAAGCGGAGGCGGGAAAGTCGCGGTGACGGTAGTGGTGGAGGCGCGCAGGGAGCAGTGCAGCATCAGCCGAAAAGTGGTCAACAGCAGCAGCGGCAGCGGCAATTTCAGCATACGCAGCTGCCGCTGGTGCAGCAGCAGCAGCAAAGTGGTCGCGCTCCAGGAGGTGGTATCCCCGGTGCCGGTGCTCCGGCGGCGCGATCGCGTCGACGAAGGAGGCGACGAATTCCCAAAACGTCGGTCGTGTCCATCACGGGCAAGGATGCGAACTTTCCCTACAAGGACGCTCTGACAACGATTAAGGCGCGGATCGACACCGACAGACTCGGCATTGCGGCGCTCCGTACCCGGCCGTCGATCACGGGCGGTATCCTCATCGACGTGCTCGGCGAGAATTCGAAAGACGGCGCCTCCGCCTTGGCGGCCGAAATCAGCGCGATTGTCGGTAAAAGGGCCAAGGTTGCGGTACCTATGAAATGCGGCGAGGTGCGTATCTCCGGAATGGACGTCACCATTACCCCCGAGGAAGTGGCGGCGGCGCTCGTGGCAACCACCGGTTGCGTGCGGAACGAGATTAAAGTGGGGCCTATCCAAGTCGGTTGGCGAAGCGCGAACGCGGTCTGGGTCAAACTCCCCCTCGAGTGCGCTATTCGCGCGGGCAAGGCCGGAAAGCTGCGCATAGGATGGACGATCACCAGAGTAGAGCTCCTCGAGGACAGGCCGCTCCAGTGTTACCGCTGTTGGAACTACGGGCACGTAAAGGCCGGCTGCACGAGCCCGCATGACCGCTCCGACGCGTGCTTCGCGTGTGGTGAACCCGGACACGTGGCGATCGCCTGCACCGCGGTCTCAGTGAAGTGTTTCCCGTGCCTGGGTATCGGCGCGCCCTTCGCGCACCGCATGGGAAGCGTGTACTGCACGGCTGCCAAAACACGTCCTCCGACGTCTCGTAGAATAGCCGCGGCATCTGGTGCCGCTCTCAGCGCTCCTCGTCGTAATGACTAAATTTCTGCAGGCCAACTTAAATCACTCGTGGGCGCGCAAAATTTGTGCATCCAGCACGCAACGGAATGGGGGATAGACGTCGTTATCCTCGCGGAGCCGTACAGAGTAGCCAGTGGGCCGTCGTCGTTGTTCTCCTGGTTCGTCGATCATACCGGAATGGCGGCGATTCACTGGCGAAGATCGTCGTCGTCATCGACTGCGTGCCTGCAACAGCACAAGGGACACGGCTTCGTGATAGCGTCGTGCAGCGAATTGTTTGTAGAGTCCTGCTATTTTTCGCCCAACGTATCGACGCGCCAATATGAGACTGCTCTCGTGGACCTCTGCGAGGCGATGCGGTTATTTTCCGGTCGGCTCTTCCTCGTCGCGGGCGATTTCAACGGCCGTTCTCGCGCCTGGGGATGCAGGAGTAACACCGTTCGCGGTGCGCGATTGTTGGACTTCGCGGAAGAAATGGACCTCCGACTCCTCAACGTGGGCACGACTCCGACGTGCGTGCGCGCAACGGGCTCCTCGGTCGTCGACCTAACGTGGGCGTCCCCCGGTCTCCGAGCGGCAGTGCTGGAATGGAAGGTACTCTCTGAATGCGAATCCTTATCGGACCATCGGTATATCACGTTTCGGGTCCGAATGCGGCGCGACGACGGGTACGGCCCTCCGGATTCGCGTGTACGGGAACTCGGTCCTCGCTGGTTCAAGATCAGTTTCAACGAAGATCTTTCCTGCGCGTCGCGCGCGCTGATCATTCAGTATATGGGTTCTCCGGTACTAAGGCGCGAGACGCACGTGGATATCGATGTGCGCGTAGCTGCGATTTCGGAGGCGCTTCTCAAAGCGTATGATGTCGCCGCGACGCGTATTCACGGTGCGTACGGTTCGTTTCGTAAGAAAGCCACGTATTGGTGGAGCCCTCGCCTCGCGGAATTCCGCGACGATTGCACGCACATCCGGCGCAGGCTCGCGAGGATCCGAAGGCGCCGACGCACAGTACTCCCCGGTATATGGGAGAGTGGACAAAAATAGAATTTCCTCTTGACGGTTAATCAAACAGTAAATAAATAATTGTTAAGGAGGTTTTTTGGGTCGCTGATCACGAATCTGAAGTCAGATTTCAAAAATTCAAGATGGCGGATCCAGTATGGCGGACAAGATTTTCGACAATCGACGAATTCGTGCCAAATTTGGTATAGGGGGGGTTTTTGGGTCGCTGATCACGAATCTGAAGTCAGATTTCAAAAATTGATATGGCGGATCCAACATGGCGGACGAGATTTTCGAGAATCGACGGATTCATGCCAAATTTGATATAAGGGGGTTTTTGGGTCGCTGATCACAAATCTGAGGTAGATTTCAAAAATCGAAGATGGCGGATCCAATATGGCGAACGAGATTTTCGAAAATCGACGGATTCATGCCAAATTTGGTATAGGGGGATTTCTTGGGTCGCTGATTACGAATATGGTTATATTTGCAAAAATTTAGTATAATAAACATTTAAATTTTGTTCTAGTTCTTTGTTTGTTTATTTATTTATTTTTACTTTAAAAAATACTTATAATTTGTTTGTTTGTAATGGTGTGTTTGGGGGGGGGGGCAAAACCCCTGCCAAAACCCCGCCTTGAACCCCGTCAACCTCGTATTTGACACTTAGTGACAAAAAATAGAATTCGTCATTCGGGCGTTTCGCGCCCTCATAATGACAATATCTATAGTTGAGCAGCTCTGAGCAAATAAAATGATATATAGGTATTAAGAGGAATGTGCAAGCTTTAATAAAATACTAAACTAAAAACTAGGTTTTTGGAACTTTTTAAGAAATAGTCTCCGCAATCGTACGTCTAAAAATATAAGAAATATAAGTTTGACGAATATTTTTTAAAATACTTATGATATTTTTGTTTGTAATGGGGGGGAAGGTAGGTGGATTTTTATTCACTTTATAAATAAGAAAAGGGTTGACATACCGAAAAAAAATATTCGTAAAACTTATATTCCTTATGTTTTTACACATATGATTGCGGAAGCTATTTCTCAAAAAATTCGAAAAACCTCCTTTTCAGTTTAGTATTTTATTAAAGCTTGTACATTCATCTTAATACCTATATATCGTTTTATTTGCTCTGGGCTGCTCAAACCAAACTATAGATATTTTCGTTATGAGAGAGCGAAACGCCCGAATGACGAATTCTATTTGTTGTCTCTAAGTGTCAAATACGAGGTTGACGGAGTTCGAGGCGGGGTGTTGGGGGGCTCAATTTATATAAATAAGAAAAAAGTAGACATACCGAAAAAATATTCGTAAAACTTATATTTCTTATGTTTTTGCACATATGATTGCGGAGGCTATTTCTCAAAAAATTCGAAAAACCTCCTTTTCAGTTTAGGATTTTATTAAAGCTTGTACCTTCCTCTTAATACCTATATATCGTTTTATTTGCTCAGGGCTGCTCAAACCAAACTATAGATATTTTCGTGATGAGGGCGCGAAACGCCCGAATGACGAATTCTATTTTTTGTCACTGAGGGCCGGTTTTACCAACAGGTATAAACGCGGTATAGCGCTATACTGAGAATACCCATAAGGCGTATTGCTGGTTATTCTCAGTATAGCGCTATACCGCGTTTATACCGTGTTGGTAAAACCGGCCCTAAGTGTCAAATACGAGGTTGACGGGGTTCGAGGCGGGGTGTTGGGGGGCTCACTTTATATAAATAAGAAAAGGGTTGACACACCGAAGAAAATATTCGTAAAACTTATATTCCTTATGTTTTTACACATATGATTACGGAGGCTATTTCTCAAAAAATTCGAAAAACCTCTTTTTCAGTTTAGTATTTTATTAAAGCTTGTACATTCCTCTTAATACCTATATATCGTTTTATTTGCTCAGGGCTGCTCAAACCAAACTATAGATATTTTCGTTATGAGGGCGCGAAACGCCCGATAAGAAATATAAGTTTTACGAATATTTTTTTCGGTGTGTCAATCCTTTTCTTATTTATATAAAGTGAGCCCCCCCAACACCCCGCCCCGAACCCCGTCAACTTTGTATTTGACACTTATTGTTAGTGACAAAAAATAGAGTTCGTCATTCGGGCGTTTCGCGCCCTCGTAACGAAAATATCTATAGTTTGGTTTGAGCAGCCCTGAGCAAATAAAACGATATATAGGTATTAAGAGGAATGTACAAGCTTTAATAAAATACTAAACTGAGAAGGAGGTTTTTGGAACTTTTTGAGAAATAGCCTCCGCAATCATATGTGTAAAAACATAAGAAATATAAGTCTTACGAATATTTTTTTCGGTATGTCAACACTTTTCTTATTTATATAAAGTGAATAAAAATCCCCTTACCTTGTAGATTACATACATATTTAAAATAATTTCTAAAAAGAAGTTCGTAATTCTGTTGAGACGAAAATGTTTACGCTGTGACGCGTCTTTCTTTATTTATTTGCATGGCAACGGTGATCAAATTGTTCAGAAACGGATAGGTGTGGGTATAAGGGGCATTATTTTTTTATTTCAACGAATTAGTTTTTCTATATCGCGTAAGTAAAAGTCTGATTTTTGTCCACTGGATAAAGCACTGTGCGACGCCACGACAGGGAACGCCCAATCGCTATTCTTGCGTATAAAGCGATTTTCAGGGAGGCGCGCAAGAGGCTACGCCGCGCCGCGCTGCTTCTTGGCGCGAACTGATTAACGACCTTGAGCGCAATCCGTGGGGTCGCGCGTACCGAATCGCGATATGCAAACTGAAGGGAGCCGCTCCCCCAGCCACTGAGACGATTCCGGTGGACGAAATGGATGTGATTCTTGACGAGTTATTTCCGGAACCAGCGATGGTCAATGTCGAGCATTTGAGAGCGAGGCGACGGCACGATCCTCCTCGACCCGCGTTAATCCCGGCGGTCTCGCCTATCAGAACTGTAATGTCGTTGCGGAAAAAGAATGGCAGCAGCGCCGCTCCCGGTCCCGACGGTATTCGCGGCGGATGGTTGTATAGCGCGACCGACGACCTCCATAAGTCGCTCGCCGCCCTCTATACAGAATGCGGCGTTCGTTTCCATGCGCCTGGAAATCCGCAAATCTAGTTTTGATCCCGAAATCGGACGGAGCCGGCGCCGTCATCCCCGGGAAATTCCGTCCGGTTTGTTTACTCGATGACGTAGGCAAGGCGTTCGAGAGGATTATCGCCGGGCGTATACTTGAATTCCTCGACGCGACGTCCCCGGATGGCGGTGGCCTCTCCGACTCGCAGTTCGGTTTTCGCGAGCGTAGGTCGACCGTGGACGAAATGCAGATCGTTAAGAACTTCGCAATAGATGCCAAGAATGATGGCAAAGCCGCGCTGGCCGTTAGTCTAGATATTAAGAACGCTTTTAACAGCGTGCCGTGGAGTTGTATCCTGGCACAGCTCGAGAATATGGAGGTGCCGGCTTATCTGGTGAACGTGATTCGTAGTTATCTGTCGCAGCGTAGCATTCGATTCCGTGGTGTTGACGGGGAGATCCACACGCGTGCGATTCACGCCGGTGTCCCGCAGGGCTTGGTGGTAGGTACGTTGCTATGAAACATTGCCTTCGACTATGTCCTTCGCGGTCGGCTCGTGCCGGAATGTCAACTCGTGGCGTACGGGGACGACACGCTGATATTGACGCGCGGCAGCTGCCTCGGTGTGGCTATAGTGAATGCGGAAGTATAAGTGGAGATCACTGTGTCGAGAATCCGCGCGATCGGATTGACTGTCGCAGCGGTTAAGACCTCTGCGTTGGCCTTCGGTACGAGTGCGGCCACTCGCAACGCGGGTTACATTCGTGTTGGTGGCGAGCGTGTAGCAATCAAGCAATCGATGCGATACCTAGGTGTAATCTTTAATAATAACCTTACGTTTCGGGAGCATTTTGTCGCCATCGAAGATAAAACTGCGCGAGTTGTTCGCGCGCTCGCAGGACTCCTTCCGAATCTTCGCGGTCCTGGTGGGACGAAGCGCAAGCTGTACGCGCATATGCTGCATTCGGTGATTCTTTACGGGTCGCCGGTGTGGCACAACCGTCTCGCAGTCGATCGGTGCAGCCGCAGACGCTTTCTGGAAATTCAGCGGCGCATCGCACTTCGGATCGTTTGCGCGTATCGCACGGTGGCACTGCACGCGGCACTCGTTCTCGCACGTCTCATCCCGGCGCACCTGCTGGCAGAAATGTATGCGGGAATCTATTTTCGCGTCAAGGAGCTGCGAGCTAACCCGCTCATTCGCCCCGTGGAATACCGTGCGAATTGGCTCAGGGCAAAGGCCGAGGCGCTCGAAGCGTGGCGTGCGGAGCTCAGCGATGATAGATTATATGGACGACGCGTTTTGGATGTGATTCGACCGCACCTCACGCGATGGTATTCACGAAAGCGCGGAACGCTATCCTTCCGAATGACGTAGCTGTTGACAGGGCACGGCTGTTTCGGCAGCTACCTCTGTCGCATCGGCAGGGAGCCGTCACCAAGATGCCATCACTGAGAAGCGGATTACGATGACGCGCATCACACTCTGCAGGACTGCACGGCGTGGGATCGCGAGAGACGCGACTTACTCCGCGTTGTGCACGACACGAGATAGGCGGCTATGTTGCCCGACATGCTGCATCGGATTGCAGCGTGGTGCGCAGTCGCCACCTTCGCAACGGCTGTGATGACCTGTAAGGAGGAGGCAGAGAGGGAGCGAGAACGCGCAGGACGGAACGCGCGCGCGATTTGAAGTTGGACGTGCGGCTCCGGGCGCCGCTCCAACGGAATGAGCCGGGAGCGCACCGATTGGCGGCCGAGCGTTCGACGCCCGCTCATTCGTGCGCGCGATCCCGGCCAGTGATAACAAGAGACACCACCCTTACAGCTGGGTATTGTCGCACGTGGCGGACACTGTGCATACAACGCGTCTCTGCGTTCAGCTCAGTCTCGTTCAACGTAATGGCGTCCGGAGGGGCGAGTTGCGAACAGTTCGATGAGTACATCGTCGTCTTCCTCGCATCGCGCGGAGTGGCATATGCGTGCGTTTCGTTGGTGCATGTGCAGGGGTAGTGGCCGCTTTTCATCCATCCCCCCCCCCCCTTTCATTTTCATTCAATTCACCCTTCGCTCACTCATTCTGTCATCGCACCGAGGTACCCCCTCGGGGCCTCATCCCAATCACACCCTCTCCCATCATCCCTCGGCAGTGACGCGCGAGTTTGGGCGCGGTGCCGGCGAGATTCTTCAATCTCGCCAAGGACGCTGCACCGCTGCTGCGGGCGTGCTGTCGCTGTCGGGCCACCTAAGGTAATGACATCGGGATAACGTTCGTGGTTCAGCGATCCCTGTGTCTCTGCTGGCGTCACCGGCCTATACGCATTTGCTTGATGGCGTGAGAGTGACGCGCTCTCGCCCCGGGGACTTACCGTGCAATAGCCCTTCTCTGCAATAGGTGTCACCGGAAGTCTCCAGCCCTCGTTTGCGCTTAGCGCTTGCGAGGAAGGGACTGGAAGGCAAGAGGGATTTAGTGGGTAGTAGGCCCTGAGACACTGCACTATCTCGTCTCAGGATAACCCGAGCCCCACACACCTCCGGATCCTGGCCAGATCCGGGGATGGTGAATAAATGCATTCGCCTCTCTATAAAAAAAAAGAAAAGAAGGTGCGGACACGGCCACACCATGTGGAGAGACAAACGAACTTTCCGACTATGAATGAAATCCGCGAGATCGGAAACGATCCAATCTCGATCGTGTCCGGCTACCACAGCATTTGGTAGTGGGACGGTTCGTTGGACGTTTGCTGGGACACGGAAGGAAACAAAACATCGTCGACGACTAACCTGAAGAACGCTTTAAGGTCGGGACACACATTACCGGGCCGTGTCAGGGCCGGTACACGGCCGTCACTCGGCCCTGGCACGGCACGTTAAAGGGTGGACATACATTACCGGGCCGTGCCAGGGTCGAACACGGTCGAAGAGGAAGAAATGGTCAGAACCCTTGCACGGCGCGTGTATCTAGGAACCACACATGTCCGTCCGTCAGTCGTCAGTTGCCTTGGAAACTGCTAGGTTGATTGCACTAAAACACGTAAATTACGGAAACAAGAGAAGCGCGGCCGGACCGTCACTGTAAAAAAGTAAAACTAAACTAAGTGGCCCGGCCCGGTGACGGTCCGTTGGCGACGCCCGGTCACGGCTCGGTAAAGTGAGAACAAAAGCATTTGATTCTATTGGACAGATCATCCGCCGGACGACGGACGATATTCGGCCGTGCTCCGGCCCTGGCACGGCCCGGTAATGTATGTCCCGTCCTTTATTCTATCCCCAACGAGGAACGTGCCGGACATCTCCCGGACGGCGCTCGCGGTTGAAACGATACTCGGCGCGATCACAAGACCGCGGACACTAGTCTATCGCTCACGCGGGGAAAAACGGTCGCGCGGATTCGGTGAGACCGCGCGGATGATGAGATGCGCCCACGAGGCACGGCGTCTAGAGAACAAACACTACAACGAAGCGTCGCACGCTAGAACGCGTAGTCGGAAACACGCTAAGACAAGGCGACGAGCACGTCCCGTCGACGGGAGATCGTGTCGCCGGTGCGGTATCGAGCCGGGCGCGAGCGCGAGGAAACAGGAAGAGCATACCGGTCACCTCGGTGCGGGCTGCAACTCCCGCGACGCGCTGTAGCAGGAGGATCCTCGGAGACCCCTCGTGCCGTCCACCAACTCGTCCTGGCTGTCCTCCGGCCTCGGTTCGAAACCCACTCGGGTTCGAGCGCGATGTCGTCTCGCCGCTGTCTCGCTCAACCGCGCTCGATTTCGCCTCACCTCGTACTCTCCGTTCATCGCGGGCCGAAAACTAGATTATCGCTCGCTGTTGCTCGTACACGCTTCGTGTCACACCTCTCGTAACGACTCCGTCGCAATGAATGCCGGCTTTTCGGACAAAGCCATCACGTGGGTGCTTCGCGGCCCTCCCGGTTGTCCCTCGGGCCCACGAGGTGGCTCTCCGATAGCCATTGGCTATCGGTCCGGACTCTCAACGCCTATCGATACGGACGCGTCCCGCCCGTATCGACGTCGCGATCGCGCGCGTTATTTCGAAAGAGCCGATTGCTCCCTTTTTGTGACGCGGAGCGAATCTCCACGTCACAATATAAAATATCGCGGAGTACAACGTTGCCAAGAATACAATGAAAATTGCAACGCAAAATAAAAAATGTTTAAACTATAATCATATATCCATGATACTGAATTATCAATCGAATGTTTTATGTCTTCAGCATTCCCTATGAGTTGTTTTTATAGGTTTTTACAGATTATTTGGAATTTTTTATTTTTCTTTAAAATGTTGGACAAGAAGCCTCTGACAACGATGCCGGAGTCATTGACGCTCTAATAGTCCGCCATAAATTTTTCAATATTTCATTTACTAATGATTTTCGGCATGAACGATGCATAAAATGGGTTCATAATTCATTTAATTACACAGCTCCACAAAAAAGTCGAAAAAAATGCTTCCTCTGACCAGACCAGTATATCTTTATGTTTTTGGGGTCGCTGAATCCGAATCCGGTATCCGTTTGTCTCCATCACGTCACGTTCAAGGTCATTTCAAGGTCAAATCCTGGAAAAATAGTTAAATCGATTCAAATTATTATTCCTATATATTTTTGAGGTCGCTGAATCCAAATCCGATGACCGTTTGATCCGACAAGGTCAAATTCAAGGTCATTTCAAGGTCAAATGTATTTATTCTGCCAAAGATGAATTTTTGACTGCAGATTCTGAAAGAACGGGAAATTTTACGTCTAGATATGTATTCAATTTTTGATGTGAAACATCTTATGCCGCGCTTCGGCGGTGAGAACGGCTGTTAGCGTAGCGTCGCGAGGCGTCGCTGGAATGGCTATACGCTAACTCAGGACGCATCGGCTCTCTCCGCCTTCACGGAGTACTAGCTTTCCCACTTACTACTCCACGCTCACTGTATCGGTGTACGAAGCAGTATTTACCCTCATTAATGAAAGCATGAGGATTGATTAATCATTGGTTAGCACGTTTAAAAATAACATTTTTTTTTAAAAATACACTTGCGCAACTAAAAACACTTTATAATAACTGCAACCAATGCAAGAAAACAACGTTGATACTCATTCTAAAGTAATTGTAATTAATTGCTGATTATCATTTTCTCGTTATTTATTCAAGACAGCATTATAGAGGCGCTTTTTAAATAATATATAAAACATATAATATAAAACATACAAAATTATTCTAACATATAACATAAAACAGTTTTTATAGAAAAATTGTTAGATGTGGAACATCGAAATTCTTCTTTGTAGAAAGTATGCGATAGGAAGGATGGACCACGCGTCCGTCGAAAGAACACGTGTGCCAATGCGCATTTGTATTTATGACTGTGATACTATTAAACAGTACCGATGGCAGAGTTAAGAGAGAGTAAACTAAATGCGCTTTTTGAATTAGACACATCGGTTCGTACCGTTTAATAGTATCACAGTCATAAATACAAATGCGCACTGGCGTACGTGTTCTTTCGACGGACGCGTGGTCCATCCTTCCTATCGCATACTTTCTACAAAGAAGAATTTCGATGTTTCACATCTAACAATTTTTCTATTTTGATAACATAACCCCCTAGGTCATTTCAAGGTCACTTCATGTTATTGTATGGAAGGTTCATATGACAATTGCAAAAATAATAAAATGTGTCTTCACGGGAATAAACGACTACGTCAATATGTTTTCGAGGTCACTGAGTTAGAATCCGAAGTTCGTTTGCCTCCAGTATGTCAGGGTCAAGTTCATTTCAAAGTCAAATCCAGCAAAAATATTCAAATCTAAAGTCCAAGCTGACCCCCTCCATGAGAGTGCCGGTCAAGGTGTTTCCACTCATAGGACGCCGGGTCGCGCCTGGAGTGAATAATGGAGCTTCGATCGCGCCGGCTCGGGTCTGTGGTAAGAGAGGCCGTGGCGGAGCGATCAGTCGGAAGGCTGTCGCCTGTGGCGGTTTCCTAGTTCTCTCGTGTCTTCAATGCATTACCGCGGATCGGCGTCCATGACCGAATGATCCGTTGAGCGGTACACGTCTTTGACGTTTAAAAGACGCGGAGATCTCTCTTTTGAGATCTTCCGAGCGAGAATAAATCTGCTCTCGCGTACCGCAAAATAAATTTTGAAATCCAGTCACGTGATCTCTCAATTCAAGTGAATTGAAGCTCATCGTTGTAAATTTGATACAGTGAATATACGTGGTGTGCCTGCACCCAGGGTACCTCCACGCGGTGACGGCGGGCAACGGTTTTTTTATTGTTTATTTTTCCGGCAAAATCTCTGGATGAAAGCGTCCAAGCCGTCATGGCAGGAAACACACGAAAATGTGTTACGATACGGGGGTTCTCACAAGGAACCCCAGTATCGGCGATTGGTCAGGGTGAGCAAGCGGGCCCGCAATCGTCGTCATCATGCGACCGCAGCTTCGTAGAAGTAGGTTCCTTGGCTTCTACAGAGTATAAAGCTACAAGATGCATTCATGATGATAAAAACAAGCCGGACAGCTTTTGTTATGTCTGCGGCTTGTTTACCCCTCCTAAAACCAGAAAAAAATCAACGATAAAGTTCAAGATGCATACGAATATTGTTTTGGATCTAAAATTTCGAATCAAGATAAAGACTGGGTGCCTCACACTGTCTGTGCCAACTGCTACAGAATTTTAAAGACATGTCACAGTACGAAGAACCTTTCTAATTTGAAATTTTCATCACCAGTCGTATGGGGCATACCAGACAGAAGAGAAGATTGTTTCTTCTGCATGGCAGTTACAACGGGATATAATTCCAAAAACAGAAATCAAATCAAATATGTATTCTGTATTCTGTATTTGGCGTTTACCAGGCACTCAGTCCTTTTTGGACCATTGCTCCCGAGCCACACCTGTGGCAACTCAGACAGAGAGGTGTCCCCTCCTCCGCCCTCAACCCCCGGTGAGCCCAGGGCCTCCATGCAGAAGCTCCTTAGCCCTCCCAAGTGTTTCAACCAGAGGGGGGGGGGGCCTGCTCTCTGTCCTCAATCACTGGGGGGTCCTCCATGCAGAAGCCCCTCCCTCCCCACCGCGAGTACAGCCGGTCTTAGCTCGATCCCCGGATCCCGGAAAAATTATTTTTCCGCAAGCCGGGATTCGAACCCTAAACCTATCGCCCAAGCAGTCTTCGAGAGGCGAGCACTTTAACCACTCGACCACTGCCGGCGACTATCAAATATGTATACACAAACAAAGTGAATCCAGCCATTACTATTCAATAGAATAGTGGTCGTCGAAAGAAACTTTTAGAAGACCCAGCTATTGATGTAAGTGAAGGAGGGTTTGATGAAGACAGTGATATGGAAGTGAGTACAAGTGATCTGGAATCAAGTTCAAGTGATGAGGAATTCAAAAAAAGAAATGAAGCACTACAGAAATTTAGCCAAGCCGAATTGAGTGATTTAGGCAGAGAGCTGGGTCTATCAAAGGAAGCACATGAGCTTTTGGCGTCTAGGTTGAAAGAAAAAAATCTCTTGGATAAAGGCACTAAGACAACTGTATATAGAAATCGTGAGAAAGAATTGAGAAAGTTCTATATACAGGATAAGAAATTAGATTTAGTATATTGTGACAATGTCACCGGACTAATTAATAGTTTGGTAACTGGAGTATATAAGCCAGAAGAGTGGCGTCTTTTCATAGACTTCTAAATCCGTAGTCTAAAAGCTATACTACTCCACACCACGAACATTCTAGCTCCGATACCTATAGCTCATTCAACAGCCTTGAAGGAATCTTATGATAACGTGAGTATAGTTTTTGATAAAATAAAATACTCTGATCAGAGCTGGCCTCTTTGTGGAGATTTAAAAACGATAGGGATCGTTCTCGGGATGCAGAGCGGAAACATCAAATATCCCTGCTTTTTATGTCTCTTTGCCAGCAGAGATCGAGCACTATAAAAAGAAGGAATAGCCAGAGCGCAAGTCTTTAGAACCCGGATCACCAAATGTTTTGAAATCGCCTCTTGTGGATTTATCAAAAATTTTAATTCCACCTTTACATCTCAAACTTGGCCTAATGACTCAGTTCGCCAAAGCTTTGGATAAGTCGAGCGAATGTTTTAAATATACGTATGTCTAACGCAAACGCAACAGTGGCACGTTAACCTGAAATTTGACTTCGGCAGTGATAGTTAGAGTTGGATTCAACAGAGTGCGCTGCATAAAAGTGAAAAGTGTCAAACGTCTGATTTCCCGATAGCTGTCAATTCGGGAGATCAAAGCTTTTCGTGTAACCCTAAAATCGTGAGTATTTGAATAATGTTGAGTAATTTTATAGTAGTGATAAGAAATAATCATTCGGGTTTCTTCGGTGAAATTCCCGAACCTTCTGAAGGAACAGGGCTATTATGATTGCCAATTGCTTGTCTTCCACGTTTACCGAACCTGAAAAACGAGAATGTCAACCGTCAACGAGGAAAGAAGAAATCCTCCAAGTCATAGGGACCTCTCGTCGGATTCTTCGGGTAATGCTCAGCAGTAGCAAGAAGAGCCGGAAGTATTGCATCAGGCGTTATCCCAATTACAGTACGTAACACGATCAAAGCGTTTAGTCTTGTTTCGAGATGATTTAGAGTATTTGAATGAGTAAAAATTAATTTTATTTCGTGCCAAAGTCGGCTAATCAATCAATTAAATTCACGCAGACAATAGCACCGTAGAGGGTGGTTTCTTAAATTGGGAAAGTTTAGGGGACGGTTTGGAGCACGCTAGCCCGATACAGTACAAAGTGGAATTGGAAAAGGAGCACGCGGAAAATGAAGACGAGAACGAAAACCCGACATGTGTGGGAAGATGGGAGTAGGTCCGGAGCTAAGAAAACAAATCAACGAAGAGGAAATTGGATGATCGAATGAAGGAAATTTACCTACACGCAACACATGAGGTTGGTTTCGAGAGGATAAAGGCTGTTATCTGATGGCATTAAACGCCTCGATTGCTGATATTTTTTAGACATTAAATACGTAAATACTAGAACGTGACCAAGAGAATTCGTGATCACAAATTCCCTATAGCCTCCGCCGATAGCGCAGGAGATCGACAATCACGTAATAGATTTAGTAAAGCTAAGGCCAGTTGATACGATGTTAAGAGCTCACAAGGCATGCACACCTAACAGCGAACAAGAGAGCAAAGAAAGCGATTTCTAAAAATACTCTAATATCAGGTATGTAATTCTCAATTCCTTCGTTTTGCTAACACACTGTCTGCAATAATTAGAAGACGTGAAGGATAATTTAAAACTGACTATTTTATATGATACAGTGACGAAATTACATCTCTGGAATTTGAATTGGAATTACTATTTCATCGATTAACGAAGTTAAAATCCTGACAAGAGCACTCCAGCTGCCAGGTCGGACGCTATTTCCGAGGAAGCATTAAATATTTTGATACTTGACATTACTGTCCCGTCGATTGATCAAGACAACTTCCGATGATAAGGTCGACAGTGTTAATAATGAGTTTAATCGTATCTTTAATGATGCAATAATTGTAAAAGCATTTAATTCTATCATTATTTTATCAAAGATATTTCATTAATACTCATCGCGGCATACATTAAATAGAGTTTGCGAATAAAAGAAAAGGGTCAGCATTACAAGAGTTTCATGAATCGTATTAATTATGCGTCTCGCTCGAACTTCCAACGTCCCACCCGATTATTGCTGCTGTGTGTACGTAGATTTCCGCGTCTGATGTCCATCGACTAATTTTCCTCAGGATAGGATAGGAGTTACATCCGAACATTTTTGCTTGGTGTTGTAACGTTAAAGTAATGGGTTCATTTTAACGATTTACTGTCAATTGTTAGCTACTCCAGTATGGAGTATTACCAGGAGATGCCACGTGGAGGCCAATTGACACGTTACATGAATTTCGTACGACCTCTTCATGAATTTGTAAGGTTTTACGAAAAAATTCTATGTAACTTAATCTCCCACCCTACCGTTCTCGCTGTGACTCGGAAAGCCGAATGTTCAAGATCGCCATGTTCAAAATTTATATATAAAAAGTAAAAGGCATCATCTGAAAGGAAAATTATTGTAAATCAAGTTACTAAAAAATTCGACTAAAGAATTTATAAAAAAAAATTTAATAAAAAAGAACTTGTCGCGTTTTTTCCTTCAAAATAAAAAATTCAGACAGAATTATACTCGATGTTTATGCACTTATGATTTTAAATAAATTCATACATTTATATGCTACCACCAGTATACCGAATGTCGCACGGGAAACCAATCAGGCGGGGGCCTTCTGAATTTCTCTGAATTTGACTTCGGCAGTGCAATTTATGAATTACTCTAGCACCGTCCAAGCACTACCAATTATTCGGTATAGTGGACAAAAGATGAAAACTTAAACGCGGCAAGTTCTTTTTTATTAAAATTTTTTTTATAAATTCTTTAGTCGGATTTTTTAGTAACTTGATTTACAATAATTTTCCTTTCAAATGATTCCGTTTACTTTTTATATATAAATCTTGAACATGGCGATCTTAATTGATTTCAAATCTTTTTTGGAGAGTATTTTACGTAGGTATCAATTTTTGTTGGCACTGAATGAACATGCCGCCTTTTTTTACAGAAAATCTGTTTTTGTGGGGTAGTATAATACGAAAAAGGAAATTTATCGATAAAGAGAGAAAAAATAAATAAAGTAGTTACTCCATTACTGTAATCCGATTCCATTGTATCCCTTATTTTTCTGCCACGACTTTGATTGTTGATAGTAGATGGATCAACCAATACATTTGATTTCTCTTCACTATTAACGATAAAAGTCGTGGTGGAAAAGTAAGGGACACAATGGAATTGGATTACAATAATGTAGTAACTACTTTATTATTATTTTTCCTTTATCGATATATTTCCTCTTTCGTATTATACTATCAGAAGTTCCAATTTATATACCAACCTATCAAACATGAAGTGTACATGGAAGTGTACGTGAAGTGTAAGGAATAAACCTCGACGAGTATTCGGGCTGTGGCATGCACTCGAGACAGCAGATCCAGCTCGCCGAATGAACTAATGCAACTGGTTCTTGGAACAACAAGTGGATGATCCCTCGTTCGAAAGAAACCCCCTCGGGTTCGCATACCATCTGTAACAAATTGTAAATAACAATCATATGGGGTTTTTATAATTATTTTAGGAAGTCCCAGAAGAAAACAGGTGCAGTAAAATATCGATGCTGTGCTAGAAAGAATAAGGAATAACTCTCGAACCCTAATCGGTATCAGTGATTCCTCATTGACTGTCGTTACAACGGAGGCGAAGAACAAATGAAATAGAAGTGAGGTACATGTACACTTCAGGTTTGACAGGTCGGTGTGTAAATTGGAATCTGTAATAGTACGAAAGAGGAAATATATCGATAGAGAAAAAATAATGATAAAGTAATTACTTGATTGTTGTGATCCAATTCCATTGCATCTCCTATTTTTCTCCCACGGCTTTGATTGTGACAGAGAAGAAAAGCCATCGATTCGCCTCGTGCTCGCATGACGCTGAAACAAAAAATAGAATTATCACAAAAATAATTGTCCTTCCATCGAAAGTTAGGTTAAAACTGTCAGATGGCAATTAAACTTATCTGATGGCAATTCTTCTGAGATACTGCCGTCTCCTTTCCTACTCTTTATGCACAGGCAACCAGAGAAACACAGCACTGCATCCGTTCACTATCTCGATTATCGAAAAAAATACAAACGATTATTAAACTATACGGAGCGTCTGTCACCATTCACCACTATTGAGATTCACAACTCCGATTACACTGAATTTTTACATTTTATTAACAAGCGCGTCCGAGGATCGAAATAAACGCGAGGTTAATCGTTTCGCGAATGGAAATATTTTATTAACTTTGAAAATACCCAACATTTAAGGAATATATTCTCTCACACACTCTCTCATACATTTGATGGCGTATGCGTGTGGCCGCATCTGTGTACACATTTCCGATCATGGCCGACTATCCCCGAAGGTAGGCGGAATTTTTGTGAGATTTTGACATATATATATCGCCCGAGAAATCAGATTCTCGACTTTTAGGCGCAAGGGGCGTGTCTTCGCGTTACTAAGGAAGAATCTCTGTTAATATGTAACTTATAACATTTATTCTGGTCTCTATCAATAGAGAACAGTCAATTTATATGGCGTAACTAAGCATAGTTTTGGTTATAACCGTATATTTATTGAGAAAATTTGATGTAAAAATTGAGGGGTGCAGGGGGCAGACATTTGTGGTGTAAAGAAGCACGGGTGCTTGCGACATCAGCGCTGTCGTGTCTGAGCGCGAAACTATTTGAACGAACATGCCGCGAGACACTAGGGAGTTTTTGAGCTCCTTAATTTTAGAACGTTAAACGTAAAACGTTATGTTGAGCATGCGCAGTGGCTTCATAATAACCGATTACGTTATTAAACGATAACGTGATACCTTATTAGACGGAGAATAGGGTACGCTTAATAAGCGATAACGGAAATGCACTGTCGCTAGAGTGCGCCTAGGGAGCAGGGAGAAGAACCAATAGCGTCAGAAGAAAGACCGAGTCTGGAGGTCTAGAGGAAAGTGGCACGTGCCCGACCGATGACTTATATCTCTATGCCGATGATAGTTGTAAGCGTTGTAAGTGTATAAAGCGGCCGCGTCTCCGAGGGTCGCCGCTGCCGGGCGTGCCCATACGAACGCGCCTTATAGTGTAGTCCGCTACACTTACGTTATACGTAACGCCTTCTTCAGGATCAAAAACTAATTTCAACAATGGTGTTAACGTTAAGGGAATAAATCTGCGCATGCTCACAATAACCGATAACCGAAAACCAGGATGTGCAGTTTAGCAGTCCAAAAACTCTTTACTGCCGTGTCTCTTGATTTCTTATCGGGCGTTCCGCGCCCTCATAACGAAAATATCTATAGTTTGGTTTGAGCAGCCCTGAGCAAATAAAACGATATATAGGTATTAAGAGGAATGCACAAGCTTTAATAAAATACTAAACTGAAAAGAAGGTTTTCCGAATTTGTTTGAGAAATAGCCTCCGCAATCATATGTGCAAAAACATAAGAAATATAAGTTTTACGAATATTTGTTTCGGTATGTGAATCCTTTTCTTATTTATATAAAGTGAGCCTCCCAACATCCTGCCTTGAATCCCGTCAACCTCGTATTTGAGACTTAGTGACAAAAAATAGAATTCGTCATTCGGGCGTTTCGCCCCCTCATAACGAAAATATCTATAGTTTGGTTTAAGCAGCCCTGAGCAAATAAAACGATATATAGATATTAAGATGAATGTACAAGCTTTAATAAAATACTAAACTAAAAAGGAGGTTTTTCGAATTTTTTGAGAAATAGCTTCCGCAATCATATGTCTAAAAACATAAGAAATACAAGTTTTACGAATATTTTTTTCGGTATGTCAACCCTTTTCTTATTTATAAATTGAATAAAAATCCACTTACCTTGTAGATTACATACACATTTAAAGCCCTCCCCCCCCCCCATCACAAACAAAAATCTCATAAGTATTTTAAAAAATATTCGTAAAACTTATATTTCTTATATTTTTACACGTACGATTGCGGAGACTATTTCTTAAAAAGTTCCAAAAACCTCCTTTTTAGTTTAGTATTTTATTAAAGCTTGTACATTCCTCTTAATACCTATACATCGTTTGATTTGCTCAGAGCTGCTCAACTATAGATATTTTCATTATGAGGGCGCGAAACGCCCGAATGACGAATTCTATTTTTTGTCACTAAGGGCCGGTATTACCATGTCAGGTTAAACCGAAGGTTGCAGGTTAATCTTCGGGTTAGCCAAAATGACCCTAGGGTGAAAGCACCGGTTAGCCGGACACTACCTGTTGTCGGATAGAGAATGAAGTAGATAACGCACCGGTTAGTCGGACAACTTACCTGTTGTCGGACATTTAATGAAACAGATATATGAAAGTATCCTTGAACAGAGGAAGAAAGAAATATGTCCGACAACTGGAAATATCGTCTGCTTAAGTGTCAGACAACCGGTGTGTTCACCCTATTACAAAATGTGGTTAACTAAGGAGTGAAGTTTAACTTCCTGAAAAACTTTACCGTCAGATATCTATCGGTTAACCATAGAGTTCAGGTTAACTCGGGGTTGACGCATGCGCAGAGTGGCCGGTCGCTGCTCTAACCTACAAACGTCCGGGAATGCAGCTGTAAACATTCACGACTCGTGTTTTATATTTTGGTAGAGAGTGCGGTTATTTTATTACGTGTTTGAAGTTGTACCGCTACGAATATGAAGGACATTTTTGACATTTTTGAGGAAATATTAACCGACGACGAGGAAGATTACATGGAGCTGGTATGTACTCTTACAAAGTAGATACGAAAAGTAGAAATACTCAAAAATTTCAGGCATTTACGGCCTACCTGTGTATATATTATTTTGAGCATTGCTACATTTTCGTTCCGGGTTGAAGCCGCGCCGAGAAATGGAACAGACGCGGCTGAAACCCGGAAGCCAAGAGTAACGATACTCAAAATAATAAGCATAAATATTATAACTGTCACAAATTTAACGTTAATTTATAGATTGAAATGCCTCGTGCACCCAAAGTATTTCGGCCCAGAGTGAACCATTTAGATCAGTGGAATGACGAGGAATTTTTGGACAGGTTCCGCATTTCCAAAGGAAGCACGGAATTATTATTACAAGAAATCGAACCTGTGATATCCCATCCCACAACTCGGTACGTTAGGTTCGATTACGTTAAGTAATTTGTTAAAGCAGCAGCTAAATTTTCTGGTACTTTATATTTTCAGAAATGAAGCAATCGATGATTGGTCGTTACTTGTTGGCTTGGATTTATGTTCAGCAACTCCTCAACTTGCCTAGACTGCTCTTCTGTTTTTGCAAAAAAAATAAATATCCACTTAATTGAAATTAATTTTGAATATTAAGTTTGTAAAATAAAAATATTTTTCGTGGCTCGCCAAATATTCTTTTCATTTCTAAAGTTTGAAGTTCTAATTTTTAATGTAACCTAACCTAACCGAACTTTGGAAGTGTGATAATAATTGATACCGAGCTAACCTTGTGAATTATTATTCACTGTTAATTTATGAGATTTTGACACTCGAAGAAGAGTTGGTGATCATGACGACCAGCTCGGTACAGGGAGTGTCGACTCTGCATCCTGATGGTTTGTCTCATTGACGACTTCCACAATCATACTTTCTTCGGCGTCGTAATCGAACGAAGATGGAAGGCCTGTCAGTCCAATGCCTGTCAAGTCCTTCACAGTGTCTTCCACTGTTGACGTTGTGTTTATCCTCGCTGATGTACCACCTCCAGTTTTGAATAACTACATTTTATTTGCAGCGTGTTTCTTTTTCGCAGTCTTTTTCAAATTTAAATATTTTTCTTTTAAATTCCTGGTGGTGCGAGATACTACACCACTTGCGCTGTTAAATTCTTGAGTCACTTTTACCCAAGTGGATTCTTTCTTTCACCTCGTTGCTAGAAAAATTCGCTGCCCTTCTGGAGTTTTCAGGCTCCATCGCTGCAAAAATTAAATTCGCAGACGTGATAGTTTGACATTTTTGCGTTGCATTTACAGAATATTTAAATATCGGTTTAATACGTGCATCAGGGTGACTCGTTTCAAGGCAATATTTGCGCACCTGATAAACTTTTTAAATATAGATAAAAAATTGTCGCGAAAGAATAACGACGCCGAAATTAAATATTAAAAAGTCGCTCAGGGAATTAATAGTTTTCCCATCTAATTAACATGAGAAAGGATTGATTATCTTCTAAAGTTGGGACTACTCTGCCAGTTAGTGGTAAACAATTGTGCAAATATACGACTTTAAAGAAAATGAAATGCTCTGCAAAAAATGTCCTTAGAACCAAGTCTCTAAATTCAACGTTTTTCGATGCGTATATCAAAATCAATCAATGATTCATCCAAAATCAAATTATGTTTAAAAGTTATGAGCATACGAACTTCAAGTGCTCATAATTTTTTAACCATTCAAACCGTATTTTAACCTATACGCCCCACGCGGCGTGTGCGGAAAGTCTTCATAAAAACTGTCTGACAGGGAACGTGTTAAATTTTGCCGCTAATTCAGGAATAAACTAGTTTACGGCATGTTCCATCTAGGGATATTTGCTTGAAATGCTACCACTCCTAGTTAACTTAACTTCGGGTAGAAAACGTTTTGTAATAGGGTGAACACACCGGTTGTCGGACACCTAAGCAGGCGATATTTCCAGTTCTCGGACGTATCCCTTTCTTCCTCTGTTCTAGGCTAGGGGTTTTCGGACACTTAAGCAGACGATATTTCCAGTTGTCGGACATATTTCTTTCTTCCTCTGTTCAAGGATACTTTCATATATCTGTTTCATTAAATGTCCGACAACAGGTAAGTTGTCCGACTAACCGGTGCGTTATCTATTTCATTCTCTATCCGACAACAGGTAGTGTCCGGCTAACCGGTGCTTTCACCCTACGCATTTTCGTTAACCTTAGGTTTAAACTGAAGGTAAAGGTTAACTCAACCAGCAGTTTAACCTGACATGGTAATATCGGCCCTAAGTGTCAAATATGAGGTTGACGGGGTTCAAGGCGGGGTTCAAGGCGGGGTTTTGACGGGGGTTTTGCCCCCCCCCCCCCAACACCCCATTACAAACAAACAAATCATAAGTATTTTTTTAAGTAAAAAGAAATAAATAAGCAAACAAACAAAGAACTTTAGAACAAAATTTAAATGTTTATTATATTGAATTTTTGCAAATATAACCATATTCGTAATCAGCGACCCAAGAAATCCCCCTATACCAAATTTGGCATGAATCCGTCGATTTTCGAAAATCTCGTCCGCCATATTGGATCCGCCATCTTCAATTTTTGAAATCTGACTTCAGATTCGTGATCAACGATCCAAAAAACCCCCCTATACCAAATTTAGCATGAATTCGTCGATTGTCGAAAATCTCGTCCGCCATATTGTATCCGCTATCTTGAATTTTTGAAATCTGACTTCAGATTCGTGATCAACGACCCAAAAAACCTCCTTAGCAATTACCTCATTTATCCTCATTTATTTACTGTTTGATTAACCGTCAAGAGGAATTTCTATTTTTGTCCACTCTCCCATATACCGGGGAGCACTGTGCGTCGCCTAAACTTTCCCAATTTAAGAAACCACCCTCTACGGTGCTATTGTCTGCGTGAATTTAATTTATTGATTAGCCGACTTTGGCACGGAATAAAATTAATTTTTACTCATTCAAATACTCTAAATCATCTCGAAACAAGACTAAACGCTTTGATCGTGTTACGTACTGTAATTGGGATAACGCCTGATGCAATACTTCCGGCTCTTCTTGCTACTGCTGAGCATTACCCGAAGAATTCGACGAGAGGTCCCTATGACTTGGAGGATTTCTTCTTTCCTCGTTGACGGTTGACATTCTCGTTTTTCAGGTTCGGCAAGCGCGGAAGACAAGCAGTTGGCAATCATAATAGCCCTGTTCCTTCAGAAAGATTCGTCAATTTCACCGAAGAAACCCGAATGATTATTTCTTATCACTACTATAAAATTACTCAACATTATTCAAATAGTCACGATTTTAGGGTTACACGAAAAACTTTGATCTCCCGAATTGACAGCTATCGGGAAATCAGACGTTTGACACTTTTCACTTTTATGCAGCGCACTCCGTTGAATCCAACTCTAACTATCACTGCCGAAGTCAAATTTCAGGTCACAGTGCCCCTGTTGCGCTTGCCGTCAGGCAAACATTGCGCAGAAAATGCATACACTCAGTGACGCCAAATTAGAGGCAGGTATTTTTGACTGCCTCTTAACGATGTCACTTTTACAGATCATATGACGAAAACAGAACGAGCTGCATGAATAAGTTTCCGCGATGTATGCCAGAATTTCCTTGGAAATAAGAAAAGTTCAAATTATAAGAAGCTGGTGAGTGACATGATACAACAATTTCAAGTTCTAGGTTGCAATATGACTATTGAAATGCATTTCTTAGATTCACATATCGATTTTTTTCCAAAAAGAACTAGGTGACTTCAGTGAAGAACATGGAGGAAGATGCCATCAAGACATGAAGGACCTGGAAAAACGATATCAAGGGACGTGGCGTGTCAATATAATGGCAGACTATTGCTGGAGTTTGAAAAGAAATGTTGTGAAGGATAAGAAAAGTAATAAGCGACGTTCACTCCGTCGATCGTTTGAAGACAAGCAAGTTAGGTATCACAAACGAAGTAAGGACTAATGAAATTTTCTTTTATTCTTTTTCCTTTTCGTATTTATTCAATTTTTATAATTTTTATTCGTTATTGTGTCGGTCTTATAATTAGTGAGAGGCAAGGGGAACTCACGTTAAAAAAGTACCCCAAGGGAACAGAAACCTACTACGTCCACGTCGTTATTCCCGGGTTAGGCTGATAGTAGGGGGGGGGGGGGTAGCATAAAATATCATTACCTCACACGACTACGGTGCCAATGAATTGCTAGGTTATGCGGTCATGAGGTTGGAAGGTCATGGTGTTATGAAATTTATCATTTGAGTGGGTAAAGTACACATATGGCTCGTACATACTAAGTTTCGAGGTTTAATGATATACAAGTCTCCTTCTTACAGCGTTATGAGGTAAAAGGTTTATGACGTTTATGGGTTATGGAGTTTAAGAATTTAATGGCTTTGGGTTTTTTTGTGTTGAATAATTATTGCTGGCTTTGACCTTGAAATGAACTTGACTCTGACATACTGGAGGCAAACGAACCTCGGATTCTAACTCAGTGACCTCGAAAACATATTGACGTAGTAGTTTATTCCCGTGAAGACACATTTTCTTATTTTTGCAATTGTCATATGGACCTTCCATACAATAACATGAAGTGACCTTGAAATGACCTTGGGGGTTATGTTATCAAAAAAATTGAATACATATCTAGACGTAAAATTTCCCATTTCTTCAGAATCTGCAGTCAAAAATTCATTTTTGGCAGAATAAATATATTTTACCTTGAAATGACCTTGAATTTTACCTTGTCGGATCAAACAGACATCGGATTTAGATTCAGCAACCTCAAAAATATATAGGAATAATAATTTGAATCGTTTTGACTATTTTTCTAGGATTTGACTTTGAAATGACCTTGAACGTGACGTGATGGAGACAAACGGACACCGGATTCAGATTCAGCGAACCCAAGAACATAAAGATATACTGGTCTGGTCAGAGGAAGCATTTTTTCAATTTTTTTTTGTGGAGCTGTGTTATTATTCCATAACGTTTCAGATCGCTGTGAAAACGTTTTTTTCAAACACATTTTTGACTCCAAAGAAACAGTCGATCCTCCTTAATCGACCGAGTAGCCGCAAACTCTCGGTCCCACGTCGGATCCATTGTGTGATCTCGGTGGAATCAACTCTTTTGCGAGCGATGAGCTCGAAGGCCTGATGATGGACGCGTTCACGATATTCTTGCACTGATTTGAAGACATGTTCATTCTTTCCAAAGCGAGATGTGACTGATGGCATGAGCTTTTTTTTTTGAAACGGACGAGGAGGGGAATCTTCGAAAAGACACCCAAGATGTAAGTAGGGTAGTGTCGGATTTGTACCGACTAAACCCCTCCTCGGGTTACCAACCCGGAGGTTATAAACCTAGAAGAGAAGGAGATGGCATGAGCGCGGTAACGCATGGTATTTAAGCAAAGACGTTGTGGAGGGAGGGGAGAACGTTCGGCTGCATGCTGTCTAGCAACAGCGGGGAGTGGAGGTTCGCAGTGACGTTGTCATGTCTCAAGGTCTCCGGGAATCGGACATGCACAGTAGCGTTGAAATTTGATAGCGAGATTGCCCGGAGCAAGACCGAGCCTGCACACGCAAGTCAGCAAAATTTAATAACAAGATTGCTCGGAGCTGACTTCATCATGTCTCAAGGACTCCGGGAATCGGATGGCGCAGTAGCGTTGAAATTTGATAACAAGATAATGCACGTGCAAGTCGGAACCTGCACGGGGAGTGAGGGGAGTGAGGGGAGTGGGGGTTTGAAGCCGCGTCATCATGTCTCAGGGTCTCCGGGAATCGGATGTGCGTAGCAGCGTTGAAATTTGATAGCAAGATAATGCATGCGCAAGTCGGAACCTGCAATCAGGAAGTGGAGGTCCGCGAGATGCCGCTGCGAGCGAGGTCGGGGTCCACGAGATGGCGCTGCGAGTGAGTTCGGGGAGTGGGGGTCATCGAGATGGCGCTGCGAGCGAGGTCGGGGAGTGAGGGTCCGCGAGATGGCGCTGTGAGCGTTCGAGATGGTGCTGCGAGCGAGGTTGGAGAGTGGAGGTTCGACCAATGGTGGAGCTCTGTCAGGGTAGAATTCAAAATGTCTACCACCGAAGATGGCGATACCTGGCGTTGACCTTAACCAATGGCGGGGTCAGGAGTGAGGGTTCGACCAATGGTAGAGCTCCGCGGTGTGAATTCAAATCCCCCGCCACAGCGCATGCGCGCTTCAGCGAAATTCAAATTTCCCCCCCACTTTTGGTCACGTGGGTGACGCTGAACCAGCCTAGCTAATTACACCCGCGTGCACGGATTCTAAGCGTAGCGAATTTGAAGAGGAAGTTTAGCAGAGTCGCGTATAGATGCTCGGTACGGGAGATTAATCGCCGGGTAAAGCAACGCCCGTCAAATACGACGTTGACAGGTTACGGGGTTATGGAATAGTGAGGTTAAGTTTTATCAATTCGATGTATAAAAATAAATTTTCATAAAAAGTAATAGTGTAAAGTAGTGGCAACTAAACTGAAAGAAAATTAAATTAATTTTACTTGAGCGAAGTGTCGATAGTGTAAAGTAAAATGAAATATTTATTTAAACTCCGAAAGAGACTGTAAATATAACCATTGTAATTAATAAAAGTAATAAATAAATTTTATTGTTTGTGCACATATATTATATCTGTTTATTTATTAAATTATTACCATAACGCTAAATCGATACATTGCTACTCCTTTCTATCTCCTAAACAAATCTTTCTTGCAGCCTTCCCTGCTAAAAATTTAGGCAGAGACGGGTAAACGTGCCCGGACATAGCCTACCTGTTTGTGCCCATATTTGGTTGGATTTCGGACAGAAACGGACACAAATATTTTCTCCGTATGTGTTCGTTTCTGCCCGTTTCTGCCCGTTTCTGTACGAGTGAGACAGTAAGCGGAACAATCAGACATGCTCGTTTCTGCACTTTTCTATCCGTGCATAGCTGTCCATTCCTGCCCGAATGTGCCCGTATCTACCTTGTTAGTCTGTCCATTTTTACCCGTATGTGTCTGTTTAATATGCCCGCTTCTATTTTATGAAATTTTATCAATGTTTCCATTACTTTTTTGCCATGAAAAATGTTCATCTCTGTAACAAAAATGGAACTTGTATGGATAGTAAATTGTTACCCTTTTTTAGTTTTGCGGGTGTATTCGAACGACACGTCTGATTGACAAGTAGACTTATTTATAATTTTCAAAGTATTATTTAAAAACTTTTCGATATGAACAATAATATAGGTACATTGAGGCGTGTCTGTCCGTACGTATAGTATCTTGTAGTCACAAACGGGCACATTCAGGTTCATCTGTCTAACCAAAGCAAATAATTAGTCAGAAACAGGCACGGCTGCCTGTGTATACCTCCAAGAACGGGCAAAAATGGACAGGGACAGCTGCCCGTTTCTGACCGTCTCTGCCTAAATTTTTAGCAGGGTTTCATCAACAGGTTAATTTATTTAACTTATCTTAATATCTAAATTACATTTGGGGAAAACTTTTAAACCTTTGCAGGAAATTCAACGTGGAGCTCGAGGTCGATTATTTCTATAAGTTATCTGATTACTTTGAATCTACCCTAGTAAGAAGTGTATGATCGATTGGCGTTGATTGTTCATTCATTAAGATAATTTATTTCTGCGAATTAACCAATCGCTAGAATCTGATCTTGAGAGAAGCGAATAGTTTACTGGCATGATAAAATTCAAACAAATAGGAAATTCGGAGTAAATTATTTGTATAAATTTACTGATTGCTCGGATGTAAATATATAATTATTATTGTGAAAAAAAATATAGATATACTATAATAAGGTAACAGATGTTTTTAAAAACATAGACTAATTTATTGAAAAACTCTTATACCTATAAAACATCGCTATTTATAAAATATACATATAAAATAATATATACTTGTAAATATATACAATATTCAATATACTCCGATAAAAACATTCCATAATAAAATTTAATCGTCGGTTGAAAATTTAGGAAGATCTCGAAGGATGTTGGAAAATGGTGTGCGAACTGCGGAGATAGCAGAGATCTTGAATTGCACTACTCATGGTGTACAATGTAGGATGAGACGGATCAAACAAGACGAGCCTCTACAGGATGTGTGAGCGCTGTAATAATGAGCCTTATAGGATCACAACGCCAGAAGAGGATGAAGCTATTACGGACACAATGGCAGAAGATCCCTTCCAATCAGCAAAGGCGATTCTAGTTAATTTAAACATTAGGATCAGCCAGAGAACTGCAGAGCGTAGACTACACGATGCTGGTATCCACTGCAGGATGGCAGTGAAGAAGATTCTGCTCACGGAAAGGAACAGGAAGCGATAGATCGATCTTGCCAAACGTCATTTGAATATGATCGTCGAAGAATGGCGAAGAGTTATCTTCGTGGATAAGAAAGTATTCTCTACGGATAAGAACGGCTGACATCGAATTTGGCCACTTGATAACATTTGATACGAGACCGAAAATGTGCTACCAGTTGTGAACAACAGACGCTCCATTGCAGCCTATTGAGGATGGATGTTCAACGATGGCGTGGGGAATCTCGTCGAAATACAAAGGAACTTCAGCGAGTCGTTGCTTCTTGGGAAGATTTGAAGAATACTCCATAGTATTGGGAAGGACATGTGGCATCGATGCTCTATCGCCTGCGAATACCATCTGCTGTCGCACCGATGGTCAGATGCTACGCCGATGACCCCATGGAGAATCTGTAATATAAGTAGAATATGTATTTTATTATACACATATATTATAGCAGAGGTCTCAAAATTGAGTCAAAACTCCCGCATCTTAGAAATGAGAATCTTTATTGTAAGATTTAATTTTTCGATATTCTGTTACCTTCAATAATTAATGCCATTTCCGTTATTGTTCAGCACCATTTCTAGATGATGAAGCATCGACGTGGCAAGTGCTTCGCAATACTCTGGAGCATTCCTCAAGTCCTCCCAAGAAGCAGCGACTCGCTGTACAAGTTGTTCGCGACGCAGGACCAAACCGGGTTGTCAGTCTCGCGTCATTCGAGACCATAAGTTTTCAATGACATTTAAGTCCGGTGAACTCGGTGGCCAATCCAACCGGGCAATCTCGGGATGATCCTCATACCAAGCCCTTGTAATACGTGCCGTATGGACCGGGCTGTTGTCCTCGACGATAGTGATGAGTGGTAGCTCCTCTTCGGGGTATCGTCCCCGTACAGCCGGTAGCAGTACGCCGTCAAGTAAGTCGACGTACTGCTCGGCATTTAAATGTGTTTTTATTTCGACGAGATTCCCTACGCCATCGCCGGACATCCATCCCCAATACGCTGCAGTGGAGCGTCTGTTGTGCACAACTGGCAGCACATTTTCAGGCTCATATCGAGTATCGTCAAGTCGCCAAACTCGATATCGGCCGTCCTTATCGGTAGAGAATATTTTCTCATCCATGAAAATAACTTTTCGCCACTCTTCAACGGTCATATTCAGATGACGCATGGCGAAATCAATCCGTTGCTCCTTGTTCCTTTCCGTCAGCAGAACTATCTTCGTTGCTCTCCTGCAGTGAATACTAGCCTCGTGTAATCTGCGCCGTACAGTGGTCTGGCTGATTCCTATGTTTAAATTAACTGGTATGTCCTTTGCAGGTTGGAAGGGATCTTCTGCCATTGTATCAACAATAGCTTCATATTCTTCTGGCGTTGTACTTCTATGAGGCCCGTTATGACACCGCTCATCCTGTAGAGGCTCGTTCTGGTTTATCCGTCTCTTCCAACGTCGTGCAGTACTGACAGAGCAATTCAAGAGCTCTGCTATCTCCGTTGCTGGCATGCCCGCTTCTACCATACCTCGAAGTCTTTCTAAATTTTCCGTCGTTGGTTGAAAAGCCATGTTCTCGGTCTGCTCAGTAGAACTGCCAGAAAGACACTGACTCTGACGAAGAAGTCTCCTGATTCCTTCGGTTCTTTCCCGAATATTCGACGGGTAACGGTATCGATTAAAATTGGTATTACGGAAGACGACTTATTTCGATCCGTCCGTCAATGAACCTTTCTGGGAAAGGTGCAGGGGTATGAGCTCATTAGCATCCTAGATTCGCCGAAATATACCGTCTGTATCGTTATTGCGACAGATGGCGAGATTAGCTTTACATTAGCGTTACTTAGATCCTGATGATACTGAGCGGTACGAACCGATATTGAAAATTCCAACTATTCTATGTCGGAACACACTGCGCTATAATTAGTTCCCAGCAAGGGTCGAAGGCATACCGGAACTTGTCGAGATGTCCCAATTTAAGTCGTGGTAATACTTGAGCGATGTCATCCCACGCTTGACGATGATGTCATCCCATGAAAACCCCACTTCGATTCGGACAGTTCTTCTGGCTCGCGATGGTGCTAAGGTCTCTCTATCGGCCAATCTGCCCTATATGCTGAGACCTTCGACGAGAAGCAGCGGTTATGGAAAGTCTTGTAACTGTAACTTCCATTTGGTGCACTTGAGGAAAATGCTGTAGACTTACGGAGTACTGAATTCAAGGCCGTCCTCTGGCCAAAGGGTCTTGAAATTCATTTTGCCAATAGCTTCAACGGCCCTTTCCTTGTGGAAGCAACAGTTGCGCCCTGCAAAGTTCCTGCACCTTAGCATCCTTGGCACCATGGTATTGCTTGATGCTTCAGGCTCTCCTTGTACTCGTCCTCCAATAGTTCTTAGTTGTCCTATAGGCGCACTTCGAACGGATCGTCACTGATTTGAAAGACCATTCCTTTATCTGAAATACAGTGTAGTCACCACCACCACCAGCAGTACATCGCTGGAATTTTCTCGCGCAAGTATTACGTTCCTTGATGATCAAATCGGCGGGTAATAATTTATCGCATGCAGTTATTTCCGCGATCCTCAAATGAATTTCTTTCAATCACTTTTTACGCTGAAAAATTCATTTTAGATCGTTTCGGCAAATTCATTTTCGTATGGGAAACAAGCTTTTGCCGATTTGATACTCAGTGCCCATGTTCTATTCCAGTCCGATCAAAAATCTTTGTTGAGCTGCCTTTCCAGCCTCACTTGCTCGTCGTGGACAAGTTCAACCAGCTCGAGGCCCTTAATGGTTATTACGTATCTAGCGCGACTTGAAGATAGTCAAGCTTGTAGTCACTGTGTGACCACTGTAACTGATTGGATCATAGCTCTAAGAAATGTCTCAGTGAAATATTTACAGATAATGTGATATCGCCGGAGGCTAATAAATCTCCAGAACATTCGTGAGCTTCTATACCTGAAAGAAAAAGACAGAGAGGCGGAAATAATGACACAGGGCCTGAGTTATGGCATTCATGATCGAAATCCACTTTAAGAAATGTTGGTAAAGTCATTAGCATGCGATAGGGTGCAACAGCCTGGTGAAAGCGTACCATCAATATCAACGGTGGCAATAGATTCGTTGGATAACACGTTTCTAAAATCTACCGACTCCATTCATAATTACAACAAGAACAGATGAAGATTAGGGTTTCAGACTAAGCTGGTGCCATCGAGGCTAACGGAGCTGGTGTCGGATGATAGAGCACCTTTAAATTTGCATATGGCTTGAGACGGAGGAGTCAATGTCTTGGCATGTTCGCACATAACGAACTCGTTCTTATTGAACGTCATCACGTAAACATCATTGGCTACACCCACGAATCTCGGACTGCGTTCCACACTAGCAGAATCCAATCGTACTATACGCCGTTTGCACATCGGTGGTAGCGCCGCCTGGTGAGCAAAAAGTGCCGTACTGGGTTACACGGCACGGGGGTGTACGACTATACATGTGGTCACATCTATACTCAGGTTTGCCTGTAGAAGTACAAGCCGGAAGGCCTGATTGGTTGACAGTGTAACCCATTTGTGCCAATCTTGGCCACTACGCGGCGCTTTCGGCGCACTTTCGAGATACGCAGAAGGCGTATAACGGACACTACGAAAGAGGACTCGAATTCACATAGTTATAATTATCTCGGAGGCTATAATAAGATGATATGACGTTAATCTGCAAGCTCTTAACTATCTGGAATCATCTAGGAGCTTGTCTTAATCCGTTATAATTTAATACTATACTTATAAACTAATATTTACATGACAGGGTTTGACTTACATCAAAGCTTTTCAGTAAGTCTTGGATAATTGAAATAAATAAACTTTGATATATTCCATATCCCTGGCACGCACGCGCGTTATGATAATGATTTAGTAAATAAAGAGATATAATATCTGCACACAAACAATAAAATTTATTTATTATTTTAATTAATTACAATGGTTATATTTACAGTCTCTTTCGGAGTTTAAATAAATATTTCATTTTACTTTACACTATCGACACTTCGCTCAAGTAATAATTTAATTTTCTTTCAGTTTAGTTGCCACTACTTTATGCACTATTACTTTTTATGAAAATTTATTTTTATACATCGAATTAATAAAACTTAACCTCACCATTCCATAACCCCGTAACCTGTCAACGTCGTATTTGACGGGCGTTGCTTTACCCGGCGATTAGTCTCCCGTACCGAGCATCTATACGCGACTCTGCCAAACTTCCTCTTCAAATTCGCTACGCTTAGAATCCGTGCACGCGGGTGTACTTAAGAGCCGTTCTGAGAGCTTCAACGTGTCGCCAGCGACACTTGGGTAACCAATAAAGATAGAGCAGCTTCTCCCCACTCTTCTGTCGCTAGCGACACGTCCCAAGTTGAATTTTATTTAAAGTAGTATGGTCACTCTCCAAAGTGATCGTTAAGTGTCCGTAAAAAAAGTAATTAAAAAACTATGATTTATAATTGAAAATTCTCTTTGTGAATTATAAAATTTATGACCATAAGAGTTAGTCGATTATTTTGATTATTTTTCACTTATTATTCAAATAATATGCCTCCTTTGACTAGCGTCTTTTTATGTGTGGCAACGCATATTATCAATGGGCTCGTGGCCCAGTAGAGAAAACCACGACACACTCAAACGTTTGAGTAAGATTTTTTAGTAACTTGATTTACAATAATTTTCCTTTCAAATGATGCCTTTCACTTTTTATATATAAATCTTGAACATGGCGATCTTAATTGATTTCAAATCTTTTTTGGAGAGTATTTTACGTAGGTATCAATTTTTGTTGGCACTGAATGAACATGCCGCCTTTTTTTACAGAGAATCTGTTCTTTGTGGGGGGATTTCATTACTTTTTGGAATTTATTCATGAGGAAAATACGTACATGTAGAAGAATAGCTTTCTATTACCACAAAATTAAAGTCTCACATTTTATACCGATACGAGCCAATTAATTATAACCACTTACTTACTTTTGATTTATTCTCGTGATATTTTGAAAGGGATTTATAGACTAGAGAGCCCTTATATTTTTCACTTTGCCTTAGTATTTTGGAGAAATAAAACATATACCGCTTTCGAATTTACAGGCCATTGGATTTTTCTTATATTTTGGTCGTCTACAGAAATCCATGAAGACGTTTTACCTTTAACTCTCTCTAAGTATACTCTTCCAATGACCATGACGAATTGTTTCATCACATGTAAAGATACCACTTATGACAGTATATAGCGCATGTCCTATGGCCAACCGCGCAGGTGAGCTGCGACCTGAATTCTTGACTTCGGCAGTATTTATGGTACAGTTAGAGTTGGCTTCAGACGAGTGCACTGCATAAGAACGAAAAGTGTCGACTGCTCTTCTAATAGCTGTCAATTCGGGAGATCGAAGCGTTTCGTGTAACCTCAAAATCGTAAAGTTTTGAATTAGTAGTGAATAATTTGTAGAAGTGATGAGAAATAATCATAAATAATCTTCCGAATTGACAGCCGTCGGGAAATCAGACGACGCTTTTCGCTCTTACGCTGCGTTCTTACGAAAAGTGTGAAACGACTGATCTCCCGATGGCTATCAATTCGGGAGATCGAAGTATAAGCTCGAAATCGTGAATCTTTCAATAAATGGTAAGTAATGTTCAGAAGTGAGAGTTAACAATCATTCGGGTTTTTTCGATATCCAACCGAATTACACGCCTCATGCCTATTTGTTTCAGAAATTATTTCCGCGCTAGCACCGCGCGTGTCTAGGAAGTAGTTTTACGAAGTGGCGTGAGCGATACCTAAGGTGTCAATTCGGAAGATTATTTATGATTATTTTTCTCATCACTTCTACAAATTATTCACTACTAATTCAAAACTTTACGATTTTGAGGTTACACGAAACGCTTCGATCTCCCGAATTGACAGCTATTAGAAGAGCAGTCGACACTTTTCGTTCTTATACAGCGCACTCGTCTGAAGCCCACTCTAACTGTACCATAAATACTGCCGAAATCAAGAATTCAGGTCGGAGCTCAGCTGCGCGGTTGGCCATAGGACATGCGATATGTTGTTACATATATTAACTCGAGGCGTTGGAATAGTCTTAAGAAATCCTTTTGCATGCACCGCTGAAATTTCGCCCTTACACATAAATAAATTTAATGTAATTATTACTACATCATTTACAGCTTCGATGCTGACCTTACGACTCATTTCAATCCGAGTAGAACATTCATTGCAAATATCATCATAAACATGCCAATGCGAATAAAAATCATCTATTAACTGTTACAGATCAAGTATTCCGTTGTGGTGGGGGTCCTGAATGGTCTACTCGCAAAGATGCGTATACGTTTCTTAGCGAGTAGACCAATCAGGACCCCCGCCGCAACGGAATACTTGAACCTGATTGGTCTCTTCGCTGAGTTGCGTGCACGCAAATATACGAGTGACTCGAGAAAGGCCCCCCTGATCTCCCGGTAGCTGTCAATAGGGGACTTGCACATATTTTTTTAACATCATAAATGGATTGAACATGTAAAAAAATGTGGGACGTGTTTTTTTATTTTTTTTTTCTGACGCGAAATTAAGCCGTAAGAAATTAATAAAGTTTGCGATAAATCCCGCCCACTTGAAACAGCCGGTCGAGCGGCACGCCGTGCCGTGACGTCACTATCCTAGATATAGATATACTAGAAGGCCTGCAGGCGGACCGTTACCATGTACAGTGACGTCACTATACATGGTAAATAGTGCCGCCCATAACGCGGAGTTCCACTGGGGAGACGTGGCCATGCTACTTTTAAAGTAATGTTTTTGGGGTAGAAGTTTTTTTTATCAAGTTTTTACTATTGGTACTGTGTTTTGAATAACTTTAACTATTATGTTTGCTGTGTTTCATACAAAATAAAATTTTATGCAAGTTCCCTATTCGGGATCGGCAGATCGAAGCATGTAACCTCGAAATCAAGTGTACAAGTGATAAGATAATTATTCGGGTTTCTTCGGTGAGTTTCCCCAAGTGTTTAAAGTAGTTACTCCATTATTGTAATCCAATTTTATTGTATCCCTTATTTTTCTGCCACGACTTTAATTGTTGGTAATGGATGGATCAGCCAATAAATTTGATTTTTATTCACTATCAACTATCAAAGTCGTGGCAGAAAAATAAGGGATACAATGGTATTGGATTACAGTAATGTAGTAACTACTTTATTATTATTTTTTCTTTATCGATATAGTCCCTCTTTCGTATTATACTATCCCAAGTTCGAATTTATATACCGAACTGTCAAACGTGAAGTGTACATGTACCTCACTTTTATCTCATTAAGTATTACTGCAGACTCTGACATGTCATCTCGTACAGGTGCAACCGAAGAGGACCTAGCTCGTGTCCTGTCCGTAAAAAGATGACTCGATGGACATCGGAGAATATCAGACTTGTCACCGAGCGCCTATTACCCATGGTACATTTATTGCAATATGCGCTTTTCGTTTCAATTATTCCTGCTTTAAATAACTTTCACTTCTTTCAAAGTATTTACCTTGTACAAACTGTTCATCGTAGGGGGCAGCGATCAATGATTGTGACTAATCGTAGACAAATTATTCCTGCGATGATTTTCCAGTTGCAAAGCATACACTAACAAGTCAGCTTACAGCATCCGATGTTTAGTAACAACTTTACTTCTTTTGGAACACCCATCACCTGAGCATAATCACGAGTACGTTAATGTTAATCGCAGAATAGACCGTGAGCTCGGGCAAATTATCGCAGTAGTAGTTCGGTACACCGAATTTCTTTTTAGTTTTAATAGACGAACTTGTCTACGACGAGTCGCTATTATCGATCGCTGCCACCTACCACGAACAGTTCAAAAAAGGTTATTAGCTTGAAAGAAGTAAAAGTTATTTAACGCTGGAATAGTTGAAAGGAGAAACGCGTATTGCAATTAATGCACCGTGGGATATAGGCGCTCGGTGACAAGTCTGACATTCTCCAATGTCCATCGAGTCATCTTTTTGTGGACAGGACACGAGCTAGATCCTCTTCGGTTGCACCTGTACGAGATGACAAGTCAGAAAATCATGAGTCTTTATGAAAACCTTACCTACTCGTTCTGCAGTAATACTTAATGAAATAAAAGTGAGGTACATGTACACTTCACGTTTGACAGGTCGGTATATAAATTCGAACTTGTGTGGGATAGTATAATACGAAAGAGGAAATATATATCGATAAAGAAAAAATAATAATAAAGTAGTTACTACATTATTGTAATCAAATTCTATTGTGTATCCTTTATTTTTCTGCCACAACTTTGATTGTTGATAGTAGATGGATCAACCAATAAATTTGATTTTTCTTCACTATCAACGATCAAAGTCGTGGCAGAAAAGTAAGGGATACAATGGAATTAGATTACAATAATGTAGTAACTACTTTATTATTATTTTTCCTTTATCGATATATTTCTTCTTTCGTATTATACTATCAGAAGTTCCAATTTATACAGGGTGTTCGGAAAAAACACCGACACAGAAATAGGGGTGATAGGTTACGTCATTACAAGTATTTTGATATAAGGGACCTATACCCGCAAGCGCCCCCTTCTGGAGATATCAACTTTTCAAGTTTATAACGACCGAGGTTGATCAAAGTAGAATAATATTGAGTTTTTTGTCTACCTGTACAATTGAAAAACAAATGAAAACTCCTTGTATCCGCATCATCTTCGAAAAGTACAAGGACTTGAGCCAAGCGGTTATCCTTTCCGCAAGTAGTTTGCGCAGTGGCACATCTATCCAGAATCGTTTCCGATGTTGCATGGACATGGGTGGCCGTCATTTTGAGCATTTGCTATAGTACATTGTTTTTGTATCTCGTAAAATTAAATATTCGTTACCATCTTGATACGTTTCTTATTATTCTACTTTGATCAACCTCGGTCGTTATAAACTTAAAAAGTTGATATCTCCAGAAGGGGGCGCGCTTGCGGGTATAGGTCCCTTATATCAAAATACTTGTAATGACGTAACCTATCACCCCTATTTCTGTGTCGGTATTTTTTCCGAACACCCTGTATACCAACCTATCAAACGTGAAATGTACATGTACCTCACTTCTGTTTCATCCCTTCTTCGCCTCTGATGTAACGATGGAAATTACAAAATATCCATTTAAAGTGGCACACGTCCATGCACTCGAGACAGTAGATCCAGCTCGCCAAATGAACTAATGCAACTGGTTCTTGAAACAACAAGTGGATGATCCTTCGTTCAAAAGAAACCCCATCGGGTTCGCATACGATCTGTAACAAATTGTAAATAACAATCATATGGGATTTTTATAATTATTTTAGGAAGTCCCAGAAGAAAGCAGGTGCAGTAAAATATCGATGCTGTGCTACAAAGAATAAGGAATAACCCTCGAACCCTAATCGGTATCAGTGATTCCTCATTGACTGCCGTTACAACGGAGACAAAGAACAGATGAAATAGAAGTGAGGTACATGTACACTTCAGGTTTGACAGGTCGGTGTGTAAATTGGAACTTGTAATAGTACGAAAGAGGAAATATATCGATAGAGAAAAAATAATGATAAAGTAATTACTTGATTGTTGTGATCCAATTCCATTGCATCTCCTATTTTTCTCCCACGGCTTTGATTGTGACAGAGAAGAAAAGCCATCAATTCGTCTCGTGCTCGCATGACGCTGAAACAAAAAATAGAATTATCACAAAGATAATTGTCCTTCCATCGAAAGTGAGGTTAAAGCTGTCAGATGGCAATTAAACTTATCTGATGGTAATTCTTCTGAGATACTGCCGTCTCCTTTCCTGCTCTTTATGCACAGGCAACCAGAGAAACACAGCACTGCATCCGTTCACTATCTCGATTATCGAAAGAAATACAAACGATTATTAAACTATACGGAGCGTCTGTCACCATTCACCACTATTGAGATTCACAACTCCGATTACACTGAATTTTTACATTTTATTAACAAGCGCGTCCGAGGATCGAAATAAACGCGAGGTTAATCGTTTCGCGAATGGAAATATTTTATTAACTTTGAAAATACCCAACATTTAAAGAATATATTCTCTCACACACTCTCTCATACATTTGATGGCGTATGCGTGTGGCCGCATCTGTGTACACATTGCCGATCATAGCCGACTATCCCCGAAGGTAGGCGGAATTTTTGTGAGATTTTGACATATATATATCGCCCGAGAAATCGGATTCTCGACTTTTAGGCGCAAGGGGCGTGTCTTCGCGTTACTAAGGAAGAATCTCTGTTAATATGTAACTTATAACATTTATTCTGGTCTCTATCAATAGAGAACAGTCAATTTATATGGCGTAACTAAGCATAGTTTTGGTTATAACCGTATATTTATTGAGAAAATTCGATGTAAAAATTGAGCGGTGCAGGGGGCAGACATTTGTGGTGTAAAGAGACACGGGTGCTCGCGACATCAGCGCTGTCGTGTCTGAGTGCGAAACTACTTGAACGAACATGCCGCGAGACACTGCCGTGTCTCTTGATGATATTAATAAATTTAAAAATTTTGCTGTCAAGTTTTTATGAGAAAATTGAGCCTAAAAATCAAATGTGGAAATGTCCCGCGAAAAACGCGATTTGCTTGTAATGGCGGTTGTGACGTCACGATCTGTACAAACAAATAGCTGACAAACGGAGTTGCCTATGTTTTTGCGGGGTTTTTCTGTGATTCGGAAAGTTTGTTGTTTCTACATTGTTTTTCGTGAAAGTGGCTGAAAATCCATGCACCACAAGTCCACAGGAAATCGTATTTTGTGCCAAAATGCACGAATACTTCTGTGCGAACTCCAGACAAAGTGTTTGTGAATGTGCCGAGAGACTGTGACATGAGACGAAAATGGTTTAAAGGGGCCATAAGAGACATGCCTAAGTCAAAATCGATATTCCATTGCTGCGAAGATCATTTCAATGTAAGTTTCCTTATACTATAGGTTCATAGGTTATGTTCAGTGAATGCTTTTGGTTGACAGCTTGAAAAGGATATGGAAAATTATTTGCGGTACAAGACTATGGGAGGAAATATTTGAATGAAACAAGGAATTATGCCTCACATCTTCGACTGCCAAAAAGACAGGAAGAGAGCTGCCAGTAAGCAGCCGAGACCACAAAAAACGCAAGAGAGAATGGTTAATCGAGGAAGTCATGTCTGCTACCGAGGTTCAACAACAGGCACTATCTCTTCAAGATGAACCAGACAATAGTACTGGTGCCAGTGGACTGGATCACGAGCAAGAAATTTCTGAAAAAAACGTTCAGTGTTTAAGCATTTATATGTAAACTCGAAGTGTCGCAGTGCAAACACAAAAAAGATCGTATCGCAGCATAGGAATTCAGTGCCATTTTGATTGTAGTTCAGGCAGTTTCGACTGAACTACGCTCAAAATGGCACTGAATTCCTATGCTGTGATACGATCTTTTTTGTGTTTGCACTGCGACACTTCGAGTCTACATATAAATGCTTAAACACTGAACGTTTTTTTTTCAGAAATTTCTTGCTCGTGATCCAGTCCACTGGCACCAGTACTATTGTCTGGTTCATCTTGAAGAGATAGTGCCTGTTGTTGAACCTCGGTAGCAGACATGACTTCCTCGATCAACCATTCCCTCTTGCGTTTCTCGTGAAGTGGTCTCGGTGGCTTACTGGCAGCTCTCTTTTTGGCAGTCGAAGATGTGAGGCATAACTCCTTGTTTCATTGAAATATTTCCTCCCATAGTCTTGTACCGCAAATAATTTTCCATGTCCTCTTCAAGCTGTCAACCAAAAGCATTCACTGAACATAACCTATGAACCTATAGTATAAGGAAACTTACATTGAAATGATCTTCGCAGCAATGGAATATCGTTTTTGAATTAGGCATGTCTCTTCTGGCCGTTTTAAACCATTTTCGTCTCATGTCACAGTTTCTCGGCACATTCACAAACACTGTTTGGAGTTCGCACAGAAGTATTCGTGCATTTTGGCACAAAACACGATTTACTGTGTGCTTCTGGTACTTACATTTTAAGCCACTTTCACTACACACTACACCAAAATGACGTAGAAACAACAAACTTTTAGAATCTCAGAAAAACGCTTCGAAAACATAGACAACTCCGTTTGACAGCTGGTTGTTTGTACAGATCGTGACATCACGGTCAATCAGAGCGCGTTTTGATTTTGCTCAGTTGCCAAGTTTCGCCGCTGCAGCTTTCACTTTAATTTATCGCAAATTTGTCTGTTTTTGGATGTTTTTAAACAATGATACGTGCAACACAAATTCTTTACTTCACTCTATACTGCAATTACGCAACATTCGTAACTAGTGCACACACCGAATTAGTTATAACTAAAGTATCAAACGGTCAATAATTTTCATCAATGGGTGTACATTTTTGTTTTTTTTCCCCCGTTTTTTGGTATATTTTTTATATTTTAATCTTGGATTTTACATACAAACCTCAAGAAACGTGTCTTGCCCATAAGACTCTGGGTTATTTTCTACTCGGTAATTAATTTTTATCAGATATACTAAACGGTCAATCTACCCCAAATTGCACCAGGTTTCTATTGATATTAGCTTGCATACATAATTATTTCATATTTAAATCTTGGAAATCGATTCGTGACCATACTACTTTAACTTTTCTCTCCTGTCGCTGCGGCAGTCGCCATATTTGTCGCTAAACAGCAATTGTCCCATTTGGCAACAAATATGGCGACTGCCGCAGCGACAGGAGAGAAAAGTTAAATAAAATTCAACTTGGGACGTGTCGCTAGCGACAGAAGAGTGGGGAGAAACTGCTCTATTCTTATTGGTTACCCAAGTGTCGCTGGCGACACGTTGAAGCTCGCACAACGGCCCTTGGTTCTCTACACATCTTAATGCATTACTTCTTAAAAAAAAAGAACTTTGATGCTTATTATTCGCTCGTCAAAATAGCAAGCAAATTAACAGGAAAGCTGACAGGCACACGGTTTTGAACGATATTGGATTTTTAGAATACTTACGATAAATTCCGACATCGTTGCGACCTGTAGGTATCCCATCTCGTGGAACCTAGTAGAGCTCGTTTCAGGAGGTCCATTGATGCTCATTACGAGAAATCGTGTTATTACAATTTCAGGAGCTTTTCCGCGATACATCACTTCACGAAACTTTTATAGCGTCTTCAATTGACCAGCCCAGAATACTCTGAGTACCATTTCCTTTGGTTTCGATAAATAATATTGCTGGGTACTTACCTATCGAAATATTCTACGAACGCTTTGTCTTGATTTCAACCAATATACGTAGGTATAGGCTAGGCAAGTATCTCAAATTATTGACGCGCGCGCGACCTCGTGGATAGTCCACGAAACTTTGGGGTGATAAGTGACCAATCAGGATCAAGTATTCCGTTGTCTGTAACCCACCACAACGGAATACTTGATCCTGATTGGTCACTTATCACCCCAGAGTTACGAACTGCGACCACCTCGTGGCGCCACTAGAGATACTTGCCTAGCCTATATCATTTTCCAGAAATATTAGTCGAATTCGAGGGAAAGCGTAGGTTGAGAGTTTCAGTATCCAGCATTGTTATTTGCCGAAGTCAAGGTAAAGGGCTCTCGGAACATTCTAAGACTAATCAGTCGAAGACACAATGACAGTTGCGTAGACATAATGTACACCCGTGCTCACGGAATCTGTCGCTGGTGACTTTTTTTAAACCTTATTTTTAAACGTACTAACCAGTGAACAATTAATTCTCATGCCCTCATTAGCTACGGTGACGTCTACTCTCGTTAATGAAAGCACGAGGATTGATTAATCATTGGTTAGTACGTTTAAAAATAACATTTAAAAAAAGTCACCAGCGACAGATTCCGTGAGCCCGGGTGTAGGTATCGTGAAAAAGCTCCAGATTACATGAAATGAGGTTGGCTGGGCAAAACTGAAGCAGATGGCGCCACCGAGCCAAACACCCGCGGGCAAATTTAAACGGTTATAATACATTATTAATGCTGCACTAATGTGACTGTTAAAAATTGGTAAAAATGAATTACGGTGATTTGAAAGTGAAGCAGTTGAAGGAATTATTAGTTGGTCTTAACGCCAAAACTGGTGGAAGAAAACAAGATTTGATTGAAAGGTATTTTGATAATATCTGAATTCCATGCCTACTATGAAGTAGGCTGCCATATTGATATATCGATACCATCGATACCTTACTTCGAAAATTTTGTAAGTGCAATTTTTGAAAAAAATGCCATTTATAGCTTACTGTTTTCAGATTTTAAACCTTAACATAGTAAGTTATAAATGGCATTTTTGTCAAAAATTGCACTTCGAGGTTTTCAAAGCAAGGGGTGTCGATATTTTAAATCAGGCGGTCAAAAAGGGTGTTTAGCTCGGTGGCGCCGAAGTTTACTTCCTCGACCACCAGCCAACCTAATTGCAATAACACGATTTCTCGTAATGGGCATCAACGGACCTCCTAAAATGAGCTCTACTGGCTTCCACGAGGTGGGATGCGAGTCGCAACGATGTCAGAATTTATCGTAAGTACTCGAAAAATCGAATATAGTTTAAAATCTTGTACCTCTCAGCTCCCCTGTCAATTTATTTGCTATTTTGACCAGCGAATAATAAGCATCGAGTCAATATTTTTTTAAGAAGCAATGCATTAGGATGTGCAGAGGACCACCTAAAATGTGTTCTAATTCATTCGTATCCATAAAAATATTTTAAAAAGGAGATATCGTATAATATACTTCTTAGTGTCATTAGGGCGTATGTCCAACGCAGTGCTACCAATTTTAAACATTTCGAAGACCGCTTTATTTTTTTAATATTTCAGCAATATATTATTAGCAAATGATACTTGTTACCCTAAAACTTTCTTCTAGTCACTTGAGACACACTCACAAGGAAACGTTTCGAGGCCGCCGCTTCCGATCTTGATGAAACTTCGTAAATTTAAAGTTTATCGAAAAATAAGAGACCCCTATTTTTTTATAGCGGCCCAATTTTGGTTTAAGGGAGTGAAATGGACCCCTGAATTTTCACCCCCTTCGAGCTATCTCCGAAACGAAGCGAGATAGATGAAAACTTTCAATGTACGTTTTGTTTGGTTTTTTTAGTATAATAAAATCCCCTAAACAGATTTTGAAAAAAAGCATTATTTTTCAAAAAAAAAATTTTTTTATCTAATTTTTCGAAATTTCGGTTTAGTCATGTGGACAAAAATTTAGGAAATTTTATTACAAATTCAACCATGTATGACATGATATATTTCCCTCCTACAGTTTTGCAAATTTCTAACTTTTATGTCTGATAATGAGCGGGCTACCAATGACAGTGACGGGATAGGTCGGGGGTTATTACTTCTATGTATTTTAATGCCACTTTTCTTTTATTTAATAAAGTTCAACTTCTATGGCTCATAATTATGACAATAATGGTATTCCGTGAAAAAATGTTTCATACAAAGTTGTTTCTTACACCAAGCACACGTAATAACGGCAATATCGCCACATATGTGGCATCGTGGTTCCGAGTCCTGTGCAAAACAAAATTCTACAGGATGTTCAAATTCAGGAGGTCTCCTGAATATATATCCACTCTTGAACCACGAATATTTAATAAAGTTAGTAAACCGTGGTGAAGAAAACTGATTATGAGTAAGAGATTGAAGTTTTAAAATATTATCTCTCGAATGAAGGTTAATATCCTAATTGAAAAGAGTTACAATATCTGAAAACCTCCTTACAAAATTCTTCCACATTCGAAATCCGTATACGTCTAGCGGAATATTATCAAAATAAAATGGACAAAAATTGTTCAGAAATCTTATTAATAAATCCGACCGTTAATTTATTTATATTATTTTCTGTTTGTGTGTAAGTAACTAATAATTCACTCACAGGTTAGATAAAATTGTCTGAATTTTTATAGTTTTTTGTTGGAATCATTTTTTTCTTTACTTTTCTTCTTCGCGTACTGTTTCCTCCAGTACTCCTCACATTCTTGCAGCTCTCGTTCTACTTCGGCCATGGATGGTCCTGTTGTGCGGAATGTCAGATCCAGCGATTTCCCGGGAGACGGCAATGGTATGTGCCCATTTTTAAGATCCTCCACGATCTTCTCAAAAGTCGGTAACTCGTTTGAACCCATCACTTGAATGATAGACGCAGCCAATGAAACTGAAGCTCTTTGCTTCTCGGCCCTGTATATATACTCCTCGAAAATGCCGTAAACAACATTCCTGTTATTTGTAGGGTTGCCTTATATGGCCCCGGTGATGCGAAAGAGGGAGTTTAGTTCTTTGGACAAGCTTTATTATTAGTTGGCTCTGTGCCCATGTAAAAATATTTTCGTACGCGCTCTCGAGTTTCGTACGCGGACTCCGAGGATGATGGCCCCTTTTTGGGAAGTCGGACCTCCCACCCTCTCCAGTCTGTTTCGTTCTTGTGAGGCGACTTCATTATATATAAGGAAGCGAAAGAGAAAGCTTTTTAGTCTGAATATTCAGTTTCTATAGTGCACAGCAGTTCATATTATTATTATGGCAATTATAAATCCGATCAATGTGTTAACTTTATTGGTGGCCGTTTTCAGTGTACCAAATGGAAGAGAAACTCCAATGAATAGTGCAGAAGTGCAATTGAAAGATTTATTACAAAATATTATTATACGTAGCATGGAGGATTCATCATTTCGAGTCGAACATGAAAATAAATTGGAATTGGAAGATTCAATCGAGGATAGTGAAATGCACGCTGTTAATACTGACTGGCTGGAATCGGATGTCGAGGATGTTCCTCACGTAGAAACCTCTATACCTCCAGAACCATATCCCTGTACACCCGATGAAGAAGCGGTTAGCTTTGAATATAAACAAAGTGCCATAGATTACTGGAACAGTGGGAAGAAAAGACGTCGAACCGTAGCAGCAGTTCAACATCAGTTTAAAAAAGTGAAATCTGATAGACAATTACGAAGATGGGCTGCGCAAGTAGGACAGGGGGGTACTCAAAATGATAAATTAATACGCATAGCGAAATATACTTTTGATAAATTTGTAGAAGCTAGTAGATCGAAAATAATAGTACATGATGTAGACCTTAAACGATGGGCTTTACAAGCAAAAGAAGTAGAGAATCTTCCAACCTTCAAAGCAAGTCAAACATGGTTGAGGTCATTCAAGAAAGCATATAGAATTGTCTCTCGAAAGATCACAAAGTTTGTAACGAGAAAAAACGTTGAGGGTGAGGAAAGTTTGAAAGTACGAAGCCATGCCTTCGTAGAACAAGTGAAGCCACTCATTACACAATATGGACCACAAAATGTATTTAACTCTGATCAGAGTGGATTTAATTTAGAAATACATTCTGGCCGAACTTTAGCTACATCGGGGCAAAAAAAAATTGAAGCTGTGGTACAATCAATATCTTCTACAACCCACAGCTATACTATACAACCCACCATATCTGCTGATGGAAAACTACTGTCGCCTCTTTATGTGGTATTAAAAGAGGCTAGTGGGCAATTGGGAGAACGAGTGCAACAAACCGTGTTTAGGCCGCCAAATGTATACTTCATGGCTTCCAAATCTGGGAAACTTACAACCGATCTGATGAAAACATGGCTGCAAGAAGTTTACTTCCCTAACACTGGATCTACAAGCGTCTTACTGCTGGACTCTTGGAGTGGACAATGTGAGCGAAGTGTTCGAGAAGCTACACCAGAAGACAAGACAATAATATTAATGACGATTCCACAAGGCACCACCGGACTGATTCAACCGCTAGACGTATACGGCTTTCGAATGTGGAAGAATTTTGTAAGGAGGTTTTCAGATATTGTAACTCTTTTCAATTACGATATTAACCTTCATTCGAGAGATAATATTTTAAAACTTCAATCTCTTACTCATAATCAGTTTTCTTCACCACGGTTTACTAACTTTATTAAATATTCGTGGTTCAAGAGTGGATATATATTCAGGAGACCTCCTGAATTTGAACATCCTGTAGAATTTTGTTTTGCACAGGACTCGAAACCACGATGCCACATATGTGGCGATATTGCCGTTATTACGTGTGCTTGGTGTAAGAAACAACTTTGTATAAAACATTTTTTCACGGAATACCATTATTGTCATAATTATGAGCCATAGAAGTTGAACTTTATTAAATAAAAGAAAAGTGGCATTAAAATACATAGAAGTAATAACCCCCGACCTACCCCGTCACTGCCATTGGTAGCCCGCTCATTATCAGACATAAAAGTTAGAAATTTGCAAAACTGTAGGAGGGAAATATATCATGTCATACATGGTTGAATTTGTAATAAAATTTCCTAAATTTTTGTCCACATGACTAAACCGAAATTTCGAAAAATTAGATAAAAAAATTTTTTTTTTTTTAATAATGCTTTTTTTCAAAATCTGTTTAGGGGATTTTATTATACTAAAAAAACCAAACAAAACATACATTGAAAGTTTTCATCTATCTCGCTTCGTTTCGGAGATAGCTCGAAGGGGGTGAAAATTCAGGGGTCCATTTCACCCCCTTAAACCAAAATTGGGCCGCTATAAAAAAATAGGGGTCTCTTATATTTCGATAAACTTTAAATTTACGAAGTTTCATCAAGATCGGAACCGGCGGCCTCGAAACGTTTCCTTGTCAGAGAAGTAGAGTCTTAGCTTGAAGGTGACATTCTTTCGTTGGTATACAGTATCACAGTGTGAAAGCGTAGCGGTGAACATGTATGGGGATCCGCATTCATCAGGTCAATTCAGAGGGCGCCAGCACTGTTGGTCCTCTGAGTTATCGTGTCATTGGTCGAATCTGGCGTCCATGACACTTTATTTGAAACTCGAACCAATCAGGTTAGAGGGGACCAGCGATCGTGGCGCCGAAGTTTCTCGAGTGTGCATCCCCACTACTCTACCAGTGATCCTCCGTAGTGGGGGAACGTTGCTCCGAGCTTTCCCGAAGACGACTCTTTTGCCAGTCCGACAGTATTCTGTCGGAACGCTACGCGCATGCGACAGTGACAGAGTGGGAGACGCCACATGGTGGGGGAACATAGCTCCGAACTCTTCCGAAGACGACTCTTTTGCCAGTCCGACACAGGGGGGTGGATCTCAAATAGACCACCGTATGCCTAGCAGACCATAATTGTATAATTAATTAGGAATTACTCCTATCGTTTGGAAATAGTTTGGGGATATTTAGGAAATTAGTTTCAGATTTTGGGAAACGTTAATTAATTTATTATAAATTATTTTTTACTTGACCGTATAGATAGCAGATATAGATTAGAAATTGTCAAATTACAGACGAATCAATTGGAAATCATTTGGGGAATTGAACCCTATTGTTAATTTCATTTGGGAAACAATATTTATGTAATTAATAATTAATTATCGTTCCACAGTGAAAACTGTTTTATCAATATATCATAAATACATTGACGGTTACCGACTGTTAGATACCTAGGTTTACATAATTGTATAATTAATTAGGAATTACTCCTATCGTTTGGAAATAGTTTGGGGATATTTAGGAAATTAGTTTCAGATTTTGGGAAAAGTTAATTAATTTATTATAAATTATTTTTTACTTGACCGTATAGATAGCAGATATAGATTAGAAATTGTCAAATTACAGACGAATCAATTAGAAATCATTTGGGGAATCGAACCCTATTGTTAATTTCATTTGGGAAATAATACTTAGGTAATTAATAATTATAATTATCGTTCCACAGTGAAAACTGTTTTATCAATATATAATAAATACGTTGACGGTTACAGACCGTTAGATACCGACCTGCGACTCGGATTCTGTCGCTGGTGACTTTTTTAAATGTTACTTGTAAATGTACTAACCAATGATGAGGGCATGAGTATTAATTGTTCATTGGCTAGTATGTTTAAAAATGATACTTTAGAAAGTCACCAGCGACAGAATCCGAGTCGCAGTGGTAATCAATTTATGACCCACATCTTTTACTAATAAATAAATTGAATTACTTGGGTTTTTAATTAGAGCAGGGTGACCTTCAAAATAGAGCAAAATACCACTGCGACTCGGATTCTGTCGCTGGTGACTTTCTAAAGTATCATTTTTAAACATACTAGCCAATGAACAATTAATACTCATGCCCTCATCATTGGTTAGTACATTTAAAAGTAACGTTTAAAAAAGTCACCAGCGACAGAATCCGAGTCGCAGGTTGTAATATCTAACGGTCGGTAACCGTCAACGTATTTATCATATATTCACAGTAACAGTTAACAGTTTTCACTGTGGAACGATAATTAATTATTAATTATATAGGTAAGTATTATTTCCCAAATGAAATTAACAATAGGGTTCAATTCCCAAAATGATTTCCAATTGATTCGTCTGTAATTTGACAATTTCTAATTAATATTTGCTATCTAGGTATACGGTGAAGTAAAAAATAATGTATAATAAATTAATTAACGTTTCCCAAAATCTGAAACTAATTTCCTAAATATCCCCAAACTATTTCTGCTTCAGTTTTGCCCAGCCAACCTAATTCCCAAAGCCTCATTACATAGGTATACCTACTTTACGTAAATACTCGATTGATAATCTTCTTTTAAATCACAGCATGAGGTATCAGTTTTGTTTTTAACTCGCTATACCTAGCGTATGTAAGTAATGGTATACATTTACTTACCTATTCTGTCCTTTGTGTCGTCACACCGTAACCATGTGCCTGTATTTCTGAGGCAATAGGCAATTATCCACATTATTTACTAATAAATAAATTGAATTACTTGGGTTTTTAATTAGAGCAGAGTGACCTTCAAATTAGAGCAAGATACCACTGCGACTCGGATTCTGTCGCTGGTGATTTTCTAAAGTATCATTTTTAAACATACTAGCCAATGAACAATTAATACTCATGCCCTCATCATTGGTTAGTACATTTACAAGTAACATTTAAAAAAGTCACCAGCGACAGAATCCGAGTCGCAGGTCAGTATCTAACGGTCGGTAACCGTCAACGTATTTATTATATATTGATAAAACAGTTTTCACTGTGGAACGATAATTATAATTATTAATTACCTAAGTATTATTTCCCAAATGAAATTAACAATAGGGTTCGATTCCCCAAATGATTTCCAATTGATTCGTCTGTAATTTGACAATTTTTAATTAATATTTGCTATCTACCTAATACGGTCAAGTAAACAATAATTTATAATAAATTAATTAACGTTTCCCAAAATCTGAAACTAATTTCCTAAATATTTCCAAACTATTTCCAAACGATAGGAGTAATTCCTACCTAATTAATTACCAAATTATGTAAACCTAGGTATCTAACAGTCGGTAACCGTCAACGTATTTATGATATATTGATAAAACAGTTTTCACTGTGGAACGATAATTAATTATTAATTACATAAATATTGTTTCCCAAATGAAATTAACAATAGGGCTCAATTCCCCAAATGATTTCCAATTGATTCGTCTGTAATTTGACAATTTCTAATCTATATCTGCTATCTACCGCATGTCCCGGGAGAAGTGGAGCAAGTGCCGATACCTATGGCCGATAACTTGAAATTTGACTTCGGTAGTGTTTACCGACGGTCGAGTTTTTGATAGTTAGAGTTGGCTTTAGAAGAGTGCGTTACGTGGGGCGAAAAGTGTCAACGTCTGATTTCCCGATAGTTAACAATACGGGAGATCGAAGCGCCTAACCTCGAAATCGTGAATTAATAGTGGGTAATTTGTAGAAGTGATGAAAAATAATCATTCTTCGATGAAATTCCTCAAGAGTTTAAAAATCGGACTATCAAAGACTTCATGAAAACCTTCTAACCTACTCGTTGTGCACTAACGCTTAGTATCAGTGAGAGAGAAAGCAAAAGTTATTGGTTAATTGGATACCGGTTTTTCAACACTCGGGGAATTTCATCGAAGAAACCCGAACGATCATTTCTTATCAGTTCTACAAATTACTCACCATTATTCACAATTCGCGTAGCCTATTCGTAGGGGCGATTAATTTAGCTTGCATTGAATGGAATCGACTCGCGGGAATTTCCACTCAGGGGGCACCAATCAACATCATGTTACTATAATTATCGGCGTTAAAAATGAGAATGGGAAGTTGAATGATCTATCTAACATAATAATTATATTATATAAAATATAATACTTATTATCGAGAGTGATTTTTTTATACGTGTCACATTGTCTCGCACTTCCCCCGAAACAATCCGGATACATAACGTTCAATAATTGAACATTCTACAACGATGGCAATTCGAAAAAAGAACAATCAATCAATTAACAAAAAGAACATCCCCAGAAAATCCGATGAACAAATATTCGTTTCCTTTTTCATTCTGTCTAATACTTCCATCCTTCCGCGTACTACTTGCATTGAGTCACAGTGTAAGATAGACGTGAGCGCATGCATTCGAGGAATAACGCAAAGCTAGTGTAAAACCCTATGAATACAAAACGATGGGACCATATTGTTATGAGAGAGAAGAGGAAGGGTGGAATCATACTTAATATTACAAAAATATACTTCAAGGAATCGCAGACCCATTATGTACAAGAATTAAGAGGCAAAGAATCAACGGGCACAAGTGATACAGAAACCGCTTCTAATGCGAAGAATCAGTTGTGGTCGAGACTGGCTGCAGCGGCAGCGTCGACGCAAATCAATTGCGATAACTACTTCGAGTTAAGTCCACTTTTTCTCTGAAACGTTCAGCTTTTGCTCATGATCCGAGCTATCGCCGCCGCCACCACCACCACCCAGCACCACCACTGCTTCTTCCCTTTTGAGAGGGGTTTCCGTTTTTCTCCACCGTTGACACTCCTGACGTGATGCTGTTGTCGGGTGTCGCAGGAACTCAGCACGATTCGTGACTCGGTGTAGACGGCCCGTCCTATTTAACAGTTCGCGTGTTGCTGGTACTAGTACCGTTTAAGTAACATTCTGTGGTGACGATTTCATCCTCCGTCTCGTCGTCGATTCTCTGCCGTTTCTTCTTGCTTTCACCACACTCTTGCGGCTGCAGCTGCAACTGCGACTCGAGTGTCTTGAATCGCTGTCCACGGGTGCGGCTATCACGATCGGCAAAAGGAAACTCCTGGAAGGTAAATAGCTCAAAAAAAGTACAAGTCATTTAACGCTGGAATAGTTGAAACGGGAAGCACTTGGTACAATGAATGTACCTACTGTGGGTGATAGGCGCTCGGTGACAAGCCTGACATTGTCCGATGTCCACTGAGTCATCTTCTTACGGATCTAACTCCTGTCCTATCCGTAAGAAGATGACTCGGTGGACATCGGAAAATGTCAGGCTTCTCACCAAGCGCCTATCGCCCACGGTACATTAATTGTAATACGCGTTAAATGACCTGTACTTCTTTCAAGCTATTTACCTTCCAGGAGTTGACCAGCTCCGGAGTGATATCTCGCCGATCGCGATACGCCGCCGCTCCCGTGGACTGATTGCCACTCTGATTTCCCGAGAGCTGTTAATTTGGAAGATCGAAGCGTCTAACCTCGACATGGTGAAATTGTGAATAATGGTGAGTAATTTGTAGAACTGATAAGAAATGATCGTTCGGGTTTCTTCGATGAAATTCCCCGAGTGTTGAAAAACCGGTATCTAATTAACCAATAACTTTTGCTTTCTCTCTCACTGATACTAAGTGTTGAATGATTATTTTTCATCACTTCTACAAATTACCCACTATTAATTCACAAATTCACGATTTCGAGGTTACGCGCTTCGATCTCCCGTATTGGCAACTATCGGGAAATCAGACATTGACACTTTTCGCCCCACGTAACGCACTCTTCTAAAGCCAACTCTAACTATCAAAGACTCGACCGTCGGTAAACACTACCGAAGTCAAATTTCAAGTTATCGGCCATAGGTATCGGCACTTGCTCCACTTCTCCCGGGACATGCGGTATACGGTCAAGTAAAAAATAATTTATAATAAATTAATTAACGTTTCCCAAAATCTGAAACTAATTTCCTAAATATCCCCAAACTATTTCCAAACGATAGGAGTAATTCCTAATTAATTATACAATTATGGTCTGCTAGGCATACGGTGGTCTCAAATAGGGCGACGTGGTCCTGATTTGCGAGCGCCATCTGAGGACTGGACGCATACTTAAGTACCCGAAGTTACAAATATCCCTGGCAGATGACGCGCTGTAATGTATCCTGTGGCGAAAAGGATGTGGTCGCCATCTTATCGGCGGAGCGTTTCGTCCCGGAGTCGGCCTGTGGACTCGTCAGTAAGGCTAGGCCGACTCCTGCCTTAGACGCTCTGTGGTCCTCGGTGATAGACGGGCAGTGCAGTCTTATATAGAAACTTGCCCGTTGTTGGACCACTAACGAGAAGCCGAAAGCCGTGGAGTCGAAGGTCGGCGCCACCTGGCGGCAAGGCGCCGTAGCGCAACGGGCCGCTACAGTACTCCCTCCCTAGTGACGTCTGATGTATGCAGACGGAACGAGACGGAAGAAGTTGGTGTGTGTGGCAACGGCTTGGCTGTAGCGTATCTGCGTGTGGCTGGAACGTCGTGGGTTGGAGACTCCGCCGGTGTGTTCGTCGCAGCGTGTGAGAGATCGATCCTGAGTGTGTGAGCCGTGACGTCATGACGGGGCGTGTACACATGTGCCGTGCCGGGGCGTGAGTGTGCCGTGCCGGGGCGTGTACGCGTGCCGTGCCGTCAGCGTGACGTCGGTTCTGCTTCCAGAGATCAAGGTGTCCTTGTCATGGGAGTTCCCTTGGTCCAGAAGGTATGCTGTAGGATGATGATCTTCTCCGCTGGATCACGTCGGGGTCACTAATGTGGCGAAAAGGATGTGGTCGCCATCTTATCGGCGGAGCGTTTCGTCCCGGAGTCGGCCTGTGGACTCGTCAGTAAGGCTAGGCCGACTCCTGCCTTAGACGCTCTGTGGTCCTCGGTGACGGGCAGTTGCGGTCTTACATAGAAACTTGCCCGTTGTTGGACCACTAATGAGAAGCCGAAAGCCGTGGAGTCGAAGGTCGGCGCCACCTGGCGGCAAGGCGCCGTAGCGCAACGGGCCGCTACAATCCGTATCCGATGTTGCTTCCGCTTGGTTTCCGCCATTTAGGGCCGGTTTTACCAACACGGTATAAACGCCGTATAGCGCTATACTGAGAATAACCTGTACGCAAGCGTTTTACCACGATGGTATAAGTCTGGAATAGGATAAACTTTGGAATAAATGCAGGGATAGCTTATCCGGCAGTTTCAGCGCTGGATAAGCTAGCTATCCTCGGGATAACCTAACTTTTTGTTTGCGTCTTTATTATTCCGTGACAGAATCACAACCGTGACAGAATCATAATAATTGTTATTAGTTGTGAAATAGAGTTGATTGATGTGCCAGTTGTCAAATCATCATCTGATGATGAAATTGACGTCTTACAAAGAATGAGAAATCCTAGGAAAATACGTGCCCGGTAAGTAAATAAAGGATACCTATACCTACTAATTTATAACCAATATCTAATGCAAAACTATTCCAGAGTTGACTATTTCGAAGAATACAATGGTTGTAGAATTCTTCACTTGATTTCGTTTGGAAAAACAAACCTATCAGAGATTATTGGGACAAATACGACATCGCATTGCTTCGAGGTCGCCAAGAAATGCAGCAATTCAGCCAGCAACAAAATTATTGCCGATTTTAAGATTTCTTGCTTCGGGATCAATGCTAATTACTGTAGGTAATCGTTTTTATCATAATGTTAAAACTTTTAATTAGTCATTATTATATGCCGCCACCTCTGCAACCTCCAACGACTCCTAACATCGCGAGGAGAGCTAGTTTACAGGGCTACAAGTTCATCGATCGGCATAAACCGCCACTGATCTCCCAGAAATCAATGGGCGACATACTGAAAAACATCAACAAAGTCAAAATGAAACTCGTCACAAGGTACGATTAAACAATTTTATCGCGGTAAACTTTTTATTCGCCAGGAACAAAGAGGAGTTTCGCATTGTCAGAATGTCGTGGCTGCGAAAGATTGATTTTGTTCACAGTGGGCTTTTAAACGTGTTTTTCAGATCGCCGGGTGGGAGACCTTTGCGAGCCAAACGAGAAAATAGCTCTTGCAACGACCTTCAAGAGATCTTACGGAAACGATATATCGCAATGCAATCGCCGAACAGTAGAAATTCCACCGCGACGTTGACGTTCGATAATTCGTTCTAGATTAAGAACTCGATGATACTCAAGTTCTCTGGGTCGCAGCAATCGCGTCGGACGGTGCTCCGAGGAACGGCTATTGTAGCCTTCCTTTCCACGCGTGAGATTGAATCATGATTATAATTTTATCTGAGTCAGAGCTTTGGAGAATCAAAATTAATAGATCTCTCTTCTTTTTTTATAAATGAGTCTTTCTCTGCGAGGTAATTTCGCACGACACATTTTAGATTATAGTTCTTTTTTAATAGGAGGATAGAAGCTCATAGAAACGTCGGGAAAATTTTGTTTTCTCTCTTCGCTCTTTTACTCAGAAAATGCAAGTTTAAATTTAAAATTGACGCACGCGGGTCTCTAATCGCGAGAATCTCAACGGTATCCAATAATATCAACCAAAGAAGTCATCTACCATTGCATTGTCTTCTATAAGTAACATTTAAATTTATCTAGGTAGACATTATACCTTTCTTCAATTCGCGTGATTGCAGAGTTTTCAGGAGCAGAAGTGATACATCCGTCGTACGATGTAGAATATGAAAAAATTTTAGATTTACATTGATACACTTTTGTAAGATACCTCGGCATTAGACATCAAGTCGTACAACGCTCTTTGTATACTTTTTAGATAGGGTCGCGTATACTTAAAAAAACGATAACATTGTACCGCTCTATGTAATCTCAGAGTAATGTCACCGCGTGATAAATCTTAAGTTGTAGCGATTTAAAAGTTTATAGATTTTAGAATATATTTTGTCCGATACGAGATTTGGATCAAATGGTGCAATTTTACGTTGTAATTACTATTATTGTGTGACGACCCTTATAGTTTTTTGAGACTGAACACATTCTTGTTGGTGAGATATCGAATGTTTGGACGTGTTTTGTACCTGATGCTTTTATCGACGACTCGAAAATAAAAGTTATTGTTACGAAAATATAAATATATTGTTATAGATATCTTTTATTTACCGGGCACGTATTTTCTTTAGATTTCTGATTCTTGGTGATACGTCAATGTCATCATCAGATGATGATTAAAAAACTGGTACATCAATCAACTATTTCAAAATTAATAACATTTTACCACAACGATCAGGTTATGATTATGTCATGAAAGAATAAAGACGTCAAAAACAAAAAGTTAGGTTAGACTGAGAATAACAACTCCGAATTTCATTTATCGCGCCGGAACAGCTGTCAAAACGACCAAATGTCATGCGCAGTACGTACTTCTTACTACCAACCTAAAAATAATTTTAGATGGCCAACGCTTATACCTGGAATAGTTATCCCAGGCAAACTTGGAGCTGGTAAAACGCCTGCGCTTTATACCAGGTATAAAGAAGAGAGAGAGAGAGAGTATAAATTTATCCTCGGTATACTTATTCTAGGTATAACTTGGCTTTGGTAAAACTGGCCCTTAGGATACTTAAGCCAATCTTCCATTTCGAGGATTATTAAGAGCATTTCGATATGTCTGGCGGAGCAATTGGGTCAACATGTGTACTTTCCCAGAAATGACGAGCATCTTCGTGCAAATACTGCCTCATTTTATACAGTGGCACAATTTCCAAATGTCTCTGGGTGTATCGATTGTACACACATCCGAATTATTAATCCCGGAGGGCAAAATGGAGAAATTTTTCGTAATAGAAAAGGGTGGTTTTCTTTAAATGTTCAGGTATGTTATCAAGTTTGAATCAAATATGATGTCAATAGGCTAATCTGCTTTCCAGTCAGAAGTGAATAGTACATCGACGCCAAACATGCGTTGAATCGATCGTTCATTCTTAACCGGATAATAGTAGAGTACATACATGAAGAATATGATTACATAAATATATATAATCTTTATTTTAGGCTGTGGTTGGTCCTAAATCGGAAATTCTGGACATTGTTGTGAGACATCCAGGTTCTACACACGATAACGTAATTTTTGATCGAAGTGCACTTAGGGCACGTTTTCAATTAAATCAAATTCCCGGATTGCTTCTTGGCGATAATGGATATGCCTGTAAGAATTATTTACTTACACCGATATTAAATCCAAATACAAATGCAGAAAGAAGGTATAACGAAGCTCATATAAGGACGCGAAACGTAATTGAAAGGTTATTTGGCAAGTGGAAACGTATATTTCCCTGTCTCCATAGTGGGTTAAGAACAAAATTAAGAACCTCAACAGCAATTATTTGTGCAACAGCTGTTTTGTACAATATTAGGATTCGTTATAATGAAGACTTTGAATTTGAAAATGTTGACGATATAAATGACTGTGAAGTCCCAATAGATAATATTCAATTTAATGACGCTGCGGGGCTAGCATTTCGCAGAGCTTTCATTGAAGCACACTTTCGTTAATTTGTATATGAAATCAATTGAATATTGATTTCATATACAAATTAACGAAATTGGGACAAATAGCTGTTGCGCAAATAATTGCTGTTGGGGTTCTTAATTTCAATATTCAATATTCAATTGCATATTACCAGGTAATAATTGAAGGGCTTATTGGAAAAACGTGACAAGCCACACTCTGTTCACAAATAAACAGTTTACTTTGTAGTAGTCCCCTGCATTTTTTGTTCATACTTTAAGATTATAGAGGTTAATATATGAGCTAGAATACATCTGTTAAAAACATTCAGGGGTTATATTAATCAAATGTGCATTTTACAGATTATTTTGAAACTTCAAAGCTCGTCTTCTCAATAAAATGATTTTGTGGTTTGTCACGTTTTTTCAATAAGCCCTTTAATTATATATTCAATAATTTTATTTAACATTAATTTAACTTGTATATACAGGGTGAGTCGGGAGGATCAAACCAAACTCCAGGAGCGTATTGTACATAAGATAATAATGTAAAAAAACTTATATGTCCTTATCCGATTTTCATTTTTACAGCACTAAATAGAAATTATTAATTACGCTGCAACTTGAAAACAAATGAAAATTGGAAAAGGACATATAAGTTTTTTTTACATCATTATATAGTGTACAATACGCTCCTAGAGTTTGGTCCGATCCTCCCGACTCACCCTGTATAAACCACGATATATAATTATACTAAAAGCATTAATAGGATACAATAATGTGAAGCAATGCATTTATTTAATATATATTTATTAGACATCTCAATAAAAGAAAATAGTTAATAATTTTTATATTCTTATGCTATTTTTAATTCTTATACTATTAGAAATTGTGTATCTATTTGGTGTATGTACTTATAAAGAATCTCAATAAAAAACATTAAACTATACTTTAAGAGGCCGACATACCTCCTCGAAACGCATGCAAAACTTGTCGCAGAAGGGCTAGGCTCATTTCGTAACGGGAAAAAATGTCCATACCAAACTTATCACACTTTCAGACCAAATATCATTAAAGGTCTCTATAAGAACCAAATTATATATTTTTGTATAACAACATCTGCATGGATTTTTTTACACAGAAATATATAATTTGGTTCTTATAGAGGACCTTCAATGATATTTGGTCTGAAAGTGTGATAAGTTTGGTATGGACATTATTTCCCGTTACGAAATGAGCGTAGCCCTTCTGCGACAAGTTTTGTGCGAGGTATGTCGGTCTCTTAAGTTATTATAATACTTTTATTAGAAATAACGTTCTTCAGCCTTTAATTGAGCTTCAGCATGTTGAAGTCTTAATATTGCTAACTTAACTTCAGCGTCTGCAGCAATCATTCGTTTTTCATGCAATTCCTTTTGTTATGCGATAGAATCCTGTATTTTTTTAATCCGTAATTTTCTTTCCTCTAAATTCCAATCACGATTTGAGTATTTGGAAGATCTCGATGTCCCCATCTCTAATCTTCGTCTCTTTGACGTTGGAAGTTCATTTCTTAAATCTATTTCTTCCTCACCACCAGACGAAATTTTACCTTCGTCAGCTTCCTCAGGAAGTATGTTATTCTGCTTCTCAAAAATTGCATTACTGTCCCACGAACATGGTAATTGTACGTCGACATGTGGCGCTGCAGTGTCGACAAAATCAAGAACTGGATCATTTGTCACATTAGAAGAAGGTCCACCACCTGTTAATAATCTATTCTGCCTATCTGCGGTATTTTGCTTGCGTTTCCTACAATACATACATTATATTAATTCCATATTCTAGCTAAATGAACATCAACAACTGTTCTAGATGTCAATAAATATTTCGTACTTACCTCTGTTTAATGTTTTCCCAGCATTTACGAAGCTGTTTAACGGTTCTTGTAGAAAGCCCTTGACTGTTAAACGCTGTTGTTATTTTATCCCAAATTATATATTTTTCTTTACTTGTTGTGGCGTCAGTCTTCTTATTTTCAATAATACCAGTGTGTTGTGATACTAACTGCACGAGCAACAGTTTCTCTCGTTCGCTGTATAATGTTTTATCCTCCATTATATTTTAGCACTGTTTTCTAGCGCTCTTGCTGGTATTTTAATCCTATGCAAACCTATGACTACCAAATTCTCTAGAAATCAGACCCTCGAGTAAGTATTTATCTATGAAATGTACGGTTACCTGAGGGCGCCTCAGGCCCTCACTCGAGGATCCCTCCACCCTCAGCTTGAGGTTCGACTATGAATACGAGCCTGACAGCAAGCGCAACAGGAGCTGTAACCTAAAATTTGACTTCGGCAGTGTTTGGAGGATGCTCAAGTCACTCACAAATAAGAAATAATTGACAGCTATCGAGAAATCAGACATTTTGACAGTTTTCACCCTTACGCTGCGCGAGCAGCGTTTATGAGTGACTCGAGCATCCTCCAAACACTGCCGAAGTCAAATTTTCAAGTCACAGCTCCTGTTGCGCTTGCTGTCAGACATACGGTATATACATAGGGCGATATGCTGACATAGACTCTAGACCGTGCGACAATAAGACGTTTAAGGAGGGACATAAGCTTTCGCAAAGGCTATATGGTGGGGGTAAACATCAAAGGGGCCGACATTGGATTGCAACTTCAAAAAAAAATCAGTTAAACTAAAACCTTCAACGCTAAAATTATGCTACACTATTGAATTTCTTTAAGACCTTTTTAAACTATACAGTCTTATAAAAATGAATTTCATGAATAGTTTTAGATATTTATTTAATGAAACTGATATTAATTTACGAGGTAGGCTTGGCCATAGCGCATTTTCATTTCAGGAATTGGCATTATTTTCGTCGGTAAAATCGCACAGATATCGACAGAAAACATCCGCATTTTGGTACGCTCGGGTTATGTTAGAGGTTATGACACGCAACGCGTTGCATATAATTGTTGTGTCATAAGTGCTGTGAATTTTCAATCAAGGCCTATTTTCATATTGTTAATTTTTTTAGTGTTTTTTTTATTAAAATAAATGAAAATTTTATGAACTCGATACTTTTGAAAAATATTTGCTAAAAATTGTAATTAACCGCTTCAACCTCAGACGCATGCGCAATAGCATAGTCTTGCATGCCGCTGTGCCAAGTCTCGCCACTGTTTCTCATAACCTTCAAAAAATTCAAAATTTTTCACTGCATTTATTGAAATTACTCACGATTGGTGCGGTCAAGGTGTCTTAAATTTCATAAGTAAATTATTAAATCCTGTACAATCAAAAATAACGACAGTCTTACTTATGTTTATATTGTGAATTAACAAAATTGGATATCTTTAACGACGTCCCATTTGACTCTGTGAAAACCCACTTTTTTCATTTACGAATAACAAAAAAATGAGACGGTAAAAATGATTCATACTCTGGGGATTTGATTAGAACTACCCATAGAATGTAATCTTCAAAAATTCATAAAGTTCTTATATTGTTGAAATTTCTGGTAGAAAGCTTATGTCCCTCCTTAATGCAGAGACTGAAGTGAACTCTACACTGTATTTGAGTATCACCGTATAGCCTATAGAGTGTATTGCATTATATTGCTATGCATGGTTTCCTTACTATAATTCTGCACTTGACATTGCTATTAAAAGCTGCTTTACATTGCGTTCTACGGTTATCATAAAATATTATCGTATTATTTTATAGAGAAGACCGGGGAGAATATTGGTACAAACATTTAGAGACCAGTTTATAAAGCGGTGGAGTATTAACAAATTTCTGACGTTATTTTTTGAATGAAACTGTAAGTTCTATAAATTGTTACATTCTATAAGGTTGCATAGTTTTTTCATCTAACTTTGTAAAATGTAATACTTTATAAAACTTAGTTTCATAAAGAATAGCATCATTTATCATAGTAGAGGAGAGACTAGTGCGAGTTAATAGGTTCAGGAAACCAGGCCCCTTGTTGCAGCGGAAAATAACAGGAACGACAATATACATAATTCGACGATACATTTTATATCATCATACGGTGTCCATTATTAGAAAACGATCAACAATGTTTATACTGACAACGGTGCACCGTACTGAAATTGCTTTCAATTGCTTTGTAAAGTTAGATCACGGTTCTGGTTGGTACAGCCATTTTGAGACAATGGGCCCATCCCACATTTTTTTTTATTTCATATTTAAAAAGTACACGACGAATTAGTAATGAAAACATTCTTTTGCGAATTTTTATCACGCTCCTTTACCTGCAAAAAATGGGAAACTCGGACGTCAATTTGAACTTCTATATTTGCCGCGGTGGAAGTGACGTACACATTGCTAGACCAATAAGAGCAACGCTTTAACCTCTAGATTGGTAACGCAAGCTCTGTAAGCCCCCTGTACACGTTGGGCCAATGCGTTGGCCCAACGCATTGGCCCAACAATAAGGACACCGTTCACACGTTGGCGTTGCTCATTCTGCATTGGCCATTTGAGGAGGATAGATGTGGAGACAATCGCAGCCGCGGCAATTTATTTGTACAGCGCTTTCAAGTATTATAGAATTTTGCACCAAAGAAGAGTGATTCAAAAGAAATGGCGCAAAAGGAGATGGCGGATGCTGAGTATTCATCGAAACAGAACAAGGTGAATTACAAAAATACATCCAGTTTGTATGTTCACTTTTATAGGATAATATGAATTATTATAATAGAGTGAATGAAGCAAAAGAGGTGTGTCAGGATCATAACATGTAAATTTGTGGTCTCTGCCTACCCATACGGGAAAGAGGAGTGATTGTATGTATGCATGCATGTAGGATACTATTGATTCTAATAAATGGCAGAAATAGTGATTAGTTGATTACATGAGGCGCTTAGATGCCAAAACCAGACATATCCAATTTTCAAATTTTCGCGGTAAATGATTACAGACCACGTGACCTACGCGCATATCTAACCAGCATTGCACAATTGTACTAGTCCGAGCTCTCAACCAATAGCATATGCGCGTAGGTCACGTGGGTTGTCACGTGGTCTGTAATAATTTATGAAGACCCTGTACAAAATCAGATATTTTCCATACGCTTGTCATACGCAATAATCAAAACCGGTTATATCCGCTTTCCAGTGAAGTCGTTACTAAGGCCGGCATGACACTATAGAAGATCTTTTTGACAAAGATCTTTTATAAAATATATTTGACGAAAAATTTGACTGTGTAATACTTATATCACATTTTATAAAACATTTCTGCTATAAAAGTTCTTTTATAAAAGTATAGGAAACTGCTACATTTTATAAAACCTGTAGTAGTTGTGTTTCGGCAAGCGCGATGCACCTCGACCCTTTTCCCAAGTTAGGGCATATGGGGATCGTGACCTGGACCGTCGATGTCTGGTTTCTTTCTTTACTCCACTAAAGACCCGGGTTAAGACCCGTCAGCACTCGTGCTATGAGCATTTCTCTCACGCTAATTTTCACGGTATAAGACACTTTTACAAAAATCATCCAAATGTTTCGAGAATGTTTTTTATCCTTAAACAACTATTCCTGTTTCTTTTAATATAAATTAAAAACAAAAGGATTCAGTCAAATTCGAAAGAAAAATGTTGTTCCTATACCGTGAAAATTTGCGTGAGAGAAATGCTCATAGCGCGAGTGCTGACGGGTTAAAAGAGGTGCGACACCGCGTCGTATCATAATGTAATTCAGAAACCCCGTAATTACAGCATAAATATCTGTTTATAACATTAGCAATAACTTTTTTTTCCTAACAATTAATACAAATCGATGAAAGAATATTTTTCCAAAATTAACACATGTTTAGAATTGCAATAAAAATAAAAAATTGGCTATTTACTAGTTTTTCGTCTTTCCTGAAAAGTAAGGTTCTGTGTACTTACGGGGTTTCTGAAATATGTGATTCAATTATTCGAACGTCTCTTTCATTCAAACAAAAATATTGTAATAGCAAATAAATATTTGCTTAGCTCAAAGAAACACTTCTTTCGCCATAATGAAGTATTCCGAGGGAAGAGGTATAGTTAAAGAAGAACGTAATAGAAAAAATTTGTTGACGTAAATAGACACTTATATTTATACCGAATAAAAGTCTATTTCAATTAAATTAAAGAAATTGTACGAAACAAATTTTGTACAAGATATGATAAAAGATCTTTGTCACAGATATTGTATAGTGTAACGTCGGCCTAAACCAGGAATCAGTATTGTTTTTATTAACAAGTTCGGTTTTCACCGGTGTGTTAAATTTATTCATAATCATTTAATGAGAATAGTGATTATTTATGAGCCTGAAGAGGACGATAATAGATTTGTTTTACGTATTTTATTTTTATTGTAACATAAACAAAGTGCTTGATTAAAAAAACCTTTACTTATTATTGCAAAGTACCTGTCAAAATAGGTCTATACATAACGCTAATAGCAAATTATTAGACAAGCGAAATTGAAAAAGAGTTATTTATAACATTGTTACTTTCAACAGCAGATATATTCACGTCTTTCTTAGATAAGCAAAATTCAAATCCAGATATTTTACATTCTTACTTTCAAACCCAGATATATTCAAATTATTTTTATGATAAAGGCTCTAAATTTCGAAAGAAATCTACGGTTTTCACACAAGGGAACACTAACAAAGAGCCTAGCGGAATAAGGATGTGAAATCTGCCCCCACGTGTATCAGCACCAAATTCATATGATCGATAGGCATCTATGAGAAACTAAATCTCCTAAATTTTTAGACCCCTAATCGCTATAGGGGGGGAGTTATGAGGGGGGGGAGTAAAATCGAAAAACAGCTTTTTCTCCGGAACGGCTCGACCGATTTTCATGAAAAAAAATATATGTTACTCTTCCTAAAGAGACAATTCCAAAAAAAATATCTTGAATTTTTTTTTTTGAAAATTCGTCCGAAAAAACTTTTATGAAGTTTTTAAATAATTTTTTTTATGTTATAATTAATCGGAACCACTCCAATTCTTTTCTTATTTTTTTCTTTGGAATGTCCTTAATAACATATAATTTTTCCAATTTCATCGGAAGTGTACCACATTGAAAAATATTAACAAATGTACACGGCTCATCACCTACCTTCTATATATATATATGATATACACTGTACACTCACTACAAAGGAATTTTTCCACTTTTATGATAATTCGGCACATGATGATTGTTAATTTTTTGGAACAGTCTTTCAATGCTATTATTTATTTATCTATTATTATTTCAATGCTTCCTTTACTATGAACGAGCTCGCATCTCACGATACGGGGTGCTTCATTTCTGTAAGTCTTCTGGCCTCTCACTTATAAATACTTACATATAAAAATACGTACATATATACATTACGTAAAATACTCGATGAAAAAACAATTTTAATCCTCGTCACTGTTTTCATCTACTACTGGAACGATTCCATTTTTCATGAACATTTTACTCAGTATTTCAGCTGGTCGAATAATTTTTGATAAGTATTTGATAAATAATACACAATAGCAGCAATGTAAGAACAGCAGCCAACTGTTCTTCTGCCATTAGTACATTCACATGCATAGTTTATTATGCCAGAAATCCCGATACTGTTAGGTTTGTACCTAATGAAGCATCTATATGAAGTTCGAGAAATGTGTCGAGATGGTACTTTGAATTTGAGCACATTTGGTTCAGCCATCACATATTTGAAAACAACTTTTCCATCTTGATCTATCATTTCGGCTAAATACGATACAGCTTGGGAATGTTGGTATGATCCAGTAAAAAGAGTCTTCAATTCCTTTTCGGTCATTTCTGGAAAGTCAAGGATTTCGTCAGAAGAGAGAGTTTTGAAAAGAACCTTTCGCCGGATCCAACCTTTCGTCTCTGCCTCGGTAGCTGGATCATTTTCCGTGCCATTCTGACTGTGCATTCTTTCTAAAATTTCATCCGTGTATTCTACATCAGATTGTAGCCTTTTGCCGTACGAGTTATTCAAAAATGAGGCAATTCTAAAATAAACTCCAACTTTAGGTATCAGTTTGTTGTCGATTTTGTGATCTAGAAGACGATATTTTTGTTTGAGAATGCCGTGAACAGATTCAACCACCCAGCGAATTTTAGTCACAAAACGAGATTGGTTAGATTCTTGAGTCGTTAATTGTGCTTGCGCTTCCCTTTTAAAGCAGGCATCAATACTCCAAAATGTTTATCTTCGAGATATTGTTTTATATCTCGAAAACCGCGATCGAGTACAAACATATCTTTCTTTTCTAGTAATGCACATAAACCATTCTCATCTTGAATGATAGATTCTAGAATTTTTGCATTATTTTCATTGGCAGGATAAGGTCCGAGCATATCTACTATGTATCCATTAGTAGTATAAATCGTAAAAGGCTTGCAAAGAGGAACTTTCTTTTGGCCAGAGAAAGATTTTCTTTGGTATTCATTATTTGTACTTTTTTGGTGTCGTGCATAGGTACCATCACAAATTAAAAATAAGGAGTCCGCGTTGAACAACTTTTTAGCGATTTTTGTTGTATGGTTTTTGAAAAGCTCTGCTAATACTTTTAATGCCGAAACGAGTTGGTAAGATATCATTTTCAAATGATGTAACTGCGCTAGCACAGTAATCAGAAATCGTCTGTTCATGTTCTATACCTAATATAGAAGCTAACATCTTGTTGGAATTTCCGGTTCGGAGTTTGAAAAGAAATACAATGAGGGCTTGCATTATAGACCGCGACTCCCTATTTCGCATGGAAACCATCATGTCTCTCAGTTCAGTAAGATTGTCCCAAGATAGTCCTGTAAATACTTGAATTTGCTCTTCTGAAATACTTGAATCACCAAGTTTATCATACAACGTTGAATCACATTTCAAGGAAAAAGTTTCCATTATCTTTGCTAAGTCTGAGACACTGAGCTTAGAAGTATTACGATGCACTTTTAAGTTGTTTAGATCCTCTTCGTAAAGCCGGTTCTTAATCAGATGAGTTCTACAACATCTATTCCCACAACTGGAATAAAAATTTTTTTCTTCCGGTAACATTGCATTCGTGCTTCGTCAGGAACTACAGTGATATTGTTTGTGGAAAAACATAAACAACAATATTTATGAATACCAACCGTTCTTTCAATCGGAATTTCAACGTACTCCTTAGTTTCATTTGTTTTAAGCGTTACTTCGAATACTGATCCATCACAGACTGCAAATTATTTTAACCACAATGCTTTCTTTACACCCTCGAATAAAGACATATGTATATTCTGCTTCAGGTGAAGAAGCTGCAACTGAGGCTTGTTTCTTAGTATTCCAACATATTGTGCATTGTTCATATAATTGAAATAAATATCCAGTAGTACTCTTCGTATTATTTCCATCACTACCTACATCCCCAATCAGAATTCACGAATCCTTTCTAAATGTCATGTAAATTCCATGTAAAAATCGATCAATAACTAATAAGGAAACATTAATAATACGTCAACGCCGATGGCTTCTTAAGGTAGTATTATCACGATATCGATTCATCTACGGAAATTATGAAATTTTTTCATATGGAGATATCGACAAAATAAAGCATTTTTGTTAGTGAAAAAAAACAATCTACTGTCGGAAAATAAAGATATTAAATTTTAAAGATGAGCATTTCTCCCATCTAATCTCATATAAATGGGCATGCTTTGAAGTATTTCTTACATTTTGAAGCTAAAACATCCACCGATTTATTGAAAAAATTCACACATAGTTCTACATTCATAGAAAAGTAAAAAAAATGGACAAGATTATGCCCATTTTTTAAAATTTTTGTATGAATATTGAACGATGTCTTGCCCATTTTGTTATATTTTTTTATGAATATAGAACTATGTGTCTGAATTTTGTTAATAAATCGGTGGATGTTTTAGCTTCAAAATGTGAAAAATACTTTAAAGCAGGCCCATTTATACATGAGGTTAAATTGGAGAAATGCACAGCTTTAAAATTTAATATCTTTATTTTCCGACGGTAGATCGTTTTTTTTCACTAACAATCATGTTTTATTTTGTCGAGATGTACGTCTGAAAAAATTTTCAAAATTTTCGTAGATGAATCGATATCGTGATAGTACTAAACCAAAAAATCACGCGTGAACCGAACTGACAGCTCGCAGACACCATATTGCACCAAGATCCTTTGATGTGTGGACGAAAAACCGACAACATTCGGCTCGCCGGTCAACGCTAGCCGCCAACGACAAATTTATGCCAATTTACCTAATCTCGCAGATGGTGCCAGTTTTGGCGAATCTAAGCACCATTCTGGCCCAACTCCACACCTCCCCTCCCAGTCTTCCCCCTCCCCCCAACGCTAACCTCCCTCATGATGGCCAGAACCCACAATAACTGCGTCTCCATCCTTCACTGGAACTGCCAAGGGATCCGAAACAAAAAAGACCTATTACTACCAATCTTACATCATTACGACGTTATACTTCTCTCCGAAACAAAACTCAACCACTCATCCAACCTTCACTTCCCTGGCTTCTCCACTCTACAAAACAACCGCCTGGTTAATCGAGGCGGAGGATTAGCTATCGCCATCCGCGAAAACCTCCCCTTCTCCACCCATAGATACGACATACAATTCCCCCAACGTCCTAGAAACCCTTACAATCAAAATTTCCACGGCTTTTGGCGACCTCCACATAATCAATCTGTACCGCCCCCCCTATAATCCATTCAACCACTCCAACTGGGCACACCTCCGTGGCTAACTTAGACAATGTCATAATCGCCGGCGACTTCAACTGCCATCACGGAGCCTGGGGCTCCAATCACGCCTGCCCTACAGCCAAGTCCCTCGTTCATCTACTTGACTCCGATAAAACCGACCTAGTCATCCTCAACGATGGATCCCCCACCCACATCAATAAATCTGCACACACCCTCTCATGTATAGATCTAACCCTGGCCTCCCCACCCATCTGCCCTCTTGCTAGCTGGACTACCTTATCCGACAGCATGGGCAGCGATCACTTTCCTATCCAATTAACCATAGGAGCTACGCCGTGCTCATTCCCACCCCCCACTCATGGATATTACTTGAGGAAAACAGACTGGGGCGCCTTTCAACAATCTCTGATTGATGACCTTTCTAACCCTTCCCGTACTCAGACGCATTCACCTCCCCTTACTAAATATGACAACCTCATCAATCTAATAGACTCTGCAATCATAAAATCCTCCCCACCCCACAGACCTAATACCAATTCTCCTCGCCGCAAACGGAACGCCTCTTGGTGGAATGATCGCTGCGCCGACGCCAATTCCCAACGTAAAAAAGCACTAAGCATTTTCCGTAAAACTCCTAACTGTGCTAATTGTATCGCCCTCAAAAAAACTGAGGCCAACGCTAAAAAGATATCAAACAACAAAAGAGACTCTCATGGCGTAGATTCTGCGAATCCCTTAGCTACAACACCCCGCTGTCCACGGTCTGGAACAGAATTAAAGGCTTTAGGAACCGCTACATTAAACCTCCCTCTCAGTTCACCAACGACACTGCCACTATCAATAACATGGAAGAATTCAAAAATAACTTCTGTAAGCCGTCTACTCCCTCCCTCCTCCTACCCCCAATCGTCTACCAGGCTGATCCTTACTTAGATAGCCCATTTAATCTCCAAGAGCTTAAGACCGTAATTGCTGGCACTAAAGTCCGGTCAGCACCGGGTCTGGACCACATTAATTAACAAATCATCCAGAAACTCCCCTCACCCGTCCTCACCGTCCTCCTTGACATTTTCAACTCCCTCCTAGAAGAAGGCTCCTTCCCAGATTCATGGAAAGAATTCATAAGCATCCCCATCCCTAAACCCAAAGCTGGCAGTTTTCGACCAATTTCCTTGGCCTCTTGCATGTTAAAACTCCTCGAAAAGCTCATCCAAATCAGACTCAACTGGTGGATAGAACATCACGACGTCCTCCTGGGCTCCCAATATGGTTTCCGAAAGAAACGTTCGTGCGCCGACAACCTAGCACTTATCATTACGGAAATTAACACAGGATACGTCCGCCATGAATACACTCCAGCGGTATTCCTCGATATATCCGGCGCATTTGACAATGTTGCACCCGCTATCCTTGTCCAGTGCCTGGCCGCAACTGGCATCCCACAAAAATATTGCAAATTCATTCACAACCTCTGCAACAACAGGAAACTATTTTTTAAAATCAACGGATCCCTATCTCAACCCTACTCCACCTCCATCGGCCTACCTCAAGGCTCTGTCTTAAGCCCATTGCTTTATAACTTGTATGTTAAAGACATCGAACAGACGATTGACGAAAGGTGCTCCAACTCTCTCCCACCAAAACTTCCATGGTCATATTCACTAATCGATACATCCCTCCGAATTCCAACATCCTCCTAAATGTGATACTCCTATATTCCCCTCTAACTCCGCTAAATTCCTCGGCCTTCACTTGGACTCGAAGCTCAAGTGGAAACCTCATCTCGACCACCTTATCAACAGAAGCAGGAAAATTATAAACATAATCAAAGCGCTCCGCGCCACCTGGAGGGGTGCTGATCCACACACCCTGCTTATTCTGTACAAATCCCTACTTCGCAGCTCGATTGAATACGGTTGCTTCTGCTTCAATCTGGATGACTTCTCTTTAAAAAACAGACTCCAAAAAATCCAAAACCAAGCTATCCGACTAGCCTTAGGCTATAGATGCTCAACTCCCATTAATATCATGCACGCCAAAAGCAACACGCCCCCTCTTTACATCCGGCTCACCAACTGCACATACAAATTCCTTCTTAAAACTTACTCGACTGAAAATCACCCCATCGTCAATAACCTAAGCTACCTCCACATCCTTACCAGAAATCATAACCCCCCGAGTCCCATCTTGAGAACCTTCATTCTTTACAGGATATTTACCAAAACCTCCCATCTCCAAAATCACATTGATTCCCATCCCAAGCCCCTCATTTACTCGTACCCCCCCCCCCCCCCCTCCCACTGACCTCATAGACTTCAACACCGGAAAAAGATTTACAGAAGCCAACTCCCCTTCCCCGAATGCAGACTTTCTCCTTTACCTGAGCTCGTTAAACCCATCCGCCACCCACCTCTATACAGATGGCTCTAAAACAGACTCAGGTGTGGGCTTCGCGATATATTCCCCGAAATTCGGATCCCCCTTAGAATTTAAAATTCCCTCCGACGCCTCGGTATTCACTGTCGAAGCTGCGGCTATTCTACACTCCATTCTCCTAATCATCGACCTCCGTCTTCCAACTGCATACATATTCACAGACTCTCTAAGCTCTCTTCAAGCCATCGCCTCTCCCAACCTCAAAAACCAAAACAATAGACTCATCTTCAATATACGCAATAAACTCAGCTCCATTAACCCAGACTCCCAATCCATACACTTAGTTTGGATCCCTGCTCACCAAGGCATTACAGGCAATGAGATTGCCGATACAGCAGCCAAAAGAGGCTCTATAAGAGGAGTTCATTCCATCCCTAAAATCCCCTGCTCTGACCTATACCCTAAAGCCAAAGAATACACAGACACTCTTTTCCAAACATACATAAACAACACCAAAACACGTACTGGCCACCAATACTTTACCCGCTACTTCGAACGTCTAAAAACCCCCTGGTACACCAAACTACCCCTATCCAGGCGCGGAATCGTAACTATCAATAGGATAAGATCCGACCACTATTCATTATCTCACAGCCTATCCCGCAAAAACCTAGCTCCCGCCTCCCCCTGTGCTTGCGGAGAACCTGTGGAGGATATCAACCACATAATGTGGTCTTGCATTTCGTATCTCGCCCAGCGCTCTCGCCTCATGAGACAGCTTCAGAGTCTCCACATCCCACCCCCTCACTCCATTGAAAACCTGATTGCTAACCACCCAAAAACGATCCCTCTTATCATATCCTTCATCAACAGCACCAACCTCAAGATTTAAGCCTTAAATCGCCCGCCACACAGGTGACGGCCTCTGCCCTTCATGATCTCCACTCACTAGCACCACAGTGGCTGTGTGGCTATACCGTATGTCCGCGATCATTTGAACCATAGGAAAATTGCGAGTTTTGCATGAGCACCCCTTTGGGTCTCCTCGTCCAATATAATCACCGGAGAAGCGTGAATGCGCATGCGTAGTCATCCGCGAGTGTGGCGTCGTCAACAAGTTCAGATCGGTTATCGAAATAATCGATCTGAACTTGCTGACGACGCTACACTCGCGGATGACTACGCATGCGCATTCACGCTTCTCCGGTGATTCTATTGGACGAGGAGACCCAAAGGAGTGCTCATGCAAAACTCGCAATTTTCCTATGGTTCAATTGATCGCGGACATACGGTATAACAATAGCCGATGCCATAAAGACGAAGAAGAAGATTTACGCCAAGTGGCCCTGTACACGTTGGCCCAACGCATTGGCCCAACGTGTACCATTGTTGTGTTCCACGCCGGTCCTCGTTGGCAGTCCTCGTAGAAACCAGAGGGCAGGTCCGGCCCGTGGAGCGCTAAGGCGCTCTGCTCGAAAATGCGGGGAAAAGCGAGAAAATAAAAGACTAGGAAACTGGTTCGATGATCACCGTATATTTCAGTCGTTGCACAACGTAGATAGAGAAGATTGATCTGCCGATTGAGCGTCGAAACGTCCTTTTTAGTAGCGTAAGCCCAGCCCCTCGGCCGGAGGAGGGCACCAATCGAAAACGCTAATCGCGGATTGTTCAACGGTTTTTCTCCCTCCCATTCTGCACTCACACACTCGTGACATGACTTCATGGAAGGGCGAATTTGGCGAAGTCGTTTATAAATCGGAAATGTTACGCGATATCGTTTACGTATTCTCGAGTCGCCAAAACTCAGCTGTTTATAAATCTAAAATGCTACGCGATATCGTTTACGTCTTCTCGAGTCGCCAAAACTCAGTCGCCCCAACGGAAGAAGGTGTTTATACCTGGCTGTTGATAGTCCTCGCGAACCGAACTCACGGCGGCCGGAAGTTTATAAATCTCGTGGTAGACGGTACCCTAATATATTCGATACGCTCCGTGGGAGTTCACCCGTACGTTATTTTCCAGTATACAGAACAATTTGGCGTTTGAGTTTTACCGCCTTAAATCCTAGAACTCTCGAAGATTCTATCGATTCGGAATCGAGTCTAGTTGCGTACGCGACACCTTCCCCCTTATAAAAAAAAATGTTTCACAAAACATTTTTGTAAAATTATTCTCGTGAATAATTTTAAAACCGTAATATGATGACGAATCTTAATGTAATGTCAAATCTTAAAATAATTTCAAATGTTAATATAATTTCAAAACCTTAAGATAATTTCAAAACCTTAAGATATTTTCAAAACCTTAATGTACTTTCAAAACCTTAATGTAATTTGAAAATCTTAATATAATTTTTCAAGTGTGTTTAATATAATTTCAAAAATATAAAGGTTATTATTTTAAGTTAGTCCGAGTATTTTCACCGATGTTATCTAGTCTGATGAGAGCTAGTCTTAACTTATTTGCATGAACAATTTTTCCTTGGTGCTATTTAGTGTAATCTCGACAATCTCATGCGATCCAATCCAATTATAATCAAACTGTGACGTTTACGTTGATGAAATGCAGTGGAAGTGAATCTTTGAAGTTTAAAAATTTTGCAAAACTTTAAGAATTGACTAGCGAAGAAGATGCTTCCCTGTGTGTGATCGGTATGATAGCACGAGGCAAACCAAAACAGATGATAAATTGCTCGGCTAATACGTGAGTAACTGCAACTGAGTTCATGTAAAAAGAGAAATAGAGTGTCAAAATATTTTGAGGTTATCCTGGATAATTAGAAGATAATGATTTTCCTTTTCGAGTGGCAGAGTTAGAAGATAACGATTTCCTTTTCGTGTAGCAGAGTTAGAAGATAACGATTTCCTTTTTCGAGTAGCAGAGTTAGAAGATAACGATTTCCTTTTTCGAGTAGCAGAGTTAGAAGATAACGATTTCCTTTTCGAGTAGCAGAGTTAGAAGATAACGATTTCCTTTTCGAGTAGCAGAGTTAGAAGATAACGATTTCCTTTTCGAGTAGCAGAGTTAGAGGATAACGATTTCCTTTTCGAGTAGCAGTGATACGCATAGGTTACCTGGTATCATGGGAGAGGATTGTTATGAAATATTCAGAATTGTTGGAGTTTTTCCTCAGAAGATTTCCTACGTCAACCCATTTGAATGAGTATAACTCAGTCGTTTGCAGTGATATCAAAACTTTCACCTTGGTTGTCCATTAGTAATCTTAAAAATTACAAGGACTTTGAAAGATAATTTAGAAAGGTGTCGAGAGGTTTTACGAAGAGTCAAGTAAAATATTAGGTATTCTCTGTCCTCAAGTAGCACTAGGCCAATTTCAGAGGAAATATTCAAATCTAAACGGGATAAAATTGATGAGTTCGTCTAGGCGCATATAAAGTTAGTCCGTTGAGTAGAATATAGTAGGAAAAAGGTTCGGGTTGTTCGATGGTCTGTCTGAATTTACACTTGATGAATTTACGTTGTTTATGCTGGTATTACTAGAGTTGAAAAACTAAAGTTCATTTTGCTACGTTTTATTGAGGTCATTCCTAGGTTATTTCCCTCGTCGGTGGCAGCTGAAGCACCCATCTGGGCCGGAGGTCACTTCTTGGACCTATAGAACCCGGTTTTCAGGGAGGCATGCTCAGCTGATGTGCCACTCGTAAGCTGTTTCCCTCGTCGGTGGCAGAGCTAATGCACCCGTCTGGACCGGAGTTCGCTTACAGGAACTGTCGGACCAGCGAGATTTGCCCAGCTGGAATGCCACGCCTCTTCACTCCCCCGGAAGAGACCTCCAACAGGTCGGCAACCGAGTGGAGCCCTAACTCAATTGGTAAGCCGTCTTCGTCAGCGGTAAAATATTCGATTTCACAATCCGAATTAGTCATGTCAGAAACGTCAGATTCTACTTTACTTGTTTGAAAGCAATTGACCTCTTCTACGTCGAGTACCGAGATCCCGCGCGCCAGGAACAAGGCACCTGTTAATTCTTTATTTTGATAGAAAATTCTGTCTGCATCCGACGCCAGATCCTCGGTGAAACAAGGAAGTGGTAATTCGTCTGCGCAGTCGAATACCTCTTCAAAGTTCCTGGGATAAGCGGCATCTTCATTTACATTTTTCGTCAAGAAGCTGAAAGGTTCGGGTAAATAGGAAGCCTCAAGGTTGATCAGATTACAGGATAGAGCGTCAGCAGTAAAATTGATTTTCCAGGTTCGTATATGATATTATAATCGTACTCGTTGAGATGAATTCATTAACAAATTAATGTCGAGATGAGGTCTTTTACATTATGCAATCAGACCAAGGGGCGATGATCGGTGATAATCGGAAAATTGATAACCATACAAATATGGTCAAAAATATTCAATAGCGAAAAGAATCGCCAAAAATTCCTTTTCGATTGTAATGTAATTTATTTCAGGATCCTTCAGTGTATCGATAGTATCCTGACTCAGGACTCCACCGAGTGCATACTTTGAAGAATTGGTCGTCCCAGCGATAGGTTCGGAGAATTTAGGGAATGAAGAGGCGGCTCAAAACACAGAGTTTCACAAAAGGGTTTCGAAGACAGTCTCAAGCGGAGGAGGTCCAGATAAAGGGATTCTCCCTCTTTAATAATCTGGTAAGAGACTTGGCTATTTTCGCCATATTCTTGATGTGAAGCGTCTATAATACTTAACGAGACTAAGGAACTGCTTAATACTTTTCTTCGTTCTGGGAACCGGAAAACTTCGAATAGCCTTAATTTCGTTATAGTCGGGTTTCACACCCTCATTGGTGATCTCATGACCAAAATAAATCAATTCACGGCGTATAAAATGACATTTTTCAGCTTGGAGTGGTAAATCGGCGTTTGCAACCGTACAAGGAGAGTTTTCAATTTTTGAGAATGTTCTCCGGAAGAGAGAGAAAAAGGGATAGACGACGATGTCGTACATATAGACGAACAGCTCAATACCCTGAAGACCCGATAATACCACATCCATCATCCGTCGAAACGAAGCCGGGGCGTTCTTCAATTCGAAGGGTATTTTATTAAGGGTAAAAAAAAATGCAAATAGTAGAAATGAAGCTATATGTTTAGATTTCAAAATTATCCTTTGTGAAATTTATATTTTCCAGATTATCCCGACGCTATATCTGGTGGATCCGACTCGTGTAATCCTAATCGTGTTCCGCGAGATTTGTCCCGACGGAGTGTCCCTCGCGTTTAAATAATTTTTATCTTGGTCGCGCTCACGCCTAAAATCGTAATTACGCCCCCCCCCCCCCCCCCATCCGCGTCGGAAATCGAATTTACGCTTTCAATCACGATTTTGTTTGTATGGGTATGGATTATCCCGTCGCGGACGTCGATTTGCATTAGAATTAGGAACATTATTTGTATTATAAACCGTACTTTGAATCGAGTTTGATTTTGGTGTTCCCTGAAGATGACGCGAACGTTCTATAATCTCTAATTCAACCCTCGCAGCAAGATCAATGTCATTTTCTAAGGATGTCGGTTTTTCCTTTGATAGTAAAGTATTCATTATAGTATTACTTAGACCGCGCGCGAAGCAAGTGAAAGCCGCGTCTTTTAGTAGCGTTTCAGGTTCGCTCGATGGATGTGATAGTATTGGAGGGCTATTTTGAGCCACCGGAGAGATTTGCAAAGAAGCGAATTGAGGAGTTTCTGTTTCCGCGATTTGGAAAGGACCGCCCGCGAGATATGTCGGATGTAACATCTTAATAAAAATATTTTTCTAAAGACTTATCGGTATGACGCCCTCGCTGGGGATCTCCGGGTTGCCGCCTCGCTGTGGATCTCCGGGTTGTCGTCCTCGCTGTGGATCTCCGGGTTGTCGCCTCGCTGTGGATCTCCGGGTTGTCGTCCTCGCTGTGGATCTCCGGGTTGTCGCCTCGCTGTGGATCTCCGGGTTGTCGTCCTCGCTGTGGATCTCCGGGTTGTCGCCTCGCTGTGGATCCCCGGGTTGTTGCCCTCGCCGTGGATCTCCGGGCCGTCGTCCTCGTTGTGGATCTCTGGGTTGTCACCTCGTTGTTGATTCACGGTGGATAATTTTTTTTACAGTCTCTCGGTCTCTTTTACGCGGGTGGTCTTAAGTGGAATTTTTGCGCGCGTGGTCACTAAGCCACCCTCCTCTGGCATTTGCCCTACGGTCCCCGGGAAAAACCACGCACAAATAACCCGGGACAGAGGAGTGCGTATTATTAATGGTGAGGTTTAAAAGTTAACTTTTAATAGTCTTCCGCACTTCGAGCCGGCACTATCACTTTCCCGAACTTGTCCGTTTTTTGAATAATCCCACCACTGTCACCACTGTTGTGTTCCACGCCGGTCCTCGTTGGCAGTCCTCGTAGAAACCAGAGGGCAGGTCCGGCCCGTGGAGCGCTAAGGCGCTCTGCTCGAAAATGCGGGGAAAAGCGAGAAAATAAAAGACTAGGAAACTGGTTCGATGATCACCGTATATTTCAGTCGTTGCACAACGTAGATAGAGAAGATTTATCTGCCGATTGAGCGTCGAAACGTCCTTTTTAGTAGCGTAAGCCCAGCCCCTCGGCCGGAGGAGGGCACCAATCGAAAACGCTAATCGCGGATTGTTCAACGGTTTTTCTCCCTCCCATTCTGCACTCACACACTCGTGACATGACTTCATGGAAGGGCGAATTTGGCGAAGTCGTTTATAAATCGGAAATGTTACGCGATATCGTTTACGTCTTCTCGAGTCGCCAAAACTCAGTCGCCCCAACGGAAGAAGGTGTTTATACCTGGCTGTTGATAGTCCTCGCGAACCGAACTCACGGCGGCCGGAAGTTTATAAATCTCGTGGTAGACGGTACCCTAATATATTCGATACGCTCCGTGGGAGTTCACCCGTACGTTATTTTCCAGTATACAGAACAATTTGGCGTTTGAGTTTTACCGCCTTAAATCCTAGAACTCTCGAAGATTCTATCGATTCGGAATCGAGTCTAGTTGCGTACGCGACACCATATGTCCGCGATCAAAGCACCCATAGCAAAATTGCGAGTTTTGCATGAGCACCCCTGTGGGTCTCCTCGTCCAATAGAATCACCGGAGAAGCGTGAATGCACTCGCGGATGACTACGCATGCGCATTCACGCTTCTCCGGTGATTCTATTGGACGAGGAGACCCACAGAGGTGCTCATGCAAAACTCGCAATTTTGCTATGGGCTCTTTGATCGCGGACATAAGGCCATCACACGTGAAAAAACGTAAACAGTAACAGTAAGGATTGACCAATCAGAAAGCCTATTTAAACATAATTCCGTAAGAATGATATTTCTGATTGGTCAATCCTTACTGTTACTGCTTACGTTTTTTCACGTGTGATGGCCTATATGGTACAGGGGCCTGTATACTTTGCATTTTGAGGTTATGTTTTGAATTTCCGTCGTGTTGTCGTTTACTCTGTTCTGTGGTTTTTGGTAGTACTTATTTCTAGGAAGTATGAATTTTCCGCGAAAAAAAAAGGGAAAAGAGATATTTGAACCCGGAGCGCCGAGTTGGTAGGCGGACGAGCAGTGACAGTTCACGAAGTTGGCAACAATGGCAACCGTAGAGCTTCCGGTTGAAGAATGCGCATGCTTTATGCCAGCAATGACTACGTCATTAAAGCGCGGCAATAGCGGAAGATTTGAAACATGGGCACATTTTAAAGCTTTTTTATTAAATACTAGAGGGGATTAAAAAATGAACGGTTTTCACGAAACGAGTTCTTGTAGTATCTGCAACACCGTACATATTTTTAATTCACCATTTTCAACTACGCGGGACGAGCCCATTCGACTTACAGATACACACTAAGGTAATGAAATACCAGTGTGCGTTACTACATATGTATGCCAACAATGTACGAGAGAGTGCTCATCACATATTCTTGCGTAGTGTCTGGGAAGATTTTGGAATCTAAACACTGACAAACAGTAATACATTTCACGAAGGTTCTTTCTACGACTTTTATTGGAAAAGTATATTCAATAATCATTTATGAACACTCGCATTCTGTTACGATGAACAATGGGACGGATACGATATAGATAGACGGTTTTTCAGCCGAAAAAGTGTGACGCGTTGGAAGGGATGCTGACACCCAATATACGAATATAGATCTAAAAGTAATATTTCTATTTGACTCTAGGTATTTATAATAATATCATACACATTCTCCTTGTGAGAGACTCCACATATTCGTAGTGTTCTAGACAGTACGCAGAACTAGATCGCAGCTACTGCTAGAGGGTCATCCTCGTCCATACTAAAGGATATCGTCCGCCCGTCAAACATATCTATACGTATCTCCTGATGCCTCTGTTTGTGCACCTTCATCGAGCCCAATTGCGTAAAGGTCTTCTGACAGACGTCGCACGAATACGGCTTTTCGCCGGAATGAATTCGCTCGTGACGAATGATGTGACTCTGATGATGGAATCCTTTGCCACAAGCGCGGCACATGTAAGGGCGTTCCTTGGTATGCGTGCGACTGTGCGTTTTTAGGTCGAATTTCTTGAAGAACGATTTTCCGCAATGCGGACATACGTGGTTGCGTTCCTTGAGGTGATCGCGCTTGACGTGCTCCTGAGAAAGGGTGGTAAAAGGAAGGAAAGTTATGAGTCTATGGTTAATGAAGAATTGATTACACGATTTATAATCCCCCTCGCCCCTCTGAAATATTATAATTTAGAATACGTTATAAGATTTTTTAATTTAATAACGGATTTGACATTGCTACGTACGTTAACTTGCGAGAGAGTGCTGTAAACTTTTGGACAGATCTCGCAGACGAATTTTTGAGGACCCTCTGCTCTATGGTGGTTAGCCATGTGTTTGTTTAACGTGGACTTCCAGGCAAACAGCACTCCGCATTCCTTGCACTGAAACTTTTGCTGGTCCGTAAAGTGTATGCCCACGTGCTGCTTGAAATTATACCGCGTCGAGAATGACTTATTGCACACGCTGCATTGAAACTTCTTTTCAAGTGTTTTCCTCTTGCGAACCACCGGCTGTATCTTCCTTGCGCTTTTTCCAGAATTCGGGGCGAAATCGATGTAGAAATCTATCGTACTGGAATCGGAACCGTCGTTTCTTTTTAATTCCGCATCTATACCCGTCGTAGCTTCAAATCTCATACTATTATCGACGCAGATCAGGAGCTCCGACTTTTTATTCCCCGAATCAGCGTCTCCGTGAGTCTCGTCGATGCGTTTAAAGCCTAGCTTGTCGATTTCCATCGATTCCACGTCGTGGCTATCGTCTAATTCCGAAGGATCTCGAATCAGCTCGAAAAATTGCTCCCCTTCGTCGTTTTGAACGAGACGCACCATCGGCGCTTGTCCGTCCGACTGCTCGCACGTGGAAATCTCTTTATTGCTCTCAGAATCTTGGGCCAGATCGAACAGCTCTTTGGTATTGTTATCGAAACTCGTTTTCTCGAACACATCGAAGTTAGTCCTCTCGTAGTTACTAAAATTAGGTTGCGAATCGCCTTTGATAAATTCTAGACTGGAATTATGAACACTTTGTTGTATCTCCTTCGCTAGAGTATCTAGCGAATTTGCTTCGTTTTTGTAATTCGCGTAGAAAAATTCTTCGGAATCGCTTCGAATTAAACTGTCGGTTCGATTGTGATTCCGATTCTCACTCTTACTTCCAGTGGAATCAACGAAATCATCCAACGTCTCTTGGGGATTATATTGCACCGAATGTAGTTCACCGTTCGCCGTGGTGAAATCTTGCAGCTCTTGCGTATCGTCCGTTAAAGAATCACTTCTGATGAGCTCGAAAGACTTCCGTTCATTTCGAATTGATTTTATATCGGATTCAACGTCGAGATCATCGACGGTTGAATAACTTTTCGGACTCTTACATTCATTGTCGAAAGTTCTGACGCCTTGCGAAGCCGACAGCTTTTCCGGCAAATTATTCATTACCAACTCGTAAAACTGTTCTCCCGTCTCAGCTTGAACTAAACGCAGAGTAGGTTCTTCGCTATTTAAAATTGTGCCGCTCGAATCGAATAAGCTGCTTGAACTTGCATCATCCTTTGAAACTTCCATTGTTAGGTTGTTTTCCAATAATTGATCTTGCCCTCCGGAATCTGCATTCGATAATTTGTTTTCAATCGTTTCTGCTGTAAACGCTTCGCTCGTAACGAGATCCGACGATTCCACATCCCTAATTATTTCTAATTGCGAGAGTTCCACGCGCTTATCTAGATTACGCGAGTCTTTCTCGTTCTTTTCGGCAACCAAATCAAACGTAACATTTTCCGTCATGTTCCCATCTTCGGACATAATTGGAAGACTATTCTTTTCTGTACTATGTACATATATTATATTACCTTCTACTTCTACATTTTTAGGCGAAGCAACTGCCTGCACTTCCGACGATTTATTTTTTAAATTATCTACACTTCCAAATCCTATATTGTCGCTGCAATAGGAACCCAGTATTTCCGAAATATTTATGCTGGTATCTCTGTCTGATCCTGCGCCAGCTGCATTTATTTTCCCGACAAGCTCCATCATTTGCTCGTGAAATAAGTTCTGGTCAGCGTCTTCAGTTTGTTTAACATTCATACTTGCTAACTGTAAAAAGATTTTACATTAATCACACATCACTGTCCTTGTTTTACCAGATCGAATGGCATTACCTGCTCCGACGTTACGTAAACAATGGTTTCTTTAGTCTGTAATGCTTGGATGGCCTCGTCGTCATTTATACAGTGTTCTCCGTCGATGCTTATTTGGTTATCAACGAGATGTACCCCAGTGATCTTCCTGTGCGAGGAGCGACCGGAATTTTTACTGCAATCATCATCTTCACTGGTGCGCTTCAAAGTTATTCTGCCCTTTTCTCGAACTTTCAAGCCATTGAATTTCGTTCTTCGGCAATTATGTTCTTTTATTTCTTGCGCCTTTTGAAATTTCTAGACAGCAAAATGGATCCGAATATAATACATTAATCGTTGCGCAAACACCATAGTTTAATCGCAAGGATCGTACCTGTCCACAACTTCTACATTCCAGAACTTCCATACTCTCAGTATGACGCTTCTCATGTTGTCTCAGAAGGACGACAAACTGGAAGTTCTCCCCGCAAATTTTACAGTAATGCCGACGCTTCATTACTTTTCGTCGATTTGTTTCCAGACTTCCAGCAAACTGTATCTTTGGGAAACATTGTATTAATCGATGAAATTAAAGATGTATTATAAAAAAAACTCGCCTTTTCTAGTCTTGATAAAGTTTTAATTAAACGCTACACCGCAAATTTCTTGTTTAAAATAAAAGTAATCTATAAAAATGATACAAAACTATCTGTTAATTCGTAATGTTTTTATAGAACAATGTGAACCTGGAGTTCAAGTTTCCCCTCTCATTCTCGAATGTAAAGTCGCTAAAAATCGTACATTTTGGTTGTAACAAAGCTTTAAGCTGTGTGAAGCAAGCTTCGTTTTTACAAGTTTCAAATTAAAAATTGATATTCACCTTGTAGGTACTCGATAGCTGTTCCTTTGACTTCTCTTCTTCCTCATCTTGATTATCGTAAGAACAGTACTTAGTTGAATCCTTCGTACGATCGTGAATTCGTTTGTGTCTCGCCAGCGAGCTGATTTGCGTAAACCTTTTGCCACAAATAGTACAGGGATATGGTTTCACTCCTAAAGACAAATTGTTTTTGATTGTGAATCTATAATATTGCAGTATCGAAACGTTCTACTACCCAGAGTGCACGCGTTGCATTAAGTTACGATGTCTAGTGAAATCTGAGAGCAACATTTCCTGAATTTTCCAGATCTTCCAAATAGAACACACGTTTCTAAATAGAACACTCCATAGCGCGCATCCTGGTAGAACTGGCGCAACCGAAGACTGATGAAACTGGCAATGGACCTACTTTTGTCATAAGTATTCAAAAATTCTCTGACCACTAGACATCGCGTGAGCAGAATATAGAAGAAAATATTTCAGTACCTGCATGAGTTCTGCCGTGTCTAATTAAATTAGATACGTGATTGAATTTTCGGCCGCAAATTTCGCAAATACAAAGATTCGTTCCCAGATGGATGTTCAGATGAGTTTGCAAATCCGTTCTCCGGAAGAAACCCTTTCCACAGATTTGACATACTTGGGATTTCTCACCCAGATGGACGCTTCTCAGATGATAATCAAGCTGAGATGCTCGATTGAATTTCAATCCGCATTGAAGGCATTTATACGGTCTTACGACATTGTGACAGAAATTTTCATGAATCCTTAATTTTGACTGAGACTCAAATACGACGTCAGGTTCAGAACATTGGTTACATTTCCAGTAGATCTCCCCGGTATGTATCCTCAAGTGCCCGTAAAACTGTTTCTCGTTGGCAAAACTATTCCCGCACACCGAGCAGACGAAGTCCTTCGTTTCTGAATACCAGCAGTCCTGTTCGTATTCTTTCAAACTACTTTTCACGATTCCCTCCACACTATCGTCTGGCATTAAACCTGTAAGACGCAATGCTGTTTCTTGTGTAATGTCATCAAAATGATCATCTGTTGAATCTAAAGTAACATTGTTTCCTTCCATACTAAGATGTATTTGATCATTGGCAGCCGTTTGGTTCTTTACAGCATCACCTTGCTCCATTTTATACATATGTCCATTCGTTTCACCTTCCTCAAATATGACAAGGAACGAGCGGATGTCGAAACACTCGAATTTAACATACGTTCAAGTATTTATTCTGAAATATACATAAATAGTTTAGACGTAAATTCTAAAACATGCAAAACTAAAATTTCGACAACCATGATTTCCTCAATGTTTATATCGATACACACGGAACTATTTTATGTATTCAACTAAATTTATGATAGCGCGATCGCTACTCACCTATACTTTTGACAGGAAAAAATTCACAGGCCTTTTAGTGCTACATAAATGACTTTGTACGATAAAACCAGTCATCGCAAACGTCAGATCGTCATGAACTATTTAGCCATAATCGAATATAAATAAGTCCGCGACAAGCTCTGTGAGCGCGTTCACGTTGTGCATTACTCGTACGATAAATTTTACTAACTTTTGTCGAATTATTTTCCAAAATTTCTCCGAACTATTTTTACAAGTCAACCTAAATTTATTTTAGACTGCGTTGGACACGAACAGCTGTTACATAGATACGATTTCGCAGATTGGTAGCACTGCTGAAATCAGTTAGGGTGTTGTGTGCCGGGCTGGTCTTCTTAGTCCGTTTGTAGGGGGCAGGTCCGTGCCCGTGGAGTGCTGAACCACTCTGGTCGAAAAGAGCGGGATCGGGAGATGAAGAGTTTTATAGCAAGTGGAGAAATGAAAACTCTTATGCCAAGAATTAGGTGATCACCAATGAATTGTATTTTAACACATAGTTGGAATACAATTTGTCGTTATAAATCGGTATCTGAGTGCACCTCGAGCGGCAAAGTGCACCCTTTTAAATCAAAAGTCCCCGCCTCTCGGTAACAACGGGGAACCAATCAAATACTCAACGCTAGTGTGGGGAACCAATCAAATACTCAGCGCTAGTATGGGGAACCAATCAAATACTCGACGCTAGTCGTAGTCAAGGACTCTACTCCCACTTTCTTCGTCTACGCACAATGGGTGCTTTCCATTTACACGACTCCCAGCGACTTTTGTGTCGACTCGTGTCGACTAGTGTTGACTCTCACACCACAAGGGTAAAGCGTGATTTATAAACTTTTCCGCTGCCGCTCCCGTCCGCCGTTCCCGTTCCCGTTCAAAGTTAAGACATAGGGAATCCTAAGTCGCATTTATAAACGTCCGCTACCGCTCCCGTTCGCCGTTGCCGTTCGCCGCTCCCGTTCGCCGTTGCCGTTCGCCGCTCCCGTTCAGACTTGGCCAAGTTTCAATTTCTCGCCGTTCCCGTTCGCGTTCCCAAACTGCAGCAATCACAACTGCGTCACGTGACCCTTAACCCTCCGTTAGTCGTGTTCAACCCACCCGACTAACGGAGAGTTAAAATGCTTTCTTATTACATTTACATTACATTTATAATATTCTGTAGCTAAATAAACTTATCTACAGCAAACAAACGACAGTACCGTATGTCCGCGATCAAATGCACCATAGTAAAATTGCGAGTTTTGCATGAGCACACCCGCGGCTCTCCTCGTCCAATAGAATCACCGGACAAGCGTGAATGCGCATGCGTAGTCATCCGCGGGTGTTGACGTCGTTCAGATCGGTTTCGATACCATTTTTTGATTCAGGAGCTTCTTCACGGCAGCTTTCTAATCGCATCACACACAAACGGTACGTGATCACTGGCATATGTTTATAAAATGCTAACCTCACAAATGTCAGAAATCAATATAACCTCAGAGCGTACGAATCAAGGCAGCGGCAATGGGAACGGGAGCGGCAGCGGAAAAGTTTATAAATGACACTTTCAGACGGCAGCGGTAACGGGAACGGGAACGGCGAACGGGAGCGGCAGCGGAAGAGTTTATAAATCGCGCTTAATGGAACGCTCGCTAGGCTAGTAGAGCGGTAAATTCGAATATTTTCTATACTAATTTAGGACTGGAGGGGTATACCTAGATACAAAACCCGCTAAGTCACATTTATAGCAATTCACATTTATAGCAGTTTTATGAATATACTTATAGAATAAGTATATTCATAAAATCTTTGAACTGGCTACAGTATAAAACGTAAGTATAAAACGTTTTCAAACATAATAGTAATACTCATTATTAACATACATTTTTTAAGTATATATGTAAAATCTTACATTTTTGCAAAGATTATTAATGTAAGTATAAATAGTGTACAATTTATTTATTTCACGCATTCAGCATTTCAGATGAATGTGTATACAAAATAATGCTAACCTCAAATGTGACTCGCTTAAAAAAATACACATTTTTAAAGTATATAATATGTAAAATCTTACACTTTTTGAAAGATTATTCATTTATTTATTTCACGCATTCAGCATTTCAGATGAATGTGTGTACAAAATGATGCTAACCTGTACGGACATGTACAATCGACCTGGTATTTACGAATGAATAACTAAAATCTACGGATCTAATATCGGTAATATCTACAGATTACTGCAAATAATTACATTTTTCACCTACCTTCATTTTCTTCAATCAGACTTTGCATTAACACTTTCCATTATATATTTTTCCTTTGCCCCGTTCGTTCAAACTTTCGCTCCTTTTACACTCAAACTAGAGTCCTCAGAGTAAACTCAGCTCTCTAGCGGAGTCTGTTTGAGGACTCTAGTTTGAGTGTAAAAGGAGCGAAAGTTTGAACGAACGGGGCAAAGGAAAAATATATAATGGAAAGTGTTAATGCAAAGTCTGATTGAAGAAAATGAAGGTAGGTGAAAAATGTAATTATTTGCAGTAATCTGTAGATATTACCGATATTAGATCCGTAGATTTTAGTTATTCATTCGTAAATACCAGGTCGATTGTACATGTCCGTACAGGTTAGCATCATTTTGTACACACATTCATCTGAAATGCTGAATGCGTGAAATAAATAAATGAATAATCTTTCAAAAAGTGTAAGATTTTACATATATACTTTAAAAATGTGTATTTTTTTAAGCGAGTCACATTTGAGGTTAGCATTATTTTGTATACACATTCATCTGAAATGCTGAATGCGTGAAATAAATAAATTGTACACTATTTATACTTACATTAATAATCTTTGCAAAAATGTAAGATTTTACATATATACTTAAAAAATGTATATTAATAATGAGTATTACTATTATGTTTGAAAACGTTTTATACTTACGTTTTATACTGTAGCCAGTTCAAAGATTTTATGAATATACTTATTCTATAAGTATATTCATAAAATTGCTATAAATGTGAATTGCTATAAATGTGACTTAGCGGGTTTTGTATCTAGGTATACCCCTCCAGTCCTAAATTAGTATAGAAAATATTCGAATTTACCGCTCTACTAGCCTAGCGAGCGTTCCATTACCCTTGTGGTGTGAGAGTCAACACTAGTCGACACGAGTCGACACAAAAGTCGCTGGGAGTCGTGTAAATGGAAAGCACCCGATCTAATCCACGCTCCACGCGTCCACGTGCGAAGAAAGTACGCATCGACCCTGACTCTGGCGCGCACAAACCCCCGCAATCCGAAGCACGTATCGATGACAAATCTTAAGCCCCCTGTACACGTTGGGCCAATGCGTTGGGCCAAAGCGTTGGGCCAATGAGTTGGGACAGCGTTTACACGTTGGCGTTGCTCATTCTGCATTGGCCATTTAACGTGGATGGACGTGGACACTATCGCAGTCGCGGCCATTTACTTGAACAGCACTTTCTATTTTGTATAGGTTTTCTCGTCTGACAATTATTTTATGTGTTTCGAAAAGTCTCTGAAACAATATGTTAAAACGTCAGAGGTAAAAAAAATTTTTTTAAGAAAAAAATGACAAGTCATGTAATATATTAAAACGTCAGACGCGCGGGAGGTAACATAAAAAAATGTTCGAAACAAAAGTTACAAATTTGAGGGCGTCTGATACCCTTTTATTAGTGACCTAGCCGACGATTTACATAGGTACATCATTTGTGACCTTCAAACAAGTAACATACAAATTTTCAGCCCGAGGTACGAATATTTTTTGAGCAAAATTTTTTTCTTTTTTGAGTCATCTGGCGTGTCTTTTGCAGGGGTTCTGAGCAAAATCCTTGTAAATGACACTTCCTAATGGTCCATCCAATCACCTCAAAAAATTCTAGTCGAAGGTATTATTGTAATGTGGGGATCTCGAGATCTCCCACGGATCGTGCGAGGAGTGGACGGTCGGAAGGAGGCGATAGTTACGAAATATAACTAAAGTTTATTTTAACTATCGACAATGAGCCGCGGTTAGCAAGGTAGAGTAGAGCGCTGTGTCGATGCGTCCGTAGTGGGCTCGAGCAGGCAGGAGAATGGGCCTTCCGACTCTCGTGGCGTGGCTAGCTGTGTCTTCAGAAGCGTGGTGATCCGGCGCTACGATCGCCTGGCCGCCAGAGGCGTGGTGATCGGTTGATCACTGGACAAGATGTGTTGAGGCTGTCTGGTCGCTAGAGGCGTGGCGATCGCCTGGTCGCCACAGTACTCCCCCCTAGGTACTTTCAAGTTGGAGGCTTGAAAGTGACTCTCTTCTGATATGTGTTTGCGGGTCTATTCATAGTCGATGTCCATTGCTCCAGAGTTTGCGGATTCTGGTTGTCTCTCGTGTCAGAAGTGCTTGGTTCTGAGTCCGTCTTGTTGATATATGCAGGTTTTAGTCTATCCACGTTGATTTGTTTGAGAGTTCCATCAACGTTGAGCTGGAAGAGTCTGTCAGTAATCCTTTTTGTGATTCTGTAGGGTCCTCGGTAAGGCTTTTCCAGAGGAGCCTTTACATGATCGCATCGCAAGAATGCATGGCTACAGGTGCGAAGATCCTTTGCGATTAATATTTTGGCTCTGTTGTGATGGGCTGTAGGAGTAGGTTTGAGTCCTCTCATGAATTCTCGGTGTTTTTTCAGGAAGATTTGTGGATTTGCTGGCACGTCGAGATCCATGAAGAATTCCCCGGGTATGCGTAGCGTTGTTCCAAAAAGCATCTCAGCTGGCGATGTCTGGAGATCTTCTTTGATACTGGTGCGAAGGCCGAGTAGTACAGTGGGAAGGATCTCCGTCCAAGGTTTGGGAGAGCACATGAGGGCTGCTTTCAAAGTGCGATGCCATCGCTCCACCATTCCGTTGGACTGTGGATGGTATGGTGATGTTCGACGCCTCTCCGCACCTATGAATTTTGACAGTGAGTCAAACAGTGACGACTCGAACTGGGAACCTTGATCCGTGATGATGACTGTGGGCGTTCCGAAGTTGGCGATCCAGTGGTTGAACAGGGCCGTAGTGACAGTGTCCGCCGTGATATCTCTCAGAGGGACTGCGACCGGCCATCTCGTGAAACGATCAACGATCGTGAGACAATATTTAAACCCCTGGTGTTCCGGCATCATGATGATATCCAGGTTGATATGTTTGAATCTATCGTCGGGAATGTCGATGTGATTGGCCTGTAAGTGGGTGTGTCGTTGGACTTTCGCGCGTTGGCAATGTATACATTCCTTTGCCCAGGCAGTGACGTCTTTTCTGATGCCCGGCCAGACGTATTTTTCTCTGATCAGTCGAGAAGTAACACGTCTGCTGGGATGTGAAAGGTTGTGTACGGTGTGAAATGCCGTTTTTCGGATTGACCGAGGAAGGTAAGGGCGTACAGTCCCCGTTGAGGTGTCGCAGTAGATTTGTGTATCGGTGTCGAGTGTCAATAAATTGAGTTTTAGTGCAGAGTCGTTGCTGTTGATGAGTTCGCGAAGTTCTTGATCTTCTTGCTGATGTTGTTGGATGATCTTGGGATCGAGAACCATTGGCATCTGAATAGCATTTAACCTGGAGAGAGCGTCGGCGACCACATTCTCTTCACCTTTCAAATATACGATGTCGGTGGTGAACTGTGAAATGTAGTCTAACTGTCGAAGCTGACGCTCTGAGGCTTTGTCAAGCTTCTGTTGGAAGGCGTAGGTCAGAGGCTTGTGGTCTGTCTTGATGACGAAAGGACGACCTTCTAGGAGATGGTGAAAGTGCTTCACGGCTGCAAAAATGCCCAGCAATTCTCTATCGTACGTACTGTACCTTGTCTCTGTGACCGTTAATTTTCTTGAGAAGAATCCGATGGGTTTCCATACGCTGTCCTCGAGTTGTTCGAGAGAGGCTCCTATCGCCGTGGTGGAAGCGTCTGTTGTTAAGACAAGTGGTGCATCGGGAGATGGAAAGGAAGTGTGTGTCACAGATGTCAGTGCTCTCTTGCAAGCTTCGAAGGCTGTTACCGCTTCGGTGGACCACCTGATTGGCGTCTTGTCCTTCTTCTTCGAAGACTTTAGGTACGCAGTGAGCGGAAGCTGGAGTTGAGCCGAATGCTTGATACACGGACGGTAATAACCCAGGTAGCACACTGACGTTAGAATAACGTCTCAGACGTCATTTTTTGGTCAGTATAGGGTTTCAGACGTCAATTGTCGTAATATTAACGTCACAAGGACGTCATATTTACGACGTACTTTGGACGTCAAAATTCAACGTCTTCTTGACGGAACTTTTCCGTCATTTTTAATGACGAACGAGACTTAGAAAAATTTCGATCTCCTGCATATAGGTATAGGGACTTGAAAATTTATTTGTGAATAAATGGACAAAAACTGTAATTTGTTCAATTATTAAATCAATAAATTATTTCATTTCGAGTCTCCAGAGTATGTTGAGCAAGTTATAAACTATATACTGTTTATTAAAAAGCACAGATTATTAAAGTAAATGAAAGACAATAAATTAATGTAGGATGAATAAATATTCATATAATTATTTATTTATTTATTTTTATTTATTTATTATTTATATCATATATTTATCAAAAGACAATCATAAATTTAAAAAAATGTTGAAAAAAGAATAATACAATTATAAAATCTTATTTATTCAAGCTCTTTCTTATTGACAGGAAAAGCCATATACATTTATTCATCAAACTTCATAAGAACACCAATAGTAATAATATTCTTAACCATAAGAGCGTGCAGCAGATAAGGACTCGAGGACACCGACCGATCAACGAAGTTAAGCAGCGAAAAGTGCGGACACTAGTTGGATGGGTGACCGCTCACGATGAAAAGATATACGTCAGACCCCTAACCTTTTAGAACCGTTATCTTTTACGTCATCACAACGTCCGGTAGAACGTCATTATGACGTGATTTTTCTGACGTCGTGTGGATGTGCAATTAAGCCGTCTTTGCGACGTTAAAATGACGTCATATTTTTCGTCATCTGACGTCAGAACTGACCTTCAAAAAACGTCATTTCGACGTTGATGTGCTACCTGGGAATTGAACATTCCGATGAATCGCCTCAGTTCCATGACAGTTTTTGGTTGCGGGTAATTATTGATCGTTTCTACGCGTTCTGGATTTGGTAGGAAACCTTCACTGTCAATTTGATAACCGAGGAAGTTGACTCGCTGCTTACCGAACTTGCACTTACTCAGGTTGATGGTGAGGTTATGATCTGCCAATCGTTGAAATACCTGGCGTAAGTGAGTCTGGTGCTGCTCTTCGTTCTCCGACATGACCAAGATGTCATCTATGTAGACGAAGACGAAGTCCAGGCCACGAAATATCCAGTCCATGGACCGTTGGAATGTTTGTGTGGCATTTTTCAGACCGAACGGCATCCTAGTGTATTCGTAGAGTCCCCAGGGTGTGGTAATCGCCGTCTTCTGAGTGTCGTCAGGGTGCACTGGTATCTGATAGTATGCCTTGTCCAGGTCCATGGTCGAAAAGATTGTTTTTCCATGTGTGACCAGGAACAGACTCTGGATGAGTGGTGGGGCATACTTATCAGGCACAGTGACGCTGTTTAGTTTGCGGTAGTCGCCGCAGAGACGGTAGCTGCCATCTTTCTTCTTGACGAGGTGAATCGGACTGGCCCAAGCACTGCTGGAGGGCTTGATGATACCTCTGTCCAATAGTCGCTGTATCTCTGCTCGCGCGGCGGTAGCCTTTTCGCCGAGAAGTTTGCGCGGTCTTTCTGTCACAGGTGATCCATTAGTGACAATCCTGTGAGAAAAATCGATGTTCGCGCTGAACGCAGAAGAAGATGGTTGAGTGATGTTGATGAATTGCTGGAGTAAGTCAGCGTAGGGTATCGACTGATCCAAAGTGGAGATGCTATGAACTCTTGTGTTAATCACCCGACCCTTAGTGGTCATTCGGGTGGTCGAGTCGACGAGTTGCTTGTTTTTTAGATCGATGAGCAGATTATGGTGACTCAGGAAGTCAGCTCCTATGATTGATTCTGGAACGTCAGCCACCACGAATGGCCAGCTGAAATCGCGTCGTAAGTTCAGATCGACATTGACGGTGTGGCATCCGTACGTAGAAATTGGTGTGGTGTTGGCTGCGTATAAAGTGAGGTTAGCCTTTGGTGGTGGTTTCTGGAAAAATCGAACGGGTAATATTGATAGCACCGAGCCAGAATCTATTAAGTATCGTCGATTGGTCTTCCGGTCGTGTAGGTGGAGTCTGACATCTTGAGTTTGTGCGGTGCTGCAGTCGCTGCCGTCGGCGACCGCTTGTACTGCCGGCAGCGTTTTCAGTTTCCCTGGTTGGTCGAGGCGTTGAACGAGCATGGTGTAGTGCAACGTTTGGCGTCCACTCCAAACCGGTGGTGGTACCAACAGATTCCAGATTGGCGAGACTGAGAACGAGAGTTGTTCCTATAACGCTGGCCGCTGCGGTTACGTGAGCGTGAACGGCGACTGTCGAAGTTTGACTGTCTCGTCTTCATGTCGGTGAGTTCCCTCATGCAGACAGCAAGAGCTTCCTGTAGCTGGTTGAGTTTGGTTTCTATTGACGTTGGTGGAGGTGCATGTGACCTGCTGTCAACTCGATCAACTGTGGTGGGGTAATGAGTCGAAGCGACCACCGTTGGGCCTTGCAGGGTCATGGTTTCTGTTAGCCTATCCGCCATTAACGCCAGAACGTCTAAGCTTAACCCATCGGAAATCATGAGCAACGGTTTAATGGATGTCGGGAGACGACTTAGCCAAAGGTTGTGGAGCATCTCGTCATTCATACTGCCTGCAGCCAGGTCCTTCATCTCTCGCAGGAGCTGTGAGGGTTTCCTGTCACCCAGCACGAGATCGTTGATAAGGCGGTGGATTTGCTTCTGTCTCGATTCCGTGAGTCTTTGTATAATCGTGTCTTTTAAGGTTTGATATTTATTTGTTTCTGGCGGGTGCGTAATGATATCCGTAATTTGTGCCAGTGTTTCAGAGTCCAAGGCTTTTAGGGCGGCGATGTACTTGACGTCGTCGTTGCGAATCCTGGACGCGGTGAACTCTGACTCGATCATGAAAAACCATATATCTGGTCGATCTTTCATGAACGTGGGTAACTGTGGTCTGCTCACCACTGCCACGTAATTCGTACTGTCTGACGATGCGAAGGCTAGTAACGGATTCTCGACTGCCTGGTCATTTTGTGTGTTCAAACCTGTTGATGCGATCGGTCGGTTGTTCGTGTTGAAGGGGCTCGGAGTGTTCCCGGTGTTGTCCGTGCGGGCTGGCGAGCGGTCGACCGGCATGTTGGCGATGGCGTGGGTACCTCGTGGCGTCGCTTGGGCTGCGTTGACGATGTAATCCACTCAAATCACGTCGGGGTCACCAATTATGGGGATCTCGAGATCTCCCACGGATCGTGCGAGGAGTGGACGGTCGGAAGGAGGCGATAGTTACGAAATATAACTAAAGTTTATTTTAACTATCGACAATGAGCCGCGGTTAGCAAGGTAGAGTAGAGCGCTGTGTCGATGCGTCCGTAGTGGGCTCGAGCAGGCAGGAGAATGGGCCTTCCGACTCTCGTGGCGTGGCTAGCTGTGTCTTCAGAAGCGTGGTGATCCGGCGCTACGATCGCCTGGCCGCCAGAGGCGTGGTGATCGGTTGATCACTGGACAAGATGTGTTGAGGCTGTCTGGTCGCTAGAGGCGTGGCGATCGCCTGGTCGCCACAGTAATACCTCCGTGACCGCCATCTTTTAGTATATAACGGCACCTACGAGAGGCCAACGTGTGAACGCAGTAGGCCTATTCTGTAACTCGTTACGACCCGTAACGACGGTTGTCGTTAGTATTGGTCCAATCAGGATCAAGTATTCCGTTGTGGTGGGGGTCCTGTAGGCCTATTCTGTAACTCGTTACGACCCGTAACGACGGTTGTCGTTAGCATTAGTCCAATCAGGATCAAGTATTCCGTTGTGATGGGGGTCCTGACTGGACTAATGCTAACGACAACCGTCGTTACGGGTCGTAACGAGTTACAGAATAGGCCTACTGTTGGCGGACTGCGCCAAGATCCTTTGATATGTGGACGAAAAACCGACAACACTCGGCTGGCCGGCCAACGCTGGCCGCCAACGATAAATTTACGCCAAGTGGCCCTGTACACGTTGGCCCAACGCATTGGCCCAACGCATTGGCCCAACGCATTGGCCCAACGTGTACAGCGGCCTTTATGCGCGCACGCCCACGCGATTCAAAGAAAGGAGAACGGTTCTCGATAGCCAAACTAACTCCGACCTATCGGTCCGTGAAAGGGGATACCATATTTACAAACGGGCACGCCTACGTGACTCAAAGAAAGGAGAACTGTTCTCGCTAGCTAAATTAACTACGACCTATCGGTCCGCGCGTGCGAAAGGGGATAGCGGAGTTCGCAGCGGCTTGCGACTCAGATCCCCTGTCCATCACGCAATAAAGGTGTTTATAATCTCGCGAATAGAAACCACGGTGGCCTGCGACCTATTTAGCTTATCACGCAGTCTTCGACGTTCTCGTTCTTTCTCTCTATTACAATCCATCTATACCTTACTTGCTTAATAAAATGACAATAAATAGAGGTTAATACAAAGAGTTTGAATGCGCCGCCAAAAATCTAGTAACTTCCAAAAGTTATAGGGATTTTAGGTCAAGTCTGGATGCAGACGCGACAAGGGCAGCGTAAATTTATTATTTGGTTTGAAAAGTAGGGGCACCAAGGAGGTGAAAATCTTTGGTATTTTATAAGAAATTACGCGTTTTTTAATATCCAATAGACGTGTACGGTTATCAAGGTACTCGTTAACGATAGAGCTGATGATATCTCCAGTGTTTAAGTATGTATAAACAGTCGAGCGCTTTGTGCGTTCTACAAACACATTTCTGTTTTCGAGAATTTAAATACCTCTTTCACAGTTTTCTCATTTTTTCGATGTATTCCATTACACCTCGTTGCGTTAGTTTTTAAGTGTATACCTACATTAACTAACTACTTTTTGTTAAAAATTGATATTTCTTTCCATTTGTTACGATATTTCAGGAGTCATGGGTAACTTTGCCAGTAAATTCTTTGTGCATCAAACGCAACACAATGCGAAGATCAAGTCTCACGATCTGTCGTACTCTCAGTCGACAGTCTTACAGAATCACAATTTATATACTCCGCCCATTCTGAAAAAGACTGTCCCTATAGACCCTAGGTCTGCTACTGTGGGAATACCTAGGACCCCAATTGAAGTACGTTTCTTGATCTTTCCTTGTAGTACCCACAGGTAGAATACGAAGGGTGCGCTAAGAGGAAAGAGATTTATCATATTAACCCCCTTTAGATAAATTACACACCCCTGACATTTACCAAAAGTATGGCAAGCGCTATACCGAAGCATTTGCAATCAAAGCTATATTTGGAGATGGATTTTGATGTTATCGTGCCGCCATTATCATCAAAGAAGTGTTCGGATCCAAGATCATCAAACACTGACAATCCACGGACACCAATCTTGGCAAGCTCCTGTCCATTTACTTGTATCTAGTTTTTGTAGTTTGGCAGACAAGTCACATATGCTATTCTACATAGCATCTTGATAGTAATATAACAATAGAATTGATTGAAACAAAAATATACCTTGTCAGTATTGAAATAATTTGAAATTTTACATATTACAGGTGGAATCAAGTCCTGAGGGGAGCACACCGACTACTTCTGTCCCCGTTATTATGGTGCGACATAGCGAATATGGTACCCCGATAGAAGAGCTGCGACGTAAAATAACGGGACTTAATCCTAGATCGCCGGCTGTAGATTTTGATAGAACTCCGATTCTGGTACCAAAATCACTGAATCGAATGAAAGCACGATCGCAAGAGAATTTGACGAGACGCGGAAGCTATACCACGGATGTTCTGTATGGTTCAAGGCTCTCGTATTGCGAGACTACCACGTCGGATCACCTTCCTGAAATTCACGCTGTCCCTGATATTTTGGCAAGTTTGTACATTGCGGAAACAATTGAAAAAGCTCTTTTGAATAAGCGCGACTCATCGAGCTCGGATAGTAATTCGAGTATCGAGATGATATATGAGAGCAATGAAAATATTACAGTCATCCGTAATACGAATCCAAATGCCGTCACAGATCCCATCATTCCGAAACTAGAATCTGAATCCTCGCTGTGCGATAAAAATGATTCTAATGTGGATGAAAATACTCCAGACGAAATTGAGGAGCCGTTGATCGAAGCCACGATAGATGACGTACTTGCTATGGCTGTCAAAATCTCGCAAAGTATACTCGAGTGTTCGGAGGGTGAAGGGAAAATTAAAGTCTAGCGAGATTCGATAACTCCGGAAATTTCAACGGATTCGGAAATCGTCGCTTCTGGAATTTCGATCTCGACGGAAGAGGTTAAACAGTCAGTGCCAAAGGAGGAAGTCACCATAGAGTTCAAAGATAATACAGTTATTAAGAATACGAGGTCGTCGCCTGCCGTCAAGAAGATCGCGAAACCAGAGAGTAAACCGAAGAAACAAGAGCCATTGGAAAGGAAGAGGAACGTGAAACCGGATAACAAGATAGATGTAGACGGGAAAAAATTGTTTACCCCAGACAGAAAACACAAGAGCAAAGCACAGAGGGTAATATTGGAATAACTGTTGTAGATAGAAATTTTAAAATTAATCCTGCATGATATTGCCCCCCCCCCCCCCCCAAGGGGGAAAAATAATACTATAATAATGCTATCACCAAAAACGTTCTAGCCATGAGAATAGGTTCCTTTCATCTCATTATAAAAATAGGTGATTTCACGATTTGTGCAATAGGTATTTTGACTAGTTTGAAAATACATTACAAATTGTTATCATCTCTCTTTATTGCTATCTAATTAAACTTATTTCAGTAAAATAACGAAAATATATAAATGTTTAATATTAAAAATCTTAACTTCAAAAGTTGTCTTTTTAAAATACGGCCATTTAATTAGAAACGATACGTGATTGGCTAACGGTTAGTGTGACGTCACATAATTGTAAACAAACAGTTCACAACAACTTTTAGGTTAGGTTTGCTTTAGAATCGTTTTGTTTTGAGATTATTATTGGCACTGCACACCACTTGTAGCTCATTGTTTTTTAACAATTTGGTTTATTTTCAAAGAAAACAACTAATTCTGAGAGCTGCTGCTTGACGTTCATTTGTGTTTACAATTATGTGACGTCAGAGGGATCACGTGATTAGAGAGGCCGCTAGCTTGTCGTTTTTGGCGCCTTTTTAGCTATTTTAATTTGTTCCTCGATTTTTAGTGAATATATTGCTTATTTCATTAGAAATATTCATACAGCTTGTACAAAATTATATAATAAACCATTTCTGATGGTTTCTCAATAGTAGTCAAATAGCCTATTCTAACTATTATTACTCGAAATGACCATAGCCAGTCCCAAGCAAAATTTTCCAATTATACTTAATAGCTCTTCTTGCAGAGCCGTACACCATTGGGTAATAGATCAAACAATACCGGTCAGCTGCAAGGATTAGCAACAAAATCTCCACAGCAATTATTGCGCAACAAGGCTATGACCACCAAGGTTCACCAGGAGAATACACCACCGCATTGTAACAGAGGTACAACAAAACTAAAATTAAATGCCACTCAATGGGATCCCGATTCCACGGTCATTATTTAAGGGTTCGAGACTGGTTTGGTATATTTATATTATAGCTCTAAGAAATATAGTTCACATAAACGAATAGTAATCGTAATCTTATATTTTTTTACGGATTTCAATACTTAAGAAAACCTTCACCGATCTTCTGATTATTAAAGATAATGTAACATTGTAATTTTAATCTCCATGATATAACCTGTTATTCTTTAAGGAAACGTATAAAACGCACATAAGTATCCTCGGACTCAAAGTTTCTGTATCACTTCTCATATGGACTTTGTTTCCTCTATTGACGCGTTAAGATCCTTGGTTGATTGTACCAATTGTGTTATGCTGTAAAATTATTACAGAAAATAGTTTGCAAAACTTACTTGTACGTGTGAAATTGTATATGCAAAGCACAATAAATACCTTGTTTTTTTTATGACGATACTTTTCTTCCCCTCATTTATTTGTAATGACAATGTAAAAAAAAGGCGGCATGTTCATCCAGTGCCAACAAAAATTGATACGTAAAATACTCTCCAAAAAAGATTTGAAATCAATTAAGATCACCATGTTCAAGTGAACGAGCTATAGAGGGCAGTGTATTCGCCGATGTGCGCGCAACCACACGACTGACATTTCGGCGTATTCGCGGGAAAGTGCCTTCCAAATACGTCGAATTTCTCAGTAGGCCTATTCTGTAACTCGTTACGACCCGTAACGACGGTTGTCGTTAGTATTGGTCCAATCAGGATCAAGTATTCCGTTTTGGTGGGGGTCCTGATTGGACTAATGCTAACGACAACCGTCGTTACGGGTCGTAACGAGTTACAGAATAGGCCTACAGTAGGCCTATTCTGTAACTCGTTACGACCCGTAACGACGGTTGTCGTTAGCATTAGTCCAATCAGGATCAAGTATTCCGTTGTGATGGGGGTCCTGATTGGACTAATGCTAACGACAACCGTCGTTACGGATCGTAACGAGTTACAGAATAGGGCGATTGGGTAACTGCACAAAACAGATAGAGTGCCATCTGTGGCACGCACCAAGCATTAAGCAGATGCCCGTGGTATAAGCGCTGTTTACACGTTATTTTGGATAATAATTGAAGTGTTTTACCTATGAGATTTAATCAACATGGCCTCAATTATAATAGAATGTGGATTTCAAAGCATTCAAATAAATTCTTTCCGTGGAAAATCGTTATCAAAAGGTAAATACAAGCAGCGCCACCAAGCTGGGTTTCTTGGCGAAACTTGGATGTACATTCTCTATATGTACACGTGTAACACAAACAAAAGCTACGTTTGTGGAAGTACGCTAGAGCCCTATAGGCCTACAGGATAGCTGCTTCACAGTGAAGACACGTTTTCCTCTAAGCTTCTGCTTGATGTATGTATCCTGAGAAATTCGACGCATTTGGAAGGTACTTCCCCCGCGAATACGCCGAAAATTTGGTAGATAGTATGCCTCGGAGATGTCAAGCGATTATTGATGCTGGTGAATGATTGAACTCATTATTAACATAATTGCGCATTGCCTTGGAACATGTCAAACGTATGTATGTGGAAAAAACATTGTTGAATACATTTTTTATGAATAACGCTGTACACGCTCTTACTTAACTTACTGTATATCACCTATATATGTTATTAGAATACTGTAGCAGTGGATTAACGCAATTTTTAACTGCATTAATCCACTTTACACGTTTGTGATTCTTCCATGGCAAGTGAACACTACTTGTAGGAAAGGAATAGAATTTTACTGATGGATTAATATTTCATACACGATCTGATGTATTTGAGCAACCTTTGACGCAACAAGTTTTTTTCGAGGATGGCATTTTACAAAAAAATATTTAATTTTAATTAATAAAAAGGAATTTCACTGTAACTGTCCTTTATGCGCTTGTCAAATTCCTCCCCATTACTTTACACAACAGCTTTCAGATGGCGCCCTATTCACCCAACCTGTGGCGACCAGGCGATCGCCACGCCTCTAGCGACCAGACAGCCTCAACACATCTTGTCCAGTGAACAACCGATCACCACGCCTCTGGCGGCCAGGCGATCGTAGCGCCGGATCACCACCACGGATTATATATTATACCGTATGTCCGCGATCATTTGAACCATAGGAAAATTGCGAGTTTTGCATGAGCACCCCTTTGGGTCTCCTTGTCCAATAGAATTACCGGAGAAGCGTGAATGCGCATGCGTAGTCATCCGCGAGTGTGGCGTCGTCAGCAAGTTCAGATCGGTTATCGAAATAATCGATCTGAACTTGCTGACGACGCCACACTCGCGGATGACTACGCATGCGCATTCACGCTTCTCCGGTGATTCTATTGGACGAGGAGTCCCAAAGGGGTGCTCATGCAAAACTCGCAATTTTCCTATGGTTCAAATGATCGCGGACATACGGTACCATATGTCCGCGATCAAAGAGCCCATAGCAAAATTGCGAGTTTTGCATGAGCACCTCTGTGGGTCTCCTTGTCCAATAGAATCACCGGAGAAGCGTGAATGCGCATGCGTAGTCATCCGCGAGTGCAGTTCGACTTCGATGTCGAGATGCGAGAGGCGAAATCGAAGTCGAACTGCACTCGCGGATGACTACGCATGCGCATTCACGCTTCTCCGGTGATTCTATTGGACGAGGAAACCCACAGAGGTGCTCATGCAAAACTCGCAATATTGCTATGGGCTCTTTGATCGCGGACATACCGTATGTCCGCGATCATTTGAACCATAGGAAAATTGCGAGTTTTGCATGAGCACCCCTTTGGGTCTCCTCGTCCAATAGAATCACCGGAGAAGCGTGAATGCGCATGCGTAGTCATCCGCGAGTGTGGCGTCGTCAGCAAGTTCAGATCGATTATTTCGATAACCGATCTGAACTTGCTGACGACGCCACACTCGCGGATGACTACGCATGCGCATTCACGCTTCTCCGGTGATTCTATTGGACGAGGAGACCCAAAGGGGTGCTCATGCAAAACTCGCAATTTTCCTATGGTTCAAATGATCGCGGACATACGGTACACTGGATAGCCGATGCCTATGCTCTCACCATACCCGGTGTTTTTCTGGGTTGTTGACATAGGACAATATGGTTCATAGCAGTTTGTAGACTATAGTATGTACGCTATTGGTCGGAGACGCAAGGACGCCGAGCGATTGGCTCTGCCTATCGTCGGCAGACGTCAATCGTCGCGACAGAAATTCCCTAGTGCGTAGGCACCGAGCAGACGAGAAAGTATGGCGGTTGATACAAAAATTTGTTTATAAGGTGGAATTTTTCAGAGTAATTGTATTTTTTGAAAATAAAATGTGGTTTTCAAAGTTAATAAAATATTGCCATTAGCGAAACGATTTCCTTCGCGTTTATTTCGACCCTCGAACGCGCTTTTTAATAAATAGTAAAAATACAGTTAAAAAGAGTAATGAAGGAAGGGTGATAAATCTTGGGACAAATGTAAAATAATTAACGAGTTGTAGAGACAAGTGAACCGACGTAAAAAATAACAGTGACCAGGCAGTTCTCAGGATTTTTGAGTAGGGTAAGTGTAACGATAAATCGAGAGGAATAACAAAAAGGAATTGTTTTGAAGTCATTCAATTTCTTTATACTTTATAAAGGTAATAATAGTACAAAAATTATTTGTAGACTTAGAGAAAGTGATGAATTCTTCATGGATGATGGAAAAGTTCGACGACGTGCATCAGCCTCCACGGAGAAATGTGCCAAAGACGAAGAACGATTGGTATCCCGCTCATGAAATAGAAATAAATGAAACATAAAATAGTATTGATACAGAAAAAGAATGTAGAGTGCAGGTATTTATTTACCAATACGACTCACATTATCATCTGCTAACCAACGTGATTGAATACTTCAGCAAGCATCGATAACCAGGACCATGGTTAATGACTTTGTGTTTTGCAACAACGAGCACCAGCTCCCCCGGAGGACACGAAAAGCTGTAACGTGAGGAATACGGTGAAAGGTTAATAAAATTATCCCAAACGATACCATGAATGTAAATAAATCCTTTTCATATCATGACATGTTGTGGAAAACTCACCGCTGCTTCATGTTTGCAGGAGACGTTCGAAATTATTCCCTTGCTCAGCCGAGCATCTATTATTTCTATTTCATGAGCGGGATATCGTTTCGCGAATGGAAATATTTTATTAACTTTGAAAACCACATTTTATTTTCAAAAAATACAATTACTCTGAAAAGCTCCACTTTGTAAACAAACGTATGTGTCAACCGCCATACTTTCTCGTCTGCTCGGTGCCTACGCACTAGGGAACTTCTGTCGCGACGATTGACGTCTGCCGACGATAGGTAGAGCCAATCGCTCGGCGTCCTTGCGTCTCCGACCAATAGCGTACATGTGGGAACTGAAAGGGGTCCCACGCCTGGAGAGGAAAGGAAAAAGAAAGCACCGACATCTCCCTGCGAATGAACCTTTATTCGCGCACAGAACTGCACTACGCTAGCGTCCGGAACAGAATGGCCTAAGGCTAACACGCGTGGCGTGCTCGAGGCGGTCGAGCGGCACGCCACGCTAACGGCGCACGCGAAGCGGCTGCGCGCGCAGCTAACGGAGCACTCCAAGAGAGAGCGGAAGCGCGGGGGGAGACGAGGTCAGTCCTTGGAACTAGCCGTTGCTTCCGGCGATCGACGCGACGGGACGGCTGAGCCCCCACAGAGACTCCCCCTCCAGTGACGACGGCAGGAGGCAGGAGGAACGAGACTGAGCGCCTGACGGGGGGCTCAGCAGGACTCGGTGACCGAGGAGGGGAGTTCGACGGCGAAGACTGAGCCGACGGGCCCAGGGGAGGAGGCTGTGTCGGAGCGGGAGAGCGCGACGAAGCGGACAAGGACGCCGGCTGCGGAGTAGCGGACGGGGGCGACGGCTGAGAGGAGGCGGTCTTAAGAGCCGGCCGCAGCGGGGCGATTAAGGGCGTCGGCTGCGGAGGCGCGAAACTAAGCACCGGCTGCGGCGACGCGGGGGAGGGCGGTGGTAGGGGGTCCGCGGCCTCAATGAACGCCGGCTTCAAGAAAGCAGTGGACAGAACGCGCGGGGTGCCGTTCACGTCCACCTTGAAGAGGGCATCGCTGATGCGTTCGATGACCCTATGGGGGCCTGTATATGGCGGCTGGAGCGTCTTCCGAAGTGTCTCCACTCTCCTAAACACAAAGGGGGAGGAGAGGAGGTCGGAATGGATGAAGGGCTTCGGGGAAGAAGAGTGCCGGGAGGCCGGAGCGGCGCGCAGGCTCCGCATAAGCTCACGGAGGCTGGTCACGAGCGAGGGCGCGTCGGCGTCCGGGTGGCTGGTCGTCACGAAGAACTCTCCCGGGATGCGGAGCGCGGTGCCGTACAGGAGCTCGGCGGGAGAGGCCTTGAGGTCGGTCTTGATGGTGGTGCGAAGGCCGAGGAGGACGGCCGGAAGGGCCTGCGGCCACGGAACGTCGGGCTTGCACATGAGAGCGGCCTTTAGGGAGCGGTGGAAACGCTCAACCATGCCGTTCGCCTGCGGGTGGTACGGAGTTGTTCGGATCCTCTTGGCACCCAAAAGCGTGGTGAGGGCCGAGAAGAGGTCGGCCTCGAATTGGGCCCCTTGATCCGTAGTGATGGTCAAGGGAGTGCCGTAGTGGGAAATCCAGCCCGAGAAGAAAGCTTGGGCGACCGTCGATGCCTGTTGGTCCGGGAGCGGAATCGCCGCCGGCCACCTCGAGAAGCGGTCGATAATCGTCAGGCAATACTGCAGGCCCTGGCAAAGGGGGAGCTTGACGATGTCGAGGTGGACGTGGTCGAACCGGGCGTCGGGCGTTGCGAAGTTGGAGAGGGCCGCACGGTTGTGCCGAGAGATCTTGGCGCGCTGGCACGGCTGGCAATTGCGCGCGCGGCGTGCGACGTCCTTGCGCATCCCGGGCCAACAAAATTTCTCGGAGACCTGGTGGACCGTGGAGCGGATGCTGGGGTGCGCGAGGTTGTGGATGATACTGAAAGCGGTGTCCCTGAGATCGCGAGGGATATAAGGTCGGATGACCGAGTTGGCAACGGAGCACCAAAGCTCGTTGCCGTCGATGTTGAGAAGCTGCAGTGCGAGGAGGCCGGATTCGCGGATGTGCGGCAGGTCCGGATCGGTGCGTTGGTGTCGAGAGAGCGTCGAGGGGTCCAGGCGAGAAGGCATGTCGACGGTCTCGATCCGGGAGAAGTATCTTGGGATCTTGGTGTAGGCGAAGGTAACGTGGAACTGCAGGAGGTAATCCAGGTGGCGCGCTTGGCGCGGCGAGGCTTTGTCCGGCGCCTGGTTTGGAGCGTATACGAGCGGCTTATGATCGGTGAGGAGCACGAAGGGGCGGCCCTCTAGCACGCTGCGAAAATGTTTTACGGCGGAGAAAGCGGCGAGGAGCTCCCGATCATACGTGCTGTAACGGCGCTGGGCGCTGGTGAGCTTCCTCGAGAAGAAACCCAGCGGTCTCCAAAGGCCCTGGGTGTCTTCCTGCTCGAGGGCGGCGCCGATGGCCGAGTCGGAAGCGTCGGTGAGAAGGCGGAGGTTCGCCTCGGGCCTCACGAAGGTGACCGTGGCGGCGAGTTCGACGGCGCGTTTGGCGTCGGCAAACGCCTCGTCGGCGGCAGGGGTCCACACGAGCAGGGCCTTCTTTTTCCTGGGCGGAAGGTCTTTCAGGAGATCGGTCAAGGGCGCGAATGCGTGCGCGGCCCTGGGGAGGCATCGGCGGTAGTAGTTAATGAGGCCGAGGAAACGCCGAAGTTGGGCGGCGTCGGCCGGCTTCGGATACGCCTGGATGGCCTCGAAGCGCGAAGCCGGGGGCTTGGAGCCCTCCGCGGAGACCTCGTAACCGAGGTAGGTGACCGTGTCCTTGGCAAGCTGGCACTTGTTGGGGTTGATCCTCAAGTTCGCTGCCCGTAGCGTGGTGAAGAGCGCGCGGAGGTGTTGGAGGTGTTCCTCGGGGCTGCTGGACGCGACGATGATATCATCCAGATATGCCCGCGTGAAGGGGAGGTCCCGCAGGAGGAAATCCATCGCGCGCTGTAGTGACTGCGCGGAGTTGCGTAGGCCTAGAGAGGATCTAGTAAACTCAAAGAGGCCAAAAGGTGTACAGATGGCCGTCTTGTGTTGGTCTTCTTGGGCGATTGGCAGCTGATAAAACGCGGTCTTCAAGTCGACGACCGAGAAGATGGAGCCCCCGTGCCCGAGGAGAAGGTCCTCTATGATCGGGAGAGGGTATCGGTCGGGAACCGTCCGGGCGTTCAGCTGGCGATAGTCGCCGGTGATCCTGTAAGAGCCGTCGGGCTTCGGGACCAGCAGGAGTGGACTGGCCCAGGCGCTGTTGGAAGGGCGGACAATGCGCTGCTCGTGGAGCGCCTTGAACTGCGCGCGCGCGGCCTCCAGGCGCGGGCCGATAAGTCGGCGTGGCCGGGCGGCTGCTGGGGGGCCCGATGTGGCGATGTGGTGTTCCGTCGGCAGATTCGGGAGCAGCATAGCCGAGGTGACCGGAGAGGAGAGGTCGGAGAATTCCTGGAGAAGGGCGGCGAACTGGCCTTCTGCCACGGAGGTGGGGACCGAGACCTCGACTGAGACGACTTCGGCCGAGGAGATGGCGCCGACGGTGTGGATGTTCGTCGAGGTGTCGACCAGAAGGCGGCGACCGAGATCGACCGTTAAGCTGTAGTGTGAGAGAAAATCAGCCCCCAGGATCGGGGAACTTACGTCGGCAATGATGAAGTTCCACGCGAGCGGGCGCCGGAGTTGGAGGTCGAGAGTGAGGCGATGCTCGCCGAAGGTCGAGATGGATGAAGAGTTGGCGGCCGCTAGCGTGAGCGGCTGAGGCTGAAGGTCCGGCCCGAATAGGGAGCGCGGGAGCAGCGACACCGAAGAGCCGGTGTCGACTAAGAAGCTGTGACCGGATGCGCGGTCCCTGACGAAAAGGCGGCGCTTGGGGGTAACGCCGGCCGCTGCCACCTGGAGGGCGGGCGGCGTTACTGGTTTCCCTGTAGCCTGTTGAAAGAGCACGGCTGAAGGCACCGTATTGCGTTGCCGGCGAATCTCTCGTGGTACCAGCAGAGGGTGGTATCGGGAGCGGCCGGGTTCCATGGCTGCGATCCGATGCGGGGGGAGCCGCGGCTACGTGAGCGGCTTCTGGAGCGTCGGGGCGGTCGGTCTTCGGAGTGGGAGGACGCCTGGGCCTGCATGAGCTGGATAATCTGGTGCTGCTGAGTGAGCAGCTGGGAGAGCGTCGACTGAAGTAAGGACGAGTCAGCTGAGCGACGAGCGGGCGAGGGAGAGCGCGCGGAGGGCCTGGCGGGAGACGCGTCTGCGGCCCGCGGGTGCTGGGCGGCGGCGACCGCAGGAGAGCCCACCATGAGTTCGTCCGCAAGCCTGGCCAGCTCGTCGAGGGAAGCGGCAGGAAGAACGCGGCACATGCGGGCTGCGTACGGAGGCAGGAGGTCGAGCCACTTGATCCGCAGGGCGTCCTCGCTCATGGAGGCACCGGCGAGCGACCGCATGTGGCGGAGCAGCTGTGAGGGTGTGCGGTCCCCCAGATGCACCTCGTTGAGGAGTTGGTGGAGGCGGCGGTCCGACGATGGGGAGAGCCGCTGGAGGATGGCTCTTTTCAGCGTCTCGTAGCGGTCCGCCGGCGGGGGCGAGCGGATGATGTCCGACACCTCTTGTGCCACGTCCGGTGGAAGGTTGACGGCGACTTGCGCAAAACGGGAGGAGTCCGCGGTGACGCGGTTGGCTGAGAAGTCGAGCTCGACCTGCGCGAACCACAGGCCCGGGTCGAAAGTCCCGAAGGCCGGGATGTCACACCGGGCTAAGGCGTCGACGGAGGGTAGCTGACGGGAGGCCTCCGTTGTGAGTGGGCCGGCTTGTACAGGTTGCTGGTCCGCCGGGTCGGCTAAAATGGCGGGCGGAGGAGCCGGCCTGGGCGGGCTTCGCGGCAGCATGGCGCGAGGTGGCGCTAGTGAGAGGCCGACGCGGAAGCGCGGATGAGCACGTGGCGGACGATCACCACGGCGGCACGAAGGACGCTCGCGAGGGCGAGGGCGAGGGCGAAACAAAAATCACTCGCGCTGGCGAAATAGAGTCGCCCGTGAGGGCGGGAAGGCGGACACTCGCGGGGAAGAGACACTCGCGAGAATGGCGCGGGAAAGAGTCACTCGCCAAGTGCGCGAAAGTCACAAAAGAAAGGGGGGGCGCGAGAGGAAAGGCGCGCGCGCGTGGGTCCCGGCGGCTGCAGATGGCGCGATCGCTGACCACGTGGCGCGCGGGAAGAATAGCCGCGGCACGTGGGGCCACACAAAGGCGGGCGGAAATGCGTGGAGACGAGGATCCCGCACGGAGGGGCTGTACTGGCGCGATCGACACTCGCGACGACGAGAAGGAGCGGAAAATGCACTGAGGGCGGCTACGCGTCGGCTACTAGCGGTGCGGCGGGGCTTCGCCGAGAATGGCCGGGGAGCACGTGGAGAAGGAAAAAGGGAAAAATTTCGCTTCGGAAAAGTGTGAGGGAAGAGCTGCGTCTTCTCTCAGTCGGGGTCACCACTGTGGGAACTGAAAGGGGTCCCACGCCTGGAGAGGAAAGGAAAAAGAAAGCACCGACATCTCCCTGCGAATGAACCTTTATTCGCGCACAGAACTGCACTACGCTAGCGTCCGGAATAGAATGGCCTAAGGCTAACACGCGTGGCGTGCTCGAGGCGGTCGAGCGGCACGCCACGCTAACGGCGCACGCGAAGCGGCTGCGCGCGCAGCTAACGGAGCGCTCCAAGAGAGAGCGGAAGCGCGGGGGGAGACGAGGTCAGTCCTTGGAACTAGCCGCTGCTTCCGGCGATCGACGCGACGGGACGGCTGAGCCCCCACATACATACTATAGTCTACAAACTGCTATGCACCATATCGGCTTATGTCAACAACCCAGGAAAACACCCGGTAGAGCTGCGCGTACGAAATTGATGGGCGGCCATGTTAAGTAAAGTTAGACCGCGCCTGCGCGAATGTTCACTCACCGACACGCGCGAGCGTGTGTGTGACAATTGTCGAGCGCGCACGAGGGTCGCGTATATCCATTCTGCCGTATGAAAATAAATAAATAAATATAAAAAGACGTGTTCGAATGAATGGAAATAAATTGCATTGGTTTCCCAATTAAATTAATCACCCCTATATAAAGAAATACTAACCCCGGTAACGTATTTTAACCTCAAAAAATCAATTTTTCACGATGACATTTTTTCTTTTATTATATTATTTGCAAAAAAAATAGAAAAATAAATTGGATGGTTACCGATTTTTTTTTATATCATTCGGACATGCTCACAGTGACAATTACTCTCAATTTTTTCAACTCCTTGGTTTGGTAAAATTTTATTGTTTTCAGTGCAAATAATGGTAATCATTTTCTTCGATTACAGCAGTGTTGTGCGTCAATAGATTATTCAACATTTCCTCTTGATCATTGGAGCAATTAGTTGATACATTTGTTTTTTATAATTCATCATTGGGATTCACTGATACTTGATTGGTAGAATGTTGATCAATATCCACAATTTTATTATCACTGTGTATTTGCATCAAAACAGTGTTGTTCGTTGATTGTGGTGATAAGGGTCTAGGATCTGAACAAAAAAAATCAATCAAGGTGATAACCTTGCATGGATAAACCATTGTTGATATTTATACTGAAAAAATTTTACCTTGAATATTTTCAAAGAATTCATTGTTGGTACACTCCCTTTTTTTAGTTTGAAATATTTCCCCTGATTTTTTTTGAAACATGAGGGTTCAAAGTGTTGTGAACATAGATAACTATCCTCTCTTGATTCTCAATTCTCTTTGCCCATATTGTGGCACCAACGTTGAAACATTTCAGGTTCCTCAACAGGAAATCTAGGGAACAAAAAAATTTTCATACAAATTAGATAAACTTGGTGGCAATGTCACTCAAAGTTAGAATGTAAATGAAACTACATAGAGTGTTCTATCGATTGCGGAAATGATTAAGTTTTTCATTCTATATAATATTATTACGTACCGAAAAAATGAAATCCCGTTTTTATAACATTTTCCTCGTTTACAATACACACAAAGCGATTGAGGGTCGTTAAACACTGTCGGAATTGCATCAAAATTTAATCGCACATAGCTTCCAGTTTTGTCAAAGCAATCTTTTTTAAAATGTTTTGAATACAGTACATCAGTTCTAGTGGGTTTCCAGTCAATTAGAGGGATATTTTTTATCAATTCTGGGTATTTTTCCGGATCGTTGAGAAACCTAATTGATAAATATAAATATAAATTAAATTGCCATTATATGCCATAACCATAAAAATATATTTTGTAAGTGGACAGTACTTACCTATGAAATGTGAGACCACTTTTTTTAGTTGTCAGAGCATGGCAAAAACAGCATCGTCCCATTTTTAACAACCTGTAATTGTTACCTGAATTGTTTTTCTGTACTTATTCACTTTACTAGTCACAATATCAACACTATAGTGACAACAATTCGACAGAATTGAGCGTTCAACACTGACGTCACAGAGTCTACAAAAACTTAACATGGCGATCATGCGCGACGGTCAATTTGGTACGCCGCCAATCGCCCTATCGGCTATCCGTGATCACCACGCTTCTGAAGACACAGCTAGCCACGCCACGAGAGTCGGAAGGCCCATTCTCCTGCCTGCTCGAGCCCACTACGGACGCATCGACACAGCACTCTGCTCTACCTCGCTAACCGCGGCTCATTGTCGATAGTTAAAATAAACTTTAGTTATATTTCGTAACTATCGCCTCCTTCCGACCGTCCACTCCTCGCACAATCCGTGGGAGATCTCGAGATTCCCACAAACTTAAGGCCCTTGCACACTGGACGCGTCAAGCGCCAAGCGTCGAACAGCAACCAATGAACGCAGAGATATCTCGTACGTGACGCTTGACGCTGTGACGTTCCGTCACGTTTCTAGTAAAACGACAATCCTTTGAACAAGTCCACATGAAACGATAACCTCCATATTTTCCATTGAAAGCTGTCACCATGGGTAACACCTTTTGTTAAGGGGGAAGATGTGACGTTCCGTCACGCTTTCATGGAACGACAGTTCTTTGGACAAGTCTACATGAAGCGACAACTATCATATTTTCCGCTAAAGAACGCGGGGTGTTCAAAGGACTCTCAAATTCAAAGCTCGTGTATTACAAATTCTCGCTATTAGCATATTTCTTTGCGTATACTCTAGTAGAACAAAGGTCACTCGAGGGATAAGATGGGATATGATAAGGCCAAGCAGGGGGCTGGAATGTGCTCGCAGTCCCGTACCTTTCGCGGAAAGCTAATTGCCGGACGATTCCTAGTATGTCACGCGTCACCGAAATCATTCTGCTAATCACCGCCAACTGTCGGCTACTTAATCCGCTTTACGGAGAAATAGCGACGAACTCCGATCCCTGCGTACGCTACGAACAACCACCGCTTGGTCCCGTTAGGTGTGTGACTCAGGGGAGCGTCATCCCTCGCGTTCACACCACTTTGCAGCCATTTAGAGCGTACCGCATTGCCCACGCTATCCCCACTATCTAGCTGTTGTAAGAGATAAATCGCAACCGAATACAAGAGAGGGGTAGTATAGTTTTGTTCTGTGTTCAGTGTAGTATACCGAGCAGTGCCTCTTCATTCATCAGTGTGTTTCTACAGTCAATAAAACTTTGAATCCTGTCGGCAACCTCTGCATTAACTTCTATCTTGTGTCCTTGAATTTTACCGGAATTCGCGCTACTCGCACGTTTGAATGTAACCCATTCACGCGGTAAAACGATCCTAGCGCCTCGCGTTTCAAAGCGACCAGGACTGGATTAGACCAGTGGGGCCTTTCTTGAGTCACTCGTATCTTTGCGTGCACGCAACTCAGCGAATAAACCAATCAGGATCAAGTATTCCGTTGTGGTGGGAGTCCTGATTGGTCTACTCGCTAAGATGCGTATACGTTTCTTTTGCGAGCGGTTCGAGAAAGGGGCCCCAGGTCGTAACAACGCTTCCCAAAAATTGAACGGTGTTGGATTTTGGGCTAGCAGCGAGCAGCGGCCTAGTTACACCCGTGCTCACGGATGTAACGGATTCTGTCACTGGTGACTTTTTTAAATGTTATTTTTAAACGTACTAACCAATGAACAATTACTTCTCATGCCCTCATTATCTATGGTGGCGTCTACTCTCGTTAATGAAAGCATTAATCATTGGTAAGTACGTTTAAAAATAACATTTTAAAACAGTCACGAGCGACAGAATCCGTGAGCACGGGTGTACAAACTAGCCTAACCTCGCATTTGGTTCAGATTGGGTTTGATATTTTACGTCGATTAACATTTCATGTGCAAAAATGAAAAAAGAACAACCAGCGATGGAGATATAAAATTGCCAAAATGATTAATTTTCGTTTCCATGCGAAGTGATCTACCTTGGGTGAAGTACATACATTACGAAAATTTCAAGGTTGTAGTTTTGGCTACGCAAGGCATGTACCATATGTCCGCAATCAAAGAGCCCATAGTAAAATTGCGAGTTTTGCATGAGCACCTCTGTGGGTTTCCTCGTCCAATAGAATCACTGGAGAAGCGTGAATGCGCATGCGTACCATATGTCCGCGATCAAAGAGCACATACCCAGGTAGCAAGCTGACGTAAACTTGACGTCACTTTTAGGGCATATTTCGTCGGCGACGTCATTCTACCAAAAAATGACGTTTTAATGTTGTCATTCAAGAAACGTCTTTAAGACACCTTAAATATGACGTTAAAAAGACGTTATTTTTACGTCGTTATAAAATTTTAAAATAACTACTTATTATACAATATACATTAAATATTTTTATATTTTTTTATAATGTATAATATAAAAATATTTGTATAGTGTGGTCTACTTTAATTCTCGATTCTTATATCTCTGTACCATTTTACCAGTACGTTTTTTTGTAATAAATAAAAGTAAGATTTTTTATATTGCGGTCGTTTCTATAAACATTCATATAATTATTTATTTATTAATATCAATTTGCGTCTATGCAAGAATATTTATCAAAAGATGCAATCATAAATTTAGAAAAATGTTGAGAAAAGAATAATACAATTATAAAATCTTATTTATTTAAGCTCTTTCTTATTGACTGGAAAAGCAACATACATTTATTCATCAAACTTCATATGAACACCAATAGTAATACTCAATACCACAGGAGCGTGCAGCAGATGAGGACTCGAAAACACCGACCGATCGATGAAGTTAAGCAGCAAAAAGTGCGGACAGTAGTTGGATGGGTGACCGCTCACGATGAAAAGATATACGTCAGCCCTAACCTTTCAGAGCCGTCATTTTTTACACAATCACGTTATATTTTTCGTTATCTGCCGTCAGAGCTGACCTTCAAAAACCGTCATTTCGACGTTAGTGTGCTACCTGGAAAATCGCTAAAATTAAACGTCATATTTCACGTCATAAAGAACGTTAGAAAAACGTCATTAAATGACGTCAGTGGGATGTGACTTTCGAACGTACTTTTAACGTCATTTATACGTTTTTTACTGACGTCGTCTATGACCAGATCTGACCAAAAAATGACGTTAATTTCACGTTAGTTTGTTACCTGGGTAGCAAAATTGCGAGTTTTTTGCATGAGCACCTCTGTGGGTCTCCTCGTCCAATAGAATCACTGGAGAAGCGTGAATGCGCATGCGTAGTCATCCGCGAGTGCAGTTCGACTTCGATTTCGAGATGCGAGAATCGAAATCGAAGTCGAACTGCACTCGCGGATGACTACGCATGCGCATTCACGCTTCTCCGGTGATTCTATTGGACGAGGAGACCCACAGAGGTGCTCATGCAAAACTCGCAATTTTGCTATGAGCTCTTTGATCGCGGACATATGAGGTTTGTTCCAACCGAGCAGAAAACCGTACATGAACGATACCGGGCATGCGCAGTAGAGAAATTCTGTTCCAGCCGTACGCTGGACGGTCCCTGTACGGTGTTGTGCGGCGTTCCAACCACCGCTGGGATCGTGCGTGGAACGGTTCATGTACCGTCCATACGATGCTTGGTCCTGAGCGTGAACTGTGTGGACTGACATGCGCACTACGGCGATTAGTTTGCCTGGCGCGATTATTTAAATACTTTTGAGAGTTGACGTTTTCTATCTCCGTATTTTTTTTTGCAAGTTATTAAAATGATGTCTGACAAAGAAGATAGTGATGTGTCGGATATATCGGATATGTCCGACACAAGTGACGATGATATCGAATTATACGAAAATAGGGTTAGAAACCAGGATTATTTAGGTAAGTAACAGGTTGAGGTTAAGTTTACAACATCTTTGTTGGAAAATTTTGATAGAAAATCATTCAATTTGATTGAAAGACTAGGTATAACGAAGGTGGATTAAATTTGATTTAATGAGAGAAAGAGCCTAGCCGTATAAGCAGGGTAAAAGTGCCCTTGCCTATTTTCAAAAAATTATTTTTTTTTCAGGTTAATAATCCAAAAACAAGTTTCGGTACAAAATTTCAAATTTTTATCTAACGATTTGTAACAATTATATTCAAAAATGAAATTTTTAAACTTATGCATTCAAAAATCGAATGAGTTATCAAAAAATTCTAAAAAAATTCAGAAAAATTACCAAGCCTAAATATTAGTCAAAACTGGTAAAAAAGAAAAAAAAAGGATAAATAAATTGGAAAAAAAAATTATTGAAACTTTTAGACCTTTATTTTGACCCTTTTCCAGTGAGTGACCAACGTCCCCATTTTTTTTCTGAACTATTTTCTTCATTTGAATGTAAAATATGCTATTTCGGAATTTTTTAAATTGGTGCGTCATACCAAAATTACTTCTAATATTGGTTGTAATTGAATTTTAGCAACATTAATGTATACATTCAAAAATAATTGCTCAGAAACGTACATTTTCATTTTTAAATGTTGGCGCCAACGACAATGTAGTACATATTGAGACACCTAGTGGAAAAAATTCATATTATTTTTCATAAAATATGAAAATATCATCTATCACTGTTGATTACAGTTTCAATAAATGATTTAAATGTTTTGAAGTGGAAATTTTTATCAAATTTTGATCCACTAAATACTTTAAGAATAAAAAAACTAATGTTTGACAATTAATGTAAGTACAGTATTCATATCGACAAATTAAACAGCAGTTTAAGCCAAAGTGTGACTGATGTATCAGTATTTTATTCTTAACTTTTCTTGCTTAGGTGTAAAAAAAGCAAAAATATGGAAGACATTGGTGCAGATAATAAGAAATCAAAATGTACAAACTGTAGTGTAGTGCTTCGGAAGACTAGTGGAAGAGCAAAAACTGTACTAACAGTTGTGGAAGCTGAAAATTATTCGAAAAGAGCAGACAAACAAATTAATATTGGTGATGTTTTGTGCTCCAAATGTCGAATGATAATTTATCGTGACAAAAATAATGTTGAAGAAAAATCTGAAAGCAAGTCTTCAAATGAAAATCGTATAGTTTAGAGCCACAGTGTTCGTGGTCGTCAAATAAATCCAGCGAGCCCAACTCACAATCTTCTACTGAAGATCCTACATTTCAACCGAATACATATAACACAAGTACTTCAGAAAAGGAATTTGTTGACATGCCTATTCAAAGAGTTGTATCAACACACAACTACTGTTTCATATGCAATAGTTCAGCTCGACTCATTAATGCACCATTTGATGCTCGCCTACAAGCTTACACGAAAAAAAATATATTTATTCCAAATGGAAACAGGTGTTGCGAACACCATTTAATAAAGAAAAAGTTTTTTGACGACGAATTACAGCGATTAAGGATCCATTCAAACACTAGCTCTATTGAAGTATCTGAACTCAAAAAACTACTCGAACAAATATCTATTAAAAGTAATGCAACGATCGCAGATAAAGTAGGTGATTTTTCACTACCCGAAGAACAACTGAAAACATTCACAGGTTTAACTTGGGAAAACACCATGCAACTACGTGACATGTTAACATCGATGAGAAAATCAGAGTGTCGCAATGTGACACAAGCACTTGTCGTTTTTCTCTTTAAATTGCGTAGTGGCAATTCTAACAATATGATTTCTGCAGTTTTGGGTATCGATAGGCCACAGCAAGTATCTGATTATTTCAATGAGGTCCTTAATTCTTTTGAAAAGGACGTGTTACCATTACGTTTTGGATTCGGATCAATATCTCGTGCCGATCTTATTACCCATCACACGTCTAATATGGCTCGAAGATTGTATAATGTCAATGATAAATTGTTACTAATTTTTGACGGTACATATATTCGACACGAGAAAAGTAAAAATAACGAATATCAACGTAAATCATTTTCCGTTCAAAAGGGGGTTCCATTGTGTAAACCATTTACGATATGCACTACTGATGGATACGTTGTTGATGTTCCTGGGCCCTTTTACGCTAAACAGAATGATGCAGAAATTATGAAGATTGTTCTGCAAGATCCGAATGGTTTACAAAAGCTTATGACAAAAGGAGATATTTGTATTGTAGACCGCGGTTTTCGTGATGTGGTGGAGCATTTAAAAACAAAAGGATATGAAGTTCTTATGCCTGCATTGAAGGGAAAACGAAATCAATTAACAACCATGGAATCGAATGATTCTCGACGAGTAACTAAAGTTCGATGGGTCGTAGAGGCAATTCATGGTATAATTGGTCAGAAATATCGCCTTCTTCACAACAAATTAAATAACAAATTGTTGCCGAAAGTTAGTTTACTCTGCCGAATTGCTTGTTTCCTGCAAAACATGTTTGGCAAACGCTTGGATTCGGATGTAGACATGTGCGATCAGATTGTTGCGCAAATGAATTCCCGCCAGAATGTAGATAATCATTTGGCAGAAGAAGTTGAAAATCAACGGTGGAGTCGAAGAAAAGCTCAATTTAACCAATTAACCTCATCCGATCTGTTAGATTGTCCAGAGATTACTGAGAAGGACTTAAAGATATTGTTTACCGGAACATATCAACTATCTCAAGCTATTTCTTATTTAGCAGAGATGATGAATACAAACAACGAAATCGATCTTCATTATCATAAAGAGAAGCAAGATATTATTAAGGTTCAAGTTAGGTCTCGACATATTAACAGCAAGACGTACAAATGTTTTGTACAGTATGTGCCGAATTACACTGGACATACAGGCATTTCACGGTATATGTACACCCGTGCTCACGAAATCTGTCGCTGGTGACTTTTTTTAAACCTTATTTTTAAACGTACTAACCAGTGAACAATTAATTCTCATGCCCTCATTAGCTACGGTGACGTCTACTCTCGTTAATGAAAGCACGAGGATTAATTAATCATTGGTTAGTACGTTTAAAAATAACATTTAAAAAAAGTCACCAGCGACAGATTCCGTGAGCCCGGGTGTACATGCGAATGTGCGAACGGAAAACGCACAGTAGGTTGCTGTTCTCATGTAGCAGCAGTTATCTATTATTTATCACATGCTCGATATTTATCAAAAGTTGTTAGACCTGCTGAAATCCTCAGTAATCTTTTTACCGTGACAGGCGTAAATCCAGTGATAAACGAAGACAGCGATGAAGACTAATAATTTCAAAATTCCTTAAGAATATAATTTTGCATATACTTAAAAACATAACATAATGAATAATACCAAGTTCAAAAATGAATAACGACATGAAAATACGTAATGCAATTTTTGGAAACCTTTTTCACACATTATTAAATAATAAACGTTTATAAAATTACTGTGCAACTCTTTTTTGTCTACCTTATTGGTAACATTTCTGTACTGTTATTTAATTTTTGTAAATGTAATATTATTTTTACATCAAAGTTGCAGTTAAATATATTTTATCTCCAGCAATTTAACCGATAAAGTTAAATAAAAATCATATTTTTCATAATTTCCATGTGATGCACCCTTTCAAAAATTCTGAATTTCCTAGATTTTATAGAAAATTGTGACAAAATGTAAGAAAAAAATTTTCAAGTTGGTCATTTGTCTAGATCATATTTTAATATATTTTTTAAAACTTAACAATTTTTTTTCTCCATTAAAATAAATACGGAAGTCAGTTTTTTTACGTGGTTTCAAATATTCGGACGTAACTGAATTTTCATAATTTTTGCAAAATTTTTTATTCATTTTTTCTATTTATTACGTGTACAGATTGAAAAAATTGATTTTTAAACGTAACTATTGCAATTCGTTGGATAAAAATTTGAAATTTTGTGAATAATTTTTTTTTTAAGTTATCAATGTAAGAAAAATTCCATTTGTCGAAAATAAGCAAGGGCACTTTTACTCTGCTTATACGGCTAAGCTCTTTCTGCACAAAATTATGCTCCGGGAGTCGCCACGTCGAGCATTACATGCCAAGAAGGAAGAATCCCCTGAGGAATCGAAGGAAACAAAATAAAGGAACGGTAAAAAGGGAGACGGAACAATAGCAAGGTGGTGGAAGCCGGTGCGATTAGTCCCCCGCCAGGCACACTAACAAGGTTGGTTCATCCAGTTTGACATTTAAGGTTAGGTTTTCTGTAAGTTCTCTGCCAGTTCACCCGCGTGCCGACAAAAGAGGAAGAAGGCTCTGAAAGGGAGAAACAATCCGAGAAGGGGAAACAGAAGCTAAAGGAATGTATTCTGGAAGGAATAAGAAAGAAGCAACCAACTAAGGGACGAGAGTGTCAGCTCGGAAGCTTTGCTGAACTCACCGGCAAGGAGGGGAACGCTTACGAGCAACCAAAAGGTAAAACCAAATATGGAACAAGTTATCAGTATAAAGGTAGGTCGTACTAATCCAACTAGGTAAGGAGCGCAACAAGAAGACGTGAGATTTGCTCCGGAAACGTCATACCGAGTGTATCTGCTGAAAAGGAAGAATTCTCCAAAGAGAATCGAAGAAAGTAAAACAACTAAAAAGGGCTCCGGAACAATAGCGAGAAGAAGGTGGAAGCCGGAACGACCAGCCCCTCGTCAGACATACTAACAAGTCCACCCGCGTACCAGTCGCGCGCGAGCAATGCAAGGGATACCCAATGAGGAACCGGAATCTTATTAAAAGAAAAGTAGAGGTAATCGGCGGCTGTAATCAGTAACTATTACGGTAATTATAAGACTCCCAAGGTACCCGCAAAGAGGAAGACGCTGATAAAGGAATAAGGTGGAAGAAATAATCAACCAGGGGATACGATATCAATTTAAAGGTAAGTCGTGCTAATTTAACCAGTTATACTTAACACACACACACACAACACAAGACCAGGACGATAGATTGCTCTGGGAGACGCCATGCTGTGCATACCTGACATAAAGGAAGAATACCTCGAGGAATCGAAGGAATTAAAGTTCACGGACTGGAATGGGAGCTGGAACAATAGCGAGGAAAAGGTGGAAGGAATAAGGGATAAGCATGTAACCGACCAAATAAGTAACACGACGCGAGAGCTAACAAAAGCCTGTAGGTATTGAACGAGAACCGGAATAAACGCGAGAGGCTCCATGGGAAGGATGGAGCAAAGGATGCGAGATGCAACGGTTCGTAGGAAGGTAACGAAGAAGAAGAGCTCCAGCTTTGAAGATGCATTCGGCCTCCCATGGGCGTCAGGAAGGAAATGAAATGGACTAAGTAGACAACGCGTAGGGGGAATTAATGAAATGAAATAACAGCAATACCAATTTATACCTACTGAAAAATTGTAAGACCTATTTCATCTTTGTTAAAACTGCGTAATTTGTTTCAGATGCAGGCGGTTGGTGATCAGAAGAAAAAAATTCAAATTGGCAATTGATGGAAGGAAGACATATCGAAATGGACAGGCCAGAAGGAGATCCAGACTGAGCCATACATGGAAAAAAAGGATATTTCTCGATTGAGGTAAGACATTTATGAAATGAGATTGCAGCAATACCAACCTATACCGATTGAATGATCGTGACATCTATTGTCTTTGTTAATAAGAAGAGCATGTGGGCTTGACAACCAGCACTGCAGGAGAACTTGGAAGTCGAGGACGAGGGAGATTAACGTGGCATACCAACAGACTTGCGTGTGCAAATTGATGTGTTTCTTTAATTTCATGACGAATGGAAGCGTACAAATTATATTTATTTTTATAGTAGTTGGTAAAATACTCTTAAAATACTTAAACTTATAGGGCACAAAATTATGCTCCGGGAGTCGCCACGTCGAGCATTACATGCCAAGAAGGAAGAATCCCCTGAGGAATCGAAGGAAACAAAATAAAGGAACGGTAAAAAGGGAGACGGAACAATAGCAAGGTGGTGGAAGCCGGTGCGATTAGTCCCCCGCCAGGCACACTAACAAGGTTGGTTCATCCAGTTTGACATTTAAGGTTAGGTTTTCTGTAAGTTCTCTGCCAGTTCACCCGCGTGCCGACAAAAGAGGAAGAAGGCTCTGAAAGGGAGAAACAATCCGAGAAGGGGAAACAGAAGCTAAAGGAATGTATTCTGGAAGGAATAAGAAAGAAGCAACCAACTAAGGGACGAGAGTGTCAGCTCGGAAGCTTTGCTGAACTCACCGGCAAGGAGGGGAACGCTTACGAGCAACCAAAAGGTAAAACCAAATATGGAACAAGTTATCAGTATAAAGGTAGGTCGTACTAATCCAACTAGGTAAGGAGCGCAACAAGAAGACGTGAGATTTGCTCCGGAAACGTCATACCGAGTGTATCTGCTGAAAAGGAAGAATTCTCCAAAGAGAATCGAAGAAAGTAAAACAACTAAAAAGGGCTCCGGAACAATAGCGAGAAGAAGGTGGAAGCCGGAACGACCAGCCCCTCGTCAGACATACTAACAAGTCCACCCGCGTACCAGTCGCGCGCGAGCAATGCAAGGGATACCCAATGAGGAACCGGAATCTTATTAAAAGAAAAGTAGAGGTAATCGGCGGCTGTAATCAGTAACTATTACGGTAATTATAAGACTCCCAAGGTACCCGCAAAGAGGAAGACGCTGATAAAGGAATAAGGTGGAAGAAATAATCAACCAGGGGATACGATATCAATTTAAAGGTAAGTCGTGCTAATTTAACCAGTTATACTTAACACACACACACACAACACAAGACCAGGACGATAGATTGCTCTGGGAGACGCCATGCTGTGCATACCTGACATAAAGGAAGAATACCTCGAGGAATCGAAGGAATTAAAGTTCACGGACTGGAATGGGAGCTGGAACAATAGCGAGGAAAAGGTGGAAGGAATAAGGGATAAGCATGTAACCGACCAAATAAGTAACACGACGCGAGAGCTAACAAAAGCCTGTAGGTATTGAACGAGAACCGGAATAAACGCGAGAGGCTCCATGGGAAGGATGGAGCAAAGGATGCGAGATGCAACGGTTCGTAGGAAGGTAACGAAGAAGAAGAGCTCCAGCTTTGAAGATGCATTCGGCCTCCCATGGGCGTCAGGAAGGAAATGAAATGGACTAAGTAGACAACGCGTAGGGGGAATTAATGAAATGAAATAACAGCAATACCAATTTATACCTACTGAAAAATTGTAAGACCTATTTCATCTTTGTTAAAACTGCGTAATTTGTTTCAGATGCAGGCGGTTGGTGATCAGAAGAAAAAAATTCAAATTGGCAATTGATGGAAGGAAGACATATCGAAATGGACAGGCCAGAAGGAGATCCAGACTGAGCCATACATGGAAAAAAAGGATATTTCTCGATTGAGGTAAGACATTTATGAAATGAGATTGCAGCAATACCAACCTATACCGATTGAATGATCGTGACATCTATTGTCTTTGTTAATAAGAAGAGCATGTGGGCTTGACAACCAGCACTGCAGGAGAACTTGGAAGTCGAGGACGAGGGAGATTAACGTGGCATACCAACAGACTTGCGTGTGCAAATTGATGTGTTTCTTTAATTTCATGACGAATGGAAGCGTACAAATTATATTTATTTTTATAGTAGTTGGTAAAATACTCTTAAAATACTTAAACTTATAGGGCATTCCATGTCAACTTTTAGTAGTAGAAACTTTTGGGTCTCCGATTTAGTTGCTCATTTTTTTCCAAGTATCTTTAATCAATATAAAAACTGGCCTAAATTTTCAGAACGATTCCATAAATCGTTGAGCTGTTATTATTGTTTTTTCATCACGATTTACGGCTTCAATTAACAAAATATGGAAGAAATGATCCATATGAAATATTTGTATTTTTTGGTGATTTCGAAAAAAAAAATTTATTTCTTTATATTGCGTTTTTTTTTATTGAAAATGGAAATAAAAAGTGTTGTATCTCAAAACCGACATTTCTAATTTTCATGATTTTTTTACCCTACATTTCAACATCTTTTACGGTAATTTACGGAGAGCACTTAGAAAGTGGGGCCTCCCATATACATTTATTAATGAATTTTTTAGTGATTTGAAATGTCAGAATTATCTTTATTCATGCTAGCTTATAATGGATTTTTTTTGCCCTGCTAAAATGTAATTCCAATACATGATTTTATAAAATTGTACATTTGTTATTAATATGACAGATCGAATTATGAAATATGTAATCCTATAAATATGGGCCTTTTAAGTATCTAAAAATGTCTGATGCTTTAGTATGTTTATGGTAGTATATTGCATTAGTATTCGATTCTCGCTGAGAACCGAACTCGCTTAGAAAACATCTATTCTAAGATAGCATGAATAAAGTCCATTCTGACATTTCAAATGAGTAAAAAAATTAATTAAAGAATGTCTATGGGAGGCCCCACTTTCTAAGTGCTTTCGAAATTATCGTAAAAGATGTTGAGACTTCACGCAACTTGCAAATGACAGAAAATGTCAACTGAAATAGCGTGATATAAGCAAGAGAACACCGTGCTCACCGCGTCGTGGGTTAGACACGACTGACCGATTCACGAACGATCCCAAAACCGTTCCAACTGCTCTTGCCAGTTACCAGCAGTGCAAACATCGCGCCTGCGCATTAAACCGATCCCACCAGTTCCGTGACAGTTCCAGAACAGCACAGGAATCGTCGGTTGGAACAAACCTATGGTATGGTACGCCAAGTGGCCCTGTACATGTTGGCCCAACGTGTACAGGGGCCTTTACACCGTGGTACATCCGTACATCCGGGTTCACGGATTCTGAACATAGGGAATTTTCAAGGGTAACTTCAGCAGGTTATGGAATGAATGGAAGGAATGATGAGGTTAAGTTTTATGAATTCGGTGTATAAAAATAGTGTAAAGTAGTGGCAACTAAACTGAAAGAAAATTAAATTAATTTTACTTAAGTGAAGTGTCGATAGTGTAAAGTAAAATTAAATATTAATTTAAACCCGAAAGAGACTGTAAACATAATCATTGTAATTAAGAGTAATAAATAAATTTTATTGTTTATGCGTAATTATTATGTCCCTTTATTTATTAAATCATTGTTGTAACGTACGTGCGTGCCAGGGATATAGAATATATCAAAGTTTATTTATTTCAACTATCTAAAACTTACTGAAAAGCTTTGATATAAACGAAACCCTGTAATATAAATATTACTTTATAAGTATAGTATTAAATAATAACAAATTAAGACAAATTCTTAGATGACTCCAGGATAGTTTGAGAGCTTTCAGATCAACGTCATATCACCTTATTACATCCTCCCAGATAATTATAACCGAGATTTGACATATCGATATCTATTTGCTAGAATACCGTAAGGCACATTTAGTAACCTAACCATTTATACGAAGACTTACCACAATTTTACGGGTAAGAATTTTACAAGTGTTATGTACGATAGAATATAATGTACCGTATGTCCGCGATCATTTGAACCATAGGAAAATTGCGAGTTTTGCATGAGCACCCCTTTGGGTCTCCTTGTCCAATAGAATCACCGGAGAAGCGTGAATGCGCATGCGTAGTCATCCGCGAGTGTGGTGTCGTCAGCAAGTTCAGATCGGTTATCGAAATAATCGATCTGAACTTGCCGACGACGCCACACTCGCGGATGACTACGCATGCGCATTCACGCTTCTCCGGTGATTCTATTGGACGAGGAGACCCAAAGGGGTGCTCATGCAAAACTCGCAATTTTCCTATGGTTCAAATGATCGCGGACATACGGTATAACTGAATCATTTTTTATTTGAAATAAACCTACAATACTTAGTATTAAATGTTACATTACGCTGTGTAGGGAAACTTCTGCAAGGATCTCGGAACCATCGGCTAACATCCACCTTTAAATACATCACAGCACAGTATCTTTGATCGCATCTGGTAAGACATTCAGAGGTTCACGTTAGACTCTGCAGAGCCAGCGCCCCTTACAAGTGGAAAAGAGTTTACCGTCACACTTTGTGGCCCATTGAAATAATGTAGAGCTAAGCCGATACATCGCAACACTCCTTTTTATCTTCTAAACAAATCTTTCTTGCAGTCTTTCATCAGTAGATTAAGTTATTTAACTTATCTTATTATCTAAATTGAATTTGGGCTACACTTTTAAACATCTGCAGGAAATTCAATGTAGGGCTCGAAGCTGATTATTTCTATGAGTTATCTGATTACCTCGAATCCACCTTAGTAAGAAGTGTATGATTGATCAGCGTCGATTGTTCATTCATTAAAATAATTTATTTCTACGAATTAACCAATCACTTGAATCTGCTCTAGAGAGAAGCGAATAGTTTACCGGCATGATTAAATTCAAATAAATAGGAAATTCGGAGTAAATTATTTGTATAAATTTACTGATTGCTGGGATGTAAATATATAATTGTCGGAAGATATACCGCATGTCCTATGGCCAACCGCACAGGTGAGCTCCGACCTGAATTCTTGACTTCGGCAGTATTTATGGTACAGTTGACTCTAAGAGTGGGGTGAGTGGGCTTCAGACGAGTGCGCTGCATAAGAACGAAAAGTGTCGACTGCTCTTCTAATAGCTGTCAATTCGGGAGATCGAAGCGTTTCGTGTAACCTCAAAATCGTAAAGTTTTGAATTAGTAGTGAATAATTTGTAGAAGTGATGAGAAATAATCATGAATAATCTTCCGAATTGTGACACCTTAGGTATCGCTCACGCCACTTCGTAAAACTACTTCCTAGACACGCGCGGTGCTAGCGCGGAAATAATTTCTGAAACAAATAGGCATGAGGCGTGTAATTCGGTTGGACATCGAAAAAACCCGAATGATTGTTAACTCTCACTTCTGAACATTACTTACCATTTATTCAAAGATTTACTTCGATCTCCCGAATTGATAGCCATCGGGAGATCAGACGTTTCACACTTTTCGTAAGAACGCAGCGTAAGAGCGAAAAGCGTCGTCTGATTTCCCGATGGCTGTCAATTCGGAAGATTATTTATGATTATTTCTCATCACTTCTACAAATTATTCACTACTAATTCAAAACTTTACGATTTTGAGGTTACACGAAACGCTTCGATCTCCCAAATTGACAGCTATTAGAAGAGCAGTCGACACTTTTCGTTCTTATGCAGTGCACTTGTGACGCTGCTTCTCGTGGCCGCGAGAAGTTTGAATCCTTCTTCGACTTAGATGGGAGCTCGTTCAACAAAGAGACTCGATTTTCGTTGATACTTCTTTATTTCGATCCTTACTAATGCCGTAGCACAGCGCGAATGATCTTCCTCCCTCGCCTTCGTTCCTAAGTGTTTGTTTATGTCTAGGATCTCGATATTGGAATTCGAACTGTACCGCGGGAGTGGGATACGGCGCAGGAGTGGGGAGAGAGACTCACACCCCCCAATGTAGAGGGAATTTACCCCTGTAAAAGGTAAATTCGCACGCTTTATGTCTTCTAATATACCTATACCTAGTCTATGTTACTCTATTACCTTAGGTGTATCTTACATTAAGATCTTAAATTCTGTTCGCAGTTCTGTAACGTGTCACACTGAGGTATTGGACTATTATATTTACTAATATGGATGCCAATTAACAATCTTAGGTGTGGGTATATTATGATATAAGGTCCATGATAAGGTTACCTTTAGATAATGTAATACTTAATCGAGATATATCTACAAACGTTCGATATCCATGGTAATACTAACATTGCATATCACTAAATGATTGATTATTCGCAGATGCTATTCTAAGTAATTCCTGAGCTTCGTACATATTTTCTAAGCATTAGACAGATTCAGATGAACATCCTGCAACAGGTTCGTAGAAGAATTTCGTGCGGTCTATAAGTCCCTATCTTTATTTCGACATTGTTTTTGTCTGGGAAAATCTTTGTGATAGTAAATGGTCCTAGCCATTCCTGACTGAGTTTATGCGCCTTATGGTCGTTATGAACAAGTATTTTGTCTCCAATCTGGTAAATTGGCAATGCCCTATGAATGTTTTTGTCGATATACGCTTTGTGTTTTTCCTTGGCGGCTTGGAGTTTTTCTCTCGTCCTTTGAATGGTCTGGTTGTGGGTTATTCTCCATTTTTCTAATAAATTAATTGACGATATTTGTGGCGTGCTAGGTATAGAAGAAGGCATATTGGCTTTTCGCCCAAAGGTTACTTCAAATGGAGTAGTCTGTATACTTTCGTGGTATGATGTATTATATGCAAGGCATATACTTTTTAAATTTTCATCCCAGTCAGTTATATATCCTTCATTCGCTGTTCGTATGAGATCCTTTAGTACTCCATGCATTCTTTCGATTGATCCGTTAGACTGCGGGTGGAAAGCGGTACTTTTAATATGTTTTATTTTGAACATTTTTTCAAATTCTTCAATTAGTCCTGATAGGAATTCCCTTCCTTGGTCAGTTTGAATATTTTTCGGAGCTCCAAACATATAAATATAGTGTTCGAATAGCTTTGTTATTATCGATTCTGAACTCTTTGTTTTCATTGGTATTAGTAAGGTGAATTTTGTTAACATATCTTGTAAAGAAAGTATGAACCTATTTCCGTTTGTAGTTAAAGGTAATGGTCCGAAAATATCAAGTGCTATTTTATCATTTGGTAAGGTTGGCGTGTCAGGTATTATGGAAGGCGCTGCCTGTCTCACACGCGTGAGTTTATATTTTTGACAGGTTGCGCATGTTTTTATGAAGTCTTTTACATCTTGATCCATGTTGGTCCATTCTCTTAGTTGTTTCATCCTTTCGAGCGTCTTGGTTTCACCGAAGTGTTGTGAGGCGGGACTTCCGTGGGCTTCTTTTAGGAGTTTTAGTCGAACTTCTTTTGTAGGTTTCTTCTCTCCCGTTCTGCTTAATTCGAAATGTATCTCTGGTACTTGCGTTTGAAAGTATTGCAGTATTCTACATATTTCCTCTTGATCTAAGTTTGTCATTTCGTCTGTGAGGCTATATTTGATGGTACTCCTTCCTTTATCAACGAGTCTTCGGGTGCTATTCTGCAATAGTGTAAAGAGTTCTCTTGTATTTGTATAGTTTTTTTCAATAGGTATCCACAATTTTCCTTTTCCATTGGGTGTTATTCTGATATTGGCTGACATGTCGGGATTGTTCTGAGCCCAATGCATATAGTTGTCATATGTTCCTTCTAGTGGTAGAGGATCTCTAATGGTTATTCCACCTTCATTTAGTATATCCATTAAATCACTATCCATTTGTTGGTCTTCTTGAGTTGGTGGCGATAAGTTCTGGGTAATATCATTTATACTGATGTCTATTTCAGGGTCGTCTAAGGTTTCTTGTACCAACTTATTCAATTCTTCTTGGGTGATATTCACTCGTGGGATTCTTGATAAAGCGTCCGCCGCTTTGTTTTCACATTCTTTCTTATATTCTATTTTGAAATCATATTCTTCTAGCTTTAGTCGCCATCGTAGCAGTCGTGATGAAGGATCCTTTATGTTGGTTAACCATACTAGTGCTCGATGGTCAGTCTGGATTATGAATTTCCGTCCGAGTAAGTACTGTCTCAGTCTTTTTATCGCCCATACTATCGCGAGTAATTCTTTCTCAGTTGTGGTATAATTTAATTCAGGTGCATTCAACGTCCTTGATATATAACAGCAAGGGTGTCCCTCCTGGGAAAGTACTGCTCCTAGACCAACGTTCGAGGCATCTGTGGTAAGGGTGAATTCTTTATTGTAGTCTGGATATCGTAGCACCGGGCTATTACACAGACAGTTCTTTAAGGTGTCAAAGGCTTCTTGTGTAGTTTCTGTCCATTCGAATCTTTCGGTTTTCTTTGTTAAATTCGTGAGGGGTTTGGCTATTGTGGAAAAGTTTTTTATAAATTTTCGATAATAGCCACTTAGTCCCAAAAATGATTTCACATCTGTTGGGCTTCTAGGTATCTTGAATTCTTTCACCGCTTCTAATTTCTTTGTGTTGGGTTTTACTCCGTCTTTCGTTATGATGTGTCCTAGATACTCCAATTCCGGTCTTAAATATTCGCATTTATCTGGCTGTAGCTTTAGTCCTGTTGCCCTCAATCGATGGAATAGCGTTGTTAGGTTTTTCTGATGTTCTTCAAATGTAGAGCCAAATACAATTATATCGTCCAGGTATACGAAACAAATATTACCATTCAATCCTCTTAAAGCATTGTCCATTGTACGCTGGAAGGTTGCCGGAGCATTTTTCAGCCCGAAGGGCATCCTATTATATTCAAAATGTCCTTCTGGCGTCGAAAAGGCGGTATATTTCTTGCAATTTTCATCCATAGGGATTTGATGAAATCCTGAACTAAGGTCGAAGGCCGAAAAGAATTTAGCCTTTCCTAAATGATCAAGTATGTCCTCGATTACTGGTAAGGGTTAAGCATCTTGGTCCGTTTTTTCGTTAATTTTTCGGAAGTCAATAACAATTCGCCATTTCCTTTTGCCTGATGCGTCGGTTTTCTTAAGTACTACCCATAACGGTGAATTGTACGGGGATTGGGAGTGTCGTACGATTCCTTTGTCAAGCATCTCGGATCTTTGTTTTCTGATTTCTGCCTTGTGACATTCTGGTGGTCGATACGAAACAATATTGATCGGCTTATCATCTTTTAAAGTGATCTGATGAGAAGTTAGAGTCGAACATGTGGTAATGGGTCTCCTTCCAAAGAAAATATGTCGTGGAAATTTTGTACGACCCTTAGTATGTTTATTTTCTGATATTCTTCCAAATGATCAAGTCGCGTGTTAGATCTTAGTAATCTGAGTCTTTCCGGTAAATTTTGGCTCGATGATCTTTGGTTCAGAGCGTTTTCGTTTTTCGTTATCTGTACGGGGTAAATATTGAATTTCCTTTGATCTATTATCGCGCTCTCGTCTGTTTCATTAACGAACGGTATGACAACCTGATTATTCGATATGTAGTGAATAGATTCACCTTGGGGTCCCTGGAATAATACGTGTCCTTTGTTCTTTTCCACGTTCATTTTTACATTTAATACCGTATGCGCGGGTACATATATTCCTTCGCTGTAAAGATTACATTTTTTTCCATCTAGTCTGAGACAGTCGTTAGTGAGTTGGAAATCGTACTTTTCGAGAAATGGTAGTCCTATAATGCCTTTTTCAGGTATTGGGAAATCATTTGGTACTATGAGGAAATCATGAAATTGATCTAAGATGTTTAGAGTTATTCTTTCCATAGTTTTATGCTCATCGTTGCCCATGCTAAAATTATATCTTTCCTCTGTTCGTTTCTGTCCATAGGGTATGCCTTTTTCCTTTATAACATTTATGGAAGCTCCTGAGTCTAGCAAAAGTCTAACGGGTTCTGGTCGGTTGGTTCGTAGCCTAAGGTAGAGTAATCTTCCTGCAATGTCGGAGATTCTGTTCCTTCCAATATTTCTTGATTTTCCTCCAGTGTTTCCTCTGAAGTTTTTATCGAATTTATTTGTTGCGGTGGTCTTTTCGGCAGCAGGGTTGGACGAAAATTTTGATTCTTCTTTTGGTAGCAACTTGCCTCAATATGTCCGGTCTTTTTGCAGAAGTTACAGATTACATTACTTCTAATAGTCGGTTTAGTCGCAGTCTCGTTGGGTCGTGATGAATAAGGGGGTTTCGGAACGGTTTTCCTATAGTCTGCTCCTTGAGCGTTAGTCATACGCCTATAGGTTTCTGTTATTTGATTTTGTTTAATTAGGGCCTCTGCTTCTAGAGCTTCTTGTTCCGCTTGTGTTATGTTCCCCGGATTACGAGCATGCACTATCATTCGGACCTCGTTTTGTAGCTGACTGATGTATCGACGTAGATACTCCCGTTTTAAATCGTTTAATACAGCCATACTGGGTGCTCCGCGATTCTCTTGTTCTAATTCTCTGGTCTTAGCGTAATGAATTTTTAGGCACATTTCACGGAATCTTCGCGTATATTCTAATACTGATTCGTTGCCTTTTTGGCAAATAGCGAGTAGCTGTTGTCTCAATAGATCCGAGCTATCGCGTATCATGAGATTATTTCGTACCGCTTCGTAAAGATCGGTTTCACTATATATAGCGATGTTTTCTAAACATTGTTGAGCAAACCCAGTTATCCTTTTGTACTTTATCATTGAAAGTAGTGAGAGCCGTTGTCCTGGTTTGCAAGAGAGAAAAGCTTGCTTACATACCTCTACCCATAACTCTATCCCTATTCCTGCCGTGCCAGTCAGTTCCGGTATCATATTTAATGCATCCAGTGCCTTTAATTTGTCCCTATTGTCTTCTTCTTCAGTGGGGTTTGATATAGTTTGTGTTACGAGTACATTTCTATTCTGCACACTGACTTTTAGCTCCTCTTGGTTGTGTAGTAGTCCCTGGATAACTTTCCCTAGCTGTCCTATTGCCTGTTCGTTGCTACATAGACGTTCCACCATAAAAGAATGCATGCTTTTCATCTGTTCGGTTAACGATTGAATCGTCGCTTCTAGTGAGGGTGTTTTTGATTCGGCCATTTCTATATCGTGCTTGACTACAGGGTTGGATATGAGGTATTCTGGTTTAAACTCAGTTTGGTCGATGTGGGCTCGAATTTTACTGTCTGATTTCTATAAGAGGCCTTAAAGTGATCGCTATTGCTCGTGGCTGCGTAGGAATCGGGATTAGTTTTTATTCTAGGTTCTCCTGCTGCTATAGAGTTGCTAGTTTCTGCAAATTTTGTCCCTTCGATTCTTCGCGTAGAATCTTTCGACTTTCGCAAACAGATCTTTCTTCTTAAGGAAAAGCTTTGCCTATTTTCACTAGCTAATTCCGGGTCTTTACGTTGGGCTTTGTTCAGACTCGAATGAGCGTCTCGCAAAGACTGCAATCGCAACGAATCGTATACGGCAGAATCGTCTGTACCGTATACGTATATTTCGCGTTTCTCCTCGTGAGGATCCAGTTTGACTTAAAAATACGCTTGCTAACTTATTTGACTATGTTTCGCTTACGCGCGTCGCTTAACTTCTGGTGAATGGTTCGTTTGAAGATCCTTTCTTCTTGATGCGGGCTTGGAAGTTGACCGTGGTCCTCCGTAGAGTTTTTCCTCCAATTGTCCGATGATCGTATTGAAAGGATCCTGGCAGGATCGCCAATTTGTGACGCTGCTTCTCGTGGCCGCGAAGTTTGAATCCTTCTTCGACTTAGATGGGAGCTCGTTCAACAAAGAGACTCGATTTTCGTTGATACTTCTTTATTTCGATCCTTACTAATGCCGTAGCACAGCGCGATTGATCTTCCTCCCTCGCCTTCGTTCCTAAGTGTTTGTTTATGTCTAGGATCTCGAGATTGGAATTCGAACTGTACCGCGGGAGTGGGATACGGCGAAGAAGTAGGGAGAGAGACTCACACACTCGTCTGAAGCCCACTCTAACTGTACCATAAATACTGCCGAAGTCAAGAATTCAGGTCGCAGCTCACCTGCGCGGTTGGCCATAGGACATGCGGTATAGGTATGGTATGCACCCTGAACTGATTTTTCAACGATAAATAAATCTTTTACACGCTTCGCCGGGGGGGGGGTGATACTTCTTTTAATATGTTCCCTCTATTAATAACATCAAAACATAACTTTTGCCAAGTTTTCACCATTATTGACTGGACTATAACGGTTTCCCGAGCGCCGTACTCACGGATCAAGAATGTCGATCGCGAGGATGCGTCAGGCTACCTTGAACGGTTAATTGTTTCTCTCGTACCTGGATAAGCCGGGTACTGCATTAAACGGCTCGCGTCCGATAATTAATTTCCAGGAAAGGTATATAACTGTCGTGTGTGTTCTCAGCTTATAGTCCAGTAAAAATAGCTCTGAACCTAACATTTTGATTCGCCTCCCTGGATTTTTGACTGAAGTTACATGAAGGTGTTTCAAAACTACCTTCAAAATTTCAGGATGCAAAACCCCTCGGAAGTCGAGAAAACCGATAAAAACCACCCCCGGACACCATTATTTTAAAATATCTCGCGGAGACTAAAGAAAATGAAAAAATTGTTTAAATAAAAGTTATAGAGTAGGTGAAAATACGTAAAAAAGGTTCTATGACTTTTTCATTTTATGCAATAGGGACCGTGCACGAGCTATGGAGGGCAGTGTATTCGCTGATGTGCGCGCGACCACACGACTGAAATAGGTACTTTTTGGGAATAAATTTACAGTGTAACGCTATTAGAGAATTTATAAAAATTATCAGAATTATTAAGTATGGCTTTCGGCCAATCCAAAATCACCTCATACGAGGTCAAAATAATGTCAAAGGACAAAAATTATTTCAATCGGGTCATGTACTTAATGTAATAGAGACAGATGACACCGAAAACGGAGAGATCGTTATAACCTGTAAAGTTGTAACTCAAACCAGGGTATCAAATACTTATGATGTAAAGATTGTGGTAAGTACAGTAAGTTAAGTGAGAGCGTGTACGGCGTTATTCATAAAAAATTTATTCAACAATGTTTTTTTCCACATACATACGTTTGACATGTTTCAAGGTAATGCGCAATTTTCCAGCATCAATAATCGCTTGGCATCTCCGAGGCATACTATCCACCAAATTTTCGGCGTATTCGCGGGGCAGTGCCTTCCAAATGCGTTGAATTTTTCAGGATAGCTGCTTCACAGTGAATTAACAGTGAAGACTCGTTTTCCTCGAAGCTTCTGCTTGATGTATGTATCCTGAGAAATTCGACGCATTTGGAAGATACTTCCCCGCAAATACGCCGAAAATTTAGTGGATAGTATGCCTCGGAGATACCAAGCGATTATTGATGCTGGTGGGTGATTGAACTCATTATTAACATAATTGCGCATTGCCTTGGAACATGTCAAATGTATGTATGTGGAAAAAACATTGTTGAATACATTTTTGATGAATAACTCTGTACACGCTCTTACTTAACTTACTGTATATCACCTATATATATTATCAGAATACTCTGGCAGTGGATTAATGCAATTTTTAACTGCATTAATCCACTTTACACGTTTGTGATTCTTCCATGGCAAGTGAACACTACTTGTAGGAAAGAAATAGAATTTTACTGATGGATTAATATTTCGTACACGATCTGGTGTATTTGAGCAACCTTTGATGCAACAGGTTTTTTTCGAGTATGGCATTTTACAAAAAAATATTTAATTTTAATTAATAAAAAGGAATTTCACTGTAACTGCCCTTTATGCGCTTGTTAAATTCTTCCCAATTACTTTACACAACACTTTCAGATGGCGCTCTACCGTATGTCCAATGGCTAGTCGAGCAGGTGCAGCGACCTGAATTTTCCTGAAACTTGACTTCGGCAGTGTTTTAGTTAAAGGTGGCTTTGGAAGATGGCGCGCATACGAGCGAAACGTTTGAAATATCTAATTTCCCGATAGGTAAAAGCGGGAGGTAGATAAATGCGGGAGATCGAAGTGTAACCTCAAAATTGTGAATGCTGGAATAATGGTGAGTAATTGTTTGAAACTATAAGACATAATAATTCGGGTTTTTTTCGATGTTCAACTAAATAACACGACTGATACCTAATTGCAGAGAGAAGCGACTGGCAGTCGTGAAGGAAGGGACTACCGTCAACGTGATCCTCGTCAGAGTGGTCGAGCTCTGCCTCGGCGACGAAAGGTGCAATTAAAATGAAATGAAAGCCTGAGTCAAGGTGAAAATTGGAAGGCGTGGAAAGAAAACGCGGCAGAGTCGCCAACAGAAGGAGTGAGTAAAGTGCGAAAGAAAAGTGCAGTGGCGCCGAAAAACGTCGCATGTAGAAGACAGTGACGAACAGCAGCAGCAGCTAGTCGACACTGCTCAACTCCGCACCAGCTCCTGAATGATATCTCGCCTATCGCGATACGCGGCAGCTCCTGTGGACAACGATTCCAGATACTCGAGTCGTAGTCGCAGCAAGGACAGCAGCAGCAGCAGCGTCGACGGCAGGGCCACCGTTGGAAAGCGAAGGCAATCCAAGACCGACTCGGATAGCTGTAAGAGAAAGACACATCGGCGGAAACATAAAATATCGAAGCAAGACTTGCAATGAGAGTGTGGTAAGAGGAAGAAGAAAAATGACAGAGACAAGGCGACGAGACGGAGGAGGAAGTCGTCACCACGAAGGGTTCCTGAAACGGTAGCAGTACTAGCACCGTGCGAACAGTTCCAGAGAACAGGCCGTCTACACCCAGTCGTAAATCATGCCGAATTCCTGTGACACCCGACAGCGGCATCACGTCAGGAGTGTAAACGGTGGAGAAGAACGGGAGCCTCACTGAAAAAGGAAGAAGCAGTGTTGGCGGTGGTAGTGACAGCTAAGGAACCCTTCGTGGTGACGACTTCCTCCTCCATCTCGTCGCCTTGTCTCTGTCATTTTTCTTCTTCCTCTTACCACACTCTCATTGCAAGTCTTGCTTCGATATTTTATGTTTCCGCCGATGTGTCTTTCTCTTACAGCTATCCGAGTCGGTCTTGGATTGCCTTCGCTTTCCAACGGTGGCCCTGCCGTCGACGCTGCTGCTGCTGCTGTCCTTGCTGCGACTACGACTCGAGTGTCTGGAATCGTTGTCCACAGGAGCTGCCGCGTATCGCGATCGGCGAGATATCATTCAGGAGCTGGTGCGGAGTTGAGCAGTGTCGACCAGCTGCTGCTGCTGTTCGTCACTGTCTTCTACATGCGACGTTTTTCGGCGCCACTGCACTTTTCTTTCGCACTTTACTCACTCCTTCTGTTGGCGACTCTGCCGCGTTTTCTTTCCACGCCTTCCAATTTTCACCTTGACTCAGGCTTTCATTTCATTTTAATTGCACCTTTCGTCGCCGAGGCAGAGCTCGACCACTCTGACGAGGATCACGTTGACGGTAGTCCCTTCCTCCACGACTGCCAGTCGCTTCTCTCTGCAATTAGGTATCAGTCGTGTTATTTAGTTGAACATCGAAAAAAACCCGAATTATTATGTCTTATAGTTTCAAACAATTACTCACCATTATTCCAGCATTCACAATTTTGAGGTTACACTTCGATCTCCCGCATTTATCTACCTCCCGCTTTTACCTATCGGGAAATTAGATATTTCAAACGTTTCGCTCGTATGCGCGCCATCTTCCAAAGCCACCTTTAACTAAAACACTGCCGAAGTCAAGTTTCAGGAAAATTCAGGTCGCTGCACCTGCTCGACTAGCCATTGGACATACGGTATTCGCCTAGCACGGTCCCTATATCCTAAGCGCTATGAGGGGATGAAGATGTTGGAATAATTCGAGGAATTCAAAAAATCGTAAGAAATTGAAAAATGCATATTCTTTTACTTTCTCTTTTATCAATTCACGTAGAATGGTTGAATCTACATTCTCAGATAAATTTTTTTTCTTTAAGCAATTTTGTACTAAAAATATCGTTCTTCAACATTTTTAAACTTCAGAATTGGTACAAGAAAATTATTTTTAAAAAATTTAAAAATTACCATTCGATTCCTCGTAAAATAACCTTCAGAAATGTTCTCGGTGACTTTTTCGAACAGGCTATATTGTACATACGAGATACGTTTAATAGACTCGTATAGAGCGCACATGCGCGCATGCGTCAACATCTAAGCTGAATGAGTGCGAGTGAAAAAAAAGATCTCGGCTTCTCTCTGTCTTCGTGAAAACCGAGAGATTCCTTCAATTTCGTCTTTCGGGACGAACTGTCCCGGCGCGCTATTACATATGTGTGTCAAGTCTTTTCATGCTCTGTTTGACAATATCTCTGAAACCAATGGAGATAATGAAAAATTTATTATAAATTTTTCATTATCTCCATTGGTTTCAGAGATATTGTCAAACAGAGCATGAAAAGACTTGACACACATATGTAATAGCGCGCCGGGACAGTTCGTCCCGAAAGACGAAATTGAAGGAATCTCTCGGGTTTCCCGAAGATAGAGAGAAGTCGAGATCTTTTTTCTCGCTTGCACTCATTCAGTTTAGGTGCTGACGCATGCGCGCTCTACACGAGTCTATTAAACGTATCTCGTAAAAGTCACCGAGAACATTTCTGAAGGTTATTTTACGAGGAATCGAATGGTAATTAAAAAAATTTGTTTAAATAATTTTCTTGTACCAATTCTGAAGTTTAAAAATGTTAAAGAACGATATTTTTAGTACAAAATTGCTTAAAGAAAAAAAATTTATCTGAGAATGTAGATTCAACCTTTCTACGTGAATTGATAAAAACGAAAGTAAAAAATATGCATTTTTCAATTTCTTACGATTTTTTGAATTCTTCGAATTATTCCAATATCTTTATCCCCTCATAGCGCTTAGGATATTGCATAAAATGAAAAAGTCATACAACCTTTTTTATGTATTTTCACCTACTCTATAATTTTTATTTAAACAATTTTTTCATTTTCTTTAGTCTCCGCGAGATATTTTTAAACAATGGTGTCCGGGGGTGGTTTCTATTGGTTTTCTCGGCTTCCGAGGGGTTTTGAATCCTGAAATTTTGAAGGTAGTTTTGAAACACCTTCATGTAACTTCAGTCAAAAATCCAGGGCGGAGAATCAAAATGTTAGGTTCAGAGCTATTTTTACTGGACTATAAGCTGAGAACACACACGACAGTTATATACCTTTCCTGGAAATTAATTATCAGACGCGAGCCGTCTAATGCAGTACCCGGCTTATCCAGGTACGAGAGAAGCAATTAACCATTCAAGGTAGCCTGACACATCCTCGCGATCGACATTCTTGATCCGTGAATGCGACGCTCGGGAAACCGTTATACCGTCAAATTTCCGTTTAAGGTTGTTCAACCGTAACTGGTCACGTCGACATATTTTAAAAAAATTTTTATGGTAGATAGTTCAAAAAATTAAGTACAAAATGAGCGAAACCCGACGACGATTGACCATCTCAAACTGTAGTTATAAATTTTTGAAAATAATTAAATTTACATGTGTTTAGATAGAACTTCATCTATTTTAATTTTTTTTTAATCAACGGCTCGACATTTTTCAATGAAATGAAACATATAGTGTAGAAAAAGTATCAGTGAATACAGCAAAAAAAATTAAAATAATTCACCATTTGGTTATCGAGAAATAATTAGTGAAAGTTCATTTATTTTGCTTAATGGCCGGGACGACTGATTTGAGAGCGCCAACTTGGCAACAGAACACAGAGCACAGCGTAAACTCGGAGGAACAACAGTGCTGGCACCCTCTGGATCGACCTGACGAATGCGGATCCCCATACACCCGGGCTCACGGAATCTGTCGCTGGTGACTTTTTTTAAATGTTATTTTTAAACGTACTAACCAATGATTAATCAATCCTCGTGCTTTCATTAACGAGAGTAGACGTCACCGTAGCTAATGAGGGCATGAGAATTAATTGTTCACTGGTTAGTACGTTTAAAAATAAGGTTTAAAAAAAGTCACCAGCGACAGATTCCGTGAGCACGGGTGTACATGATCACCGCTATGCGCATGCGACAATGATAGAGTGGGAGACGCCACATGGTGGGGGAGCGTAGCTCCGAGCTTTTCCGAAAACGACTCTTTTGCCAGTCCGCGTACTGATATATTATATACATGTGGGATGTTCGTATTTTGTGTCGTAATTCAGTGAACGTTTGTTGATTTTGTTGTTTATGAATTGTTGTATCCCGGTTTTCACTCGAGTACTTGAATCAAAAGTATCTCAATGGCTAGCGGAGATGCGTCATCCAATATGCAGGACAATTACGTATGTAATGAGGTAGCAGGAGACGGTGTAAGGAACGAACGGTTAACCTAAGATTAAATTTGTAAATATACTTCAATTTTACAGATGCCACCTCCAAAGATAATCCACGATTGGTATCAGACCGAAACCCATGTCGTTGTCACTATTCTTGTAAAAAATGCGGAAGACATAAAGATTTCATACAGTGAAACGACGGTAAGTAATCATTATAAAAATAGATGTTGGTATCTGTCAGTGACAGGTAGGAACTGATGAGGGTTCCACTAAAAAGAGATACATAAACTGGTTTACCTACCTGTATAAAAATACACCGTATATACATAAGTATATGGGTATATACAGGGTTTATTGTTCACCACCTTATATCACATTTATTTCTATTATTTATTGTTTTACGAGAAAATTATTTAAATAAGTTTTTAAGCATCGAGGGAGATGTATGATACATGTGAAAGATTTTTGATAATAGTCGTTACTTAAGAGATATGAAGGTCACCTTCATTTTTTTTTAAATCAAACTTTTTTTTATAAAAGTTGTCAAGCTTGTCGAGACTAACAAAAAAGGTATGAGGTTGAATGCTCATCCATTGAACCATTTGTGAGGTATCGCTGCTTAACGTATAAGAATAAGCTACACAGCGTGCGACAAAGTTCCTTAAACTTAGTATAAAAAGGAGAAATTAACAATATAGATATTTGTTATATTACAAAGTAGCCTATGTATGAACAAATATATTATATTGTTCCTATGACTTCTGTTCTTAGGAAAAATTAAGCAGAGAATATTGGATATAATGTTATTGGATAATATATGAAGACCTCAGCTGTAAAACCTGTTAACTGATATGAAGTGCCATGCTAGTTAACAGATTTTACAGCCGAGAGGTCTTCAATTATGATAATACAAATTTTATGTTATACGTATAATATAAATGATATAATAGTAGGGTAAAGTGGGGTGATGTGAACCGTGGGGTAACGTGAACCACGCCGATTTTTCCTATTTAAAATTGACACCCGCATAGACATAGTACTGCCATCAGTTGCATTTGTGATTAACTTTTTTGTGGTGAATAATTCGAGTGTGCACAACTGTTCAAGTCTTTATACCAGACACGGCCGAAAAAATTTGTCACGAAAGTTTTGACAAGTGCTCAAAGAAGACGTGTTCTTGAGTTAATTCTCGTCGCTTTTTCAAGGTAACTATAACGTGGGTGGACCAGTTATTGACACTTTTTGGTTAGGGATTCACTTGAATCTACAATTAAATATTATTTTCTGTATCAAAATAATTTGTTTTCTTTATAAAAATAAACTTTAGACTCTTCGGCATCTAACAAACAGTCAAAAATATTCAAAAAATTAATCCAAATAATTAATATTACATAAATAAATATTTGTCTCAAGTGGATGAGTTTATGACAGGGGCAAAACTGAAGTGGATGTATTTCTGGCATCAAGTGCGCTAGTTTTTGACAATAGGTCGCGTGTGTTGATTTATCATTATAAATTATTATAAACGATTAAATTTACTTACTAAATAATTAAAATAACTTTTATTTCATATAAAAATACAAATTTGTTTTTTTTTGGCGTAATATTTTCATTCTCTGACATAGCTTGTTAATGGCAGCGAATAATTGTGATAGTCATATTGATCTTATTAATTCAAATTTTCAAGGCTCATTTATTATTTCTTGTTTAATTTCTTTGCCAATGCTCAGTGATTTCTTTGTTATATTTTTCTAGAATTAATAGAAAGTCCTGCCTTCACTGCTGTTAATGCCGCTTATAACTCGATTTCAGTGTAGGTACTTCCCTGTGGTTTTTTTGTGGTGCATTTTACCCCCGAGAGAAAAAAATATATATATTATTTTTTTTCTTAATTAAAATGAGAGAGCATATGAGGAGCACAGTTCCAAAACTCGTTTAGTCCATTCGCAGTTTGTCCTATAATTGCTAATAGTTTAGCGATTATAAGACAAACTGCGAATGGACTAAATGAGTTTTGGAACTGTGCTCCTCATATGTACTTTCATAGGCAAAATGATTTTAATTACAAAGTGTTGAATAGGTACAGTAGACTACCGATAATCCGGCACGTTCGGGACTCGGCCGGTGCCGGATTACCGAAAATGCCGGATTATCAGGAGATGTGTTCCGCGATTATTAAATGATAAGTCGTAGAATGAATGCAGCTGCAATATGATGTTTGACAGCAAGCGTTGTTTACCAGAAATGCTGAGATAATCATTTAAACTCGAATACAAACCAAAACATACCTTTATTCCTGCATTTTGAATAACATAACAATGAAATGTCTTAACAACAAATTAAACCAGTGAAATGTGTTACAAATTTACACGTATGTACATAATATGTACTGATGAGACATTTATTTTAAAAAATCTCTAATGTCTTTTTGTTTTGTAGATTCAGCTCTCTTTTTAAAAAAGTTATTTCTTAGAATATGCAAATTAATGATTTCTGCACAATTATAACGTGAGTTTGTTCCAGCAAATGTTATGAATTTATTTAATGCATCTGCCGCTTCCCCCCAACTGATTTGTTTCTTCTCTTCTTTTTCCGCCTGCCGATACCGTTCGGAAGCGCGATCGTTTGAAAATCGATACTGGTGCCGGACCATCGGGCATTCCGAACCGTTGGATGCCGGACTATTGGAAGTCTACTGTACTTGAGAAATTAAGTGAGGTTAGGAAATTGACGGGTAAACCGGTGTCACAAATAGGAACATAGCAGCTTATACAGGATACATTATTGACACCCCAATTTTTTTATTAAATAAATTTGTATTTAATTTTTTTATTATTTCAATTAATAAATTAACTTACTATTTTTCTACAAGAATAATTTTTATTTATATTTAATACCTACATTGTCAAAATTAAGAGAAAAAACTGAGATCGAATTTTCACACCATTATTGTAGATGGCTGACGCAGGCGAGCCCGCACATCCTTGAAAACTTGATTTAATTATATTGGTCTATTTTGTCAAGCGATGATTTTACGCGAGAAAAGACACAAGATCCTGTAGTATGCGCACAAAATTCTTTTTCTATGTTTTTAAAACGAAATTTCGCTCAAATTACTGAAAATGCGCCTTACCTATCAGTAACTAGCGCATTGTCAATAACTAGTCCACCCACGGTATGTATAATGTTGGTTTCATTGATGGGTTTTATAATCCGAAGAGATTTACTGATTTGCTTACATTGTGTTAATGTGGCGTCCTTCGCAATAAAAAAGCGTCAGTGGGGGGATGTGAACCATTCTTGGTGGGGAGATGTGAACTACTCTGCTGACACTATTTTATCGTTTATTATTTGTTTATATGCACATATTTATTGTTTTTAATGAACGTTTTTAACTTTTTTAGCCAACATGCCACGAACATATAAGAATGCATTGCATCGCAAGAATGAATGCTATATGAAAATAGAAATGATTTTATCGACATATTACCATTTGTTACTGTATAAAAATCTTAATCGAACATTACCAACGATTTTTATTGATATATATATACGTTTTACAACGGGATTTCAGTGGTGGTTCACATCACCCCACCATTTTTTTAAATTGAGAAAAACGTCTATAGCGAGAAATGGAAATTTTTTAACAAAAAATGGATACTTTTAAGTCAAACTGTACCAAAACGTACTATGCCACTCTCTCTAAAGGATATTGACAGCAGATTTGCAAAAAAAGAAATTTTTGTCAGTTATAGTGGACTTCTTAAAAATATGGTTCACATCACCCCACTTTACCCTATAGCAATATTTGCTCTATAGTGTTTTTTGTCGGAGTATAAATATTTTTATTTCATGCTAGATAAATCTCTTGAATAAATGGATTTACTTTGGGTATTCCATTATTCACTACCTAGATGGTTTGAAATAGTATTATTTTGTAATAATTATATTATTTGCAATGTTTTAAAAATATTGCTCTTCTGTTTTCCTATGGACAATAATGTTCAAGTTATTCACGATTAAAATAACTCAATTACATTGCTTACGCACTAGGAAGGTTCTGAAAATATCGTAGCTGCTTACCAAAAAGCGTGTTTTACATTCAAATCCATATTAGTGCAACTTTTACTGCCTACGGGCACTTCTTTATTATCAAATATTAATATTAAATAATACTCACACGCACGCGTGCGCACTCATATTTATCGTCAAATATAGTTTTTCAAAAGTAGAATTCATTCAACATGGATTTCATCATCCAACAAATTTTCTCACAACCAAATTATGCGTACGTATCTATTTTTACATTTGTCACGGTGCCTGAAATTCAACCAAGCAACGCTTTTTTTTCATGAAGCTGAGTGTATCCACGAAACTACCAACTGGCAGTAATTACAGTCTGGAATTAGACTTAGCTCACCACATCGTACCTAACCAATGCTCGCATAAAGTCGTGCCATCAAAGATAGAAGTTAAACTGAAAAAGCGCGACGACCTCAGATGGAACACGCTCGAAGGAAACCCGGTAGTTGAAGAACCCGTGAAACCTATCCCGCGAGGTACACAACTTTTCGTTTGAAGACGAGTATGGACCTCTAAATTTGTAAATGTAGTTTACACACGCCGTGCGTTATTCTAGAAATCTTAGATGCGGGAAGCCAGCCCCTAAAATATCCTAGCTCCAGTAAAAAGAGTCGCGATTGGGACAAAGTGGAAAAAGAAATTGAAAAACAGGAAGCAGAAGAAAAACCAGAGGGAGAAGCAGCCTTGAACTCTCTCTTTCAACAGATATACGGGGGAGGTTCGGATGAAGTTAGACGCGCGATGAACAAATCTTTTGTAAGTGAATTTTTCGCAAATTGATTAACGATATAAGCAGTTTAATGTACTACAACCTTGATTACATTACTAACTGGCGCGGATTTCGATATATTTCCGTGAGAGTGGTACCTAAAAAACGATGACATTTATAACGTTAAATGAACAAGTTATGTGTTTTGTAAATCATGGCGTAAAATCTCCATAAATTATTGAAATGGGAGGAAAATTTTAAATAGACCGCTTCTGGAATGATTTCGATTATCCGTGTAAAACGAATATCGATACTTTCGCTCTAATAGGTCGTATCCCACATTTAGACAATTATCCAGGAGATGATAAAAACGTTTGTTATTTTTTAGAATAATCGTTATAACAATTTGAATATTTCTTCATCAACTGATATTATCACGACCTATTAGAACTGGGGTATCGATATGTAAAGTGGCAGCTTTGATTTCATCGTATTATTTAATTTTATTCTATTTACCGAACAAATTTAATGTTTCAAACCATTCCGATTCTGTTAAACATTTAGAAAGTTATAAAGAAACCAGCAGAATTATTTTTTATCGAAATATTCTCATACTTTCAAATCTCATACGAATATCTTGTTCAATTTATTGGATGTACAGCAGATCTCAACGATCGTTCTAACCGTTGTTATTTTAAACAGCTAGAATCTGGTGGAACTGTGTTGAGCACCAATTGGTCGGAAGTCGGTAAAAAAACAGTGGAGAAGAAATCTCCCGACGGTATGGAGTGGAAGTCTTGGGATCAATAAATAATGTTTTGCATCGATCCGAAGGATTTTTTTCTTTAGTGTGGAACTCGTTGGTTTCGCATTTTGGAAAATTGCGGTCCTCGACGCGTGTATGGTTTAACAATGAATGTTTTGGTGTTACTTCGTTTCTATGCTGCCAAAAATACGTTTAATAAGCATCTAATAAATTTCTTTGAGAATCTTCAATTAATATCCATTATAGCTCACACTTCCATAGACACTTTTATGTATAATTTAGCTTTATTTAATATTCGATTACTTATAGACTCATATGTATATCAGTAGAAAAATTTCCTGCAGTTAAATAGAAGCAAAGTGTTGCGATGTATTTGTCTCTTAAACCTCCAAAATAATTTACTAACACCCTACATAAATCTTACACACTTGTATAAATAATAATTTCTCTTCTTTCTATAATTTATAGTAAATATACATATTTTTCTACGTGATTTTCGTATTCCAGGTTCGAGTAGGAGACACAGTTTGATTGACTAACTGTTTTAATCATTATTCTACATATATACATACACAATATAAATTTAAAAGAATGTTTCATGTTATCATAAGGTCAAATTTATCACAATCTTAAATTTTTCAAATAATTTCGATTAGAAAGTAAGAAATATGCATTACTATAACATCTTGTATATTTTTGTTTACATTTAGAGGTATGATACCGACATTTTTAGGAAAATTCTTATATTATTTTTGATCTCCCACATATATGCATAATAAAACTATAAAACAAGAAATTCTAAAAATATTCCCCATAACATTTTTAGAATAAACCAATCAGCTTCAAAATCCTTATGCTTCCTACAAGGGCTCTTTTCAGTATGCCATAAGTTACTAAATATTCTACGTTAATCGAGACACTCAGACGCCGCTCTTAATTTAGTCAACACAACAAATTACAAGGGCTTTTTTTAACTTGAATTCTAAAATAAATGAATATTCAGTTCTGAATAAATATTAAGTTAAAAGTTCAAAAGTGAAGCATTTTTCATGATCGAGTGACTTGTATTTCTTCTTTTCCTCATCATTTATAAGTACTCTTATTCCCATATTTTTCATAAATTTTAATTACTAGCACTTCGACTAATACAATTACCGTTAAGGATATTTTACTACTCTTGTCAAAAGTCACAGAATTGAGTCATCAGTTTTCCATTGAATGGTGACTACTTACAGATCTACTAAAGACTTCATGATATCGTCTATTATAATTATCTCAATTTATAATGCAATTGATAGTTGAATATCCTGCTTTTATCATGGTGTAATTGGTCATTATTGAGGTGAAAGGCCATCTTATCAAGAACCAAACCCATTATGATTTTCTCCCTTCAAATCACAGAGCTACCTAACTTACTAACCCTCCGCGTCAACCCACAAATTAAGAATTTACGTAATAAGTATCCTATGGACCTTATCGGGCTCCAGTAAATAGATGGATCTTATCCTTTCTCCTCAGCCTTATCAAAGTTCAGCTTTCATGTCTATAAAAAGCCAATCTCCAAGGCACTTAGCGACCCCGAAACCAGCGGTCCTGTAACTTCCAGAAATGGAATAGCAAAATAAAAAATGTGTTCTACAAACCCTGAGCTGTAATTAGCTCTTGTACATGACATTTTAACTTCGATAAAATGACTTATTTGCAAAGTGAATTTGCGAGCAACTTTCGGTATCAATGAATTAGGTAGAGAAATGTACTTATTTTTAACTGATTGTGAGATAGAAAATTCTCCCTCGAAAAAAATGTTTCATGTCACAAAAATTGAGAGAATTGCAAATATCAAATGATAGTGCGTATAAAGACATTCATTTTCAGTCGTACTTCTCATTATACAATAGTAGATACTCAACAGAGATTGAAAACTGTCCTCGAGAACAACAGATTGTATTCGTTTATAGATACTTCTGCAGTTATAAGGATTCGAACGATTGGTTAATGTTAATCGCCTTCTCTCTCTCTATTGTGTCAACCAGTGCCGTAGAACTTATTTAAAAATGAAAACACCCATAAAAGTTCAATCTAATGTATTACTAAGTATTGATAAATAAAATGCATTACTAGAAATACACAGGCGGTCCGTACATATTGAACGTCATTGCACGATATACATATATGTACAAAAAGAAATACTAATGTTTGTTGCAAAGTACACCATATAGTTCCTTTCTTCAATCGTATATGCATTTCTATTTCAGCTCTTAAATATTTGCTGTAAAATATATAAACTAATTACTAGCATCCCTACATTGATTGCGAGCTTCGTATAGTTTTCATTCCCAATTTCGGGAACATCGGAACCCACACCGTCGTCCGTTCCCAAGTAACTAGAAAAACTATCGCTCTGTGACGCGGCCTGAATATTTAAACTATTTATCTTCGACATGATCGTAGCGAATCTCACGCTGGAAGTTTTTTCCACAGATTGAAAGTAATCCTTCAACGAGCTCTCGGTCTTTTTTTGCGCGTCGGCTATAACAAGGCGCACATCGGAAATTCGCCTATTGTTATATACCATAGAACCGGCTAACGATACTATTGCTAACAAAGCGGACGCAAGGATCGAGATATATTTGTACTTCTGCGCATTCATAGCTTGGCTCTCGTGATATTCTTTAATAGCTGTAGCGAGCTGCGTGAAATGATCCCTCTCTTCGTTCTCTAACAAAGCCAAACGATCTTTAAATCTCGTCTGCTCTTGCAGCCCCTTATTTTCCATTATAGTCAAGTTAACGTACTTTGGATCGTCGCGTTTGGTTTGTATCAATTCTCCGTAAATTTCTTTAAGTTTGTCGTTTACTAAAGCCGCTTGATGAGTAATGTTTCTACGTTCTTCCTGGCATTTAAAAAGCTTCTCTTGGACGTGAATCACCTGTTGTTTGGCTGATTCGACCGTATCTAAGCCGGTTAATCGTTGATACCACTGCCACCAATTTATGAGACGTTCCGGTATCGGTCCCGTTGGCTTCAAAGGCGGAGCACTTAGGTCTTGAGTTATTGTAGCTCCGTTTACTTGCTGAAATTGAGGTGCGTTACAATAAGGTACGATTCTAATGCGCGAGACTAACATTGACAGTCTCGATAGGTAAAAATGTATATTGCATATTAAATTTTTAACCCTTTGTTGCACGAATGTTTTACTGTGACGCATTCCACAGTGGCTAAAACATCAAAATTCAAAATTTTGAATGCAACATGGCTACTAAAATTTGAAAAGATATTGGGGATAGTCGTAAATATTTATTGCCACTGGTTTTTAGGGTTGCTTAATAAGAGTTTACAGCACTAGTCTACAAAATGAGACCTTTTGATCATCAAGAACGAAACTAGACGAATTATATAAATCTCAGTTTCTTATGTCGTTTTTCTTAAAACCTTGACAAACTATCCATATTTTACTTAAGGATTCGGATTTAGCATCGAGAAGTCTTTAACTTGCATTGACCATCTTTCATAATGCAATAAAGTTCGAATAAATATAAGCTAAGTTTCATTGAAATGAGTATAATGCTACTCGTAGAGATGACGTGCGTCTTTCTTTTTCAAAAACCAATTGCTAGCCATTTTTTTTCTTACGGATTCGGATTTGGCTTTGGCTTTAAAAGATCTATAATGGCCGTTAATTGTACTTTATTATGCTTTACAAATTTCGATCAAATTCGGATCAGATTTTGTGGAAATATACGCGACATAATAAGAGTTGTTCTATTTTTTTGAACTTAGTTTTCTTGCAAAACGGTCAATGATTATTAACAATTTTTATATTCTGAATTCGAATCCGTAAACACAAAGCAGCTGGGACGTTAAGTTTAAAAAAAAAACAGGTGCTTTACTATACATGAGTACCATCGCATACATTTCAATGAAATTTAGCTCATATTTGTTTCAGCTGTATCCCTAACAGCACACAATATCCCATAGATATCCAATGGATGTCTTTTGGACATTCAGTCGTCTATGAGATGTCTGTATATCTTTTGGATCTTTGTACTGTCTAGAATTGCATCAAGAAAGTGAATCAATGCGTTTTATAGACTTTGACGCTTAATTCACATCCGTAAGCAGTGTGAAGATAGTAGGTCAACTTTTTGAGAAAAATGAAGTAGAAAACGCCCTAAAATTCATTCTCTGTGGCTTTCAATTAAACTTTTTTCAAACACATGATCATAATTCTGTACCTCACAGCCAGACTATGTTAAGTCCTATGTTAAGACTATGGACTTAACATAGGACTTAACATAGGGTGCGTTCAGCAGATCATACCGCTCCGCAACAGTTGTGGAGCAGCTCAGCAAAAATCTGCCGAACGCGCATGCTACCGAGCGCTCCAAGTGAGCATAAATGGTAGCGGTCGCCATGTTTTGTAGCGAAGAAAAGTTACGCTCGAGCGCTCCCGCTCACTTCCATCGGAAGAAGTTTTGGCGCATTTTATGAATGATGTCGAGCGGTGTGAACCGATGTGTCGAATTCCGTCTGTCGTGCGACGGAACATCTCATATTTTATGTATTATTACGAAAAAAATTACATTTTCTTGCCATCGACAATCGTAAAACAATCTGTTACCATATCAGTACCTCAGAGCTAAACAGTATTAACTCCAATTTTTTCGAATTTTACATTGAAAATAGCAGAATGAAGAAATAATACGGTTTTTGAAAAAAAATTGTGTTAATACTGTTTAGCTCTGAGGTATTGATATAAACAACAACATTTTGTAACCAGAGATAACACTGGACAATAGTGATTCTGTTACTCGAACCAGAACAGGTGATTCTTATAGATATATGTGCACTAAAAACGAATTTGACTCTCAAATTGATTGTTCTTAAACAATTTTATAAAGCCAAATTTCAGTACAAGTCGATCGTTTAAGTCCGCCGCACCACGCGCCTAAATGATCGAAGGTCACGGCCAAAACTTGTTGTCAGCAGAACAGAGAGCGCTATTTCTGAGCGTACTGAGCGGTAGCAGTTTATGCTCGATCTGCTGAATGCAACCATTGTCTGGCTCTGAGGTACAGAATTGGATTCACTGTCTTGAATTCTGAAATTAAAACTGCATATTTGGAATAAGCGACCTCAAAGATTTAGACAATACAATTTTTAGGAACACGTTTATCACCTGCTTTTTTTATAAATAATCTTTGTTATGAATAAAACACTAATTTGTACTTTCTTTTGTTAATAACTTATAAATTATGCATAGTTTACTAAATATCTCCGTAAATAATAAAAACCCATATTCTTATAAAGAATCATTACAAAGATGATAGCCATAGAGAGATATGATGTAGAAGACTCTAGACTGCTTGAACAACATTCTACGTTCAACTTATTAAAATTAACAAAATTTTATAATGTATCAATCCGGTTTTGTTCGATTTGCAATTTGGTGAACTATAGAGTACCTTGAGTTATGTTCTTAGCCAAGGAGAAATTATCAAAATGAAGCATCCTTGAATTCCTCTGCACAAAATATGAAGTTTACGACATTAATGGTTTGCAGCCTAGAGTCTACTTTAGTATATTCTTAAAGGACCCATTCTCGCCATAATTTCCTATATTTAGCTTAAAACGGAACGTGCACGATAAGCAGATTTAATCGTACCGTAAGAGCAATGAAAACGCCACTGCAAATGAGTGGATGTAAACAATCTCCTTCTCTCTTATGAATCTAAATTGTCATCCATTCGTCTAACGAAGAGACCAATGTGAGAGGAAAACATGAATCGACGATAAACTAATGAGGTACGTTTTATTTCTTTCACGCACAACATACCTTTACGATAATCCGATATTTTTTAGTCGCAACATTTTGCATTTTTAGTAATTTTTCTTGAGCTCTTTCGGTGGCATTCTCAATTGCGGAGGAAGCGTCTTTGAGGAGCAGAGACTTATTGACTCGCTTGGTGAGAGCTTTTAAAATCGCACGCGAAAAATTCGCCATTATTATTGTGAGTGTATCATATAAACAGAATTATAAACATTTTAACCTCACTAGAGACAACATACTTTGCGAGGTTATGGTTATCGAGCGCCGGGTAACCTTTTTATTTTGAACCTGAGAAAGTTAGTTTGTATCTAGGGTATTTTCTATTTAGCAAGTTTTGTGACATTACGTCATGTTTTCATAGAGCGACAGTTCTTTGAACGAGCCTGCATGAAGCGACGATCGCCATGTTTTCCGCTGGAGAACGCGGGCTGTTCAAGGGACCCTCAAATTAAGATCTGCGTATTAGAAATCCTCGCCATTAGTATGTCTCTTTTTCATTGCGAATACTCTTGTAAAGTAATGGTTACTCGAGGGATGAGGTAGGGTAGGTTCCCCCCCCGTAGAGCGGATGCTGCAACTTTCTCACGGCCCGAGAACAACGAGAGCGGAGGCTGTGACGTTCTCACGGCCCGAGAACAACGAGAGGCCATAAACCCATTTTTTAGTCGCTTCGCGGAAAACTTCGCCAGCGCAGGGCCCCTATTCTCGAGCTCATGCGAGAAACTTTCGTATACGAATCTTTGAATCTCACCAATCTCGTTTCGGCTATTCCATTCGGTCCACTATTTCATTGGTTACAACTAAAGATTCGTATACGACAATTCTCGCACGACATCCGAGAATAAGGGCCCTGGGCCCTGGGAGAAAGAACGAGAACGTCGAAGACTGCGTGATAAGCTGAATAAGTTGTAGGCCACCGCGGTTTCTATTCACGAGATTATAAAGACCTTTATTGCATGATGGACAGGGGATGAGTCGCAAGTCGCTGCGATCTCCGTTTATAAATATAATAGACACTTTAAGCAAACCCTAAAATTTTCTCCGTATCCCTATCCGTATCCGTAAATTTATCGACTTACGTTGGCCACAAAATAACCGTTTAAGTAAGCATCGATCGACCCATATGTACCGTACCGTATGTCCGCGATCATTTGAACCATAGGAAAATTTCGAGTTTTGCATGAGCACCTCTTTGGGTCTCCTCGTCCAATAGAATCACCGGAGAAGCGTGAATGCGCATGCGTAGTCATCCGCGAGTATGGCGTGTCAGCAAGTTCAAATCGGTTATCGAAATAACTCGATCGGTTATCGATCACTCGCGGATGACTACGCATGCGCATTCACGCTTCTCCGGTGATTCTATTAGACGAGGAAACCCAAAGGGGTGCTCATGCAAAACTCGCAATTTTCCTATGGTTCAAATGATCGCGGACATACGGTAGTATACGAAACCGAAAGCGACGAGACGTCAGATTTTCTAACCATACGCGACAGGATACGTGTTCCGGTAGGCCCGTAACGATACGGGCAACGTAAAGGCCATCACACGTGAAAAAACGTAAGCAGTAACAGTAAGGATTGACCAATCAGAAAGCCTGTTTAAGCATAATTCCATAAGAATGATATTTCTGATTGGTCAATCCTTACTGTTACTGCTTACGTTTCAAACACATATTGTTAGATGGAGCAATCTAAGTGAAAGTTGTAGCGGACTACAAGGCGCGTTCGCATGGAGGCACTCGACTCCAGCGACGCCACGCAAGGCGCAGTCTCTGGACGGTGGATCGACGCAGCGATCACCATGCCCCTAGCGGCCAAGTCGTAGTCACGCTTCGGGTGACGAAGGCTGGACGCGCCGCGGAGGAACCACAGCTCTCTCTCGTCTACCAACTCTCGACCGCGACGGACGTCTGGGGGTCGATTTTGTATCGAGAATCTAGTGAAAGTGCTAAAAGTGAGCAACTCCCGCGATTTTGTAGGTTTCACTCGGGTGAAAATGTGAGATGTTTCACGTGAGAGAGTTCGACAAGAAATTTTGTGTCGAATGGTGAGATTAGAGAGAGACACAACGATAAAAAGAGAGAGAAAGAAAATCAAATGGCGCGACGCCGTCGTAGCCAGTCGAAAGAGTATTTTGCGTCTGGATGATTAAAATGGCTCTCTTTTAATGGCTGTAATAATGGTGATTGATGATGATCGGGAACCTCCTGTTATGCGAATAGCTAGAAGACGACTTCAAGATGCTAGCGATCCATTTGAGATTCCAGAAAATCAATTCCGCAATCTATATAGGTAAGAATACAGTAAGCCTAGTTTGTAGATTATATTTTTCATTGAATAATTATAGTATAATTGTGTATTAAAGATTATCCAGAGATGCAGTACGGGCTTTGGTCAATGAACTGAGGCCTTTTATGCCTATGAGAAGGAGAGTTACGGCGATTTCAAATGAATTGCAGATGAATGCAGAAAAATCCATGCTCTCTCTCTCTCTCTCTCTCTCTCTGGTCAGTCCCATTTTATTGCTGCAAGTACTCTTTTTTTTTCTTTTTATACAGCATTGATTTTCTAATGGAAATTAATAATCTATTGTTAGATATTGGGGCTGCATTACATTTTATGGCTGCAGGATCATATCAAAGAAGAGTCGGTCAAGACTTTCTCACATGTATGTTCCAAACCATGATTAGCAATTCTCTTCTTGTGACAGTGAATGGTCTGAATCACTTGATGAGAAATTGGATTAAATTCCCCGTAACTGCTGCAAGACTTGATGCTATTAAACAAGATTAAGTTCTAATCTTAACTTAAGAAATAATTTTAAAATATAAAAAAATTTTAACAGTTATACCGTAAATATTAAAACACTTATTTCAGGTTTAATAGGTATTAAATTTATTTATGAATTTTGCACATATATATTTATAGGATAAATAGACAAATTACAAATATTATAGCCTAACCTTATTTACAAAAATACCCTCAATACGAGTTGAACTTATCATTTTTCTTTTATTTTGCGAGCTATATCGCAGTCTCACTGCCTAAATCCGGATTATCTTTCATAAATAAAAGTAAAATTTTTGTTTGCTTCTCTGTTACATTCATCTTTCAATCTCAGAATTGTAGGTTACTAAATAGTACAGTCATGCACAAAACCTTTCCCCCCTAGTTCCAGTCTAGTGATCTCGTATTTTTACTCAAAGGATATACCATATGTCCGCGATCAATTTTACCATAGGAAAATTGCGATTATTGCATGAGCACCGCTTGGGTCTCCTCGTCCAATAGAATCATCGGAAAAGCGTGAATGCGCATGCGTAGTCACCGCGAGTGTTGGCGTGACGTTTGCGAGTGCAGTTCGATTTCGATTTCGATTCTCGCGTCGAAGTCGAACTGCACTCGCGGATGACTACGCATGCGCAGTCACGCTTCTCCGGTGATTCTATTGGACGAGGAGACCCGCAGAGGTGCTCATGCAATAATCGCAATTTTCCTATGGTAAAATTGATCGCGGACATATGGTAGAATCGAATGAATAATCTCGCGTGAGATGAAAGTGCGAAAAGTGAGCAATCTCACTCGAGATACAAAATCGGCCCCCTGGACACACTTCGCTCCTCTATCGCCCCGCGTCCCGGACGGACGCTCAGACACAACTCTCTTGTCGTTTCGCATTAGTTTAGCCACGCCGATAGTTAATAAAGTAAACTCTGGTTAGGTCTATTAACTACCGTCTTCTCTCCCTTACGTTCGTTTCCATCGCGTTCTGTGGGAACCCCTAAGATCCCACAAAGTGCAGCAACAGTAAGCAGTAACAGCAAGCAGTAGGGTTTCCGTCACGTTGGAATTTTACGGCTTACGTCTTACTCTCAACCAATAGAAGAGCAGCTGACACGCGATTGGTATATACACGGAATGCAAAGTTACAACTTGCAATAATTATCGATTCTGATAACCGCACTAATACTTTTTTCTATATTGTATTTCATTTAAATAATATACTCACGCATCTCAAGTGCAAGCGTAGTGCATTACACTAAACATTTAGGTTATGATTTCAGATACGACTTTCGAACAGCCCATGCGTATACCACGCTACTAAGAATGAGCACTCGGCTATACGGCTTACTGCCTTACTGTTACTGCTTACGTTTTTTCACGTGTGATGGCCTTAAAGTGGCCCGGAGACGGTCAATAATATTGTCAATAATATTGTCAATGGTACTTATTGATGCATCCAATTGATCGTGTAGGAAGCAATTGATGCCATTGTCAATCGATGGACGGAGATTGATAGGAAATTTGATTGAAGCACATTGACGGGGACCATTGACGCATCCCAATTGATCGTGTAATCGAGAAATTGACAATCGTTCGGGCAGTTGCACCAGACGGCCACGCGATGACGGATACGCCATCTAATAAAACTTAACCAATAAACGACTCGACTCGCGAGAAATTCACTTCCACTAATAAAACCTAACCAATAAAAGACTCGACTCGCGAGAAATTCACTGCCACTGATGAAATATTGACGTATTCATTGGATCTCCATCAACCGCAATTGCAATTGAAATCATCAATCTTATTGACAATATTATTGACGGTCTATGTGCTACTCCATCAATCGCAATTGATCAATTTCATTGACAATATTATTGACCGTTTCCGGGCTACTTTAGTCACAGTGGCGTCACAGTAGTGTCACTCACAATAGGTCTGTTCGCGCTGCCTACACTCGCTACACTTTTCCAAAAAGTGTAGATTCTGATTGGTGCGTAAAAATACTGACCAATCAGAATCTACACTTTTCGGAAAAGTGTAGCGAGCTTAGGCAGCGCGAACAGACCTAATAGTGTCAGTGACAATCACTCGGTGGCGGCACAGTGAGGTTACCATGCCAGTAAGACGTGCTGTCACCGCGTTACGCTCATGTGAAAGTCACGCTTCCCCGACAGCAAAGCGTGGATTTACACGCTAACCGCACGCAGTGCTGCCACGTAGTGGCATCACTGTGGTCTCACCCTGGCATGATCGCGTGGCGTACACAAACTAAAAGCACCGTTGCTACACAGTGAACACACTGAGTGGTTCACAGCGTAAAGACACAGCGGTTACACTCAGTGCAGTCACGGTGCCTTTTCGACGTGCACACTTCGTAAATTTACCGACCATGAATGTCGGTAAATTCATTGTCTTCACAATATTTTTAACACGTTTGCTGCCGCCGGCTCCGATCGGAGCCAGTCGACACATTGCGCCTGTCCCAGGTAGCACACTAACGTCGAAATGACGTTTTTTGAAGGTCAGTTCTGACGTCAGATGACGAAAAATATGACGTCATTTTAACGTCGCAAAGACGGCTTAATTGCACATCCACACGACGTCAGACAAATCACGTAATAATGACGTTCTACCGTACGTTGTGAAGACGAAAAAAATGACGGTTTTAAAAGGTTAGGTCTGACGTACACCCGGCGTCTCGGATTATGTCGCTGGTGACTTTTTTTTAAATGTTATTTTTAAACGTACTAACCAATGAACAATTAATTCTCATGCCCTCATTAGCTACGGTAGTGTCTACTCTCGTTAATAAAAGCATGAGAATTGATTAATCATTGGTTAGTACGTTTAAAAATAACATTTAAAAAAAGTCACCAGCGACAGAATCCGAGACGCCGAGTGTATATCTTTTCATCGTGAGCGGTCACCTATCCAGCTAGTGTCCGCACTTTTCGCTGCTTAACTTCGTTGATCGGTCGGTGTCCTCGAGTCCTCATCTGCTGCGCGCTCCTGTGGTTAAAAATATTATTACTATGTATTAGTGTTCATATATAAAGTTTGATGAATAAATGTATATTACTTTTCAATAAGAAAGAGCTTGAAAAAATAAGATTTTATAATTGTATTATTCTTTTCTCAACATTTTTCTAAATTTATGATTGTATCTTTTGATAAATATTCTTGTATAGACGCAAATTGATACTAATATCAATTTGCGTCTATGCAAGAAATAAATAATAAATAAATATAAATAAATAAATAAATAAATAAATAATTAATTATATGAATGTTTATTCATCCTACATTAATTGATTGTCTTTCATTTACTTTAATAATCTGTGCTTTTTAATAAACTGTATAGTTTATAACTTGCTCAACATACTCTGGAGACTAAATGAAATAATTTATTGATTTAATAATTGAACAAATTACAATTTTTGTCCATTTATTCACAAATAAATTTTAAAGTCCCTATATATGCAGGAGACGGAAATTGTTCTAAGTCTTGTTCGTCATTAAAAATGACGGAAAAGTTCCGTCAAAAAGACGTTTAATTTTGACGTCCAAGGTACGTCGTAAATATGACGTCCCTGCGACGTTAATATTACGACGACTGACGTCTGAAACCCTATACTGACCAAAAAATGACGTCTGAGACGTTATTCTAACGTCAGTGTGCTACCTGGGGTGCCGCCGGCTCCGATCGGAGACACATTGTTGTGGCACATTACATTATTCAGCTGTTACCGGCACTGAGCGCGATGCAATCAATCTAAAAGTGGCAGCGAATGTGTTAAATTAGAAAATAACAAAATTGATATTGTAATGATGTTTCAAACAGTGCAAATTGTACTGAATTATTCCATAAATAATGAATGATTAATTATCATAATCGCTACTGTTTTGAGAAAGAAAGTATCAAACTATTTTTAAAAATTTAATGAAATATATATAAACCGGCCTTTATACAATGCAACACTGAGATATCTCGGCAAAAATATTTAAATATTTTTGCCGAGATATCTCAGTGTTGCATTGTATAAAGGCCGGTTTTAGCTTACGTTTGACATAGCTCGAAATCGGCTTTCAGGTTTATCTCACTAGTCACAGTAGTTGCTTTCAGGTATTGATATTATACGTATAACTTACAAGGGGAGCACCCCCCCCCCCCCCTTCGAAAGTCGGAGCACCGATTGTAATGAATTTTTTTTTATAAATAAAGGGAAGTCCCCTGAGTAACGCTCATACTTTACTTTTGTCCAATGCGCCTTTGTTTATTTAAAAAAAAAGAAATTGTTTTGACGCGTAAAGTGTGTACTGTAATGTAATACTCGGTATCCAAGATAACGGCGTGGCGCAGTCGGCTAAGGCATAGACTTACCACGCGGGCGTCCCGCGTTCGATTCCCGTGCATGCACTATCTTTTTTTTTTTTTGCCAATTTCGAACTTTTTCACTTTTTTTATTATTCAAACTATTGCTACTAATCTTTAGAAGTTAAATAAATCTAGGTAACGTGAATAAAACATTTTTTTGCATTTAAAACTATATTTTGAACGATTGTTACTAATCATTCGAAGGCAAATTAGTGAATTTTTGGTGACAATTTCTATGTTTCACATTAAATGACGTCAATGCCGGGTAAGTGCAAATTACTCATTTTCCTACGAAACATTCATTAAATTTGGTGGTAATTCACTCGTGACGTCAACACCAGGTAAGTGTCATTCGAAGGCAATTAGTGAAATTTTGGTAACAATTTCTATGTTTCACATTAAATGACGTCAATGCCGGGTAAGTGCAAATTACTCATTTTCCTACGAAACATTGATTAAATTTGGTGGTAATTCACTCGTGACGTTAACACCAGGGTCAATTACTCATTGCTATGTTATACACTCTAACCTTTCTTATTGTCAGCGGGGTATTATGCTGTTCGTCTGGAAACCTAGAAAATGTCCTACAATTACTAGTTACTCATTATTCTACGAAGCTACTCCCAAATTTTCCCCCTTTGTTCGAAAATGCCTTAAAAGTCGACGTGATGGAGGTCTTATCATCAGTTTTCTTCCAACGTTCACCTAGTACACTTTGGAAGGTATTTTGGAAAATGGAAAACGAGTCAGGAATACCTGAACGTCAAGAATCGCCCATAAGTAATGAGTGCTTGAAGTATGAGGAAGATATGAGAATAACTTTCTCGAATTCTTGGTTCCTTGTGTCAGAGATTCTGGAGGAGGATGGATTGAAAATTAAGGATGCCTCGGCTCCAAACAAATTCACAAGTCGAGAGATTGTTTTGGCAAAGGAATTGGCTCAAACAATAAAAGATATTATAACTACGGGCCATTTTATCGTTGACGAGGACCTTATCACTTCGGAAGAACCAGATGAAGAGCAACTATATGAAGAGGTATGTTTCTGTAATGTGTAATCTTGTATTTTTTGCTCTGGAAATGTTCTCATGACTTCATTGGATTTGTGTTTTTTTATTTTCTTCTTGCAGTGTCCAGATCCAGCGATGGATACAGATTACAGCCAGAATTACAGTCCTGATGACGACGAGGAACCATCTTCGAAAGATTACATCCCGTTGGAGTACAAGGCCAAAGCTGTGGCCCTCGCCCAGGCTCATCCCAAGTGGAGTTTGAAGACTCTGCACGCTCATGGTTGCACACGGCTGAAAAGGAAGGATTATCTAATTCAATGGAAAAAGGATGTCCAGGAAAGTGGCACTAGGAATGACAAAATAGGGATGATTAACTCTGGAACATTCGAACGGTTTGAAGAAACGAGAAGCCGATTGGAGCAAGTGACGACACGAGATCTACAACAGTGGGCTACATCCAGTTCTTTTCCGTACATTTCAGAGAAATTCACATTTCGAGCAAGCAGTTGCTGGGTCCAGAACTTCAAGAGAAAATACGGAATAAGACAACGAAAAGTCACGAAATTCGTCAGTAAGAATGACATGGCTACCTTGGAGGAAACTTTTGAAGCAGCGGAAAGATTCAGAGTGGCAACGAGGTTTCTGATGCCTAACTATCATCCCGACTTCATCATCAATAGTGACCAGACCGGATGTCAGTATGATACAGCATATAATAGGAGTTTGGATTATAAAGGCGCGAAAACGGTTCTCGTTAAAAAACGAAACTTATCGAAGCTCACTCATTCGTATACAGCACAGTACAGCGTCACTGCATCTGGTAAATTGCTCCCCCACGTTTTTATCTGTCTGCAAGAACCTGCAACTAATTTTGGTCCTCAAGTTTCCAAAAAAGTTGAACAGCTTACTAAAGAATTAGGAAATGTTGTAATTACTTGCTCAAAATCAGGTAAGTTGACTACACATTTATACAGAAAATTTCTGGAGACAACGTTGAAGCCTTATGTTAAAGAAGATAAATTTGTTTTGCTCGTCGATTCGTGGAGTGGTCAAGCCGATAGTACTTTGTATGACGATGTGTTCACAAACAGTGATGGGGAAGTTATTTGCACATTAAAAATTATTCCTCCTAAATGTACCCCTTTGTGTCAACCATGTGACGTATACTTTTATCCACAAGTGAAGAATTGTGTGAAGAGATTATAGAATGCGTCAGATTTATTAAAAGAACAACGAGAACTGTCATCTCGAGAAGACGCAATCAAGATCCACTCAATTATTCATCATCAGTTGAGTGCGCCCGCATTCACCGAGATGATTAAATATGCGTGGTTTGCGTCTAAATTGATAGAAGAAAGACCTTTTTTCAATAATATAAATGATGTCTGTTTCCCATTGAGCAATTTGAAACAAAAATGTAACTGCGGTTTTGTAACGTTTATGAAATGTGCTTGGTGTAAAGAGATTTTGTGTTTTAAGTATTTATATGATATTTATCATACTAAAGTATGTAAGATGTCGGCCCCAGAATCACCATCGGAATCATCCGATGGAATTAGCGATAAGTATACCAATTAAATTTAAAATTTCACTTGTTACGAATAAATGAAAATGCTTTTTGTCATTGAACGTGTTTAAATTTTGTTTTTTCGCCTTACCTAGATTTATTTTACTTCTAAAGATTAGTAGCAATAGTTTGAATAATAAAAAAAGTGAAAAAGTTCGAAATTGGCAAAAAAAAAAAAGATAGTGCATGCACGGGAATCGAACGCGGGACGCCCGCGTGGTAAGTCTATGCCTTAGCCGACTGCGCCACGCCGTTATCTTGGATACCGAGTATTACATTACAGTACACACTTTACGCGTCAAAACAATTTCTTTTTTTTAAATAAACAAAGGCGCATTGGACAAAAGTAAAGTATGAGCGTTACTCAGGGGACTTCCCTTTATTTATAAAAAAAAATTCATTACAATCGGTGCTCCGACTTTTGAAGGGTCCCCTTGTTAGTCGACTTCCACCACAAAGAGTCGATGGCGCAATTGGTAGAATGCGAGAAGCGTTCCCAGTCTCCTAAAGAACGCAGGTTCGAGTCCTGGCCGGGTCGGGTTTGAGAAAAAAAAAACCGACACTCTCTCTAGTAAGCGGATAAGGCAGACGGGAAATCCTACTTTATCGCCCCTTTTTTGCAAAATTCTACTTTTACCATCGTACTTACACTGCGTGACTGCAGTGTGGCTTCACGCTGGACGTCCAGATGGACACCCCAGTGCATGCACTCGAATGCACCGCGTGAAAGTAGTGTGCAGTCACGGTGGCGCCACTTTGCTATCGGGGTTGGCTACCGGGGCAGTTTGAAAGTTACCTTCGGATAGGCTTGGTCGGTAATCGAGACATTTATACCGTAATTATAATTATTTTCGTAATTTCCATTATTCACAAATTCACAATTTCGAGGTTAGACGCTTCGATCTCCCGAAATGATATCAACTCTAACTGCCGACTCGACTTCTACCGTATTAAATGACTCGAGTACCGACCAAGCCTATCCGAAGGTAACTTTCAAACTGGCCGCAGTACAGAGACGGACATACGGTACACTATTTCGTTGTTACCGACAGTAATGTAATCGTAAACATCACAATTAATTGTAAGAATTCTTTATACATAAGTGTTTGACATAAGTCTTGATGGACTAATGCCTCCAAATCATTATCTTCAAATTTATTCGGCTCCTTGTCGTCCAAGTCGAAATCACCAGCTTTAAAACGTGCAAACCACTTCCGACGCGTTTGCTCGCAGCTAGAGCATGTACACTTCCACTAAATACGATGAGCTTCAGCTGCACTTTTGTTCATATTAAAATAATGAAGGAAAACTCCCCGCAAGAACACTTTATTCGGCACAAATTTTGATATATTCAATAAATTATAAAATGTTATTCATGATTTGAAAAAAGGTTATGTACGGCAAATGACGTCCGATGATAATAGCTCATTGGGAGTTGACTTATCACCAGTAGGAAAACGTCTTAAAAGTTTGGGCATGACAATATTTTTTCATTAAAAAAACGCTATACGAATTAATTAATTCCAACACCTAATATAATTTTTACTGAACAATTTGGATTTTTTAAAAGATTAAGTCATAGTGGCGTCACAGTAACGTCACCCAGTGACAATCACGCAGTGGCGGCACAGTGAAGCTCCCGTGCCAACACGACGTGCTGCCACCGCGTGACGCTTGGGTGAAAGTCACGCTTGGCTATCGGGGTGGCTATCGGGGTACGGTATCAAATTTTCAACCGTCGGCAAACACTGCCGAGGACAAATTTCAAGTTATCGGCCATAGGTATCGGCGCTTGAGCGATTTGGGCTCGGACATGCGGCATTGACAGATACCGTACCGTATGTATCATCCCAAATTAAACAAGCAGATATACCGACGTTGCCGAAACTTTACCGACGGTCAAGAATTTTATAGTTAGTTGGCTTGAGAAGAGTGCGCTGTGTGTGCTGCGTGAGAGCGAAAAGTGTCAAACGTCTGATTTCCCGATAGCTGTTAATTCAAGAGATCGAAGTGTTTCGTCTATTATTCAATACTTCGATTTTCCGAATTGACAGCTATCGGGAAATCAGACGTTAGACACTTTTCGCTCTCACGCAGCACACACAGCGCACTCTCCTCAAGCCAACTCTAACTATAAAATTCTTGACCGTCGGTAAAGTTTCGGCAATATCGGTATCTCTGCTTGTTTAATTTGGGATGATACATACGGTATGTATCATCCCAAATTAAACAAGCAGATACCGTATGTCCCACTCTGTACGGGCCAGTTTGAAAGTTACCTTCAGGGAGGCTTGGTCGGTAATCGAAATATTTAATACCGGTAGAAGTCGAGTCGGTAGTTAGAGTTGGTGTCAATTCGGGAGATCGAAGCGTCTAACCTCGAAATTATGAATTTGTGAATAATGGTGAGTAATTTCCATTATTCAAAAATTCATAATTTCGAAGTTAGACGCTTCGATCACCCGAATTGACACCAACTATAACTGCCGACTCGACTTCTACCGTATTAAATGACTCGAGTACCAACCAAGCCTATCCGAAGGTAACTTTCAATCTGGCCAGTACAGAGACGGACATACGGTATACCGTACCGTATGTATCATCCCAAATTAAACAAGCAGATATACCGACATTGCCGAAACTTTACCGACGGTCAAGAATTTTATAGTTAGAGTTGGCTTGAGAAGAGTGCGCTGTACCGCATGTCCCACTCTGTACGGGCCAGTTTGAAGTTACCTTCGGGGAGGCTTGGTGGGTACTTGAGTGATTTAATACCGGTAGAAGTCGAGTCGGTAGTTAGACTTGGTGTCAATTCGGGTGATCGAAGCGTCTAACTTCGAAATTATGAACTTGTGAATAATGGAAATTACTCACCATTATTCACAAATTCATAATTTCGAGGTTAGACGCTTCGATCTCCCGAATTGACACCAACTCGAACTACCGACTCGAATTCTACCGGTATTAAATGTTTCGATTACCGACCAAGCCTCCCTGAAAGTGACTTTCAAACTGGCCCGTCCAGAGTGGGACATACGGTATGTGCTGCGTGAGAGCGAAAAGTGACAAACGTCTGATTTCCCGATAGCTGTCAATTCGGAAAATCGAAGTATTGAATAATAGACGAAACACTTCGATCTCTTGAATTAACAGCTATCGGGAAATCAGATGTTTGACACTTTTTGCTCTCACGCAGCACACACAGCGCACTCTTCTCAAGCCAACTCTAAGGGCCGGTATTACAATGTCAGGTTAAACTGCTGGTTGAGTTAACCTTTACCTTCAGTTTAAACCTAAAGTTAACGAAAATGCGTATTACAAAACGTTTTCTACCCAAAGTTAAGTTAACTAGGAGTGGTAGCATTTCAAGCAAATATCCCTAGATGGAACATGCCGTAAACTAGTTTATTCCTGAATTAGCGGCAAAATTTAACACGTTCCCTGCCAGACCGTTTTTATGAAGACTTTCCGCACACGCCGCGTGGGGCGTATAGGTTAAAATACGGTTTGAATGGTTAAAAAATTATGCGCATTTGAAGTTCGTATGCTCATAACTTTTAAACATAATTTGATTTTGGATGAATCATTGATTGATTTTGATATACGCATCGAAAAACGTTGAATTTAGAGACTTGGTTCTGAGGACATTTTTTGCAGAGCATTTCACTTTCTTTAAAGTCGTATATTTGCACAATTGTTTACCACTAACTGGCAGAGTAGTCCCAACTTTAGAAAATAATCAATCCTTTCTCATGTTAATTAGATGGGAAAACTATTAATTCCCTGAGCGACTTTTTAATATTTAACTTCGGCGTCGTTATTCTTTCGCGACAATTTTTTATCTATATTTAAAAAGTTTATCAGGTGCGCAAATATTGCCTTGAAACGAGTCACTCTGATGCACGTATTAAACCGATATTTAAATATTCTGTAAATGCAACGCAAAAATGTCATACTATCACGTCTGCGAATTTAATTTTTGCAGCGATGGAGCCTGAAAACTCCAGAAGGGCAGCGAATTTTTCTAGCAACGAGGTGGAAATTCTTGTTGAACTTGTTTCGAAGTATCGACACATTATAGAATGCAAGAAATCTGATGCTGTCTCGTGGAAAGAGAAAGAATCCACTTGGGTAAAAGTGGCTCAAGAATTTAACAGCGCAAGTGGTGTAGTATCTCGCACCACCAGGAATTTAAAAGAAAAATATTTAAATTTGAAAAAGACTGCGAAAAAGAAACACGCTGCAAATAAAATGTAGTTATTCAAAACTGGAGGTGGTACATCAGCGAGGATAAACACAACGTCAACAGTGGAAGACACTGTGAAGGGCTTGACAGGCATTGGACTGACAGGCCTTCCATCTTCGTTCGATGACGACGCCGAAGAAAGTATGATTGTGGAAGTCATCAATGAGACAAACCATCAGGATGCAGAGTCGACACTCCCTGTACCGAGCTGGTCGTCATGGTCACCAACTCTTCTTCGAGTGCCAAAATCTCATAAATTAACAGTGAATAATAATTCACAAGGTTAGCTCGGTATCAATTATTATCACACTTCCAAAGTTCGGTTAGGTTAGGTTACATTAAAAATTAGAACTTCAAATTTTAGAAATAAAAAGAATATTTGGCGAGCCACGAAAAATATTTTTATTTTACAAACTTAATATTCAAAATTAATTTCAATTAAGTGGATATTTATTTTTTTTGCAAAAACAGAAGAGCAGCCTAGGCAAGTTGAGGAGTTGCTGAACATAAATCCAAGCCAACAAGTAACGACCAATCATCGATTGCTTCATTTCTGAAAATATAAAGTACCAAAAAATTTAGCTGCTGCTTTAACAAATTACTTAACGTAATCGAACCTAACGTACCGATTTGTGGGATGGGATATCACAGGTTCGATTTCTTGTAATAATAATTCCGTGCTTCCTTTGGAAATGCGGAACCTGTCCAAAAATTCCTCGTCATTCCACTGATCTAAATGGTTCACTCTGGGCCGAAATACTTTGGGTGCACGAGGCATTTCAATCTATAAATTAACGTTAAATTTGTGACAGTTATAATATTTATGCTTATTATTTTGAGTATCGTTACTTTTGGCTTCCGGATTTCAGCCGCGTCTGTTCCATTTCTCGGCGCGGCTTCAACCCGGAACGAAAATGTAGCAATGCTCAAAATGATATATACACACGTAGAGGCCGTAAATGCCTGAAATTTTTGAGTATTTCTACTTTTCGTATCTACTTTGTAAGAGTACATACCAGCTCCATATAATCTTCCTCGTCGTCGGTTAATATTTCCTCAAAAATGTCAAAAATGTCCTCCATATTCGTAGCGGTATAACTTCAAACACGTAATAAAATAACCACACTCTCTCTATCAAAATGTAAAACACGAGTCGTGAATGTTTACAGCTGCATTCCCGGACGTTTGTAGGTTAGAGCAGCGACCGACCACTCTGCGCATGCGTCAACCCCGAGTTAACCTGAACTCTATGGTTAACCGACAGATATCTGGGCCCCTATTCTCGAATGTCGTGCGAGAATTGTCGTATACGAATCTTTAGTTGTAACCAATGAAATAGTGGACCGAATGGAATAGCCGAAACGAGATTGGTGGGATTCAAAGATTCGTATACGAAAGTTTCCCGCATGAGCTCGAGAATAGGGGCCCTGACGGTAAAGTTTTTCAGGAAGTTAAACTCCACTCCTTAGTTAACCACATTTTGTAATACAGTCATTTTGGCTACCCGAAGATTAACCTGCAACCTTCGGTTTAACCTGACATGGTAATACCGGCCCTAACTATAAAATTCTTGACCGTCGGTAAAGTTTCGGCAATGTCGGTATACCGTATGTCCCACTCTGTACGGGCCAGTTTGAAGTTACCTTCGGGGAGGCTTGGTCGGTACTTGAGTGATTTAATACCGGTAGAAGTCGAGTCGGTAGTTAGAGTTGGTGTCAATTCGGGAGATCGAAGCGTCTAACCTCGAAATTATGAATTTATGAATAATGGTGAGTAATTTTCTTTCCATTTAAGTCCATAATTTCGAGGTTAGACGCTTCGATCTCCCGAATTGACACCAACTCTAACTACCGACTCGACTTCTACCGGTATTAAATCACTCAAGTACCGACCAAGCCTCCCCGAAGGTGACTTCAAACTGGCCCGTACAGAGTGGGACATACGGTATCTGCTTGTTTAATTTGGGATGATACATACCCCCGATAGCCAAGTTTCGTCACTACGAGCGCACTGTGCCGTCACGCGGTGGAGTTAGGAAACATCACAGTGACCTTATCGTTCGTACCCCCGTGGACGTCACAGTGGCGACACGGAGTGGCAACGGCTATTGAGGTTACTGTGACTGCACAGCGATCGTCACTACAACAGCACTGTGCAGTCACGCGGTGCGCTTTCAAAATAATTGTCGGTATGTAGATTTTGCAAAAAGGGAACGCACACAGTGACTTTACCCGCCTAGAGGTGTCGCTTTTTTTTTCGTGCCCCACCGAGATTTGAACCTGCAATCTTTGGAATATCCTATGCCAGATGCCTCGAGACTGGGAAACGTTTTCGCATTCTACCGATTACGCCACCGACTCTTCGAGAGATGTTGGTGGACTCCAGTCATATATAGAAACCGGACTTGACAGTGACTGCTCTCGAAGGTTCTCGTTAAATTTTTTAAAATAATTTGATATGTTCTTTTTCAAAACAGTAGCGATTATGATAATTATTCATTCACTATTTATAGTAGAATATTCGTCAAGAATCATGTTAAAGTTAACCCATTAGCGCCCAGCATCTTATGTATAGGACGGCCATTCGGATTTTTTATCTCATAACCTCTGAGTAACAAATCATGCAATTTTCGTAAAGAAAATCCACCAGAAATTAATTTGGGCTTTAATGGGTTAAGTTCACGATGGAATTTTTGTATTATTAGGTGTTGGAATTAATTTGTAGCGGCGATCTTAACAATAAATGGCACGCGGGTAGTACAGTATTTCGTTGTTATCGACAGTAATGTATCGTATGTCCGCGATCATTTGAACCATAGGAAAATTGCGAGTTTTGCATGAGCACCCCTTTGGGTCTCCTCGTCCAATAGAATCACCGGAGAAGCGTGAATGCGCATGCGTAGTCATCCGCGAGTGTGGCGTCGTCAGCAAGTTCAGATCGATTATTTCGATAACCGATCTGAACTTGCTGACGACGCCACACTCGCGGATGACTACGCATGCGCATTCACGCTTCTCCGGTGATTCTATTGGACAAGGAGACCCAAAGGGGTGCTCATGCAAAACTCGCAATTTTCCTATGGTTCAAATGATCGCGGACATACGGTAATATCGTAAACATCACAATTAATTGTAAGAATTCTTTATACATAAGTTTTTGACATGAGTCTTGATGGACTAATGCCTCCAAACCATTATCTTCAAATTTATTCGGTTCCTTGTCAAAATAATGAAGCAAAACTCCCCGCAAGAACACTTTATTCGGCACAAATTTTGATATATTCAATAAATTATTATAAAATGTTATTTATGATTTGAAAAAAGGTTATGTACCAACCAAGTTGGGAGTTGACTTATCACCAGTAGGAAAACGTCTTAAAAGTTTGAGCATGATAATATTTTTTCATTACAAAAACGCTACGAATTAATTCCAACACCTAATATAATTTTTAATTTTTATTGAACAATTTGGATTTTTTCAAAGATTAAGTCACAGTGGCGTCACAGTAACGTCACCTAGTGGCAATCACTCCGTGGCATCCCAGTAACGTATGAGTAACTTCACTCAGTGACAATAGGCTAGGCAAGTATCTCAAATTTTTGGAGCCTGCGCGCACGCGTGGAAACAGAGACGCCAATTGGCTGGAACGTCTACTCGATTGCGCGGGATCCCACAAATCAGCGATGTAACGCGAAGGAAGGATTGTTCGCGGTTACACATTGTTGTACCGATAAATTATTTCTTTATTTCACACTATACATTCGACCACTCGAGTTACTTCGGAGCGTCTACACTGGACGATGGACTGCAGGCAAGTGAGAGCGAAAGACTCTCCTCGACTCGCTACGTGCGAGCGTCTCCTTGTCCAGGCACGCTGTCCGCTGGCTACGAGAGGTGGCGCTACTGCTCCGCTACATCACTCCCCCCCAAGTGACTCGGTTCGAGTCGCGAAACTGACTTTTCTGGGGCCCGAGTATGTCCTAAGAATGCCCGACCCTGGAATGAGAGTTGATGGAGTGCGTCTTACCGACTGGCTCGTCGAAGACGTCGGTACTGCTTGTTTTACGGAGGCTGGTGTCTCTGTTGGTACTTCTTCCAAAAAGGCAGGTTTAAGCCTCTCTATTGATATTGTGGTTGGTGCTCCGTTTTGGTTTATCTTAAAAACTCTGTCTGTTAGGCGCTCTAAAATCTCGTAAGGTCCTTCGTAAGGGGCTTGAAGAGGCTTCTTCGTTGCATCAACCCTTACGAAGACGTGAGAGCACGTGTACAAGTCTTTGTGTATAAACGATGTCTTCTTGTTGTGATGAGCAGTTGGCACTGCACGAACTCTCTTCATGTGCTCCCTGAATCTCTGCATGAAGTATTGAGGGTCCGGTGGCATTTCCTCGTCGGTGAAGAATTCACCTGGCAGGCGGAGTGGAGTACCATAGACCAATTCCGCAGCCGTGGTTTTAATATCCTCCTTTAAACTCGTCCGGAGGCCTAAGAGAACTGTTGGAAGTATCTGGACCCAGTCGTTGGTACAGTGACACATAATCGCAGCTTTGAGTGACCTGTGCCAACGCTCTATGATACCATTGGATGCTGGATGGTATGCTGTTGTGCGGATCCTCTTGAAGCCTATGAGGTTTGTTAGTGCGAGAAACAGTTGAGATTCGAATTGGGTGCCTCGATCTGTCGTTATTGTTGCCGGGGCACCAAATCGCGCTACCCAATTGGAGTAAAAGGCGTTTACAATGGTATCCGCTGAGATGTCACTAATCGGTACTGCTTCCGGCCATCGCGTAAACCTGTCAATCATTGTTAGACAGTAACGTTGTCCTCGAACTGTAGGTAGTGGTCCAACGATGTCAATGTGGATCTGGGAGAACCTGGTATCTGGAACTGGCAAGTGTTCTGGAACATTCTTCGTGTGTCGATGAACCTTGCTCCGCTGACAAGCCATACAAGTCCGAACCCACTCTCCGATGTCCTTACTCATGCTTGGCCAAACAAATTGTCGGCGGATAAGTTTCCTAGTTGCATGAGTGCTTGGGTGGGACATACTGTGAGCTGTGTTAAAGATGCGTCGTCGCAGGGAGGAGGGCACGTATGGTCGGGCTACTTGTGAGGAGAGATCGCAATACATAGTGTCGTCGGAGTCGTCGATTCGCAGTCTATGGAGCTTAAGCGACCATTCCGATTGCAATAATCGTTGCAATTCCTCATCAGTTTTCTGGGCTTCGGCGAGGTCCGCTGTACTAACCACGACTGGCATGCGGATCTCGTCTAACCGAGAGAAGGCATCTGCCACGACGTTGTCGCTGCCGGCCACGTGGATGATTGTGGTCGTGAACTGGCCGATGAAATCTAACTGACGTAGCTGTCTGGGTGATGCCTTGTCCGCTCGCTGTACGAATGCGTAGGTGAGGGGTTTGTGGTCCGTTTTGACAATAAAGCGTCTCCCCTCAAGCATGTGCCGGAAGTGTTTAATACCTGCAAAGGCTGCGAGTAACTCGCGGTCATACGTGCTGTAATTTTGTTCGGCACCGCTTAGCTTCCTGGAGAAGAATCCAAGCGGGTACCATCCGTCGGAATGTTGCTGCTCCAATACTGCTCCTATTGCCGTGTCGGAGGCGTCAGTGGAGAGAGACAACGGTGCACCTTCCTTCGGGTGAGCGAGAAGCGTGGCCGATGCGATACCATCCTTGCATGCCTTAAAAGCGCGCTCTGCTTCTAGAGTCCAAGCGATAGGACGTCTGTCGTTTCGTCTGGAATCTTTGAGGTAGGCGTTCAAGGGAGCCTGAAGTTCGGCAGCATTCTTGATGAACCTACGGTAGAAATTTACGACGCCCAAAAACCTACGGAGTTCGATTACCGTTTCAGGTTTTCGATAACCTTTGATAGCTTCGATTCTATCTGTAGGTGGTTTGGTTCCTTGGCTAGATATGTGATAGCCGAGGTACTGAACATTACGAGCGCCGAAGTTGCATTTTGAAACGTTGATCGCCACGCCGAATGATTGAAGACGTTCGAAAACGAGGCGAAGGTGTTGGAGGTGTTCTTCTTGTGATTTCGATGCGATTAGGATATCATCGATGTAGCAGTAACAGAAGTCCAAACCTCTCAGAACGACGTCGATGAACCTCTGAAAAGATTGTGGTGCGTTGCATAATCCGAATGTCATTACCGGGAATTCGAAGAGCCCAAACGGTGTGATGACAGCTGTTTTGGGAATGTCCTCCTCGGCGACTGGAATTTGGTGGAACGCGCGCACGAGGTCGAGCGTAGAAAAAATGTTTTTGCCATACAGCTGGTGCGAAAAATCCTGGATGTGTGCGATGGGATATCGATCTGGAACCGTAACAGCGTTGAGACGACGGTAGTCGCCGCAGGGTCTCCATTCGCCTGATTTCTTGGGTACCAGGTGTAGGGGGCTGGCCCACGGACTGTCGGCAGATACCTAGCGCGATCATGTGATCGAATTCTGCCTTGGCGGCTTTCAATTTCTCCGGGGGTAGGCGTCGAGGTCGCTCCGCGACTGGTGGACCCGTTGTGACGATGTGGTGTTTTACGGAGTGCGTGGCCGTTTGCCTGAATTGCGGGGGTGACGTCACGCCAGGGAATTCTTTCAACAGGTCGTGGTAGACTGAGCCTTTCGCGACGGTCGTGACGCTCTCGATGGGCGACTTGATTACTTGCGCTATTGTGCGTAGACCTGTGACCTTGTCGATCAGGCGATGATTTTTGAGGTCGATGAGTAGATCGTAATGGCGGATGAAGTCTGCCCCGAGAATGGGTCGTGACACGTCGGCGACAGAGAAATACCAATTGAAGACAAGGCGGAATCCCAAATCTACAGTGAGAAGCTTCTGTCCGTACGTGTTGATTGGGGAGCCGTTGGCTGCGTAGAGCTTAACGCCTGAAGGTGATGTTGGATCGGTAGCTTTTTGCCGTGGGAGGACTGAAACGTCTGCTCCGGAGTCAACGAGGAAGGATATTCCGCTTTTCGGGTCCCTGATGGTTAGGCGGTTTTGTCGGGTTGTTCCGTCGTCGCCGACCGCCTTGATCTGAGGCGACGGGTTTAGTTTTCCGATTGCTGGGTTCCAGGTTGCCAGGAGCAGGGCTTCACACACCTATACGCTTCCGCGCCAAACCTGTGATGATAGAAGCACATAGTCGTTTGGCCTTGGTTGCGCTGTCTGGAGCGGCTGCGTCGTCTATTCCTCGAGGAGGACCAGCCGCGCGATTGGCGGTTGTCGGGGAGCGTCCTTAATACTTCATTGAGTTGCGTTGTGAGGTTCTTTACGTCTTGCTGTAGGCTAAGGATCTCCGCTGAAGTCGATGGAACGGCTGGGCCTACTGCGTTTACTTGCTGCATTGGCTGTGTGAACTCAATGATTCGATCTGCAAGCATGGCTAATTCATTAAGCGAAGCTCCCGGGCTGGCCGCCAGTATGCTTCTGACATTCTCAGGTAGTTGCTCTACAAACAGTGACCTGAGCACGGCCTCGTTGCACTGACTGCCAGCCAAATTTCGGATACGTTGCAAGAAATGCGAAGGCCTTTGATCCCCGAGCAGCTCTCCTTGCAGAGCTCGCCTCAGCTTCGTCTCAGGGGTTTGGGCGAAACAGGAGATAATTCTTTCCTTGAGGGCTTCAAACTTACCAGTTGACGGCGGGTCGCGAATAATATCCGTGACAAAGGGTAAAACACTAGAGTCTAGGCGTGCCACTATATAGCTGAATTTACAGTGGTCGCCCTTCACATTAGAAATGAAAAACGCTGCTTCGACCTGGTGTAACCATGTTTCCGGGTCCTCCTTCCAGAACGCCGGTAGCTTGACGGGCTTAGAGGATATGGCGTGCAACTCCGCGCTATCCTGATGTCCAAGGTTTTTCGTTTCGGGCGGGCTGGATTCCGGGGTTGGTGTGTCCCTTTGTTCGTCGGCCATAATTATGGTTCGATGGAATGTGGGGGTGGCCGCGCTCAGGTACGCAGAGGTATGGGCCCAGAACTTTCACTCCAGATGTTCTGCGGCTTTTGCCCCTGGGATTCTTGAACGCTGGCGTGGTCGATGGCGTCGGCGTCGTAGCTAACGCGAGTACGTCGCTCTGTTGTGGTGATTAATTATAAACTGCTGATCGATTTAACAGTATTTTGTTTCGCGGTACACTTTGAAATCACGTCGGGGTCACCAATTGTGGAGCCTGCGCGCACGCGTGGAAACAGAGACGCCAATTGGCTGGAACGTCTACTCGATTGCGCGGGATCCCACAAATCAGCGATGTAACGCGAAGGAAGGATTGTTCGCGGTTACACGTTGTTGTACCGATAAATTATTTCTTTATTTCACACTATACATTCGACCACTCGAGTTACTTCGGAGCGTCTACACTGGACGATGGACTGCAGGCAAGTGAGAGCGAAAGACTCTCCTCGACTCGCTACGTGCGAGCGTCTCCTTGTCCAGGCACGCTGTCCGCTGGCTACGAGAGGTGGCGCTACTGCTCCGCTACAAATTATTGACGCGCACGCGACCTCGTGAATAGTCCACGAAACTTTGGGGTGATAAGTGACCAATCAGGATCAAGTATTCCGTTGTCTGTAACCCACCACAACGGAATACTTGATCCTGATTGGTCACTTATCACCCCAAAGTTACGAACTGCGAGCACCTCGTGGCGCCACTAGAGATACTTGCCTAGCCTATCACGCGGTGGCGGCACAGTGAAGCTCCCGTGCCAACACGGCTTGCTGCCACCGCGTGACGCTCGGGTGAAAGTCACGCTTGGCTATCGGGGTTAACTTTTCTGATTGTTTGCTTGATGTGATGTTCGTAGGTGAGTCCTCAGTCTATATGCACTCCAAGATATTTTACTGTCTTTACTGTTGAAGTCTTGTGACCATAAACTGCAATAGACTGGATGATCTTACTATTGGATTCTTTTTTCTTGGTGATGTTATGTCATTGTTATGTCATGAACAAATGTGACGTTACGTCACGTTTTCATAGAGCGATAGTCCTTTGAACAAGTCTACATGAAACGACAACCGCCATATTTTCCGCTACAGAACGCGGGCTGTTCAAAAGACGCTTCGTTTAAGATGCGCTATTAGCATATCGCCTTTTTCTTCGCGTACACTCTTGTAGAGTAATAGTCACTCGAGGGATGAGATAGGGTAGGTAGGAGGAGAGCGGACGCTGCCACTTTCTCACGGCTCGAGAACAACGGGAGCGGACGCTGCAACTTTCTCACGGCTCGAGAACAACGAGAGGCCATAAACCCATTTTTTAGCCCCTTCGCGGAAAACTCTCGCCAACGCAGAACGCGTGCATCCGTAGAAAGAAGCATCGACGCATCTGGAAGACGTTACGGACACCCGAAGCCTCCGTCCTCGAGGAAACACCCCGTCGCGAGAACTCACCCCGAGTGGACAGGATCCCCCTCCCGGGCGACGCCGGGAGGGACTTGAAACGTCGGAGGAAGAAATGTAGGATAGACGAAAATCGCCCCTTCCTTCCTCGCTCGCCTATATGTTCTTTTTTTTTATATAGAAGTAAGCTAGTGTAAGTACGAGGAAATGCAGGGGGTGGACTCCGCGTCTCTGGAGAGAACTAGAGAAGACCGAGTAGAGTAGCTCTCAGTCTTTTGCGATCAGTAGTCGAAACCAGTCGTCGGTACTCATAGTTCTTTGCGATCCGTAGTCGAAGTCAGTCGTAGATAATCAGAGCCGCAGCTAGACGCTAAGGTTGAGGCAAGGCTATAGTCGTTTCGAGCTGGTAAATAAAGACGTTTCTCTTTCTTTTATAAACCCTTTCGTTTCTTTCTTTTCCTTCTGCCGATCATCCACGGACGAGGTTGCACGTTAGTGCTTTGGCGGAGCAACGGACCCCAGCGCCGCGACGTCCGCCGGGGAGCTAAAGACGTAACAGGTGACAACGATGACTTCCGTTTTCGTTTCGTTTAGTTTTATCTTTCAATGTGTACCTATAGAATTTTTCTAGTATTCTGGGATGGATTTGTATTTTCTTTGCCTCTATAATAGCATTAAATGAGTGAGCGTAAATTGTAGTGTCATCTGCGAACAGCGACAGAGTTGTTTTGGTGAACTTTGGTATATCATTTAAATATACGTTAAATAGGGACCGTGCAAGGCGAATAGGGCGCCATCTGAAAGCTGTTGTGTAAAGTAATTGGGAAGAATTTAACAAGCGCATAAAGGGCAGTTACAGTCACATTCCTTTTTATTAATTAAAATTAAATATTTTTTTGTAAAACGCCATCCTCGAAAAAAACCTGTTGCATCAAGGGTTGCTCAAATACACTAGATCGTGTACGAAATATTAATCCATCAGTAAAATTCTATTTCTTTTCTACAAGTAGTGTTCACTTGCCATGGAAGAATCACAAACGTGTAAAGTGGATTAATGCAGTTAAAATTTGCATTAATCCACTGCTACAGTATTTTCTGATAATATATATAGGTGATATACAGTAAGTTAAGTAAGAGCGTGTACAGCGTTATTCATAAAAAATGTATTCAACAATGTTTTTTCCACATACATACATTTGACATGTTCCAAGGCAATGCGCAATTATATTAATAATGAGTTCAATCACCCACCAGCATGAATAATCTCTTGGCATCTCTGAGGCATACTATCCACTAAATTTTCGGCGTATTCGCGGGGAAGTACCTTCCAAATACGTCGAATTTCTCAGGATACATACATCAAACAGAAGCTTCGAGGAAAACGTGTCTTCACTGTGAAGCAGCTATCCTGAGAAATTCAACGCATTTGGAAGGCACTTCCCCGCGAATACGCCGAAAATTTGGTGGATAGTATGCCTCGAAGATGCCAGCGATTATTGATGCTGGTGAGTTAACATATTTGCGCATTACCTTGAAACATGTCAAACGTATGTATGTGGAAAAAGACATTGTTGAATAAATTTTTTATGAATAACGCCATACACGCTCTTACTTAACTTACTGTACTTACCACAATCTTTACATCATAAGTATTTGATACACTGGTTTGAGCTACAACTTTACAGGTTATAACGATCTCTCCGTTTTCGGTGTCATCTGTCTCTATTACATTAAGTACATGACCCGATTCAAATAATTTTTGTCCTTTGTCATTATTTTGACCTCGTATGAGGTGATTTTGGATTGGCCGAAAGCCATGCTTAATAATTCTGATCATTTTGATAAATTCTCTAATAGCGTTACACTGTAAATTTATTCCCAAAAAGTACCTATTTCAGTCGTGTGGTCGCACGCACGTCGGCGAATACACTGCCCTCTATAGCTCGTGCACGGTCCCTATATAGGTTGGGCCCAAGCACTGATCCTTGAGGCACACCAGCTCTGATTTTCCTTTTGGTTGATTTGCTGTTATTGAGTGAAACTTTAAAGTGTCTGTTATTTAGATAGGAAGCTATTAATTTGATTAAAATTATCGGATATTTATACTTCATTAGTTTGTAGAGCAGTCCATCTATCCACACTCTATCAAAAGCTTTTTCGATGTCAAGTAGCAGCATGACTGTTACCTTTTCTTCATTGAAATTGACACTGATATCGTTTGTGATCCTTACTACTTGTTGCACTGTGCTATGCTTTTCTCTGAAGCCAAAGTGCTCGTTGATTATTATTTGACTTTCCTTTTCAAAGCCATTGAGTCTTTTATGTATGACTTTTTCCAATATTTTACTCATCGTTGGCAACAGACTAATTGGCCGATAGCTGCTTGCTTCAGTAGATTTTTTACCTGATTTATGTATTGGAATTATCAGTCCTGTTTTCCAGCTAGCTGGAAAGTATGACAGCATGATAGCTTTGTTAAATATGTACGTAATTTGTACAATCACTTTCTTCGGTAGGTACTTCAGTATTACATTCTGTATGTTATCTGCTCCTGCAGCTTTTTTGGATGGGAGTTTCCTAATTATTTCCTGTATTTCTTTGGGTGTAGTTGCAAATTTGTACCACTTTTTGTCGTCCTCTTTGTCTAATACATTCCTCACAAATCCAATGATATTTTGTTGCTCTCCAGTGTTGTTTTGCGTATCTATTTTGTGAACTTTTTCAAACTGATTGGCCAGCATTTCAGTTTTTTCCCTGTCCGTTAGAGCTTCTTCATCATTTGTTATTAAAGTAGGTATTGGATTGTGCTCTGATTTGAAGATTTTTGTCATTCTCCAGAGTGATTGGTCTTGTGGCTTTAATTTTTTCAGTTTCTTTTCCCATTCAGCATTTCTAAATTCTCTAATAGCTTTTCTAATTTGAGCAGTTTCTTGATACATTGTTTTTAATACTTTGTATACTTGTCCTTTGCCAGATTTTTCTTATTTTATTTCTATTTTTGATTAATCGTAGTATGTCCTCTGGTAGAGCTTCTCTTGACTATGGTTAATTGTTTTTGTTGGAATTGCTTCTGTGATTGAGTTTTGTATGCTGCTGGTTAATTTCTGATTAGACGATTAGACGAGAACCAGTATATTCAGCATGGTATGGCCATTGCCTCTAGCTTTAGCAAGTATGTGAAAATATTAAAGTAAAATAGAGAATAAGGAATACGTACAATATTCTAAAGTTTGAAATAAAATACGATTTCTATTCAGCATGGTATGGCTGTTGCCTGTAATTTTTACAAGCATATTGAAATAAGATAGAATATCTGGGTCATCTTGACACCCCATTTCCATGTAAGATCAAAACTTGAAATAAATAAACCAATGTGTTCCAATTTCTATGGAAAAATAATTCAGACATTCAAAATTGGGGAGAGTTAGAAGCACGATAATCCTATAAACATGTAAATAATTCATTTCTCCTTTCAAACAAATTAAAACTAAGAAAAGTCTAGGAAGATATACATGGAATTACATACATAGGGTATTTGAATGGAAGGGCAATATTTATCTAAATACAACGCGTATTTGGGACAGATCGTTACTCGATCTGCCTGAATTTTAGACTCTGGGAACACTTATGAATATTATTCTTTCATATAAATTATTATTTATTAGATTTTTTATAGATATATACATCTAGATCACTTGTAATCCTCAAAGGTTAGCTCTGAATCGTGTGCGACTCTAGCAGCAAGCGATTCAATTTGAACTATGCCAGGCTTAATATGTTTATCTGGTGGTATCAAGCACGCTGCGACGAATCTACCTTCATTATTTAAAAAATTGAAAGTGGGACACGCGTGTTCCGTAGGAAGTATTTCCACAGTTATATTTTCCTTTCGCATAATTTCCCGTATATTTCTGATGAAAGGTGTCGTTGGAGGGTAATTCTTATCAAGACCCACTACTAAAATGTCCAACTTTGGTTCTAGTATCTTAAATAATGCTAGTGTTTTCTCATTTATATCCGTAAAGGAAGCTATGTCCCAACTGAGAACAGACCTTGGAAAAATTATCATTGGGCCAATTATATTCAATCCGTTGTTCAGATGAAACCCAATCTGTAAAATAAATGAAAGCCATTCTTTCGTTATCGCTTGATACGATTTTGTGATCTTACATCTTGAGCATTTACAAGAAATACAACAATTTTAACTTACTTTACTCCAACCGTCAATACTGAGACCAACAGTGAAATCTCTATTTAAGACAGTTGCAGTCGTTTTGCCAGGTCCGTCATAAGAACGAGATTCGACATTCGACGTAGTATGAATACCTCTGCAATAGATATTTTAATTAATGTTAGTAGTAGCTATAGTATTAATTTATGTATTTTATTTCCATAATGGGTGCTTTCGGTTTATGACACAAGTCTACACACTTCTATTAAAATCACCAACTGATTGGCAGGCTCCAGCAGAAAGAACCAATGGTTTAATTTTGTGTCGACTTGTATAAGTTAAATGGAAAGCACCTATTGTAATATATTAAGATATTGATTATTTTAAATATTTTAATTATTATTGGATTGTACAGTTATACATATTAGATGAATTGCAAATAAATTGAGCTTTACTAGGTTTGGTAAAATTGAGCTTTTTAATATAGTTTTTAATAGTTTGAAAAATATGCCAGGGGTAAACGCATTTTTTGGAGCATAGAATAATTTTTAGAAATTATAACAATATATGAAAGAATTAATGAATACGTAAAAAGAAGAAATTTGTATGCGCGTATTAAAGCTTTAATATTCAATTACTAAAATTATTAATTGAAGTTGATTCAATAGCAATAAGTAAAAAACTTATAAATATCGATTCTTCTTCAGAATTACTTTTACTCACCTAAAATGTCGAGCACCACAAAGAATCAATCTACGAAACGAAGTAGTCATTTCGTGCAGATGACATCCAATTGTGGGTAATAAATTGAATAAATCATATAAAGTTAACGCCAGTCGTGTTTAAAGGTTATGATTATCCGTATGAAATCAGGGACACGTTACATGAAGTAGGCAAGGTATCACTAATGGTTTTTAATTTTCATGATTCGAAAAGTTATAGTTTACTAAGCGTTATTTATATAGTCGATGTAAATTTCTTTTATTCAACTCGTTCTACTTCCCTTATGGCCATCACACACAAAATTCCGTAAGACCGTATAACGTCGAAAACTTTCGTCCGGTTGAAATTTTTACGGCGAAGGTCTTACGGACAACCAATCACAAAGTTTCCCGGGTTATTTGATATCATAGGCCCACAAAAATAAATGTTTTTCTCTGTATTTCGAACCAGACCAGGTGATTTTTGTAGATTGATGTCCGCTAAAAACGAATCTGACCCTCAAATTTGCGTACCAGGTCAGAATTTCGAGGTACTTGAGGTTAAATGTACGAAAACGTGCGATTTTGGCCATATTCACAGCTCCGTACAATGAAAGTAAAAAATTTTTCTTAATTGCACATACAGCATTTGGAAGTGTTGTTTTTGAACTTTATAATACATTCCTTGATTGCTCCAAAACGATTTTATTAAGCTAAATTTCAATACGATAAGTCTATCCTTCAAGTTCACTACGCCACGCGTGCATACAGACGCTCTAGAGCTGTTTACATCTAACCTAAAATCTAGAAGTGTCAGTTTGATATTGTTAATAATTTCACGTCAATTGGGAAGAAAAGCTTAACAGTAAGTACATTTAATTATTGATTACACTCAGTTCCTATATATAATAAATAGAAAAGCCATACCTAGATTGACATAAGGATACAGTGAATCGCAATGTAAAATGCACGACGTAAAGAGTCAGAACTGTCGTATTCATCTGCTTTTTTCATAAAAAATATAAATAATAACATTCGACAATATTATTCTCGAGATATAGTTTGATGAACACGACGTGATAGCTTCTCTGAAATTTTATCACATAAATATCTCTTGAAGAACCCTGGAAAAAAATATTTTCATTTCCTATGTCTATTATACAGATAAAATTATTTTTCAGGTAGTTCAAACATGCCGAGCAACGATGAAATATTGTTGGGGATTTTGTTAGTGGCTACGAGGCTGCTTGTTTTAAAGAAGAAACGATCACGAAGATGGTTAAATCGTCGATGGTGGGTTCGACCAATAAATCGTATGCGTTCTGCACAAGGGGACTTTGAGAATTTGTTCCAGGAGATCCGGAAAAACATTTGTGGATCATTTCTGATCTCCTGGAATAAATTCTCAAAGTCCCCTTGTGCAGAACGCATACGATTTATTGGTCGAACCCACCATCGGCGATTTAATCATCTTCGTGATCGTTTCTTCTTTAAAAGAAGCAGACCCGTAGCCACTAACAAAACCCCCAACAATATTTCATCGTTGCTCGGCATGTTTGAACTACCTGAAAAATAATTTTATCTGTATAATAGGCATAGGAAATGAAAATATTTTTTTCCAGGGTTCTTCAAGAGATATTTATGTGATACAATTTCAGAGAATGCTATCACGTCATGTTCATCAAACTATATCTCGAGAATAATATTGTCGAATGTTATTATTTATATTTTTTATGAAAAAAGCAGATGAATCTGACAGTTCTGACTGTTCACGTCATGCATTTTACATTGCGGTTCACTGTATCCTTATGTCAATCTAGGAATGGCTTTTCTGTTTATTATATATAGGAACTGAGTGTAATCAATAATTAAATGTACTTACTGTTAAGCTTTTCTTCCCAATTGAAATGAAATTATTATCAAACTGTCACTTCTAGATTCTAAGGCTGTGTTCCAATCCGACAAAAGTTGCATTTAGTATATACTTGGTCGGTACTGACTCCGCCCCTTAGTACGTAGCACGCATCCGTAAAAGGTGGTGGGGGGAAAGTCGCGACGAAGTAACTTTCTCGAGACTTTTTCGTCTGCTCGGCTCGAGCAGACGCTCTATTCACCATAGAGGTATAAAGACTAGAGTTTTTCACCGGGTATAGGGACCGTGCATGACAATTGCTACGCCACCTGATGGCAATAATTACAATGTTTGGAAGAAAATTGTACAAGTGTTCATATGGGAGAAATTTTTTATTATTGAAATAGTAATTATTTGGAAAAGTAATTAATATCAGCAAGCATCGACGCTACAACTCCCTCTATACTTTTTGGTTTAGTTGGTTGAATCGTTGGTTTAGTGCTAATTCCTTCTACGGTAAAAAAATTTCCCCGTGAAAAATTAGAAAAATTGAGTTTTAGGTGTATTTGACATAAAGAATATTATTTTTAATTATCATTTAATTCTATTCAATAATTAAAAATAATATTTCTTTACGTCAAATACACCTAACTTAATTATTCTAATTTTTCACGGGGAAATTTTTTACCGTAGAAGGAATTAGCACTAAACCAACGATTCAACAATTTCACCGTGTTATTCAAATGGAAATCAGAAAAAGCGATTGAGACACCCCTAAATATTGAGTGAAAATGTACACCCGGCGATATATTCAAAGTTACATTAAATACTAACCAAGCCCGCCAAGAGAATTAATTAAAAAAGCTTTTTTTTGAGTCAGTCTCATAAGTATATTCATAAAATTGCTATAAACGTGAATTGCTATAAATGTGACTTGACGGGTTTTGCATCTATACCCCTCCAGTCCTACATTAGTATAAAATATTCGAATTTACCGCTCTACTAGCCTAGCGAGCGTTCCATTACCCTGGTGGAGAGTCGACACCAATTGACACGAGTCGACACAAGAGTCGCTGGGAGTCGTGTCTGCTAGTGTGCTGACTGCACATGCGCGTAGTACGCTACTACCTACGCCTATAGGCTGGTCAAATCCGAAGTACTTAGTACGTAGTCTAGTATCTAGTATATCCTACGTACTAAGATGAATTGGAACACAGCCTAAGTTACATGTAAATAGAGGGTGGGGACAGCGTCTTCGTTCAGGATTGGTCAAAGCTTACGTCTTACGCCGCGTTTGTGTGATGAACCTTACGTTTTACGTCTTACGTCTTACGGCATTTTCTGTGTGATGGCCTTTACGTCTTAAGGCCCCTGTACACGTTGGGCCAATGCGTTGGGCCAACGTGTACAGGGCCACTTGGCGTAAATTTGTCGTTGGCGGCCAGCGTTGGCCGGCCAACCGAGTGTTGTCGGTTTTTCGTCCACATATCAAAGGATCTTGGCGCAGTCCGCCAACAGCGTTCACACGTTGGCCTCTCGTAGGTGCCGTTATATACTAAAAGATGGCGGTCACGGAGGTATTATGTCGCGTACGCAACTAGACTCGATTCCAAATCGATAGAATCTTCGAGAGTTCTAGGATTTAAGGCGGTAAAACTCAAACGCCAAATTGTTCTGTATACTGGAAAATAACGTACGGGTGAACTCCCACGGAGCGTATCGAATATATTAGGGTACCGTCTACCACGAGATTTATAAACTTCCGGCCGCCGTGAGTTCGGTTCGCGAGGACTATCAACAGCCAGGTATAAACACCTTCTTCCGTTGGGGCGACTGAGTTTTGGCAACTCGAGAAGACGTAAACGATATCGCGTAGCATTTTAGATTTATAAACAGCTGAGTTTTGGCGACTCGAGAATACGTAAACGATATCGCGTAACATTTCCGATTTATAAACGACTTCGCCAAATTCGCCCTTCCATGAAGTCACGTCACGAGTGTGTGAGTGCAGAATGGGAGGGAGAAAAACCGTTGAACAATCCGCGATTAGCGTTTTCGATTGGTGCCCTCCTCCGGCCGAGGGGCTGGGCTTACGCTACTAAAAAGGACGTTTCGACGCTCAATCGGCAGATCAATCTTCTCTATCTACGTTGTGCAACGACTGAAATATACGGTGATCATCGAACCAGTTTCCTAGTCTTTTATTTTCTCGCTTTTCCCCGCATTTTCGAGCAGAGCGCCTTAGCGCTCCACGGGCCGGACCTGCCCTCTGGTTTCTACGAGGACTGCCAACGAGGACCGGCGTGGAACACAACAATTACAATAATACCTTCGACTAGAATTTTTTGAGGTGATTGGATGGACCATTAGGAAGTGTCATTTACAAGGATTTTGCTCAGAACCCCTGCAAAAGACATGCCAGATGACTCAAAAAAGAAAAAATTTTGCTCAAAAAATATTCGTACCTCGGGCTGAAAATTTGTATGTTACTTGTTTGAAGGTCACAAATGATGTACCTATGTAAATCGTCGGCTAGGTCACTAATAAAGGGGTATCAGACGCCCTCAAATTTGTAACTTTTGTTTCGAACATTTTTTTATGTTACCTCCGTCTGACGTTTTAATATATTACATGACTTGTCATTTTTTTCTTAAAAAAATTTTTTTTACCTCTGACGTTTTAACATATTGTTTCAGAGACTTTTCGAAACACATAAAATAATTGTCAGACGAGAAAACCTATACAAAATAGAAAGTGCTGTTCAAGTAAATGGCCGCGACTGCGATAGTGTCCACGTCCATCCACGTCAAATGGCCAATGCAGAATGAGCAACGCCAACGTGTAAACGCTGTCCCAACTCATTGGCCCAACGCATTGGCCCAACGTGTACAGCTGGGGGCTTAACGCGTCAGCACTCGTGCTATGAGCATTTCTCTCACGCTAATTTTCACGGTATAAGAAACTTTTACAAAAATCATCCAAATGTTTCGAGAATGTTTTTTATCCTTAAACAACTATTCCTGTTTCTTTTAGTGTAAATTAAAAACAAAAGGATTCAGTCAAATTCGAAAGAAAAATGTTGTTCCTATACCGTGAAAATTTGCGTGAGAGAAATGCTCATAGCGCGAGTGCTGACGGGTTAAAAGAGGTGCGACACCGTGTCGTTGTTACGTCCCAATAGCAACTCAATTTAATATTTTCTCAGGTGTACCTATTCGAACTAACTTATTACCCACCAATCTATTTTTTCACACTATACAGCTTAGTCTGGCAGGAACAGCGACTCTATTGTTTAGCGTTAACAGCTCATTCATTTCATTCTCACCACGGTCCAGCATAAACAGCGAGTGTGAATAACTACGGATGTTTAGTCTACTACTCTGAATCGAACGCACTCGCTAGGAAGGTCCGGCCGTGGGAAAGGCAGAGCTCTGCGAACGCCACAAAGACCCCACTATATTCCAACTGCAACCCCGATAGCAAAGTGGCACCACAGTGACTGCACCCTGCTTTCACGCGGTGCATTCGAGTGCATGCACTGGGGTGTCCATCTGTCTGTGCACCGTGAAGCCACACTGCAGTCACGCAGTGTAAGTACGATGGTAAAAGTAGAATTTTGCAAAAAGGGGGCGATAAAGTAGGATTTCCCGCCTGCCTTATCCGCCTACTAGAGAGAGAGAGAGAGAGAGAGAGAGAGTGTCGGTTTTTTTTCTCAAACCGGACCCGGCCAAGACTCGAACCTGCGACCTTTAGAAGACTGGGAACGCTTCTCGCATTCTACCAATTGCGCCATCGACTCTTTGTGGTGGAAGTCGACTAAGTTATAGATATAATATCGATACCTGAAAGCAACAGTACTGTGACTAGTGAGATAAAGCCGAAAGCCGATTTCGAGCTATGTCAAACGTAAACTAAATTTTAAATATTTTTGCCGAGATATCTCAGTGTTGCATTGTGTAAAGGCCGGTTTATATATATATATATATATATATATATATCTCATTAAATTTTTAAAAATAATTTGATACTTTCTTTTTCAAAACAGTAGCGATTATGATAATTAATTATTCATTATTTATGAAATAATTCAGTACAATTTGCACTGTTTGAAACATTATTATAATATCAATTTTGTTATTTTCTAATTTAAAAATTCTTCTATCGGGGTGTGAAATCAATTAATTGTAAGTTTACAACCGCACACATCCGCAGATCAAAATTTGTAACTAGTCACAAATTGCTTTCTGGGAACAAACCTATTATTATATCAATTTTGTTATTTTCTAATTTAACACATTCGCTGCCACTTTTAGATTGATTGCATCGCGCTCAGTGACGGTAACAGACTGAATAATTATGTAATGTGCACGTCAATGTGTCTCCGATCGGAGCCGGCGGCACAGGCGCGAAGTGTCGACTGGCTCCGATCGGAGCCGGCGGCAGCAAACGACGTGTTAAAAATTTTGTGAAGACAATGAAGTTACCGATATTCATGGTCGGTAAATTTACGAAGTGTGCACGTCAAAAAGGCACCTTGACTGCACTGAGTGTAACTACTGTGTCTTTACGCTGTGAACCACTCAGTGTGTTCACTGTGTAGCCATGGTGCTTTTAGTTTGTGCACGCCACGCGATCACGCCACGGTGAGACCACAGTGGTGCCACAACGTGGCAGCACTGCGTGCGGCTAGCGTGTAAATCCACGCTTTGCTGTCGGGGAACCAATCTCATCCCTCTAATCACAATTTTCGATCAGGCCAACCAGTTAGAATTCATCTATCCCTCCTCTATCTAAAAATTCCTCTATTCTCGAAGCAGACTCTGGCACAACGTTCTCTTCACTTCACATTTAACCTTCTTCGAAGTCAGGTCTCCCTGACTTACCGCATCGGGTACATACACTAAGTCCGGGTACATACACTAAGTCCGGGTACATACACTACCGTATGTATCATCCCAAATTAAACACGCAGATATACCGACATTGCCGAAACTTTACCGACGGTCAAGAATTTTATAGTTAGAGTTGGCTTCAGAAGAGTGCGCTGTGTGTGCTGCGCTGTCGCGTACGCAACTAGACTCGATTCGGAATCGATATAACCTTCGATAGTTCTAGGATTTGATGGCGGTAAAACCCAAATATCAAACGGTTCTGAATGCTGAGAAATAATGTACGGGCGAATTCCACGGGAAGAAATACGTATCGTTTATTAGAGTACCGGCAACCGCGAGATTTATAAACTTCCTGCCGCCGCGAGTTCGGTTTGCGAGACTATCAACAACTAGGCATAAACACTTTCTTCCGTTTCGGGGACTGAGTTTTGGCGACTCGAGAAGTCGTAAACGATATCGCGTAGCTCTTTTGATTTGTAAACGAGTCCGCCGAATTCGCCCTTCCATGAAGTCACGTATGTTCCATGTGTGAGTGCAGATTGAGAGGGAGAAAAACCGTTGCAACGATCCGCGACTAGCGTTTTGATTGGCGCCCTCCTCCTGCCGAGGGGCTGGGCCTAAGTAATTAAAAAGAGTATTTCGACGCTCGAGCGGCAGATCAATTATTCGATCCACGTTGTGCAATTTCTAAAATATACGACGATCGTCAAACTACCGAGCACATTCTAAGTTTCATTTCGCTTTCCCCGCATTTTTCGAGCAGAGCGCCTTAGCGCTCCACGGGCGCGGACCTGCCCTCTGCAATCCACGAGGACCGGCTTGGGCACGCAACATTTTGGTGACAGCGGTGGGATAGTTCAAAAACGGACAATTTGACACTTTCGGAAAGTGACAGTGCCGGCTCGAAAGTGCGGAAGACTTTATTAAAAGCAAACTTTAATACGCACTCCTCTGTCCCGGGTTCTTTGTGCGTGGTTTTCCCCGGGAACCGTAGGGCAAATGTCAGAGGAGGTGGCTTTAGTGACCACGCGTGTTACAATTTCCACTTAAGACCACCCGCGTAAAGAGACACTGAAAAAACTATCCACCGCGAATCAAAGTACGGAACTCGAAGATCCACAGTGAGGCGACAACCTGGAGATCCACAGCGAGGCGACAACTCGGAGATCCACAGCGAGGCGACAACCCGGAGATCCACAGCGAGGCGACAACCTGGAGATCCACAGCGAGGCGACAACTCGGAGATCCACAGCGAGGCGACAACCCGGAGATCCACAGCGAGGCGACAACCCGGAGATTCACAGCGAGGCGACAACCCGGAAACTCCCAGCGAGGCGGTCACACGCAGATCCCCAGCGAGGCATCATACCATAAGTCTTTAACAAAAATATTGTTATTAAGATGCTACATCCGACATCTCTCGCGAGCGGTAGTGGTCCTTTCCGAATCGCGGAAACAGAAACTCCCCAATTCGTTTCTTTGCGAGTCTCTCCGGTGACTCAAAATAGCCCTCCGATAGTTTCACATCCACCGAGCGAAGTATCAATGGTTGGCGTTGCCGAACCTGAAACAAACGCAACCGACACTTCTCATTTATCCTTGAAATTAGCAGGCGAACTGGTTCCCTCTTTTGATGGAAAACCTTCCGCACTGACAAAATTCATCAAACAATGCAAAATTGCCGAGGCACGCGTAAAACCCTCCGATCGCGAAAATCTTTTGGCTATCATTTGCAGTAAAATCAAAGGTCACGCCGACCAACTTTTGGCAAATTGTCGCGTTCTTGCCGACCTGAATGAATTGATTACCTTGCTCAAGACCGTTTTTTCCCGATTTTTTAAATGTAAATCTGGTGCACGATGAACTTCGGAAAACTTCTCAGAATGTAAATGAGGGCGTTGAGTATTTTGGGGCGCGAGTTCTTGAAATTTTAACGCGTTGATTAGAGGCAACTAATGAAAAATATGACGAACTACAAGCCACCGGAGTCAAAACGCTACTAAAAGATGCGGCTATTACTTGCTTCGCGCGCGGATTACGTGATCCTCTGAGATGATTACTTTACTATCAAAAGAAAAACCGATATCCCTAGAAAGTGGTATTGATCTTTCTGTGAGGGTTGAATTAGAGACTATCGAACGTTCGCGTCATCTTCAGGGAACACCAAAACCAAACTCGATTCAAAGTACGGTTTATAATACGAATAATGTTCCTAATTCCGATACAAATCGACGACCGCGACGGGATAATACATACCCCTCCAAATGAGATCGCGATTGAAGCGCGACCGCGATAAAATTATTTAAACGCAGGGGACGCCCCGTCGGTGCAAATCTCGCGGAATGCGATTATGATTGCATGAGCCGGATCCTCCGACAATAACGCCAAGGAAATCTGAAAAATATAAATTTCTCAAAGGATAATTTCGAAATCTAAACGTATAGCTTCATTTCTACTCCTTTTGAATTTTTAACTTCAATAAAATACCCTTCGGCTTGAAGAACGCCCCGGCTTCGTCTCAACGGATGATGGATGTGGTACTATCGGGGCTTCAGGGTGTTGAATTTTCGTATACATGGACGTCATCGTTGTTTATGCTAGTTCTCTCGAGGAACATGCCCAAAAATTGAAAGCTCTCTTTGTACGATTGGTTTAACTTTCCAAACTGAAAAATGTCATTTTATACGCCGTGAATTGATTTATCTTGGTCATGAGATCACCAATGAGGGTGTGAAACCCGATCATAACAAAATTAAGACCGTTCGAAGTTTTCCAGTTCCCACAGAACGAAGAAAAATATTAATCAGTTCCCACCCTAGTCTCGTTAACTATTATAGACGGTTCATCAAGAATATGGCGAAAATAGCCAAGTCTCTTACCAGATTATTAAAGAGGGAGAATCCCTTTATCTGGACCTTCCCCGCTCAATATGCCTTTGAAATCCTTCGCGAAACTCTGTGTTCAGAGCCGCTTCTTTAATTTCTTAAATTCTCCGAACCTATCATTGGGACGACCAATTCTTCGAAGTATGCACTCCTGAGTCAGGGTATTATCGATACACTGAAGGATTCTAAAATAAATTACAATACAATTGAAAATGAACTTTTAGCGATTCTTTTCGCTATTGAATATTTCCGACCATATTTGTATGGTTATCAATTTACCGATTATCACCGATTATCGTCCTTCGGTCTAGTTGCATAATGCAAAACACCCCACCTCGACATTACTTTGTTGACGAGTTCATCTTAACGAGTACGATTATAATATCGTATACGCACCTAGAAAAATCAATTTTACTGCTGACGCTCTATTCTGTAATCTGACAAATCTTGAGGCTTCCCATTTATCTGAACCATTCACCTTTTTGACGGAAAATGTAAATGAAGATGCCGCTTATCCCAGGAACTTTGAAGAGGTATTCGACTGCGCAGACGAATTACCGCTTCCTTGTTTCACCGAGGATCTGGCGTTGGATGCAGACAGGAATTTTTAACAAAAAGAAGAATTATTAGGTGCCTTGTTCCTGGCGCGCGCAGGAGCTTGGTACTCGACGTAGAAGAGGTCAATTGCTTTCAAACAAGTAAAAATAGAATCTGACACGACTGACTCAGACTCCGATAGCGAGTACTTCACTGCCGACGAGGACGACTCGCCAATAGAATCAGGGTGCTCCTCCTGGTCCGCCGACCTGTTGGCTAACGATGGCTACTCCGGTGCATCGCTTCGGGTCCCGGCCAGGGGAGTGAAGAGTGGCACTGATAGCTTGCTTTCCTGGTAACCCGGTCTGACAAATCCTGTAAGCGATCTCCGGCCCAGATGGGCGCTCCAGCTGCCACCGACGAGGGACAACGCGGCACACCAGAGAAGACACCCTCCGGTTGTGACTTCTTTACGTAAAAAACCTCCAGCCTTGTTGGGTGCCGCCGCCGACGAGGGAAATAGCTTAGGAGTAGAATGTGGCACACCAGCTGAGCATGCCTCCCTGAAAGCCGGGTTCTATAGGTCCAAGTAGAGACCTCCGGACCAGATGGGTGCTTCAGCTGCCACCGACGAGGGAAATAACCTAGGAATGACCTCAGTAAAACGTAGCAGCATCAACTCTAGTATTTCCAGTAGAAACAACGTAAATTCATCAAATGTAAATTCAGACAGACCATCGAGCAACACAAAACTTCCTACTATATTCCACTCCACGGACCACCTATCGTGTCAAAACAACCTCATCAATTTTATTCCGCTAGATTTGAATATTTCCTCCGAAATTGGCCTAGTGCTACTTGAGGACAGAGAATACCTAATATTTTGCTTGACTCTTCGTGTGAAACCTCTCGACACCTCTATAAATTATCTTTGAAGGATCTTACAATCTTTGAGATTATTAATGGACCACCAAGGTATTAAAAGTTCTAGTGTCGCTGCAAACGACTGAGTTATACTTATTCAAATGGGTTGACGTAGGAAATCTTCTGAGAAATATCTCCAACAATTCTGTGTATACTTTATAACAATCTTCCCTTATGATACCAGGTAACCTATGCGCAACACTGCTACTCGAAAAAGGAAATCGTTATCTTCTAACTCTGCTACTCGAAAAAGGAAATCGTTATCTTCTAACTCTGCTACCCGAAAAAGGAAATCGTTATCTTCTAACTCTGCTACTCGAAAAAGGAAATCGTTATCTTCTAACTCTGCTACCCGAAAAAGGAAATCGTTATCTTCTAACTCTGCTACTCGAAAAGGAAATCGTTATCTTCTAACTCTGCTACCCGAAAAAGGAAATCATTATCTTCTAACACTGCTACCCGAAAAAGGAAATCGTTATCTTCTAACTCTGCTACTCGAAAAAAAAAGGAAATCGCTATCTTCCAACTATCCAGGATAACCTCAAAATATTTCGACGCTAACTCTCTTTCAAAATTAACTCAGTTGCAGTTACTCACGCATTAGCCGAGCAATTTATCATCCGTTTTGGTTGTCCTCGTGCTATCATACCAATCAGGGAAGCATATTCTTCGTTATTCAAAATTCGCACTAATGTTTGCAAAATTTTTAAACTTCAAAAATTTACTTCCACTGCATTTCATCAAACATAAACGTCAGTTTGATTATAATTGGATTGGACCACGTGAAATTGTCGAGATTGCATTAAATAGCACTAAGGAAAATTGTTCATGCGAATAAGTTTAAATTAGCCCTCATCAGACTAGATAACATCGGTGAAAATACACGGACTAACCTTTATATTTGTTTAATTATATTAAGATTTTGAAATTATACTAAGGTTTTGAAATTATATTAAGATTTTGAAATTAAACTAAGGTTTTGAAATTATACTAAGATTTTGAAATTATACTAAGGTTTTGAAATTATCTTACGATTTTGAAATTATATTAAAACTGAAATTATACTAAGGTTTTGAAATTATACTAAGATTTTGAAATTATACTAAGGTTTTGAAATTATCTTAAGATTTTGAAATTATATTAAAACTGAAATTATACTAAGGTTTTGAAATTATACTAAGATTTGAAATTATATTAAGATTTGACACTACATTAAGATTTGACATTATACTACGGTTTTGAAATTATCTTAAGGTTTTGAAATTACATTAAGACTTGAAATTATATTAAGACCTGAAAGTACATTAAGATCTGATATTATATTACGGCTTTAAAATTATTCACGAGAATAATTTTACAAAAATGTTTTGTGAAACATTTTTTTTTATAAGGGGGAAGGTGTCGCGTACGCAACTAGACTCGATTCGGAATCGATATAACCTTCGATAGTTCTAGGATTTGATGGCGGTAAAACCCAAATATCAAACGGTTCTGAATGCTGAGAAATAATGTACGGGCGAATTCCACGGGAAGAAATACGTATCGTTTATTAGAGTACCGGCAACCGCGAGATTTATAAACTTCCTGCCGCCGCGAGTTCGGTTTGCGAGACTATCAACAACTAGGCATAAACACTTTCTTCCGTTTCGGGGACTGAGTTTTGGCGACTCGAGAAGTCGTAAACGATATCGCGTAGCTCTTTTGATTTGTAAACAAGTCCGCCGAATTCGCCCTTCCATGAAGTCACGTATGTTCCATGTGTGAGTGCAGATTGAGAGGGAGAAAAACCGTTGCAACGATCCGCGACTAGCGTTTTGATTGGCGCCCTCCTCCTGCCGAGGGGCTGGGCCTAAATAATTAAAAAGAGTATTTCGACGCTCGAGCGGCAGATCAATTATTCGATCCACGTTGTGCAATTTCTAAAATATACGACGATCGTCAAACTACCGAGCACATTCTAAGTTTCATTTCGCTTTCCCCGCATTTTTCGAGCAGAGCGCCTTAGCGCTCCACGGGCGCGGACCTGCCCTCTGCTATCCACGAGGACCGGCTTGGGCACGCAACAGCGCGAGAGCGAAAAGTGTCAAACGTCTGATTTCCCGATAGCTGTCAATTCGGAAAATCGAAGTATTGAATAATAGACGAAACACTTCGATCTCTTGAATTAACAGCTATCGGGAAATCAGACGTTTGACACTTTTCGCTCTCACGCAGCACACACAGCGCACTCTTCTCAAGCCAACTCTAACTATAAAATTCTTGACCGTCGGTAAAGTTTCGGCAATGTCGGTATATCTGCTTGTTTAATTTGGCATGATACACCCGTGCTCACGGAATCTGTCGCTGGTGACTTTTTTTAAACCTTATTTTTAAACGTACTAACCAGTGAACAATTAATTCTCATGCCCTCATTAGCTACGGTGACGTCTACTCTCGTTAATGAAAGCACGAGGATTGATTAATCATTGGTTAGTACGTTTAAATATAACATTTAAAAAAGTCACCAGCGACAGATTCCGTGAGCCCGGGTGTACATACGGTAAGTCCGCCCCGACAGCAAAGCGTGGATTTACACGCTAGCCGCACGCAGTGCTGCCACGTTGTGGCACCACTGTGGTCTCACCGTGGCGTGATCGCGTGGCGTGCACAAACTAAAAGCACCATGGCTACACAGTGAACACACTGAGTGGTTCACAGCGTAAAGACACAGTAGTTACACTCAGTGCAGTCAAGGTGCCTTTTTGACGTGCACACTTCGTAAATTTACCGACCATGAATGTCGGTAACTTCATTGTCTTCACAAAATTTTTAACACGTCGTTTGCTGCCGCCGGCTCCGATCGGAGCCAGTCGACACTTCGCGCCTGTGCCGCCGGCTCCGATCGGAGACACATTGACGTGCACATTACATAATTATTCAGTCTGTTACCGTCACTGAGCGCGATGCAATCAATCTAAAAGTGGCAGCGAATGTGTTAAATTAGAAAATAACAAAATTGATATAATAATAGGTTTGTTCCCAGAAAGCAATTTGTGACTAGTTACAAATTTTGATCTGCGGATGTGTGCGGTTGTAAACTTACAATTAATTGATTTCACACCCCGATAGAAGAATTTTTAAATTAGAAAATAACAAAATTGATATTATAATAATGTTTCAAACAGTGCAAATTGTACTGAATTATTTCATAAATAATAAATAATTAATTATCATAATCGCTACTGTTTTGAAAAAGAAAGTATCAAATTATTTTTAAAAATTTAATGAGATATATATATATATATATATATATATATATATATTTTTATGGAAAGGTACTTGTCGGGACCGCAAAAAGGACTCGTATACATTGGTATACATTACTCTACATTGAAATTGCGAGTTGTAATTTCAAGGTTAAAATCATATGTATACCTTAGTTTTTAAGATATATTGAAAACTAGATATTTTTTATGTAATGGTACTATACGGGACCGATTTTTTTTTTATACAATGTGACTTATCAGGACCGTAACAATCCGGATATACGAACGTACAGTAAAATATCAAAAGCGAGCAAAAATATCACAAAATATAAAGAAAACAAAAATATTTATTAAAACTCGACTGAATTACTCGCTACTCGACTAAATTACTAGCCGTGTCTGAACTAAAAGTCTCGCTTGTTAAAGCTCGCTAGAGACTATGTACATATTATGTATAGGATGTCCGCGCAAAACCGACCAGTTGCAGGGATACCTTCGGCCGAGTTTGGTCCGTACTTGAGTCATTTACTTGCTTCACCGAACATAGACAAATTATTTTAAAACATGTATTGAGATATACATATATATGTCGCAGGGGCAAATAGTGACTTTTTAGGCAAATAGCTTTTGTGGCTTCGCTCATTTCACTCGCTCCGCCGTTTCTAGCCTAACCTAACCTACTTTAATTTATTACCGAATCTATTAACTACCGATATTATTATGTTAGGTTAGGTTAGAATCGGCGGAGCGAGTGAAACGAGCAAAGCCACAAAAGCTAGTTGCCTAATGTTACTATTTCCCTGCGACATATATATATATATATATATATATAAACCAGCCTTTACACAATGCAACACTGAGATATCACGGCAAAAATATTTAAATAAATATTTAATTTAAATATTTTTGCAGAGATATTTCAGTGATGCATATTGTAGTAAGGCCGGTTTTAGCTTACGTTTGACATAGCTCGACGTTGGTACAATGCGAAAGCTGCAGTCTCGAAACATCTCATATCCTAAAGAGCGCAGGTTCGAGTCCCGGGTTTGAAAAAAAAAACCGACTAATTTTAATGAAATATAATTTGCAGTTTTGTAAACTGACCATTTCTACTGGCCATTTTATTTTATTTGTTGGCTTTGTTCAAACGTTTATTTCTGTTTTGTTATATATTTTGCACATTTATAACTCGGTCCCCGCAATTACCATTACATCGTCGCTTCTGGTCCCCATAAGTGTCTATACATCCCTGAAATGAAATATTGAACACGAAATAAACTTAATTCAACCACATATTAAGAATGTACAGGTAGCCAAACGATTACATCATAAATTTCAATCATCTGAGCGGTATTGGGAAATAACGGAATATTTGGCCAAATTAATGCCAAGTCCAGCACATGTGAACGTAACGTCTGCTGGAGAAAATTAAAATGTGGAAAATGCTGTCAATCAACTGAATTTTACTTAAAGGTTTAAATTGAAGCCCGACTTGATTGCAATTTTAACCAATTCAATTTCTAATTTACTAATAAACTTTTAAGATTTATCTAAAGAAACTGAAAATTATAATATGCGGTCCCGGTAAGTCCCGTTACATCCCGGAAGCCGGTCCTCGTATGTACCAATACGTCCAAAATTTGGATAATTTTAATAAAATATAATTTGCAGTTTAGTAAACTGACCATTTCTACCGGCCATTTTATTTTAATAAATATTTAATTTAAATATTTTTGCCGAGATATCTCAGTGTTGCATTGTATAATGGCCGGTTTTAGCTTATGATTGACATAGCTCGGAGTTGGTACAATGCGAAAGCTGCAGTCTCGAAACATCTCATATGCTAAAGAGCTCAGGTTCGAGTCACGGGTTTGGAAAAAAACCGACACAATGTTGTCTAAAGACTAGAAGGGAAGCCACGCTTCCAGTGTTATCTATCTCGCTCACTTTCTGTCGCCACTCTTTCTTGGGAGATTTTCGGCGCGTGCGGTGGCGGAACTCTTATACGGGGTGTCGTACATATCGCGCGGGAGCATTGGCGATCGGATATACCGATGTGTTTAACCGGTTAACTTAACAATTAGTTTGTAAGAGATTGTTCGTACTTTTAAAATTTGTTTATTGCTGAATTTCAAACTTTATTAAGAATATGGATTATTGCAAACAATAATTTCACTAATTTATTCATTTAAGGGGCAATTACATAATATTCAAGGAAGATTATATTATAATCCTGAGTATACTCGTATGTACGAAAAAATTTATAAACCAGGTTTAACTAAAGTAAAATTCGATTGAACAGTTTCATAAATAATTAAATTCTATCGATACTTCAAAATTCATTTCTACTCGCCACCCGGTGTAGTCGCTCACGAAATACCGTAAACGTCGACACCGAACATGTGGCGTCCAGCAACGCGGCTCGCCTCTGTAGTCCCAACTTCAAAATACCGACGCACACACAGAGTAACCTTTCTTGTCTAGTCTATGTTCGGTGTTTGCTTGCAATTGTAACCAACTCAATTTCTAATTTACTAATAAACTTTTAAGATTTGTCCAAAGAAACTGAAAATTAAAATATGCGGTCCCGGTAAGTCCCGTTACATCCCGGAAGTCGGTCCTTGTAGGTACCAATAGGTCGAAAATTTTGATAATTTTAATGAAATATAATTTGCAGGTTTGTAAACTGACCATTTCTACCGGCCATTTTATTTTATTTGTTGGCTTTGTTCATACGATTATTGCTGTTTTGTTAGATATTTTGCACATTTATGACTCGGTCCCCGCAATTACCATCACGTCGTCGCTTCTGGTCCCCATACGTATCTATACATCCCTGAAATGAAATATTGAATACGAAATAAATGTAATTGAACCACGTATTAAGAATGTCCACATATTAAGAAGAAATCGGTTTTCAGGCTTGTCTCAGTTTTGCTTTCAAGTATCGAAATATAGAAAGTAAGATAAAATATAGAAACTAAGAAGTATGAATCTATGTACGATTGAAATAAATAAGTTACAAAAAAATGCAAACTAATTTTTATTCCTCTATGGAAACCTTAAAAATTTGAATTGTTTGATACTTGTATAGGCATAAATAGTTCTTACAATCGCAGGAATGACAGTAACGTAAAACCAATTCAGCCACCTTGCTAATCTTCAAACTAATTGGCCAATAAGAAAAGCCACAGATCATGGACAATAATTCACGGCCCTTATTGGATAAATTGGAAATCGTTCAACAAAGAATTACATAAATTTGCTTTCCACTGAAACAGAGAAAGCATTTAAAATTAATTCCACTGATCAAAACTGCATCTATTTATTGTATGCAACTGATCACGTGTAAAGGAATTATCGGTAATCTGCATAAATATTTGACTTTCTCCCAAAACCGCTCTGATGATTAAAATCTATGATGCAATCGTTTGGCTACCTGTACATTCTTAATATGTAGTTGAATTACGTTTATTTCGTATTCAATATTTCATTTCAGGGATGTATAGTCACTTATGGGGACCAGAAGCGACGACGTAATGGTAATTGCGGGGACCGAGTAGTAAATGTGCAAAATATCTAACAAGACAGCAATAATCGTTTGAACAAAGCCAACAAATAAAATAAAATGGCCGGTAGAAATGGTCAGTTTACAAAACTGCAAATTATATTTCATTAAAATTAGTCGGTTTTTTTTTCAAACCCGGGACTCGAACCTGCGCTCTTTAGGATATGAGATGTTTCGAGACTGCAGCTTTCGCATTGTACCAACGTCGAGCTATGTGTCAAACGTAAGCTAAAACCGGCCTTTATACAATGCAACACTGAGTTATCTCGGAAAAAATATTTAAATTAAATATTTATTAAAATGAAATTGCCGGTAGAAATGGTCAGTTTACTAAACTGCAAATTATATTTCATTAAAATTATCCAAATTTTCGACGTATTGGTACCTACGAGGACCGACTTCCGGGATGTAACGGGACTTACCGGGACTGCATATTTTAATTTTCAGTTTCTTTGGAGAAATCTTAAAAGTTTATTAGTAAATTAGAAACTTAATTGGTTAAAATTGCAATCAAGTCGCGCGCGGGCTGCAATTTAACCCTCTGACGCTAAGCTCTTAGCAATCCCTGTCGCGTTAGCTGGAGAAAGGGAACAGCCAATCGCGCGCGGTCGCTTTATGTGTTAGTGACTGACGTCACGGAAATGGCCCCCCACTCTCATTCAGCCAGGCTCGTAGTTAGGGGCCTGCTCACTCATATACCGTGCTCACTCGCACTCACGGGATTTCGCGCGACGGCACGGCAATGAAATAGGGGCCCCATACACGGTACGATTCGTTGCCTCGATCCGTCGTTTCAAACTGATTGAAACGACGAATCGATAGGGTATGTCAACATAGTTAATGATTTACTTAGTCGAAGACTACTTCATTGTCACTATTTAAAAAAATGGGTTATTAAAATCACACCGCAGGTAACTTTTAACGTTTCGTCGGTGCCCAGCGACCATACGGGTTGCGACGGCCCTGTCACTCTCTCCCCACTACACTAACGTCTCACGCTTGACTCTGCCCCGCGCAGTGGTGGGGAATCGAGCTTTGCCGTCAGAGGGTTAAACCTTTAAGCAAAATTCAGTTGATTGACAGCATTTTCCATGTTTTAATTTTCTGTAGCAGACGTTACGATTACATTGTGTTGGAGTTGGCATTAAACTGGCCAAATATTCCGTTATTTCCCAATACCGCTCAGATGATTGAAATCTATGATGCAATCGTATGGCTACCTGTACATTCTTAATACGTGGTTCAATTACGTTTATTTCGTATTCAATATTTCATTTCAGGGATGTATAGACACTTATGGGGACCAGAAGCGACGACGTAATGGTAATTGCGGGGACCGAGTCATAAATGTGCAAAATATCTAACAAAACAGCAATAATCGTATGGACAAAGCCAACAAATAAAATAAAATGGCCGGTAGAAATGGTCAGTTTACAAAACTGCAAATTATATTTCATTAAAATTATCAAAATTTTCGACGTATTGGTACCTACAAGGACCGACTTCCGGGATGTAACGGAACTTACCGGGACTGCATATTTTAATTTTCAGTTTCTTTGGACAAATCTTAAAAGTTTATTAGTAAATTAGAAATTGAGTTGGTTACAATTGCAAGCAAACACCGAACATAGACTAGACAAGAAAGGTTACTCTGTGTGTGCGTCGGTATTTTGAAGTTGGGACTACAGAGGCGAGCCGCGTTGTTGGACGCCACATGTTCGGTGTCGACGTTTACGGTATTTCGTGAGCGACTACACCGGGTGGCGAGTAGAAATGAATTTTGAAGTATCGATAGAATTTAATTATTTATGAAACTGTTCAATCGAATTTTACTTTAGTTAAATCTGGTTTATAAATTTTTTCGTACATACGAGTATACTCAGGATTATAATACAATCTTCCTTGAATATTATGTAATTGCCCCTTAAATGAATAAATTAGTGAAATTATTGTTTGCAATAATCCATATTCTTAATAAAGTTTGAAATTCAGCAATAAACAAATTTTAAAAGTACGAACAATCTCTTACAAACTAATTGTTAAGTTAACCGGTTAAACACACCGGTATATCCGATCGCCAATGCTCCTGCGCGATATGTACGACACCCCGTATAAGAGTTCCGCCACCGCACGCGCCGAAAATCTCCCAAGAAAGAGTGGCGACAGAAAGTGAGCGAGATAGGCAACACTGGAAGCGTGGCTTCCCTTCTAGTCTTTAGACAACATTGTGTCGGTTTTTTTTCAAACCCGTGACTCGAACCTGAGCTCTTTAGCATATGAGATGTTTCGAGACTGCAGCTTTCGCATTGTACCAATTTCGAGCTATGTCAATCATAAGCTAAAACCGGCCATTATACAATGTAACACTGAGATATCTCGGCAAAAAAATTTAAATTAAATATTTATTAAAATAAAATGGCCGGTAGAAATGGTCAGTTTACTAAACTGCAAATTATATTTCATTAAAATTATCCAAATTTTGGACGTATTGGTACCTACGAGGACCGGCTTCCGGGATGTAACGGGACTTACCGGGACTGCATATTTTAATTTTCAGTTTCTTTAGATAAATCTTAAAAGTTTATTAGTAAATTAGAAATTGTATTGGTTAAAATTGCAATCAAGTCGGGCTTCAATTTAAACCTTTAAGTAAAATTCAGTTGATTGACAGCATTTTCCACATTTTAATTTTCTCCAGCAGACGTTACGTTCATATGTGCTGGACTTGGCATTAATTTGGCCAAATATTCCGTTATTTCCCAATACCGCTCAGATGATTGAAATTTATGATGTAATCGTTTGGCTACCTGTACATTCTTAATATGTGGTTGAATTACGTTTATTTCGTATTCAATATTTCATTTCAGGGATGTATAGACACTTATGGGGACCAGAAGCGACGACGTAATGGTAATTGCGGGGACCGAGTTATAAATGTGCAAAATATCTAACAAAACAGAAATAATCGTTTGAACAAAGCCAGCAAATAAAATAAAATGGCCGGTAGAAATGGTCAGTTTACAAAACTTCAAATTATATTTCATTAAAATTAGTCGGTTTTTTTTTCGAACCCGGGACTCGAACCTGCGCACTTTAGGATATGAGATGTTTCGAGACTGCAGCTTTCGCATTGTACCAACGTCGACCTATGTCAAACGTAAGCTAAAATCGGCCTTACTACAATGCAACACTGAAATATCTCGGCAAAAATATTTAAATTAAATATTTATTTAAATATTTTTGCCGTGATATCTCAGTGTTGCATTGTGTAAAGGCTGGTTTATATATACATGTCGCAGGGAAATAGTAACTTTAGGCAACTAGCTTTTGTGGCTTTGCTCGTTTCACTCGCTCCGCCGATTCTAACCTAACCTAACACATTGAAATATAAATAAATTAGATTCGGTAATAAATTAAATTAGGTTAGGTTAGGCTAGAAACGGCGGAGCGAGTCAAATGAGCGAAGCCACAAAAGCTATTTGCCTAAAGTCACTATTTGCCTGTGTGACATATATATGTATATCTCAATACATGTTTTAAAATAATTTGTCTATGTTCGGTGAAGCAAGTAAATGACTCGAGTACCGACCAAGCCTAGGTAAGTATACGAAGATAAATTTTAAACTGGTCAATACCTACAGAGTGGGACATACGGTAAATGACTCGAGTACCGACCAAGCTCGGCCGAAGGTATCCCTGCAACTGGTCGGTTCTGCGCGGACATCATGTACATAATATGTACATAGTCTCTAGCGAGCTTTAACAAGCGGGACTTTTAGTTCAGACACGGCTAGTAATTTAGTCGAGTAGCGAGTAATTTAGTCGAGTATTTAATAAATATTTTTGTTTTCTTCATATCTTGTGATATTTTTGCTCGCTTTTGATATTTTACTGTATGTTCGTATGTACGGATTGTTACGGTCCTGATAAGTCTCATTGTATAACAAAAAAATTAGGACTTACCGGGACCGGATATTTTAATTTTCAGTTTCTTTAGACAAATCTTAAAAGTTTATTAGTAAATTAGAAATTGAATTGGTTAAAATTGCAAGTAAGTCGGGCTGCAATTTAAACCTTTAAGCAAAATTCAGTTGATTGACAGCATTCTTCATGTTTTAATTTTCTCCAGCAGACGTTACACACATCACATGTGTTGGACTTGGCATTAATTTGGCCAAATATTCCGTACATCCGTATTCCGTATTCCGTATTCTGTACATTCTTAATATGTGGTTGAATTAAGTTTATTTCGTATTCAATATTTCATTTCAGGGATGTATAGTCACTTATAGGGACCAGAAACGACGACGTAATGGTAATTGCGGGGACCGAGTCATAAATGTGTAAAATATCTAACAAAACAGCAATAACCGTTTGAATAAAGCCAACAAATAAAATAAAATGGCCGGTAGAAATAGTCAATTTATGAAACTGCAAAATATATTTCATTAAAATTATCAAAATTTTCGAGGTATTGGTACTTACGAGGTCCGACTTCCGGGATGTAACGGGACTTACCGGGACTGGATACTTTAATTTTCAGTTTCTTTGGACAAATCTTAAAAGTTTATTAGTAAATTAGAAATTGAATTGGTTAAAATTGCAAGCAAGTCGGGCTGCAATTTAAACATTTAAGCAAAATTCAATTGATGACAGCATTTTCCATGGTTTAATTTTCTCCAGCAGACGTTACGACTGCATGTAATGATTTGTAAAGTATTTGACATTAGCTTGTATAAATATTCTTAATTTTACTTTACAAAAAAATTTATTGATTGTGTTGTACACTGATAAGAGGTTTTTCATCCCGTTATATACTTCCAAACTTTAATGAATATTAATCCAATTAATTGTTGATCTGTTATTTGTGCTCTCATTTGTATTTATGTAAAAGAGAAATCATTTCGAAAAAGTTATACGATAATTAAAACATTAATAATTTGGTCCTCATAAGTACCTTTCGTCCCCTGAAACTGCTACGATTTCATGGTCCCGATATGTCACACAGCATGCCTGAGGAATTACGAGGACCGGTCCCCATAATACACGATCCGTATAGAAACGTTTGGGGACGGTCCCCGTATGTACCAAAGGTCCTCGTAATGACCGTTAGACCCCTGAAGTGGTCCCGACAAGTACCTTTCCATAAAAATATATATATATATATATATATATATATATATATATATATATATATATAAACCGGCCTTTACACAATGCAACACTGAGATATCTCGGCAAAAATATTAAAAATTTAGTTTACGTTTGACATAGCCCGAAATCGGCTTTCGGCTTTATCTCACTAGTCACAGTACTGTTGCTTTCAGGTATCGATATTATATCTATAACTTAGTCGACTTCCACCACAAAGAGTCGATGGCGCAATTGGTAGAATGCGGGAAGCGTTCCCAGTCTTCTAAAGATCGCAGGTTCGAGTCTTGGCCGGGTCCGGTTTGAGAAAAAAAAAACCGACACTCTCTCTCTCTCTCTCTCTCTCTAGTAGGCGGATAAGGCAGGCGGGAAATCCTACTTTATCGCCCCCTTTTTGCAAAATTCTACTTTTACCATCGTACTTACACTGCGTGACTGCAGTGTGGCTTCACGGTGCACAGACAGATGGACACCCCAGTGCATGCACTCGAATGCACCGCGTGAAAGCAGGGTGCTGTTGTGTTCCACGCCGGTCCTCGTTGGCAGTCCTCGTAGAAACCAGAGGGCAGGTCCGGCCCGTGGAGCGCTAAGGCGCTCTGCTCGAAAATGCGGGGAAAAGCGAGAAAATAAAAGACTAGGAAACTGGTTCGATGATCACCGTATATTTCAGTCGTTGCACAACGTAGATAGAGAAGATTTATCTGCCGATTGAGCGTCGAAACGTCCTTTTTAGTAGCGTAAGCCCAGCCCCTCGGCCGGAGGAGGGCACCAATCGAAAACGCTAATCGCGGATTGTTCAACGGTTTTTCTCCCTCCCATTCTGCACTCACACACTCGTGACGTGACTTCATGGAAGGGCGAATTTGGCGAAGTCGTTTATAAATCGGAAATGTTACGCGATATCGTTTACGTCTTCTCGAGTCGCCAAAACTCAGTCGCCCCAACGGAAGAAGGTGTTTATACCTGGCTGTTGATAGTCCTCGCGAACCGAACTCACGGCGGCCGGAAGTTTATAAATCTCGTGGTAGACGGTACCCTAATATATTCGATACGCTCCGTGGGAGTTCACCCGTACGTTATTTTCCAGTATACAGAACAATTTGGCGTTTGAGTTTTACCGCCTTAAATCCTAGAACTCTCGAAGATTCTATCGATTCGGAATCGAGTCTAGTTGCGTACGCGACACCTTCCCCCTTATAAAAAAAAATGTTTCACAAAACATTTTTGTAAAATTATTCTCGTGAATAATTTTAAAACCGTAATATGATGACGAATCTTAATGTAATGTCAAATCTTAAAATAATTTCAAATGTTAATATAATTTCAAAACCTTAAGATAATTTCAAAACCTTAAGATATTTTCAAAACCTTAATATAATTTCAAAACCGTAATATACTTTCAAACCCTTAATGTACTTTCAAAACCTTAATGTAATTTGAAAATCTTAATATAATTTTTCAAGTGTGTTTAATATAATTTCAAAAATATAAAGGTTATTATTTTAAGTTAGTCCGAGTATTTTCACCGATGTTATCTAGTCTGATGAGAGCTAGTCTTAACTTATTTGCATGAACAATTTTTCCTTGGTGCTATTTAGTGTAATCTCGACAATCTCATGCGATCCAATCCAATTATAATCAAACTGTGACGTTTACGTTGATGAAATGCAGTGGAAGTGAATCTTTGAAGTTTAAAAATTTTGCAAAACTTTAAGAATTGACTAGCGAAGAAGATGCTTCCCTGTGTGTGATCGGTATGATAGCACGAGGCAAACCAAAACAGATGATAAATTGCTCGGCTAATACATGAGTAACTGCAACTGAGTTCATGTAAAAAGAGAAATAGAGTGTCAAAATATTTTGAGGTTATCCTGGATAATTAGAAGATAATGATTTTCCTTTTCGAGTGGCAGAGTTAGAGGATAACGATTTCCTTTTCGTGTAGCAGAGTTAGAAGATAACGATTTCCTTTTTCGAGTAGCAGAGTTAGAAGATAACGATTCCCTTTTCGAGTAGCAGAGTTAGAAGATAACGATTTCCTTTTTCGAGTAGCAGAGTTAGAAGATAACGATTTCCTTTTCGAGTAGCAGAGTTAGAAGATAACGATTTCCTTTTCGAGTAGCAGAGTTAGAAGATAACGATTTTCTTTTCGAGTAGCAGAGTTAGAGGATAACGATTTCCTTTTCGAGTAGCAGTGATACGCATAGGTTACCTGGTATCATGGGAGAGGATTGTTATGAAATATTCAGAATTGTTGGAGTTTTTCCTCAGAAGATTTCCTACGTCAACCCATTTGAATGAGTATAACTCAGTCGTTTGCAGTGATATCAAAACTTTCACCTTGGTTGTCCATTAGTAATCTTAAAAATTACAAGGACTTTGAAAGATAATTTAGAAAGGTGTCGAGAGGTTTTACGAAGAGTCAAGTAAAATATTAGGTATTCTCTGTCCTCAAGTAGCACTAGGCCAATTTCAGAGGAAATATTCAAATCTAAACGGGATAAAATTGATGAGTTCGTCTAGGCGCATATAAAGTTAGTCCGTTGAGTAGAATATAGTAGGAAAAAGGTTCGGGTTGTTCGATGGTCTGTCTGAATTTACACTTGATGAATTTACGTTGTTTATGCTGGTATTACTAGAGTTGAAAAACTAAAGTTCATTTTGCTACGTTTTATTGAGGTCATTCCTAGGTTATTTCCCTCGTCGGTGGCAGCTGAAGCACCCATCTGGGCCGGAGGTCACTTCTTGGACCTATAGAACCCGGTTTTCAGGGAGGCATGCTCAGCTGGTGTGCCACATTCTACTCCTAAGCTATTTCCCTCGTCGGTGGCAGCTGAAGCACCCATCTGGGCCGGAGGTCACTTCTTGGACCTATAGAACCCGGTTTTCAGGGAGGCATGCTCAGCTGATGTGCCACTCGTAAGCTGTTTCCCTCGTCGGTGGCAGAGCTAATGCACCCGTCTGGACCGGAGTTCGCTTACAGGAACTGTCGGACCAGCGAGATTTGCCCAGCTGGAATGCCACGCCTCTTCACTCCCCCGGAAGAGACCTCCAACAGGTCGGCAACCGAGTGGAGCCCTAACTCAATTGGTAAGCCGTCTTCGTCAGCGGTAAAATATTCGATTTCACAATCCGAATTAGTCATGTCAGAAACGTCAGATTCTACTTTACTTGTTTGAAAGCAATTGACCTCTTCTACGTCGAGTACCGAGATCCCGCGCGCCAGGAACAAGGCACCTGTTAATTCTTTATTTTGATAGAAAATTCTGTCTGCATCCGACGCCAGATCCTCGGTGAAACAAGGAAGTGGTAATTCGTCTGCGCAGTCGAATACCTCTTCAAAGTTCCTGGGATAAGCGGCATCTTCATTTACATTTTTCGTCAAGAAGCTGAAAGGTTCGGGTAAATAGGAAGCCTCAAGGTTGATCAGATTACAGGATAGAGCGTCAGCAGTAAAATTGATTTTCCAGGTTCGTATATGATATTATAATCGTACTCGTTGAGATGAATTCATTAACAAATTAATGTCGAGATGAGGTCTTTTACATTATGCAATCAGACCAAGGGGCGATGATCGGTGATAATCGGAAAATTGATAACCATACAAATATGGTCAAAAATATTCAATAGCGAAAAGAATCGCCAAAAATTCCTTTTCGATTGTAATGTAATTTATTTCAGGATCCTTCAGTGTATCGATAGTATCCTGACTCAGGACTCCACCGAGTGCATACTTTGAAGAATTGGTCGTCCCAGCGATAGGTTCGGAGAATTTAGGGAATGAAGAGGCGGCTCAAAACACAGAGTTTCACAAAAGGGTTTCGAAGACAGTCTCAAGCGGAGGAGGTCCAGATAAAGGGATTCTCCCTCTTTAATAATCTGGTAAGAGACTTGGCTATTTTCGCCATATTCTTGATGTGAAGCGTCTATAATACTTAACGAGACTAAGGAACTGCTTAATACTTTTCTTCGTTCTGGGAACCGGAAAACTTCGAATAGCCTTAATTTCGTTATAGTCGGGTTTCACACCCTCATTGGTGATCTCATGACCAAAATAAATCAATTCACGGCGTATAAAATGACATTTTTCAGCTTGGAGTGGTAAATCGGCGTTTGCAACCGTACAAGGAGAGTTTTCAATTTTTGAGAATGTTCTCCGGAAGAGAGAGAAAAAGGGATAGACGACGATGTCGTACATATAGACGAACAGCTCAATACCCTGAAGACCCGATAATACCACATCCATCATCCGTCGAAACGAAGCCGGGGCGTTCTTCAATTCGAAGGGTATTTTATTAAGGGTAAAAAAAAATGCAAATAGTAGAAATGAAGCTATATGTTTAGATTTCAAAATTATCCTTTGTGAAATTTATATTTTCCAGATTATCCCGACGCTATATCTGGTGGATCCGACTCGTGTAATCCTAATCGTGTTCCGCGAGATTTGTCCCGACGGAGTGTCCCTCGCGTTTAAATAATTTTTATCTTGGTCGCGCTCACGCCTAAAATCGTAATTACGCCCCCCCCCCCCCCATCCGCGTCGGAAATCGAATTTACGCTTTCAATCACGATTTTGTTTGTATGGGTATGGATTATCCCGTCGCGGACGTCGATTTGCATTAGAATTAGGAACATTATTTGTATTATAAACCGTACTTTGAATCGAGTTTGATTTTGGTGTTCCCTGAAGATGACGCGAACGTTCTATAATCTCTAATTCAACCCTCGCAGCAAGATCAATGTCATTTTCTAAGGATGTCGGTTTTTCCTTTGATAGTAAAGTATTCATTATAGTATTACTTAGACCGCGCGCGAAGCAAGTGAAAGCCGCGTCTTTTAGTAGCGTTTCAGGTTCGCTCGATGGATGTGATAGTATTGGAGGGCTATTTTGAGCCACCGGAGAGATTTGCAAAGAAGCGAATTGAGGAGTTTCTGTTTCCGCGATTTGGAAAGGACCGCCCGCGAGATATGTCGGATGTAACATCTTAATAAAAATATTTTTCTAAAGACTTATCGGTATGACGCCCTCGCTGGGGATCTCCGGGTTGCCGCCTCGCTGTGGATCTCCGGGTTGTCGTCCTCACTGTGGATCTCCGGGTTGTCGCCTCGCTGTGGATCTCCGGGTTGTCGTCCTCGCTGTGGATCTCCGGGTTGTCGCCTCGCTGTGGATCCCCGGGTTGTTGCCCTCGCCGTGGATCTCCGGGCCGTCGTCCTCGTTGTGGATCTCTGGGTTGTCACCTCGTTGTTGATTCACGGTGGATAATTTTTTTCACAGTCTCTCGGTCTCTTTTACGTGGGTGGTCTTAAGTGGAATTTTTGCGCGCGTGGTCACTAAGCCACCCTCCTCTGGCATTTGCCCTACGGTCCCCGGGAAAAACCACGCACAAATAACCCGGGACAGAGGAGTGCGTATTATTAATGGTGAGGTTTAAAAGTTAACTTTTAATAGTCTTCCGCACTTCGAGCCGGCACTACCACTTTCCCGAACTTGTCCGTTTTTTTGAATAATCCCACCGCTGTCACCACTGTTGTGTTCCACGCCGGTCCTCGTTGGCAGTCCTCGTAGAAACCAGAGGGCAGGTCCGGCCCGTGGAGCGCTAAGGCGCTCTGCTCGAAAATGCGGGGAAAAGCGAGAAAATAAAAGACTAGGAAACTGGTTCGATGATCACCGTATATTTCAGTCGTTGCACAACGTAGATAGAGAAGATTTATCTGCCGATTGAGCGTCGAAACGTCCTTTTTAGTAGCGTAAGCCCAGCCCCTCGGCCGGAGGAGGGCACCAATCGAAAACGCTAATCGCGGATTGTTCAACGGTTTTTCTCCCTCCCATTCTGCACTCACACACTCGTGACGTGACTTCATGGAAGGGCGAATTTGGCGAAGTCGTTTATAAATCGGAAATGTTACGCGATATCGTTTACGTCTTCTCGAGTCGCCAAAACTCAGTCGCCCCAACGGAAGAAGGTGTTTATACCTGGCTGTTGATAGTCCTCGCGAACCGAACTCACGGCGGCCGGAAGTTTATAAATCTCGTGGTAGACGGTACCCTAATATATTCGATACGCTCCGTGGGAGTTCACCCGTACGTTATTTTCCAGTATACAGAACAATTTGGCGTTTGAGTTTTACCGCCTTAAATCCTAGAACTCTCGAAGATTCTATCGATTCGGAATCGAGTCTAGTTGCGTACGCGACAGTGCAGTCACTGTGGTGCCACTTTGCTATCGGGGCGGGTACATACACTAAGTTATCCAGCGAGCGCAATTTTTCAACTTTACCTACATTGACAACCTCTTAAACTTAATAATACCTAAATAAAGCAATAGTTATTTCATCCACGCATAGTGGTGGCTGTTTAACCCGACAAAATCCTAAAATCACGTCCCTAGGACGTAACATCGTCTCATAATATTACATGAAACAGTTAATAATTGATTACAGCGGAAAAAATATTTTGTTGGGCCAAGTAAATATATATGAATTATTCGAACGTCTCTTTCATTCAAACAAAAATATTGTAATAGCAAATAAATATTTGCTTAGCTCAAAGAAACACTTCTTTCGCCATAATGAAGTATTCCGAGGGAAGAGGTATAGTTAAAGAAGGACGTAATAGAAAAAATTTTTTGACGTAAATAGACACTTATATTTATAGCGAATAAAAGTCTATTTCAATTAAATTAAAGAGATTGTACGAAACAAATTTTGTACAAGATATGATAAAAGATCTTTGTTACAGATATTGTATAGTGTAACGCCGGCCTTGTTTTTATTAACAAGTTCGGTTTTCACCGGTGTGTTAAATTTATTCATAATCATTTAATGAGAATAGTAATTATTTATGAGCCTGAAGAGGACAATAATAGATTTGTTTTACGTATTTTATTTTTATTGTAACATAAACAAAGTACTTGATTACAAAAACCTTTACTTATTATTGCAAAGTACCTGTCAAAATAGGTCTATACATAACGCTAATAGCAAATTATTAGACAAGCGAAATTGAAAAAGAGTTATTTATAACATTGTTACTTTCAACAGCAGATATATTCATGTCTTTCTTAGATAAGCAAAATTCAAATTCAGATATTTTACATTCTTACTTTCAAACCCAGATATATTCAAATTATTTTTATTATAATGGCTCTAAATTTCGAAAGAAATCTACGGTTTTCAAGGGAACACTAACAAATTTCACATTCTTTAACCCTCTATGTATTAACGTTAATAGAGAAATTGACCATTGCAAAAATGAAAGTTTTCCGCGATTTCCTATGTTTCACTTATAACGGAAATAACTGGGTTTGCATCTAGGCACCTCACATATCGACTCGTCCAACAAAGACTGTAGTAACTCCAATTTTGTATTTTTTGAGTTACAAGTACAGAACAGTAAAACATAATGTTATCTTCCCCAGACAAGAGTCGTATCTCACAAAATAGTAATGTAGGCAAATAACAGAACCATGTACGTTTAATAATATTTCGGATTTATGAACATCTTCCGTCGGAAACTATCGTATCTTGAGTTACGACAGTATTCGTTGTTTTTGGAGTTACTACAGTCTTCGTTGGATGAGTCGATATGTAAGTGATTCGTAAATACAGAAGTATATACAATGTATCTCATGCATTGTTTCTGCATCTTTAGGGAGACCATGAACAACCAACTTGCTGAGCTTCTTGCTGAACCATCTGGGGAGTTCGATAACTTCATTCGGATGTCACATGCCGATTTTGAGCATCTTGTACAACAAATTTCTCCAAAAGTTTCAAAACAAGATACTGTCTGGAGGGAAGCTATACCAGTTAAAATACGACTCGCATTGACGTTAAGATTTTTAGCAACTGGGGACAGTTTCAGAAGTTTACACTATCTGTTTAAAATATCAAGTCCACTTATCTCACGCATAATAATTGAAGTCTGTTTGGCACTCAATGAAGTTCTGAAACATACGATTAAGGTAAGTAAAAGTTTTCATATTACCTGTAAAGCAATCATTTATTAACAGATACACACACTTTAATGGTACTTATCAATCTAATTACAATACGAAGTGGTTATATTAACTCAGTAATTAAGTTTAAAGTTTTAAAAGTTTTAATTTTACCATAGATAGATATGTACACCCAGCATCACGGATTCTGCTTCTGGTGACTTTTGCAAAATGTCAGTTTCAAACGTACTAAGCAATGATCAATCAATTTTAATGCTTTAATTAGTCAGGATAAACGCCGCTGTAGTTAAAGAAAGCATGAGAATTACTTGTTCATTGGATAGTACCTTGAAAAATGACATTTTACAAAAGGCACCGGAAGCAGAATCCGTGACGCTGGGTGTCTCACTATTATTTTGATTAATACATGGACTTTTAGTTTCTGTTTTTCATGCATTTTCATATGCCTCATATATAATATTTTTAAATTTCGGTGACTGATATCGTACAGAATTGTATGTATGATCAGATATCGATTGTGTTGACACTTCCGGAATTGTAACATGGACATGAGATTCTGGCTGTATGTGTGATGGTGCTAGTTTTATGGTTTGGGGAGGTAAAATTTCCTGGGAAAATATTTTAACCCGTTGAGTGAGTGGTTGATGAGGGATTGCGTCTGGTGATAGAGGTCGCTTGTGCGGTGAAGGAGATGAGTGTGACCATTCAGATTGGCATGAACTTTGTGAGGAGAGTGAACGAGTGGTATAAATGTATGAATTAGTATGAGTATTTTGTTTGTTTCGACGTCTGCTTACTAACATTTGATCTATATCTAACATAATATCTTCTCTTTCACTCTCGGAAAATTTCCTCAATCTCGTTGCCAGAAGTTTGCCGTATAATTCACAATCATCATCTCCTACTTCAGTACTTCTATGAAGTACTCGGTTCAATGTGCCAAAAGCATTTGACATTTCTTTCTCGACCTCTGCTAATTCTGGCGGGTTTTTCGAACGGCGCTTAACAACCGGAACTCTTGAATTGTTAGCTTCGAAGTTGATGCTCGTCCCAGCTGCGGGAGAGTTTGACTCCATATCTCTGCCTGTTCCCTGTTCACTAGGTGTCGATGACGAGGACTATAACAGAAAAAAGAAACGTAATGCTTATTTCATCTCATTTCAGATGCCTCAAACTACAGACGGATGGATTTCACAATCAGAAGGATTCAGCTTCCCCCACTGCCTCGGCGCTCTAGATGGCAAGCACATCACTATATAGTCACCTTTACACTCGGGATCGGAATACTTTAACTACAAAGGGAGCTTCAGCATCGTTCTACTGGCAGTAGTGGATAGTAATTATTGTTTCATGTTTGCCGATATAGGCTCTCAAGGGCGGATAAGTGATGGCGGAGTATTTAACCAAAGTATTCTATGTAAAAAACTGTCATCGAACCGTTTGAATTTACCCCTTCCTAGTCCACTTCCGGGTAGCGATAATAATATGCCCTACGTTTTTTTAGGGGATGGTGCATTCGCCCTCAGTAACAATATCATGAAACCTTTTCCTGGTCATTACGCATTAGGGTCCCCGGAAAGAATATTTAACCAACAATTGTATCGTTCTCGAGTAAAAGTCGAAAATACTTTCGGCATACTTTCTGCCAAATTCGGGATCTTTAAAAGACACATACCCCTAGAACCCACGAAAGCCTCTATTGTTTCGATGACATGCCTTTATCTACATAATTTTTTGAGACATAGTAACTCTTCGCGGAATACTTATACACCCTCAGGTTCATTTGACACTTATGTTAACGGAGAACTAGTACGGCCAGGTTCATGGAGAAATAATAGAGATACCGCTTTTTTGCCATTATCACGTTTACCGCGTAGACCACCGCGTAATGCGACCGAAATACGACTGGATTTTATGAATTATTTTTATAGAAATCGTTAGATAATTAAACTGTCTATAAAATATAAATGAGGAGCAACTTATCAAAACGCATTATGTCCTCCCAGAGTTATATTTGAATGGAGGCAAAAAACTGTTTTCTGTTTTATACCTCACGGTATAAACAATGAATTTCGTGCAATATTAAAAGGGGTACCCCTTTAGCAGAAAACAGTTTTTTGCCTCTATTGAAATATTACTCTGGGAGGACATAATGCGTTTTGATAAGTTGCTCCTCATTTTTATTTCACACAAAGTGTAATTATCTAACGATAAAATAGAGGCTTTCGTGGGTTCTAGGGGTGTGTCTTTTAAAGATCCTGAACTGGGCAGATGTATGCCCAAAGTATTACTATATATTAGTACTAGTATATTACACTAGAAGGACATAATGTGTTTTGATAAGTTGCTCCTGAAATGTCATTTTACTTACACTATTATCTTCGGTGTTAATTACACTGCAGCATTCATACACGTCCTTCAAAAAGTTATATAGAGGCTCGTAGAATGGCCAAATAGGATTGTACAGTTCATCTTCACCCATGCCTGACTTTATCGACTGCATTTTCTTCCTGTGATGCAATCTGAATGTAGCCATTAGCGACTCTTTTTTCTTTTTCAATTCACTCACAGGTACATGCAACTTATCAGCTATACGATTCCAAGCATCATTACTCTGAAACAAAAAATATTTATCAAAATTATAACATTTCTTTTCTTTCTGATCGACCAAAACTTTAATTGTCCAACATTTCATTCAATCCGTTCAGCCATCATCATTGATATCAGAGATATAAAGGTAACTTACTTTGTTCTTATTTTTGTGTTGTTGATGTCTAGGATTCCATATTATTGGTTCATTTTGATACAAATCTATAAACTTCAAAGTTTCATCACTACTCCATGCCGCCATCGTAGCTTCTTATTGAGATATGGGTGATTTGATTACTATTATTACAAGTACAGCAAATATCTGTCTTTCTATCTCATCACTTTCACTGCCTCCTCTAGACTGAGGCACAAAGCGAAAAAGGTCTTGGTCCTCTGGACCACTTGTGACTAATACTTATTCAAAAAGATCTCTGTTAAGAAGCAGACACTGTAATTTGACTCCTCGCAAACCACACATCCAAAGTAGGGCCAAGCGTGGGAAAGACACTTAAACCTAGTATCTTCCAGATAATAAATGAATGTATACATATAAGAGGTGACAAGGATTGATTTTTATAACACCTTTCATCAAATATACCAACAGGCCCCCTCAAAAATTAATGTAATTAAACTTTACTGATATACACCTTCCTTACGCTATCTGGGAATCTACATGGCTCAACATTTCTTGCAAGGATAAGGAAACCCAGTGAAACCTAATCAATCCTGCCACTTATATCTTACTACATACATTAAAAATATTATCAGGTATTAATTAAAGCCCATTCTTGTCCTTAGCTCTGCGTTTTGGGCTGTTGGTAATGACTTTGTAAGTACATCTGCCAATTGGTTACCTGCACTAATGTAAGCTTCATTACATTTTTCTGTACCCGTCCCCTAGAAAAATGGTACTTTATATTAACGTGATGTGATGTTTTATGGCTTGCTGGATTATTTGCAATGCTTATACAACCATTCTCATCCTCGTAAATTACTATATAGGTTCCGAAATATTAATATTTACACAGGCTGCAAATTATTTTAACCACAATGCTTTTTTTACACCCTCGAATAAAGACATATAAATATTCTGCTTCAGTTGAAGAAGCTGTAGCTGAGGCTTGTTTCTTAGTATTTCAACATATTGTGCATTGTTCATATAATTGAAATAAATATCCAGTAGTACTCTTCGTATTATTTCCATCACTACATCCCCAATCAGAATTCACGAATCCTTTCAGAATGTCATGTAAATTCCATGTAAAAATCGATCAATAACTAATAATCAAACATTAATAATACGTCAACGCCGATGGCTTCTTAAGGTAGTATTATCACGATATCGATTCATCTACGGAAATTATGAAATTTTTTTCATATGGAGATATCGACAAAATAAAGCATTTTTGTTAGTGAAAAAAAACAATGTACTGTCGGAAAAAGAAAGATATTAAATTTTAAAGATGTACACCCGTGCTCACGAAATCTGTCGCTGGTGACTTTTTTTAAACCTTATTTTTAAACGTACTAACCAGTGAACAATTAATTCTCATGCCCTCATTAGCTACGGTGACGTCTACTCTCGTTAATGAAAGCACGAGGATTGATTAATCATTGGTTAGTACGTTTAAAAATAACATTTAAAAAAAGTCACCAGCGACAGATTCCGTGAGCCCGGGTGTACATTTCTCCCATTTAATCTCATATAAATGGGCATGCTTTGAAGTATTTTTTACATTTTGAAGCTATAAAACATCCACCGATTTATTGAAAAAATTCACACATATAGTTCTACATTCATAAAAAAGTAAAAAAATGGGCAAGATTATGCCCATTTTAAAAAATTTCTGTATGAATATTGAACGATGTCTTGCCCATTTTGTTATATTTTTTTATGAATATAGAACTATGTGTCTGAATTTTGTTAATAAATCGGTGGATGTTTTAGCTTCAAAATGTGAAAAATACTTCAAAGCATGCCCATTTACATGAGGTTAAATGGGAGAAATGCACAGTTTTAAAATTTAATATCTTTATTTTCCGACGGTACATCGTTTTTTTTCACTAACAATCATGTTTTATTTTGTCGAGATGTACGTCTGAAAAAATTTTCAAAATTTTCGTAGATGAATCGATATCGTGATAGTACACCAAAAAATCACGCGTGAACCGAACTGACAGCTCGCAGACGCCATATTGCGCCAAGATCCTTTGATGTGTGGACGAAAAACCGACAACATTCGGCTCGCCGGCCAACGCTGGCCGCCAACGACAAATTTACGCCAAGTGGCCCTGTACACGTTGGCCCAACGCATTGGCCCAACGTGTACAGGGGCCTACGTAAGTGTAGCGGACTACACTATAAGGCGCGTTCGTATAGGCACGCCCGGCAGCGGCGACCCTCGGAGACACGGCTGCTTTATTTTACTTAGGGCGGGTTGTAACGACTTGGTTTAAACTCAGTTCTAACTTGAACCACGTTTGAACTGAGTTCACATCAAAATGTATGACATTATGCGTGACACAAAATATACCAAGAACGGCGGTTCAAGCTGAACCGGCTCTGAACCAAGTCGTTACAACCCGCCCTTACACGATTACAACTGTCATCGGCATAGAGATAAAAGTCATCGGTCGGGCACGTGCCGCTTTCCTCTAGACCTCCAGACTCGGTCTTTCTTTTGACGCCATTGGTCCTTCTCCCTACTCCCTAGGCGCACTCTAGCGACAGTGCATTTCCGTTATCGCTTATTAAGCGTACCCTATTCTCCGTCTAATAAGGTATCACGTTATCGTTTAATAGCGTAATCGGTTATTAAAAAGCAACTGCGCATGCTCAATATAACGTTTTACGTTTAACGTTCTAAAATTAAGGAGCTCAAAAACTCCCTAATGCTTGATCGTGATTGGTCTATTCGCTTACGCCTTACGTCTTACGGCTTACGGAATTTTCTGTGTGATGGCCTTAAGCGTAAGCGAATAGGCTAGGCAAGTATCTCTAGTGGCGCCACGAGGTGGTCGTAGTTCGTAACTCTGGGGTGATAAGTGACCAATCAGGATCAAGTATTCCGTTGTGGTGGGTTACAGACAACGGAATACTTGATCCTGATTGGTCACTTATCACCCTAAAGTTTCGTGGACTATCCACGAGGTCGCGCGCGCGTCAATAATTTGAAATACTTGCCTAGCCTATAGACCAATCAGGATCAAGTATTCCGTTGTCCGTAACCCTATCCCAACGGGATACTTGATCCTGATTGGTCTATTCGCTTACGCTTCTGTCTTAAGGCCCCTGTGCCGTATGTCCGCGATCAATGAGATAGTTTACTCTCCATCAGGTGGCGCAAAAGTTATGTCTATTATAGAGCGAATTTTGAATGTACAATGCAAGTGTTTCTTTATTCACAGAAATATCATAATAAAAATGTACAGTTTAGAATAGTAAAAAATGTAAATTTGAAGATCTTATGATACAACGTAAAAATCGTTCTTGTATTGTTATTTGAAGTACGTGCTGTCTATTTACTCCAACCATAACCTCATCACTGCAGCGCATGTAACGGTTTACTAGTGCCAGCAGCGCTTGCTTTTCCTGAATACACACAACAATCGTATACGCAAAAATATAAGGGAGAAATGGTTAAATGCAGTGTGATATTTTGTTCTGCCATGGCTACTCATGTCTTTCCTAAAGATGAGTCTTGCAAAAGAAAATGGGACCGCATAATAAGTGAAGTGAATAAAAGCGATTTCACGTCATCCAAATGTTGTAGGTTATGCTCAGCGCATTTCAGGAAAGAAGATTTCAGAACAACTAATAGTTATATGGGTAAGAGAACATATATTTTGGAAGGATCATTATAGCTTTCTTATTGTGTATATTATTAAGAATGTATTACTATATTCATATTAGACATATGTTTACTTATATGTATAGGCACACGGTTTCAAAGGAAATACTTAAAAAGTAACACCATTCCTACGATATTCAACAATACAAGAAAAGTGAAGTCAAGTACTGTAAGAAAGGAGCTATTTGGCATCGAAGCTCTGCCAGACACTTTTTCAGAATTGAGGAAAGAAGATAATCTCGATGTGGAGTTCCTAACTGTAAAAGAAGAAGTCCCTCAGACTGGTGAAAATAATGGTAAGCTTCATGATTTTGTACATTCTTTCCATATATTTTTTCATGAGCACTTTTGGTTGAAATACATCTATATATTTTAAAGAAGTTTGTAACTCTCTTTAATATCACCAATGGAATTTCAAACTGCTTAGAAGGAATAAAGAACCGATTAATTCTAACTAAAATTTTGTTTCATTTTAGAAAATGCAAAGAAGAACATCGCATTTCCCAATGAGAGAAATGCTGGTGATTCCATTCACCATAATGCAGAAGTGCAACAACCTGCTGATGTAGAATTATTGGAAACACTTTTTGAAAAAGTTGACCACATTGCTGTACTGGATCACTTTGAAGAACTGGGGTATAATATTGGCAATGCTCCCAGCAGCGATTGCGTTTCAGAAAGCCAATCTTTGCCAATTGAACTCGAGCCTCAAAAAGAAACATTTAATACTACTGGTATGCAAACAGAGGGAGGCTTTTACACTATTGAGTTATTTGTTGAAAACGACGAAGCAATTTCGTTTTATACGGGTCTTGAATCTTATAGAAAATTTAAAATGGTTTTTTCAACTCTTTCTCCAGAAGCGTATAACTTAAGTTACAGAAGACGATTTATTGAAAGAATTAGTATAGAAAATCAATTCTTTTTGGTCCTGATGAAACTGAGAAGAAATACTCCTTATTTTGAACTATCACAATTTTTGGTATTAGTAAGGCATCCATATCAAACATTTTTTGTACATGGATTAATTTCTTGCATCAAATGTGGTCCATGTTGGATGTGTGGCCTAGTAGAGAAATAGTACAGTTTTATATGCCCGAATGCTTTAAGAAAAATTACCCCACGACACGAGTAATCATTGATGCAACCGAAGTGCCCATTGCTAAACCAAGTAAGCCAGTCGTACAGCAAGCAACATGGAGCACATATAAAAATAGAAACACTTTAAAATTTGTAATAGGATCGACTCCTGGTGGTTTATTGTCATATTGCTCACCAGCTTACGGTGGTAGTACGAGCGATCGGCAAATTTTCGAGCGCAGTGAATTGCGGCAAAATTTGGAAAGAAATTATAGTATTATGGCAGACAGGGGTTTCAACGTTCAAGATATTTGTGCAGAGAAGGATATCACTGTAAATATACCGACTTTTATGAAAGCAAAAGGGCAGTTACCAGCACTGACGGTTTTAAAAGACAGGAAACTATCATCTCACAGGATACATATTGAAAGATTGATAGGTCTTATGAAAACTTATACAATTCTGCAATCTCCGTTGAACGCTTATTTCGTGCCACTTGGAACACGAATTGTTCAAGTCTGTATAATGTTAAGTAATTTTAGGGAGGGTATAGTTGGTTCATAAATTGTAAATTATGTTAGTAATTTTGCTGTAATATTGGAGTAATAATTATTGTTATGTATATAAAAATTATGCTCTGAATAATTTGTCATAAAAATAAATGTGAAACATTTTTATTTCATATAAAACTTCTTTTTTATTGAGAACTTTGCCATTGCAATTTCGTCCCGACATATACGTATATTATTTATCCCAGTATGTCTTTGGCAGGGACAGGTATACAATTTAAATACAAGTAATAATATAAAGTTTCTTAGGCATTTCAGCTAATAAAAAGCTATTGTTATTCTTATTTGAAAAATATTGCTCCGTAATCTTTGTACACATACTTTTCAAGGATGGCAGGCTGAAAGTAGTTTTCGTAAAAATGATGTAAGAAGCAAAACATCTGAGAGATGTGAAGTTCGTCACGAGGAACCTGTACCACACATAATTCTACGAATGTGTAAACTATGAGCAAAGCATGCAACCTATTCGTTACAAATAACTGTCCCTGTATTTGACTGAAATACGGGTGTTTTGAATCTAAATAGATTAAGCCATCTTCGCCTGTTTTCAAAAAGGGAATAGTTTCTCCAGTGATTTTTGAGAAACGTTGATTGTATGGACATTTTACTTCCACAAGAGTATCGTCTCCAATTAGTCCATCGGGGGACGCAGCGAGAAAAGGATATGTAGTATGTATGAAAAGCCCGCATGGATGAATCTTTATATTATAAGTATTTTCAAACAGTGCCAGAGCTTTCCTCTCATTAAATTTTCCATGCTCCGTTGCTTTGCTTTTAAACTGTACTGGATGCAGGAGCCTCCATGATAAAGATTTCTTTGATGCGTCAGTTTTAGTGCGACAAATATTGTAAAAATGACTAGCTGTTAGACGATGTCTCCTAAATTCAAACCATTGTTTGCTGGCTGCTTGCTGCAACGTGACGTGTTCTACTTCTAAAATATCATTTTCATCGACGTCCATTAGTTTCAAATCAAACAGCACTTGTTCTGGCGTACTCAACCGAGCATATGTATGATCCCATATGACTCCGTAAGTATTCGCAGGCATTAAATTTTGTTTATAATTCATAGCATTTCTGACATTTCCGGAATAGTTTATAACGATATTTCGTACTCTGTCTCTATAAATTTGTGGGCTCGTTATGTTCCTTAAATTTGCTGGTTCAAATACCACATCATCTTCTGTGGGTACGGTGTGTTTTATATTCTCTGCTTTTAACGGTGACCCAAAGTAGTCGCGACTAGGTTTATGAAACGACTGAAGTTTCTGAGTCCCTACTTCATACAATTTAATTCTTTTCTCTCGATTCATATCTTCGATGGCCCAAAGAAGTACAGTGACGTGTTTACAATGGGCAGTAGTCCCGCTTCCTACTGAACATTCACAATGTGCATCTTCAACGCTACCATAAAAAGATAGACGTATATTCACGAAGTATTGGGTATGTCTACGCATCTGTGCCTTGCATTGCCCCCGTAAATAGAAGTACTCGTCATCAGTAGCAATTCTCGCATTCACGAGATAGTGCGATTCGTACATTTCCTTGCCAATGCTTTTGTGGACGGAAAATCTGAAAAGGAAAAACTATTACAATCTGCAAAAAATGTAGTTCAATGTGAACGTAGCATTTCAAGCAGTAAAGAATCATTTTATTCGATGTAATTAAGGTGTTCCGACAATTCTTTTAAGAAAATTATTTCAGTAACTGAAATAACATTACCTTTCCAAGTATAAAAGAATATGTTCCTTGCTTAATGGCGGTAGAACAGTGTCGCTGTTAATATCTTTGAATATATTAGACCGTGGTGTTGGAAAACTTGGTTCGGACTCCTGACTATCGTCGCATTGCTCATCGACATTATCGACGAAGTTATTATTTCGATCATAGAAAAGTAATTTAAAAATGTTTATAATTGATAATTGTCAAAATTATCCTACTTCTGAATGTTTTTGTAACAAATATATTGAAAGACATAACCTAATATTCTTAGTTAAACTTACCTATCCTGTAGATTTTTCTTTCTACCCGACAACTTCGCACCTCGCTTTTTTAATTCTTCTTTCAATTCTTTTACTGACCAATTTTCATAAATATTTTTCTCCATGGTTTTCTTTACAAAATTGCACTTTATCCCAGTCTTTATCACAACTCTTGCTTGTACCGTATGTCCGCGATCATTTGAACCATAGGAAAATTGCGAGTTTTGCATGAGCACCCCTTTGGGTCTCCTCGTCCAATAGAATCACAGGAGAAGCGTGAATGCGCATGCGTAGTCATCCGCGAGTGTGGCGTCGTCAACAAGTTCAGATCGGTTATCGAAATAATCGATCTGAACTTGCTGACGACGCTACACTCGCGGATGACTACGCATGCGCATTCACGCTTCTCCGGTCATTCTATTGGACGAGGAGACCCAAAGGAGTGCTCATGCAAAACTCGCAATTTTCCTATGGTTCAATTGATCGCGGACATACGGTATTTCGAGCGTAACTAGACATAGATAGCAACGACACCAAGCGGCCAAAAATTTGGGTAAACAACCCCATTGAACCATAGGAAAATTGCGAGTTTTGCACGAGCACCCCTTTGGGTCTCCTCGTCCAATAGAATCACCGAAGAAGCGTGAATGCGCATGCGTAGTTATCCGCGAGTGTTGGCGTGTCAGCAAGTTCAAATCGGTTATCGAAATAACTCGATCGGTTATCGATCACTCGCGGATGACTACGCATGCGCATTCACGCTTCTCCGGTGATTCTATTGGACGAGGAGACTCAAAGGGGTGCTCATGCAAAACTCGCAATTTTTCTATGGTTCAAATGATCGCGGACATACGGTACACGTTGGGCCAATGCGTTAGGCCAATGCATTGTGCCAACGTGTACCATATGTCCGCGATCAAACCTACCATAGCAAAATTACGAGTTTTGCATGAGCACCCCCGTGAGTCTCCTCGTTCAATAGAATCACCGGAGAAGCGTGAATGCGCATGCGTAGTCTCCGCAAGTGTTGGCCTGTCAGCAAATTCAGATCGGTTATCGAAATAACCAATCTGAACTTGCTGACACGCCACACTCGCGGATGACTACGCATGCGCATTCACGCTTCTCCGGTGATTCTATTGGACGAGGAGACCCACAGGGGTGCTCATGCAAAACTCGCAATTTTGCTATGGTAGTTTTGATCGCGGACATATGGTACAGGACCACTTGGCGTAGTTTGGTCGTTGGCGACCAGCGTTGGCCGGTCAGCCGAGTGTTGTCGGTTTTTCGTCCACACATCAAAGGATCTTGGCGCAGTCCGCCAACAGCGTTTATACGTTGGCCTCTCGTAGTTGCCGTTATATATTAGAGAGTTTTTGGACTGCTAAACTGCACGTCCTGGTTTTCGGTTATCGGTTATTGTGAGCATGCGCAGAGTTATTCCCTTAACGTTAACACCATCTTAGGGCCGGTTTTACCAACACGGTATAAACGCGGTATAGCGCTATACTGAGAATAACCATAAGGCTTATTGCTGGTTATATTCTCAGTATAGCGCTATACCGCGTTTATACCTCTTGGTAAAACCGGCCCTTATTGAAATTAGTAGAGAGTTTTTGGACTGCTAAACTGCACGTCCTGGTTTTCGGTTATCGGTTATTGTGAGCATATGCAGATTTATTCCCTTAACGTTAACACCATCTTATTGAAATTAGTTTTTGATCCTGAAGAAGGCGTTACGTAACGTAAGTGTAGCGGACTACACTATTGGGACCGTGCAACACACGTACGGTGACACCTGGTGGCAGTAGTCGGCGAAAAATCCTGCACTTTTATACCGGGTGTTTTCCTGGGTTGTTGACATAGGCCGATATGGTGCATAGCAGTTTGTAGACTATAGTATGTACGCTATTGGCCGGAGACGCAAGGACGCCGAACGATTGGCTCTGTCTATCCTCGGCAGACGGCAATCGTCGCGAGAGAAGTTCTCTAGGTCGTAGGCACCTAGTACATTCGTCGAGCGGCACACCAATCATCCTTCGTCTTTGGCACATTTCTCCGTGGAGGCTGATGCACATCGTCGAACTCTTCCGTCATCCATTCGTTTAGCGTCGTCTTGCTTCGTCCATAGTCGAAGTGATTTCCATGAAGAATTAATCACTTTCTCTGATTCTACGAATAATTTTTGTAATATTATTGCCTTTGTAAAGTATAAAGAAATTGGATGACTTCAAAACAATTCATTTTTGTTATTCCTCTTGATTTATCGTTACACTTACCCTACTCAAAAATCCTGAGAACTGCCTGGTCATTGTAATCTTCCACGTCGGTTCACTTGTCTCTACAACTCGTTAATTATTTTACATTTATCCTAAGATTTATCACCCTTCCTTCATTACTCCGATTTAACTGCATTTTTACTTTTTATTAATAAGCGCGTCCGAGGATCGAAATAAACGCGAAGGAAATCGTTTCGCGAATGGAAATATTTTATTAACTTTGAAAACCACGTTTTATTTCCAAAAAATACAATTGCTCCGGAAAATTCAACTGTAAACAAACGTAGTACGTGTCAACCGCCATACTTTCTCGTCTGCTAGGTGCCTATGCCCTAGGGAACTTCTGTCTTGACGATTGACGGCTGCCGGCGATCGACAGAGCCAATCATTAGGCGTCCTTGCGTCTCCGACCAATAGCGTACAACCTAGAGTCTACAAATCGGTACGTACCATATCGTCCTATGGCCAGAACATAGCCTAAAGGCCATCACACGTGAAAAAACGTAAGCAGTAACAGTAAGGATTGACCCCAATCAGAAATACTATTCTTACGGAATTATGCTTAAACAGGCTTTCTGATTGGTCAATCCTTACTGTTACTGCTTACGTTTTTTCGCGTATGATGGCCTTAAAGGCCATCACACGTGAAAAAACGTAAGCAGTAACAGTAAGGATTAACCAATCAGAAAGCCTGTTTAAGCATAATTCCCTAAGAATGATATTTCTGATTGGTCAATCCTTACTGTTACTGCTTACGTTTTTTCACGTGTGATGGCCTTAAGACCCGGTACAGTTCAGTGTCTCACGCAGCACACACAGCGCACTCTTCTCAAGCCAACTCTAACTATAAAATTCTTGACCATCGGTAAAGTTTCGGCAATGTCGGTATATCTGCTTGTTTAATTCGGGATGATACATACGGTAAGCTTGTTTAATTTCCCCGATAGCCAGGTGGCTTCACAATGGTGGCACTGTGGGACCACGCGGTGACTTTGAGAAACATCACAGTGTTGTCTTGGTGCGTGCCCACTGGGGTAACACTGTGGCATCACGCAGTGTACAAAGTGGATAAAGTAGGATTTTGCAAAAGGGGAACGCACGCAGTGACTTTACCGAGGTTTTTCACTGTGTGCCCGTGCAGTGCCGCCGCCTGCCACCCGCCTAGTGGTGTCGCTTTTTTTTCATACCTTACCCGCCCTACCCGGATTCGAACCTGCGATCTTTAGAATACGAGATGCTTCAAAACTGGGAATGCTTTCGCATTCTACCAATTGAGCCACCGACTCTTCAAGCGGTGTCAATCCACTCCGGTCATGATATAGAAACCGGACATGACAGTGACTGCTCTCGAAGGTTCTCATTAAATTTTCTAAAATAATTTGATATTTTTCTTTTTCAAAATAAATGTCAACATAACCACGTAACATAAACAAAGAATTTGTAAATAAAAGTAGTTTTATATTTTCCTGCGGAATCTCAAAAAGAGAAACCAAAATGCAGTGAAAATCGTCGCTTCTTTCGTACAGTCGTCACATGGTACTATTTGCCCTACAGATTTATGTACAGAAGCATTGCAAAAACATGTTTGCATCTTCCTCTGGCCCAGCTGCACTTGCACGTTACTTCTTTATTGTTGTTTACCAGTAAGATGTTCACTTTAACTTCGTGAGGAGCATTTGTTACATGTGACGGTTGTATGCAAGAAGCGACGATTTTCACTGCATTTTGGTTTCTCTTTTTGATTCCGCAGGAAAATACAGACTCTCTCTCTCTCTGCTTTCAATACCGCTTCTCCTTCCAGTAGCGGCCTTTTTGACTCTCCTAGAATTGACAAGATACCTTCGATACCGATATTCATCACTTCCCAGGTAGCACATCAACGTCGAAATGACGTTCTTTGAAGGTCAGTTCTGACGTCAGATGACGAAAAATATGACGTCATTTTAACGTCGCAAAGAGGGCTTAATTGCACATCCACACGACGTCAGAAAAATCACGTCATAATGACGTTCTACCGGACGTTGTGATGACGTAAAAAATAACGGTTCTAAAAGGGGTTAGGAGTCTGACGTATATCTTTTCATCGTGAGCGGTCACCCATCCAACTAGTGTCCGCACTTTTTGCTGCTTAACTTCGTTGATCGGTCGGTGTCCTCGAGTCCTCATCTGCTGCGCGCTCTTGTGGTTAAGAATATTATTACTATTGGTGTTTATATGAAGTTTGATGAGAATAAAAATGTATATTGCTTTTCCTGTCAATAAGAAAGAGCTTGAATAAATAAGATTTTATAATTGTATTATATTCTTTTCTCAACATTTTTCTAAATTTATGATTGTCTTTTGATAAATATTCTTGCATAGACGCAAATTGATATTAATATCAATTTACGTTTATGCAAGATATAAATAATAAATAAATATAAATAAATAAATAAATAATTATATGAATATTTATTCATCCTACATTAATTGATTGTCTTTCATTTACTTTAATAATCTGTGCTTTTTAATAAACAGTATAGTTTATAACTTGCTCAACATACTCTGGAGACTCGAAATGAAATAATTTATTGATTTAATAATTGAACAAATTACAATTTTTGTCCATTTATTCACAAATAAATTTTCAAGTCGCTATACCTATATGCAGGAGACCGAAATTTTTCTAAGTCTCGTTCGTCATTAAAAATGACGGAAAAGCCGTCAAAAAGACGTTGAATTTTGACGTCCAAGGTACGTCGTAAATATGACGTCCCTGTGACGTTAATATTACGACAATTGACGTCTGAAACCCTATACTGACCAAAAAATGACGTCTGAGACGTTATTCTAACGTCAGTGTGCTACCTGGGTTATGAATCATTGGGTTTATTGCACTTGCACACTTAAAACTACTTTTATTTACAAATACTTTGTTTGTGTTACGTAGTTATATGTTGACATTCGGTCCGTAACGATGGCCATCTTAGGAAGAACGAAACGCCACTATACGGCGGTGTCCGACGCGAATAAAAATTCCGTAAGCGTAAGCGAATAGACCAATCAGGATCAAGTATTCTGTTGTGGCAAAAACTCGCACTCCGAATCCTCACTGTGGCATCACAGTAACGTCACTCAGTGACGCCACCGCGTGACGCTTAGGTGAAAGTCACGCTTGGCTATCGGGGTTGGGATGATACATACGGTACGGTACACCCAGCCGCACGGATTCTGAACATAGTGACTTTTCAAAATATCATATTTCAATATACTAACCAATGAATAATTAATTATCATGCTTTCATTAGCCAGGGCAAATGCTGCATTAGCTAATGAAAGTATGAGATTTAATTGCTAACTGGCTGTTACGTTTAAAAATTACATTTTGAAAAGTCACTATGTTCAGAATCCTTGCGGCTGGGTGTACACTGCGTGATACCACAGTGGTACCCCAGTGGACATGCACCAAGCCATCACTGTGATGTTTCTCAAAGTCACCGCGTGGTCTCACGGTGCCTCCACTGTGAAGTCACCTGGCTATCGGGAGGCGGGTGGCAGGCGGCGGCACTGCACGGGCACACTGTGAAAAACCTCGGTAAAGTCACTGCGTGTGCTCCCCTTTTGCAAAATCCTACTTTATCCACTGTATACACTGCGTGATGCCACAGTAGTACCCCAGTGGGCACGCACCAAGACATCACTGTAATGTTTCTCAAACTCACCGCGTGGTCTCACAGTGCCACCACTGTGAAGTCACCTGGCTATCGGGGTACCCTGTAAATTTATTCCCAAAAAGTACCCATTTCAGTCGTGTGGTCGCGCGCATATCGGCGAATACACTACCTTCTATAGCTCGTGCACGGTCCTTATATGTACACCCGTGCTCACGGAATCTGTCGCTGGTGACTTTTTTTAAACCTTATTTTTAAACGTACTAACCAGTGAACAATTAATTCTCATGCCCTCATTAGCTACGGTGACGTCTACTCTCGTTAATGAAAGCACGAGGATTGATTAATCATTGGTTAGTACGTTTAAAAATAACATTTAAAAAAAGTCACCAGCGACAGATTCCGTGAGCCCGGGTGTACCTACATATGGCTGACAGGATTTGGGGTATGGAATGATGAGGTTAAATTTTGTGAATTCGGTGTATAAAAATAAATTTTTGTAAAAAGTTATTACTGTAAAGTAGTGGTAACTGAACTGAAAGAAATTTAGATTAATTTTTCTATACCGAATTCACAAAACAACTTCATCATTCCATACTCCGCAATCCTGTCAGCCATATCTCCCGCGTCGTCTCCCGTATCGGTTATCTACACGCGACTCTCCTAAACTTCTTCTTGAAAATTCCCTAGCGACAGAATCCGAATCGGGGGGTGTATGTACGTTTCAAGGGTCTGATATTTTTCTGTAAAGTGACATTACGCTTTTCAATCATTTTTGAACGTAATAAATAGCACCTACTGTTTGAATCGTCTTTGTAACAAGAAAGCAATGTCCTAGTACTTCTACTCGAGTTTTGAATCGATGGATAACGAAAATCGGCGGAAGCATTCCGATAAGGGGTGCGTTTTACCTACATTATCGCTATAAAAATGTTTTCGACGATTTGAACGCGATAATAATGAATGAAAGGCGTAAATTTCGTGACGAATTTTGTCACTGTTCGTTGATCCTTTACGTCGAAGTTCGCGTTTCATTGTAATTTCATCCGTAAACTGACCTAACCTATAATAAGTAGCGGATTAACCAAACACTGACGATTTCCTTAACGATAATGCATTGTGCTTATTCGATATAACGGCTTTTTAGTACAATTTCCATCACACCTCGAGTTTCCCTTATTTAATAGCTTTGCTGCGGACGAAGATTCTCAATTCAATATAATGAAGAGAATCAAAATGGAGCCTGAAGCGATATTATCACAAGATGATGATATAATGGCACAATTGCAACAAGATAGCTCGGATCTGGAAGTCGAACCGAGCTTTGCTTTGGAGGGTGTGACAAATGGGGAGGAGTCGAACGAAGGAATCTTAATGCAACATATGGATATAAGAGAACCTTTGTCTACATTGAGAAATCTCTTGGAACAGAGACTCGGCGATGAATTAACAGACTACTCCTTTTGGCTACAAGATGCGCAAATGGTAAAAACATTATTTATAAATACAATATTAAGCTTTATTCGAGTACATAAGAATGTTATATATTTTTATGATCTCTCACAGTCTTTAATTGCTTTTTTGGTTTTAACTAAATAGCTAGAAAGTCACAAGAACTTAGTCGATCAATGCGTTCAAGGAGAAGGTTTAGTGCAAGTTAATGTCCAGATAAAAGCGACTCAGCGCCGTATAAATATTGTAGATGTCCTTAAACCTGCTGAGGATCATGTAGAACTTGCGGAAAATAGCTGTAAGTATTCTATCAATTTAAAGCTTAAAAATTCTTTAAGTTTTATATTTTCTGTGGGTGAATCTTCATCCACTTTCAACTCGTAGCAATTGTTCCAATTTCCTTGTAATATTTCATTCATTACCGACTTTTTATGAGCTTCGGAAGCGACTGAACATCAATCTCAAAAATATAGTGGACTGTGAAAAGTGGCTCAACAAGACTATTTTTGAAATTTATAAAAAGCTATTGAATTAACACGTTCATGTTTCTTAGCGGAACACAACACGGCTGCTGTAACACCAAATGAAGAGGGCAAACAAAACGTGATCAGATGGATGGTGGATGCGCAATATAAAAAAGACCAGGTAAATCGTTTAATACTATATTTGGCACATGTGTGGAAAAAGGGGTATAAGTCGAAAATTGCGTAAATTGAGACAAGTCGTCCACAGGTTTTTTGGGGCATTGTCTATCGCTGGGAAAAGGGAAATAATCAAAGAATAGTCTCAAAAACATGCCACTTTCACAAGACAATTTTTGGATATGTTAATTTGTGATCAATCGTGACACCAATAAACTGTTTTCCTTGTTTCCTCAAAACTAAAGATTTCGACTTATACCCCTTTTCCCACGCATGTGCCATTTGTACTTCATATACAGGATCTTTAACACGTTCGCTGCGACTCATAATGAATGACCCATACCCAGAAGCGGCCATGTTATTTTTGTAAATGTTGTTTGATTTTACATCTAAACTCTATTATTGATTATAAGAAATACATATAGAGAGCGTTTACCCTTTTTTTGGCCCGTCGCACATGTGCTACACGCGCGTGGAGTTAAGATTTCGATGCCCAGTGCTGACCGTCGCCTAGCAACAGGTCTGTGTAGCCGATCGGCTACGTGCGCACTGCGCGGAGGACAGTTGCGTCGCACATGTGCTACATACGCAGCGAACGTGTTAATCCCAAACGCAATGGTTATAGACTTTCCTTGAATTTGACTTCGGTAGTGTGTGAACGGTGCTCTAGTAATTTATAGGAGGCCGAGTTGGCCTCGGGAGAGTGCGCTGCGGTCTTACGAGCCGTGTTTCAATAGCGAAAAGTATCAAACGTCTGATCGCCCGGTAGCTGTCAATTCGGGAGATCGAAGCATCTAACCTCGAAATCGTTAATTTGCTACCGGGAGATCTGACGTTTGACACTTTTCGCTATTGAAACACGACTCGTAAGACTGCAGCGCACTTTCCTGAAGCCAATTCTAACTATAAATTACTAGAGCACCGCCCCAATCACTACCGAAGTCAAATCCCAGGAAAGTCTAAAACCGTTGCGTTTGGGATTAAAGATCCTGTACTTTCAAAAATTATATCACAGATATGTTTAACTCCTTAAAATCATTGATACATTCGATAGAGGAAATCGATCGATTAGACTTAAGAAAATGGGGTGTACATACGTTATTATATGATAAAAAATTTCCACAATTCTAATTTATTTCGTTAGGATTTCTTGAGAATGGGAGCCCAAAATCAGTTGCAAGTAAAAGATAATCCTGCCATTGCAGCCTCTTTTCTTGTATATATTTACTGTCTCTTCTAAAAGCTATGAAGTCAGAGAGTAATAAAGACACCAAAGTTGCTATAATTTATTCTAATTATGTTTAAGTTTCGTACAAATATTACTACGAGAGTTGCAATTTCAAATGTACCTACCGTATGTATCATCCCAAATTAAACAAGCAGATACCGTATGTCCGTCTCTGTACTGGCCAGTTTGAAAGTTACCTTCGGATAGGCTTGGTCGGTAATCGAGACATTTATACCGTAATTATTTTCGTAATTTCCATTATTCACGAATTCATAATTTCGAGGCTAGACGCTTCGATCTCCCAAATTGACATCAACTCTAATTGCCGACTCGACTTCTACCGTATTAAGGCCCGGTTGTACAATATGCCGATAAAAGAACCCGATAACTATCCAGCCGATAAGGTTGTCGGGAGGATAAGTGTGCGAACCGTATTACAAGCCGTAATTGTCGGTAGAATTGCTATCGGTAGAATAACATGAAGTTGGCAATAACTTTCCCCTACACCTAGTGACCATTGCTTTGATAAAACCGAGTTGGTAGTAATTTTTCCTCCATATTTAGTATTTATTGCTTTACAAGGTTAGAGAAATGTCCGGAAATGTCCTAACCTTTTTCATTGTTTGACTATAAACATAACCTCGCAAGAAGTTCGTATCGTGTGCGTATTTGTTTACTTGTTTATCAATAATCGAATTAATAAAATAATAAAGTTGCGCGGTTTTTTATAACAATGTTTCATTTGTATGAAGCAAGTAGTAGTAGTGACGAAGAGAATGAATTGTTAGTCAATGTATTTCAAAATAGACGAAGAGAGAAGCGAATCAGAGAATAATTAGCAGTGCGCTTATTAGTTTCGTTCTCCATTGTGTTCTCCATTCTCCAAATACCACACCGAAAATACGCACACGTGAAGTTGTGAGGTTATAGGTCTGTTCCAACCGAGCCGAAAACGGTACCGCCATGTGGAGTAGAGAAACGGTCATGCGCAGTAGACAAAATTTGTTCCACCTTCTTTACTTTCACTTCTTGGGGGTAGGGCGTATCCGTCCGACAACGAACTATTTGGTCGCTTCGGGTCCCGACAGCTATCCCGCCGACAAAGTGACCGACAGCAGTTATCTCTCGACTGTAATACGTCAAAAGCGGACTTGTCGGCAGGATAACACTATCGGACAGTATATCGGCACGTTGTACAACCGGGCCTAAATGACTCGAGTACCAACCAAGCCTATCCGAAGGTAACTTTCAAACTGGCCAGTACAGAGACGGACATACGGTATACCGACATTGCCGAAACTTTACCGACGGTCAAGAATTTTATAGTTAGAGTTGGCTTGAGAAGAGTGCGCTGTGTGTGCTGCGTGAGAGCGAAAAGTGTCAAACGTCTGATTTCCCGATAGCTGTCAATTCGGAAAATCGAAGTATTGAATAATAGACGAAACACTTCGATCTCTTGAATTAACATCTATCGGGAAATCAGACGTTTGACACTTTTCGCTCTCACGCAGCACACACAGCGCACTCTTCTCAAGCCAACTCTAACTATAAAATTCTTGACCGTCGGTAAAGTTTCGGCAATGTCGGTATATCTGCTTGTTTAATTTGGGATGACACATACCGTATGTCCCACTCTGTACGGGCCAGTTTGAAATTACCTTCAGGGAGGCTTGGTCGGTACTTGAGTCATTTAATACCGGTAGAAGTCGAGTCGGTATAGTTAGAGTTGGTGTCAATTCGTCTAACTTCGAAATTATGAATTTGTGAATAATGGAAATTACTCACCATTATTCACAAATTCATAATTTCGAGGTTAGACGCTTCGATTTCCCGAATTGACACCAACTCTAACTACCGACTCGACTTCTACCGGTATTAAATGTTTCAATTACCGACCAAGCCTCCCTGAAGGTAACTTTCAAACTGGCCCGTACAGAGTGGGACATACGGTACGTACAGCATGTCTGACCCCCGATAGCAAAGTGGCGCCACCGTGACTGCACACTATTTTCACGCGGTGCATTCGAGTGCATGCACTGGGGTGTCCATCTGGACGTCCAGCGTGAAGCCACACTGCAGTCACGCAGTGTAAGTACGATGGTAAAAGTAGAATTTTGCAAAAAGGGGGCGATAAAGTAGGATTTCCCGCCTGCCTTATCCGCCTACTAGAGAGTGTCGGTTTTTTTTCTCAAACCCGACCCGGCCAGGACTCGAACCTGCGATCTTTAGAAGACTGGGAACGCTTCTCGCATTCTACTAATTGCGCCATCGACTCTTTGTGGTGGAAGTCGACTAAGTTATACGTATAATATCAATACCTGAAAGCAACTACTGTGACTAGTGAGATAAACCTGAAAGCCGATTTCGAGCTATGTCAAACGTAAGCTAAAACCGGCCTTTATACAATGCAACACTGAGATATCTCGGCAAAAATATTTAAATATTGCATCGTGCTTTTAGTTTGTGTACGCCACGCGATCATGCCACGGTGAGACCACAGTGGTGCCACTACGTGGCAGCACTGCGTGCGGCTGGCGTGTAAATCCACGTTTTGCTGTCGGGGACGGCAAGCGCAACACCACTTCGGCAGTTTTTACCGACGGTGGTCGAATCTTGCATTAGGTACCCCGACAGCAAAGTGTGGATTTACACGCTAGCCGCACGCAGTGCTGCCACGTAGTGGCACAACTGTGGTCTCACCGTGGCATGATCGCGTGGCGTACACAAACTAAAAGCACCGTGGCTACACAGTGAACACACTGAGTGGTTCACAGCGTAAAGACACAGTTGTTACACTCAGTGCAGTCACGGTGCCTTTTCGACGTGCACACTTCGTAAATTTACCGACCATGAATGTCGGTAAATTCATTGTCTTCACAAAATTTTTAACACGTTCGCTGCCACCGGCTCCGATTGGAGCCAGTTGACACTTTGCGCCTGTGCCGCCGGCTCCGATCAGAGACACATTGTCGTGCACATTACATTATTCAGTCTGTTATAGGCACTGAGCGCGATGCAATCAATCTAAAAATGGCAGCGAATGTGTTAAATTAGAAAATAACAAAATTGATATTATAATGATGTTTCAAACAGTGCAAATTGTACTGAATTACAGTGAAACCTCGGATTGCGAGTAACTTGGTTTACGAGTGTTCCGCAAGACGAGCAAAATATTATGATTTGATAAGCGAGCGATGTTTTGCAATACGAGCTCCCGAGAGTACGAACACGTATGTGCGCGTCAAAAGCCAGATGGCACGTGATTCACAAATGAGCCGATGCTATGCGAGCGAGGTTGTCAGTCGGCATAACGCACTTGCGTAGACAGCATCGCTGCAGTCGTAGACTTTTTTATTTTACGTTCAGTTATAAGTTGTAACTAGTGGAAAAATGGACCCAATGAAAAAAAGAAAGAAGGTCGAGAAAGAAGGCGCTAAAAAAACAGATGATTACGGTAGATATTAAGAAGGAAATAATAGAGAAGCACAATCAAGGTGTGCGAGTAGCTAACATTGCAAAATTGTATAATAAATCTACATCAACGATATGCACAATATTAAAGAAAAAAGAAGAATTAACCGGGCTCGATGTAGCTAAAGGGGTTACGAGAATATCAAAGCAACGGCCACGGGTTCTGGAAGATGTGGAAAAGTTGGTTCTTGTGTGGATAAATGAGAAGCAACTGGCAGGTGACACTGTTACGGAGAATTTGATCTGCGAGAAGGCTAAGGTCTTGTATGCCGAACTTGTGAGTAAACTGCCAGGTACCTCGGCAGAAAACGAAGAAGGTTTCAAGGCGAGCAGGGGTTGGTTCGATAATTTTAAGAAAAGAAGTGGTATCCATAGTGTTGTGAGACACGGAGAAGCTGCTAGTTCAGACTTTAAGGCAAGTGAAGCGTTTGCTAACGGGTTTCAAAAGCTAATGGTTTCTGAGTGTTACTTGCCACAGCAAGTTTTTAACTGCGATGAGACGGGACTTTTTTGGAAGAAAATGCCAAAAAGGGTCTACATTACAGTAGAAGAAAAGACAATGCCCGGTCACAAGCCTACGAAAGACCGCCTTACCCTCTTGTTATGTGCTAATGCTAGCGGTGATTTCAAAGTTAAACCACTGCTTGTCTATCATTCTGAAAATCCACGAGCCTTCAAGAAATGCAAGGTGCAGAAAAACCAGTTAAACGTTATGTGGAGATCCAACAGCAAGGCTTGGGTCACTCGTATCTTGTTCGTTGAGTGGATCAATGAAGTTTTCGGGCCTTCAGTGAAAAAATATCTGCTAGAAAACAATCTGCCACTCAAAGTCTTACTATTAATGGATAATGCTCCAGCTCATCCTCCAGGCCTAGAAGGCGATTTATTGGAGGAATTCGAGTTCATCAAGATCAAATTTTTACCTCCTAATACCACTCCACTTCTCCAGCCTATGGATCAACAGGTTATTTCCAACTTTAAAAAACTTTACACAAAAGCACTATTTCAGCGGTGTTTCGAAGTGACCGCAGGAACAAACCTTGTAAGTGTACTGCGAGAGTTTTGGAAAAATCATTTCCATATTGTGAATTGCCCTAACATTATCGATAAAGCCTGGGATGGGGTCACTAAGAGAACCCTTAATTCTGCTTGGAAGAAGCTATGGCCTAACTGCGTCCTTGAACAAGATTTTACTCATGTACAAGAGTTACCAGTTGTCGCTGAAATTGTATCTTTGGGGAAAACTATGGGACTGGAGGTGAATGAAGACGACATTCAAGAACTGGTAGAGGAACATGAACAAGAACTTACCACCGACGAATTGATAGATCTGCATCGGGAGCAATAGCAAGAGGTTATGGCAGGTATTTCATCTGGTGATGAGGAGGATAATAACGCAGAGGAATCTCTCAGTTCAAATACTATTAGGGAGATGTGTAAAATGTGGGACACAGTGCAAAATGTTGTTGAAAAACATCACCCAAATAAGGCTGCAGTAATACGAGTAATTCATTTGTTTAACGACAACGTAATGTTACATTTCCGTCAAATTCTTAAAAGGAGGCAAAAACAAGCGTCATTGGATAGATTCCTTGTTAAACTCCCACAAAATGAAAAATATTCCACTTAAAATACAAACCGGAGTGCTTTCATTAGTGACAGTGAAATCCGTCCAAACGTGATAACGTTACTATGTGCTTCTCTCTTCTCTGTTAGCTTTCATTTTGACTTAGAATGTATGTTAATTTTTATCACTTTTATATGAATAAATCTTTTTGGAACAAATTATCCTATTTTCCATTATTTCTTATGGTGAAATTCGCTTTGATATACGAGTGCTTTAGATTACGAGTACTTCTGCGGAACGAATTATGCTCGCAAACCGAGGTACTACTGTATTCCATAAATAATGAATGATTAATTATCATAATCGCTACTGTTTTGAAAAAGAAAGTATCAAACTATTTTTAAAAATTTAATGAGATATATATAAACCGGCCTTTATACAATGCAACACTGAGATATCTCGGCAAAAATATTTAAATATCTCAGTGTTGCATTGTATAAAGGCCGGTTTTAGCTTACGTTTGACATAGCTCGAAATCGGCTTGCAGGTTTATCTCACTAGTCACAGTAGTTGCTTTCAGGTATTGATATTATACGTATAACTCTTAGTCGACTTCCACCACAAAGAGTCGATGGCGCAATTGGTAGAATGCGAAAAGCGTTCCCAGTCTCCTAAAGAACGCAGGTTCGAGTCCTGGCCGGGTCGGGTTTGAGAAAAAAAAACCGACACTCTCTAGTAGGCGGATAAGGCAGGCGGGAAATCCTACTTTATCGCCCCCTTTTTGCAAAATTCTACTTTTACCATCGTACTTACACTGCGTGACTGCAGTGTGGCTTCACGCTGGACGTCCAGAAGGACACCGCAGTGCATGCACTGTGGCGAAAAGGATGTGGTCGCCATCTAATCGGCGGAGCGTTTCGTCCCGGAGTCGGCCTGTGGACTCGTCAGTAACGCTAGGCCGACTCCTGCCTTAGACGCTCTGTGTACTCTGTCCTCCGTGGTTGTCGAACAGCTTCGGTCTTATGTAGAAACGTACTCGTGTTCGACCACTAGTGAGAAGAGCAGCGCCATCTGGTAACAGTACTCCCCCCCAGTGACGGCTGCTGGAGGCAGGCGTAACGATGTGGAAGATGGTGGTGTGCGTGGCGATGGCTGTAAGCGTGGTTCTATGTGACTGGGACATCGTGAGTTGGAAATTCCGCCGGTGTTCATCGCAGCGTGTGAGAGATCGATCTTGTGTGTGTGTGATGATGCGGCTGCTGCCTGCGTGGGTCTAGCATGGCCTTGTGTGTGAGCGTTGGTGCTGTGGCTGCTGCCTGCGTGGGTCTAGCATGGCCGGGTGTGTGTACGCTGGCATGGCTGGTGCTTGTTAGCGTCGTGGCCGTGTGTGTGTGGCTGATGCTGTGAGCGTCGTGGCCGTGTGCGTGAGCGCTGGTGTGGCTGGTGCTGGCTGCGACCGTCGTGGCCGTGTGCGTGTCGTTGGCTCTGCTTCCGGATGAAGGTGTCCTATCATGGGATTTTCTTGGTCCAGAAGGTATGCTTGCAGGATGATGATCTTGTCCGCTGGATCACGTCGGGGTCACCAATGTGGCGAAAAGGATGTTGTCGCCATCTAATCGGCGGAGCGTTTCATCCCGGAGTCGGCCTGTGGACTCGTCAGTAAGGCTAGGCCGACTCCTGCCTTAGACGCTCTGTGTGCTCTGTCCTCCGTGGTTGTCGAACAGCTTCGGTCTTATGTAGAAACGTACTCGTGTTCGACCACTAGTGAGAAGAGCAGCGCCATCTGGTGGCGGGCCGCCACAGCACTCGAATGCACCGCGTGAAAGTAGTGTGCAGTCACGGTGGCGCCACTTTGCTATCGGGGTAGATCCAATGCAATTTTCGACCACCGTCGGTAAAAACTGCCGAAGTGGTGTTGCGCTTGCCGTCAGACATACGGTATATGATTTAGCTGAAATTCCTAAAGACAATAATTTTCTCTAAAATATTAATTCATTTTAAAAAATCAGATTTTCTACCGCAATTGATTTACAATCTTCCCCTTGAATGTATTAAACATTTACATTGGTCTAACAATATTATCTTAGAAGTTCTACGTAAAACATACAATTTTACGTGAAGTCTAATATCGTGATGGAGAACTTTACATCAAATTCTTTCTACTGAAATAGACTTTAAATTACTACACATAGTAGCATTTTTAAAAAAATAAATGCCTAATTTCTTGGGAGCATTAGTGATCCCCAAATCAGACTGATCAGATGCAATAGTTAGACAATTTGTTTATATATCATTTTTAAATAAGTAATGAAAGGTTTGTTTAAGAAAATTATCAAGTATATATTTCACAAGTACACTTTATTAAGAATGATAGTTTAAAGCCTGAATATCTCGTTTTTTAAAACTAGAGTGCAAGTACGAAGATTAGAGTACAATTTCAAATTCCTTAAATCTTATTAGGCTAAAAATGATTGTTGGGATATATAAATGAAAACCATGGAGTCATTGGTGGCATTCCCATCCAGCACGGAATTAAGTTTTATATACGATCAATTGTTCCCATGAAATAGGAACGTCTAAAAATACCGGCGGATCCAAAAGACTGGTCACAAGCGCACGTTAAACATTGGTTGCAATGGGCCGTGAGGCAGTTTAATTTGGTATCATTGAGATTGGCAGACTGGAATATCACGGGCGCTCAACTTTGCAATCTTACGCTAGAAGAATTTCAAACCAAAGTGCCCCTCGATCCGGGAGATGTCTTTTGGACGCATTTGGAATTACTCAGAAAGTGCAAATTTGTAGGTAAGTCTGGCGATTGCAAATATGTAAAACGTTTAAAAGGTGCCACTACGGATCTGCTTCGAGAATAAACGTGGACTCTGCCGATCGCATGAACCAGCAGTATATCGGTAGGAACTAAGCAAGGAGATTCAGCCGACTCGCTACTAGTTCGTACGTTTAGCCAATCCACGCCCAGTCTCGGAGCAGACCATGAATACTTGGTATGTTGCGAACTTCTAATTAACCCTTCGTTACTCACGTAGGTTTTTGAAACATAAAAGCCCACCTGGGTGTATCCTACACCCCAGTTAATAATTCACGTTTTCTTAGTAAAAAATTGAAATTTTTAAACTTTTTTTTTTATTTTAAAGCTTCAAATATTGCCTAATGATCTCAACATTAAAAAAAAATAAATTTCATAGTTTTCTAATTGAAAACAAAACTCGAAGTCTCGGTACATGAGGTCTCTGTTTTCAGACGCTCAGATCTCCCTGCCGATTTTTATTTAAAAAATAGTATAAATAATAGACTGAGGATAGTTATCATACTCTTGTTTTATTAACGAAGGACAAATTAACAAATTGGAACAAGTTTTATAGAAAAATATTAAATATTAAATTAATTACAGATTGTTAAAAATCACTTTTTAACTCTTTGCAGCGTTATGTCGGATAAACAAATCGGTTTTGTCTTGCGCTTTTAGTATCAAATTCTTTAATGAAATGTTCCCGAAAGGTACCGAAAGTGCCAACCTCGAAAAAAAAAACTCTAGGCGTGGCATGCAAAAAATGGAGGCTGGGGTGTAGCCTACACCCCACGTGAGCAACGAAGAGTTAAGAAAACTTTACGAAATTCAGAGATAATTTCTAAGAAGCAAATATTACCATAACTCACAATAGATCGAAATGTCCTTCATTTTCTTGACAATTTGTAGAGAAAATTAAAAAGAGATAAAGAAAAGTGTTCAGTTTTTTGGAGCGAGAACTTTCTTGCTTTCTTGCTGTTCGAAAATTCTGAAAAAGCACCTACCATAAACTGCATTGTATACTGAACAAATATGATTCTAGATATTATTATTCTTATAGGGTTAGGTTTTAAGGATATAGTAATTTAAAAAATTAGCGTTATTGAAAAATTGAAAATTTTCAGCAATTGCTTACTCAAAATGAGTCATTAAATAAAAGAATGAACAAATGCAGGGCTTCTCTTTTTCATAGAATTATATTATGAAAGCCATTAAAGATAGTGTGAGAATCGCGACCTGTAAATTTGATGTATAATTCATATAAATTAGACCTTTTCTTTCAACATGTGATAAGTTAGATCAAGTATTTTTAATAAATTGCTGCTCAATACGATTCTATTCGTATAATGTACCTATCACGTAAGGTTCTGTGAAAAATTTTAACCAAGTATATAAAAAATAATGTTATTCTCTGACACTCAAGCTAAGATCTAATGAACACTAGTTGTAATAAATCTGTTTTACAAAAGCTATCATATTCAATATTTAAAAATTTATAAAAACAGTAACTTATACATAGTGCAGAGTGAGTTTACTTCTGGTATCTTGCAAGCATGTTCCCGTTTTAGTTTAATTTTAGGATAAAGTGGAACTAATAAGGACACGTCAATCGTCCCCTCGGCTCCCATTCTAAACTATAATGGTCAGGGATAAAAAGAGTTTACTCCATTTTATCCTAAAATACGTTATACGGTGCAAATCAGAGACATCAGACTGTTTCTAGCAGATAGTAGATTCGAAATATTTTCTATAGGATATCTACAACTTTATTTACAGACAATAATTCTGTTTAATCCGCTTTCAACGACGAAACATAAATGAATATGCAAACCTATTTGAATGATATGAGCGAATTTTATATACTACTTTTTTTATGAAAGTTTGATCAGATTCAGCTTGTACAGAAACAAATAATTGGATTTGTCGTTACTTTTTCGTTCAGTTATCTTGAACCACAAAAGACAAATTGCTCAAAGTCATCATCTCTGGATGTGTCTGTGAAATAATATTTTTAGAATTCATTCAAATATCTTTTGGAAAGAGATTATAAACTCTCTTTTTAGGCAAATATATTTCAATACAAATCATTTTCCGGTCCAACTGGCTTTACTTATGTTAATATTATGCTTCGAAATTCATTCCCATTTAGTTTCTAATGTCTTAAAGCCGATAATACACCAGAAGAAAAGAACAAAAACTAATTTTAACGAGTAAATATTTTCTCTAGATTGAACCATTCTGTGTCGCAGTTAATTTATTTGCAATTCCAGCAAAGTGTCTTTCGTTTTTAGCTGTTGTACAAAAAGAGTCGCCTGCAACGTCCAATGAAAATGCCGAAAACAACAAAGCCATTAAAATGCGAAATCCGAAAGCGCCGAAGGCAAGGCCCAACTTGAATCAACAACCGAGATTAGTCAGTGTTCCAATACCAAACGTCGATTCCACGCCGATCGCGATAACCACGTCCAGTCGAACTGTTAATAGTGGACAGATACAACTATGGCAGTTCTTGTTGGAGTTATTAACCGATCGAGAGCACAGAGGTGCCATTCAGTGGGTCGGCACGGAAGGGGAGTTCAAGCTAAATCAACCCGAGGCTGTTGCTCAATTATGGGGTGCCCGCAAAAACAAACCGTCGATGAATTATGAAAAGTTGAGCCGCGCTCTTCGCTACTATTACGACGGAGATATGATTTCTAAAGTTCACGGAAAAAGGTTTGTATATAAATTTGTTTGCGACTTGAAGCAATTGCTGGGGTATTCGGCCGCTGAGTTGAGCAGGTTGGTCGAAGAGGGTAGAAGATATTTCTGATAAAGTTTAAGTGCTATAGATTGCGAAAAATGTAAGCAGCTTGAGTTAGATCATGAGTTCTTAAAATTAATATTGTCTTATAGGCTGCATAAGATGAAGTAACAGTTGATTGACAGCTAAAATTTAGATCTCGGAAACTAATAGAAGTTATCGTTTTCGCTACTTTAAAGCCTCTCTATCTACAAAAATAGAGCTAATCGACAGTATGGAATAAGATTTTCAGGTTCATATATTGATACTATTTTCTTCTCCGTGGAATTTTAACCGTTAACCAATTATTTATTTTCCATTAAAAAAGGTACACATCTACCGTCTCTTCATTTCCAGTACTTTAATTGACGAATGTCTTAAAATCGATTATTCCGTTTCTGAGAGTAGATTATTTTCAAACGGACAATGGCAAGAATTTTTTTACGTCTTTTTTTTTATATACTCTCGTTCCTCAGTTTTTCATGCAAAATTCCATTATACGTATATACCTATACATTCTGAAGATTCCTCTTTCCAGCTTTTCTCGCGTCTTTAGGTTGGCAGCAATGCCTCGGACACACATCCTAATAAAATTGAAATTATAATTTACGCGGTATCTCTCCATTTCTGACCATTTTCATATGCACAAACCATTTTTTATCGATAGTAGATGACTATTTACGCATCGTAATGCAGTGTTTTCTTTTGTAAATAAACAGTCAGGGAACTTATAATTGACTCATGAAAATCACGAAGAAGCTGACAGGCAAATTGGCAATACGATACTTTGTACAATATGTAGTAGACTTTCTGAGTACTTACGCTAAAATCGGGCTGCATTGCGTTCCGCGGACCACCCACAGCGATGCTGGATGATTCGCTTTGCCATGCCTATAATTTTTTTTATACGAATTATCGTGTTACAAAGATTTCACACTGTTAGGTATATCTCCTGTCAAGCATCTGCTTTCAAAACTGTTTAGTGCTGTTACTTTTCACGTTGTCACTACGTGTGTATGCAGCTTATGATTGACAAATATCATTGAATTAAAGGGCCCCCTGTCAACATAATTGCGGTTGGCAGTATTAAGAAAAGTTCGCGAAAAGTTCACAGTTAATTTTCAATAATTTTTTTACAGCGAAATAATTTGGAAACCATTCGGTATGATTTTTTACAAGTTGGAAATAGGTTTTCATAAAGTATTATGACTAAAAATGTATCTCTATCAGTTCTAGGAACTTGGAAAATCCATAGAAGAAACTTTTCGTGCGACATTTGAGAATGATCTCGCTGTCGGTAAAATAGTGATTCATTGGCATAGTAACTCTGAAGAGTATATATCATTTCTAAATATATATTATGGATATTCAAATCAGAGAAAAAATTAATGCATTATGTCTATGAGTAACATGCAGCACTCGCGCGAAAGGTCTAAAACAAAATATTCACTATATGTCAGAAATACGGTTTGCTATCGTATCGTCCACGCCCTGAGTAATAACGCTGTATAATAATAAGACATTGCAGTGAAATATATTGTTGGACTCAATAGTGCGCAGCAAACCACAGGTCGGAAATTATCTCGCATATTCCGTAAGTACACAATATATCTGATATAGCTGAAAGTTTTGGTATCTGTCAAATCGATTTCAAACACTCTCAGTCATAACAGTTATGGGCTTGAATTTTTATAATTAATAAATAAATTTTTATTCATTATACTTTATGAAAACCTATTTCCGAGCTGTAAAAGATCGTGCTAAAAGTTTTCCAAATTATTTTGCTGCAAAAGAATCATTAAAAACTAACTGAATGCTTACATTGGTCGTGTAGCGTTAAACACATTTCATTGTAGAGTTGCAATTGAAGGGCTTATTGGAAAAACGTGACAAGCCACACTCTGTTAAAAAATAAACAGTTTACTTTGTAGTAGTCCCCTGCATTTTCTTTTAATACTTCTTAATAATCTTAATAAAATGATTTTGTGGCTTGTCACGTTTTTCCAATAAGCCCTTCAATTGTACAACTGGTTTCATTGGAATTCATTGATCGTATAGCTCTATTCGTTATTGATGAAATCGAGCATTATTTGTATGATTATATCAGATGATGATTTAGCCGATTATCGAATTGTATTATTACATTATTCACAAATTATAGATTAGTCTTTGCGATGTGACTATTCTGAACTTTGCGACATTGCAACGCGGTACGTTCAAAGCCGGTTGCAAATGGAAGATCACTTCCATGCGTCTTTCTTACTTCTAAGTTATTACAATGACGCTAAAAGTTTATAGCTACGCAACTTAAACGCGGCGCTTGCCTCCCGGCGTAAGAGAGTCCGTGTAAGTGACGTGCAAAAGTTTTAGCGTTCGTAACTCATCTACTGAAAAAAGGTAATCTTTTAGTGAAACGCGTTTCGAGTACAGACTTAGTTGATGTGGAGAAAAGTAATAGCTTTATCGGTTAAACGACGGCTTTGTGCCTCGTACTGGTATTTTGAACGTATAGAGATGTGTCAAAAAGCTACAACTTTTACTTACAGTTACGTCCTGTACACGTTTTCTACTAATGCAACAGCGGTTACTACGTGGGTCATTTGAAAAGTTTCCGGCCTTTTTAGGAAAAATACACGTTTCAAGGTAAACAAAATTATTTCTCAACATAGTTTCCTCGTAACTCGATACATTTAATTCATCGTTTCTCCCAGCCTTTCAAGCGGTCAGAGAAAAGTTCTTTTTGTCCTCCTGAAAAATACCCGTCTACAGTGTTTTCCACCTCGGCATTTGTCCCAAATTTGTTCACCCCAAGAAATTTTGGATCCAGGTTTCATCGAAAGTTATCAAACGTTGCAAAAATTCAGCTGGATTTTTTTTATACAGCTCAAGACACTCGCGCGACATGTCAAGCCACACGCGCTTTTCAATAAACGCGGCACCCAGCGCGCGGATAATTTTCTCATATCCAAATCCTCGTGCAAAATCTTGTGCACCCGTTCATCTGATATCTTACAAGCCTCAGCAATCTCCTTCACGGTCAATGGACGATATTCCATTACAGTTTCATGCACTAAGGGCCGGTTTTACCAACACGGTATAAACGCGGTATAGCGCTATATTGAGAATAACCAGTAATAAGCCTTATGGTTATTCTCAGTATAGCGCTATACCGCGTTTATACCGTATTGGTAAAATCGGCCCTAAGTCCACAATTTCGTCAGTTGAAACAGTTTTTGGGCGCCCAGAACGTTCATCAAAAATGCTGGTACGGCCACGTTTGTACTCAGCCACCCAATGTTTGACGGTTGTGTACGAGGGGGACACTTCACCGTATACTGTATCTAACTCGTCTTTTGTTTTCTGAGTTTTTTTCCTTTCTAATAAAGGAACTTGATCACTGCGTGATACTCGATTTTCTTTATTGTCTACAAAAAACATCTGTCAACTTTATAAAAGTGCCATGAGTAAAGTACTGATCGGAATGACTTGAAATTTTTATGGGATACATGTATCAACACCATCTATCAGACGATAGCAAAAATTAAATTCTATCATGACTACTTGTCAATAAGGCTGGAAACTTTTCAAATGACCCACGTACAATAATAACACAAAATGAGTGAATAACTCGGAAGGTGTAGTTCGTATAAATGTAAATACCGAATGTGGCCTATTTGTAACATAATCGTTCGACGTAAAAAAAGAACATACAGTATATTTTGGAACGAATTCATTTATTCGTCCTTACCATTCATTACTTAAAAGATTCGTAACTATGCAGACGCGAAAGCCCGTCTTACGGCTCTGCATTTCTATAAATACGGTCGTGTGCAAGAGAGCAAGATTTTAATTACCGTAGAATACAAAATAATGATATTTTATTATCGACGATTACAGAAAATCGTATCTTATAGAATCTTTATGACGTTTAAATAAAAAAAACCTTTGAAGATTCTACAATCGTAAGAGTTAATTGAAGTTCTTTTATCCGCTTCCCCCTCTTTATGACTAAGTTCTACAAATTCAGAATTTTGTCATAGATTTGAAATTTCATTTAAATTTTGATTATTTAATTGATTAAGGTATTGCCTATCGCTATTTTATATCATGCCGTTACAGTAAATAAATTAATTTACAGAAGACACTTACACGACATTTTATAATGGTAGTTCGTATTTACCACTGATTTGGAATTAAAATAAGAGTTCCATCTCTTAATGATTGTACCGTTATTAAACAGACGTTGATGTGGAGATGTAAATTTAGTATCTAATCAATTACATAAATTGAGGACGGTCTTTGATCCAATCGCGACGACGTTATACTAAATATACTGACGACGCTGCACATTTATTAACAACGACGCTATAGTATACGGGGCATTCTCTGTCAAGACAGCCACCTTTTTCATGAGGCTCTCAAAAAAATCTGATTTTTATTTACATAGTCATACTTGATGAAAAAACATTAGCTAAATTTTTTAAAATTTTTTTCACGCGCCGTTAATGGTATACATCGATTTGAAAAATAAATTTTAACTTTAAAGTTTCAAGTATACTATTAATCTCATAAACAACTTTGTATACATGAAAATTTTTGTTTTTTTCTCAATTTTTCAAAAAAAAAAAATATATAAATTTTTAAGTGACATTTAAAGGCATTTTCTTACAAGAAAGTGAAAAAAACACCAGAAAATATTTATTTCGCCAATGCGACAGTCTCGATTTTTCTTAAAAAAATTCAGTACATTTGAAATCAATAAAAACTGTGTAGAAAAAAATTTGGTAGTGGGAGGGCCATTTCTTCATGAAGAAAAAAATTCTTTTTAAGTTTTTTCTTTAAAACAATTTTTTTCATCAGAAAATGTTTTTTATCCTTCTATGCATCTATGCATAGAAACAAAAACATTTTCGGATTTTTGAAAAAAGGATTAAGAGAAAAAACTTAAAAAGAATTTGTTTAAAAATCAGAAAATTTTCTTTATCCTTCTATGTATAGATGCATAGAAGGATACACAACATTGTCTGATTAAAAAAAAAATTTTTAGACAAAAAACTCAAAAAGAATTTTTTTCTTCATGAAGAAATGGCCCTCCCACTACCAATTTTTTTTCTGCAGTTTTTATTGATTTCAAATGTACTGAATTTTTTAAAGAAAAATCGAGACTGTCGCATTGTAAGAAAATGCCTTTTAATGTCACTTAAAAATTTTTGTATATTTTTTTTGAAAAATTGAGAAAAAACAAAAATTTTCATGTATACAAAGTTGTTTATGAGATTAATAGTATACTTGAAACTCTTTAAAGTTAAAATTTATTTTTCAAATTGATGTATACCATAAACGGCGCCTGAAAAAAATCTAAAAAAATTTAGGTAATGCTTTTTCATCAAGTATGACTATATAAATAAAAATCAGATTTTTTTGAGACCCTCATGAAAAAGGTGGCTGTCTTGACAGAGAATGCCCCATACGTTGATATGTATTTTTAAAACCTGTAAAGTGGTCGAAAAATTAAGTATTGAGTTTTAGGAGAAATAGAGAAAGATCTGTAAAACGATAGTATTCGATTTTTGTAAAAAATTTTCGACTGAATATGCTTCAACTATTGTTTTATTACACCACTGCTATCATCAATTTTGGAAATTAGTTTGAAGACGAACCAGGGTTAGATATTTGTTAAAAATAAAAAGTTTTTACTTCATTAGTATAGATATTTATACGTAGATACGTGTAATAAATTAATTAATAAAACATCAGACACTTAATATTCCAATATTTTCGATTAAAATGTCTGTACAATTTGTTAAACATCTTAATTCACTTTGCTCGTCTGATCGTTCTAATTCAATTATTATAGTCGAAAAATGTACTTCTTTGATCAACAAGATAATAGAGTAGTATAATTGAGAATGGACGATTTAAGGCTCCCCCAAACCAACGCGGAAAGTTCGCATCGCTTACAATAGGGAACTTGCACATATTTTTTAACATCATAAATGGAATGAGCACGTAAACAAATTTGGGACGTGAAACAGCCGGTCGAGCAGCACGCCACGCCGTGACGTCACTAGCCGCTAACGGTTTGCCTGCGCTAGATATCAAGCTTTAAATATCTCGAAAACTATTGAGAAGTTATCGAAACATACTGCGGAAAAAATTTAGAGAATTTCAAGACGAAACGATTGGTTTTTATCTCATTTTGTTACGATGAATAGTTCTCGACATATCGCATTTTGTACATAAATTTTATAAATGAGATAAAAACCAATCGTTTCGCTTTGAAATTCTCTACATTTTTTCCGCAGTATGTCTCGATAACTTCTCAATAGTTTTTGAGATATTTAACCCTAGATATCTAGCGCAGGCAAACCGTTAGCGGCTAGTGACGTCACGAATAAGAAAATAATTAAAATGGAAAAAATTATTGAATTGATTCGAAAGTATCCCATACTATATGACCTTTCTGATGAAGATTATAAGAATATTCGGAAAAAGGATAAGGTTTGGAGTAAAATAGGAGAAAAAAGGCGAAAATGGTAAGTACTTACTATTTACTGTATTTAACATGTTTTGTTTAGCTATACCTACCAACTAGAATTACAAATAAATAATAACATACCAATGTTATATTTAGTGTAGGCATTAGTAAAGTCAATTGTTTTTATTGTAAAAAAAACATTCTTTTTCATAGGCCTAAATTTTAAAAAGTGGCAAATTTGTCTCGTACAGAAAATGCCAGTCTTGTTGCTCTCCTTGGGTCATTTTCAACATTTTGAAAAGCTCCTAGTTTAGGTTCTGCTGGGTCTAAAAGTTCGACAAATTCATCATCACATTTTTTTGTTCGTAAGAAATTATGTAAGATACATAATTTTGTATGTTTTTCATTTTCAGCAATAGCATTCAACCTTTTCGATACTGAAAAAATGACGCATATGATCTGATTACATTCGCTTTGATGTGAGGTTCCCCATGGATTCCGCCACGAATTTCGCTGCGAACTTTCCGTTACGAATCCGCTTCTCCAGTAGCTCAACTAGAGCCGCCTGGCGGCCAAATTTAACACTTTTTGTGAGCAGCTAGGTAGTTTGTCATATTCAGATACGTTTAATCGACGAATCTTACCAGCAGTAAAATGTTGATGGAGAATCACTCACAGTTTCTACTTCATTCAAGATCAGCTCCGTTTGAATAGCGATATCTTTGTACTCAGGTGTCATAGCACGGTGATTACTCGACGTATCATTCACATCAATTGACATCACATTGGATGCAGTATCTGGAAAGAATAATTATTCTCATTGCCGTCATGTGTGTGTGATAATGATATATATTTCTCTTGTTAATTCTAAGTATACATACCACTCGTGTGTGTGATTATCTTTCACATCCATTATCATAGCTGTTCTTTTATTTTCCCGTGCTCACAATCGTTCTGTTCTGTTTGAAACTGTAGATTTCTGTGTCTTTTATAAATGAAATGGAATATAGTTGGATTAAACAATTCCTCCAAAGAATGATTAGATTTTTTACAGCAACGGAAATGTTCACTGCAGATTCTTGTGTACAAAGTAGGATTCCATAGTTTACCCTCAGGCCTAAAAGATTCTCAAGGATCAACATATTGTTTTTTATCTAATTAATCCTTATTTTTATTTTTAAATCGGAGTTTAGTTCATTGTTTGGTTAAAAACAAAACATACTTACATATTGCGACGCACAGCTTTTATCCATTGTGTTCTTCGTTCTTTTTCCCACGGACGATTTTGAAATGTATAAAAGTGGAGTTCAGGATTTTTTTTCATTATTAGGGCAGTTCACCACACAAAAATTACGATTCGATCGTTCTTTCGTAGTTTTTACTGACAGTTTCACAGGCTCCATTACTCACGAATTGGAGTGACAGTCACCCTAGAGTTACGAACTCCGACCACCTCGAGGCGCCACTAGAGTTACTTGTGTATGTGGCGGCCTGATGATGAGGTTCACCACTGAACCACCAGAGGCGTCCCGATCGCCTTAAGCGATGCAGAAGTTAACGGAAGACTTCGTGGCGAAAGCCGCCCTAACATCGCTCTCTTCTTTCGTGAACCTTCGCGGCGGGCACACGCTTCTTGTCCAGCACTACTCGTGTAGCTAGCATATAGTAGCTTTGTACAGCGTAACATTCCTTGTCTTGTTAATAAATCAAAGATTGTTGGTCGTATAGAATCTTTGTAGCATTGGGAGATCCAGCGAGGAGATCCCCAAATTGGTGACCCCGATAGAAAAGCAACGCGCAAATACTAGTCTATTCAATTCAAAAACGCCACGTGCTAACGAACGAAAGCGTGATGCCGCTACGCACAATGCATTCACCACCACCGGGTGCTTCCACCGAGGAGCCACGTAACGACCCGGACGAACAACGTAGGAGCCGACTCCAACAAATAGAGGCCTTACGTGAGCAACTAGAGCGCCCCAGCCAAGAGGACGAGCAACCGGATGACGCACAGCCAGCCAACAACTCCAAACACGCGGCACCCCTGGTTACGTATCATAAACTGCCGCCCTTCTGGAGTGCGAAACCTGAACTTTGGTTCATCAAAGCCGAGGCTATACTTAGCCGCAGGAACATACGCACAGATAAGGCTAAATACGAAGCAACGATAGAGATACTAGATAATGCAACTCTTGAAGAGATCTCTGACATATTAACTAGTCCACCAAGTCAAAATTGTTATGAACATCTCAAGGCGAACCTCATTAAGCGGTTCTCGGATTCACCGGAAATACGCCTCCATAAACTGTTGGTAGAGACCGAGCTGGGCGACAAGAAGCCTTCACAGCTCCTAAGAAAAATGAAGGACTTGGCCAATGACAAAGCCTCAGATGACCTCATCAAGACCAAATGGATGGGACTTCTCCCGCAGAACGTTCAAAACATTCTGCGAGCTGCGCGGAACACGACGCTCACTGAGCTAGCCGACATCGCAGACAGCATCCTGGAAAACGACGCGGGTAGCTCCCAGGTACTGGCGGTCAGCACTAATTCCAGGCTAAATGGTGCACAGAGCACCCAATTCGACGGCATGGCATCTCCTGCACCTGAATGCTCTCAAGTCGCCGCCCGAGGAACTGAAACAGTTGAGGCAATCACTCTCCAGAGTCTCTATCGACGCATGTGCTCCATCGAACAGCAGCTGCGGAGCGCTCAGCGCTCGCGCTCGAACTCACACAACAAATGGCAAGGCAACAATAGCAGCAACCATCGAAGGGGCTTCTGCTTCTATCACCAGAGATTTGGCAAGCGATCGCGGAAGTGCGAGGCCCCCTGCTCTTTCAAACCCTCGCAGCAGGAAAACTAGCAGCGCTGTCGTCCATGGCGGCTAACGACAGCAACTTGCATGGCCCCCTCCACGAACGCCGCCTACACATCCAGGACCGGAGCACCCAAATGACGTTCCTCATCGATTCCGGTTCAGTAATATCACTTGTGCCACGCTCAACGCTACGTAGAGTCAACCCTACGCCAGCCGACCTTGTACTACGTGCTGCAAATGGTACAAAAATCAGCACGTACGGCCAACAAGTACTCACGCTTGACTTGAACCTCCCAAGAAGTTTCAAGTGGTCGTTCATAGTAGCAGACGTTCGCTCACCCATCATCGGCGCAGACTTCCTCACGCACCACGCTTTGCTGTTGGACCTGAAGAGCCACTGCCTCATAGATCCAGTGACCTCTCTTACGTCCCGAGGAAACCTGTCCGAAACGAGCATCCACAGCATCTCAACGGTGAGTCAACCTGCCACATCAAACCCAACGCAGAGTCGAGCATACGCACTGCTCACATCGCAGTACATCGATATCACTAGGCCCAACACCAGTCTACGAACATATGCCGACAGCGACGTCGCTCACTACATAGTCACTACAGGTCCACCCGTCTTCGAACGTCCACGCAGACTCGCTGGTGAAAAACTGAAAGTAGCACGAGATGATTTCGACCTGCTGCTACACCACAACGTCATTCGACCCTCCAGCAGCCAATGGGCCAGCCCTCTGCATATGGTCCCGAAGAAATCTGGTGGTTGGCGATCAACTGGTGATTATAGAAGGCTCAACGCACAAACGGTGCCAGACCGTTACCCAATCCCTCACGGAGAAGATATTTTTCAAAAATTGCATGGCAAAACGATCTTCTCAACGATTGACCTAGTGCGTGCCTACCACCAGATACCCGTCGCTGCCGAAGACATTCCCAAGACTGCAGTTACAACGCCATTCGGTCTATACGAGTTCATGGGCATGCCACCAGGTTTACGTAATGCAACTCAAACATTTCAGCGCCACATGGACAACCTTCTTCGAAACCTGGACTTCGTAGGTTGCTTCATCGACGATCTAATAATCTTTTCGAACTCCCAAGAAGAGCATCTAAATCACCTGAAACAAGTTTTTGATGTGCTGCGGAAGAACAATTTAACGATCAATCCCAACAAGTGCCACTTCGGCTTGGAAGAGGTTACTTACTTAGGTTATACCATTAACAGAAATGGGTACAAGCTTCCACCGGACCGAATCGCCGCAATCAACTCCTACCCCAAACCGCAGACGATCATGGACCTGCGACGTTTTTTGGGTGTGTTGAATTACTATCGACGATTAATACCAAATGCAGCAAAACATCAAGCTCCGCTCACTGACTTTCTCAAGAACTCAAAGAAAAAGGACAAACGCGAGATTCCCTGGACACCCGCCGCTGAACACGCCTTCAAAGAATGTAAGAACAGTGTAGCCGCCACTGTGCAATCGACATTCCTCTCGCAAACAGCCTCACTGTGCCTCACCACTGATGCATCTGACCTTGCCATTGGTGCGGTACTCGAGCAATATGAAGAGAATGAGTGGAAGCCACTTGGATTTTTCTCGCGAAAACTCAGTCCGGCAGAAACACGTTATAGCACGTACGATCGCGAGCTATTAGCGATCTTTGCAGCAATCAAGTTTTTCAAACACATTCTGGAAGGACGACCATTTGTCATTAAAACCGACCACCGCCCGCTGGTTTATGCCTTTTCGAAACGAGCAGATAAAGCATCACCTCGCCAACTCAGGCAACTGGACTATATCGCTCAATTCTCCACCGAAATCATCTATACCAGCGGAACGGACAATGTAGTAGCTGATGCACTGTCGCGCATTAATGCCATTTCCATGCCGACAGTTCTCGACGCGCAGACCATTCGCCTTGCACAAGAGGAGGATGACGAGCTACCGGACATCCAACGATCCACTTCTTTAAAGCTTCAACGACTCAGCATCGAAGATCAATCCATCCTCTGCGACACATCGGCCGGTTGGATACGACCATACATTCCAACGAGTCTGCGGAGACGCGCATTCAACGTCATACACGGACTTGCTCACCCCAGTGGACGAAGCACGAGTCAACTACTCAGGCAGAAATTCATATGGCCTGGCCTGAGGAAAGACGCTCTCGAGTGGTCACGACAATGCATCCCATGCCAACGATCAAAAGTTCACCGGCACAACCGTCTTCCGCCACAACTCATCGATGTTCCGGATAACCGATTCAATCACATCCATCTCGACCTCATTGAGCTACCGAAAGTTAATAACCTACGATACTGCCTAACTATAATAGACCGCTTCAGCAGGTGGCCGCTCGCCATTCCCCTGAAGGATATGACAGCAGATACGGTCGCCACAGCCTTCTACACACAATGGATATGCCAGTTCGGGACACCACTCATTATTACGACAGACCAAGGCACACAATTCGAGTCGACCTTATTCTCAGCTCTCGAACGAATGGTTGGTACCCAGCGTATCAGAACAACGCCGTACCACCCGCAATCAAATGGCCTTATCGAGCGATGGCACCGAACTCTCAAAGCAGCCTTGATGTGCAATGGCGGAAAACAATGGCCCGAGTTACTACCAACAGCCCTGCTCGGTCTTCGCTCTGCCTACAAGGAAGACCTGAAAGCATCACCAGCCGAAATGTTATTTGGCACTGCACTTCGCGTGCCGGGTGAATTTTTTGTCACTCAAGATATGCCGGCGGATCCTCAGATCTTCATAGAAAAATTTAGGGAACACATACGGCAACTTCGACCGACGCCAACGGCGCACCACACCAAGGCGAGACTCTTCATCCTGAAGGACATATACACCTGCTCTCATGTGTTCAAGCGCATCGATTCAGTGAAGAAACCACTCGAATCGCCATACTCAGGACCACATCAAGTCATCCGACGAATCGACGACCGATTATTCGTCATCAATATCGACGGTCAGGAAAAAACAGTTTCGGTTGACGCATTAAAACCTGCCTACATCACGCAGGAAGTTACACAGGAGACGTCGGATCAACAATCATCACCATCATCAACACTGCCACCATCACCGCGGCCAACCGCACCGCTGCGCACTTACACGAACAAGGCAGCGAAAAAAGTTTTGTTCTGCTCTCCTCTGAGAGAACATCACTAGGGAGGGAGTGGATGTGGCGGTCTGATGATGAGGTTCACCACTGAACCACCAGAGGCGTCCCGATCGCCTTAAGCGATGCAGAAGTTAACGGAAGACTTCGTGGCGAAAGCCGCCCTAACATCGCTCTCTTCTTTCGTGAACCTTCGCGGCGGGCACACCCAGCACTACTCGTGTAGCTAGCATATAGTAGCTTTGTACAGCGTAACATTCCTTGTCTTGTTAATAAATCAAAGATTGTTGGTCGTATAGAATCTTTGTAGCATTGGGAGACCCAGCGAGGAGATCCCCAAATGTAGCGGAGCAGTAGCGCCACCTCTTGTAGCCAGCGGACAGCGTGCCTGGACAAGGAGACGCTCGCACGTAGCGAGTCGAGGAGAGTCTTTCGCTCTCATTTGCCTGCAGTCCATCGTCGAGTGTAGACGCTCCGAAGTAACTCGAGTGGTCGAATATATAGTGTGAAATAAAGAAATAATTTATCGGTACAACAACGTGTAACCGCGAACAATCCTTCCTTCGCGTTACATCGCTGATTTGTGGGATCCCGCGCAATCGAGTAGACGTTCCAGCCAATTGGCGTCTCTGTTTCCACGCGTGCGCGCAGGCTCCACAATTGGTGACCCCGACGTGATTTCAAAGTGTACCGCGAAACAAAATACTGTTAAATCGATCAGCAGTTTATAATTAATCACCACAACAGAGCGACGTACTCGCGTTAGCTACGACGCCGACGCCATCGATCACGCCAGCGTTCAAGAATCCCAGGGGCAAAAGCCGCAGAACATCTGGAGTGAAAGTTCTGGGCCCATACCTCTGCGTACCTGAGCGCGGCCACCCCCACATTCCATCGAACCATAATTATGGCCGACGAACAAAGGGACACACCAACCCCGGAATCCAGCCCGCCCGAAACGAAAAACCTTGGACATCAGGATAGCGCGGAGTTGCACGCCATATCCTCTAAGCCCGTCAAGCTACCGGCGTTCTGGAAGGAGGACCCGGAAACATGGTTACACCAGGTCGAAGCAGCGTTTTTCATTTCTAATGTGAAGGGCGACCACTGTAAATTCAGCTATGTAGTGGCACGCCTAGACTCTAGTGTTTTACCCTTTGTCACGGATATTATTCGCGACCCGCCGTCAACTGGTAAGTTTGAAGCCCTCAAGGAAAGAATTATCTCCTGTTTCGCCCAAACCCCTGAGACGAAGCTGAGGCGAGCTCTGCAAGGAGAGCTGCTCGGGGATCAAAGGCCTTCGCATTTCTTGCAACGTATCCGAAATTTGGCTGGCAGTCAGTGCAACGAGGCCGTGCTCAGGTCACTGTTTGTAGAGCAACTACCTGAGAATGTCAGAAGCATACTGGCGGCCAGCCCGGGAGCTTCGCTTAATGAATTAGCCATGCTTGCAGATCGAATCATTGAGTTCACACAGCCAATGCAGCAAGTAAACGCAGTAGGCCCAGCCGTTCCATCGACTTCAGCGGAGATCCTTAGCCTACAGCAAGACGTAAAGAACCTCACAACCGCCAATCGCGCGGCTGGTCCTCCTCGAGGAATAGACGACGCAGCCGCTCCAGACAGCGCAACCAAGGCCAAACGACTATGTGCTTCTATCATCACAGGTTTGGCGCGGAAGCGTATAGGTGTGTGAAGCCCTGCTCCTGGCAACCTGGAACCCAGCAATCGGAAAACTAAACCCGTCGCCTCAGATCAAGGCGGTCGGCGACGACGGAACAACCCGACAAAACCGCCTAACCATCAGGGACCCGAAAAGCGGAATATCCTTCCTCGTTGACTCCGGAGCAGACGTTTCAGTCCTCCCACGGCAAAAAGCTACCGATCCAACATCACCTTCAGGCGTTAAGCTCTACGCAGCCAACGGCTCCCCAATCAACACGTACGGACAGAAGCTTCTCACTGTAGATTTGGGATTTCGCCGTGTCTTCAATTGGTATTTCTCTGTCGCCGACGTGTCACGACCCATTCTCGGGGCAGACTTCATCCGCCATTACGATCTACTCATCGACCTCAAAAATCATCGCCTGATCGACAAGGTCACAGGTCTACGCACAATAGCGCAAGTAATCAAGTCGCCCATCGAGAGCGTCACGACCGTCGCGAAAGGCTCAGTCTACCACGACCTGTTGAAAGAATTCCCTGGCGTGACGTCACCCCCGCAATTCAGGCAAACGGCCACGCACTCCGTAAAACACCACATCGTCACAACGGGTCCACCAGTCGCGGAGCGACCTCGACGCCTACCCCCGGAGAAATTGAAAGCCGCCAAGGCAGAATTCGATCACATGATCGCGCTAGGTATCTGCCGACAGTCCGTGGGCCAGCCCCCTACACCTGGTACCCAAGAAATCAGGCGAATGGAGACCCTGCGGCGACTACCGTCGTCTCAACGCTGTTACGGTTCCAGATCGATATCCCATCGTACACATCCAGGATTTTTCGCACCAGCTGTATGGCAAAAACATTTTTTCTACGCTCGACCTCGTGCGCGCGTTCCACCAAATTCCAGTCGCCGAGGAGGACATTCCCAAAACAGCTGTCATCACACCGTTTGGGCTCTTCGAATTCCCGGTAATGACATTCGGATTATGCAACGCACCACAATCTTTTCAGAGGTTCATCGACGTCGTTCTGAGAGGTTTGGACTTCTGTTACTGCTACATCGATGATATCCTAATCGCATCGAAATCACAAGAAGAACACCTCCAACACCTTCGCCTCGTTTTCGAACGTCTTCAATCATTCGGCGTGGCGATCAACGTTTCAAAATGCAACTTCGGCGCTCGTAATGTTCAGTACCTCGGCTATCACATATCTAGCCAAGGAACCAAACCACCTACAGATAGAATCGAAGCTATCAAAGGTTATCGAAAACCTGAAACGGTAATCGAATTCCGTAGGTTTTTGGGCGTCGTAAATTTCTACCGTAGGTTCATCAAGAATGCTGCCGAACTTCAGGCTCCCTTGAACGCCTACCTCAAAGATTCCAGACGAAACGACAGACGTCCTATCGCTTGGACTCTAGAAGCAGAGCGCGCTTTTAAGGCATGCAAGGATGGTATCGCATCGGCCACGCTTCTCGCTCACCCGAAGGAAGGTGCACCGTTGTCGCTCTCCACTGACGCCTCCGACACGGCAATAGGAGCAGTATTGGAGCAGCAACATTCCGACGGATGGTACCCGCTTGGATTCTTCTCCAGGAAGCTAAGCGGTGCCGAACAAAATTACAGCACGTATGACCGCGAGTTACTCGCAGCCTTTGCAGGTATTAAACACTTCCGGCACATGCTTGAGGGGAGACGCTTTATTGTCAAAACGGACCACAAACCCCTCACCTACGCATTCGTACAGCGAGCGGACAAGGCATCACCCAGACAGCTACGTCAGTTAGATTTCATCGGCCAGTTCACGACCACAATCATCCACGTGGCCGGCAGCGACAACGTCGTGGCAGATGCCTTCTCTCGGTTAGACGAGATCCACATGCCAGTCGTGGTTAGTAAAACGGACCTCGCCGAAGCCCAGAAAACTGATGAGGAATTGCAACGATTATTGCAATCGGAATCGTCGCTTAAGCTCCATAGACTGCGAATCGACGACTCCGACGACACTATGTATTGCGATCTCTCCTCACAAGTAGCCCGACCATACGTGCCCTCCTCCCTGCGACGACGCATCTTTAACACAGCTCACAGTATGTCCCACCCAAGCACTCGTGCAACTAGGAAACTTATCCACCGACAATTTGTTTGGCCAAGCATGAGTAAGGACATCGGAGAGTGGGTTCGGACTTGTATGGCTTGTCAGCGGAGCAAGATTCATCGACACACGAAGAATGTTCCAGAACACTTGCCAGTTCCAGATACCAGGTTCTCCCAGATCCACATTGACATCGTTGGACCACTACCTACAGTTCGAGGACAACGTTACTGTCTAACAATGATTGACAGGTTTACGCGATGGCCGGAAGCAGTACCGATTAGTGACATCTCAGCGTATACCATTGTAAATGCCTTTTACTCCAATTGGGTAGCGCGATTTGGTGCCCCGGCAACAATAACGACAGATCGAGGCACCCAATTCGAATCTCAACTGTTTCTCGCACTAACAAACCTCATAGGCTGCAAGAGGATCCGCACAACAGCATACCATCCAGCATCCAATGGTATCATAGAGCGTTGGCACAGGTCACTCAAAGCTGCGATTATGTGTCACTGTACCAACGACTGGGTCCAGATACTTCCAACAGTTCTCTTAGGCCTCCGGACGAGTTTAAAGGAGGATATTAAAACCACGGCTGCGGAATTGGTCTATGGTACTCCACTCCGCCTGCCAGGTGAATTCTTCACCGACGAGGAAATGCCACTGGACCCTCAATACTTCATGCAGAGATTCAGGGAGCACATGAAGAGAGTTCGTGCAGTGCCAACTGCTCATCACAACAAGAAGACATCGTTTATACACAAAGACTTGTACACGTGCTCTCACGTCTTTGTAAGGGTTAATGCAACGAAGAATCCTCTTCAAGCCCCTTACGAAGGACCTTACGAGATTTTAGAGCGCCTAACAGACAGAGTTTTCAAGATAAACCAAAACAGAGCACCAACCACAATATCAATAGAGAGGCTTAAACCTGCCTTTTTTGAAGAAGTACCAACAGAGACACCAGCCTCCGTAAAACAAGCAGTACCGACGTCTTCGACGAGCCAGTCGGTAAGACGCACTCCATCAACTCTCATTCCAGGGTCGGGCATTCTTAGGACATACTCGGGCCCCAGAAAAGTCAGTTTCGCGACTCGAACCGAGTCACTTGGGGGGAAGTGATGTAGCGGAGCAGTAGCGCCACCTCTCGTAGCCAGCGGACAGCGTGCCTGGACAAGGAGACGCTCGCACGTAGCGAGTCGAGGAGAGTCTTTCGCTCTCACTTGCCTGCAGTCCATCGTCCAGTGTAGACGCTCCGAAGTAACTCGAGTGATCGAATGTATAGTGTGAAATAAAGAAATAATTTATCGGTACAACAACGTGTAACCGCGAACAATCCTTCCTTCGCGTTACATCGCTGATTTGTGGGATCCCGCGCAATCGAGTAGACGTTCCAGCCAATTGGCGTCTCTGTTTCCACGCGTGCGCGCAGGCTCCACACTTGTGTGGAGAGATGACCGTAGCGGATGGCGGCTACGCATGCGCGGAGTACAGCGTGCAGATCGCGGCACCACCACGACGCTCCGCAGCGGTAGCGGAGATCGAGAGAAAGAACGTCAGTCCTTCTCTGCATGCGAAGCATTTAGCATCGATCGATCATCGATTGTACGACTTCTATTGTCACAAAGCCCTTTTGTTCCAATAAAGTCTTTTGTTGCTACCGTCCTAGTCGTTCTTCCGCGAGTCGTTTGCAAATCAGCGCTGACACGGGGTTCAGATGGGTGCGGAAGGCTTGCGGAGTGCGGAATGCGGAAACACCGTTAGCCAATCAGCTCTTCCGCGTGCGTACTGCCTACCAATCCGCACCGATCCGCATGCCGCACTCCGCATGCCTTCCGCACCCATCTGAATCCCGCTTGGCGGTGCAACGCGTCTTGTGGGCCACGCCAGGAGTCAGACGTCGGCGTTATCCTGTCAGGAGAACGCCTTCTCGAGGTTCGACTAAACCTCGTCGCCGCAGGGCGTGTCCCATAATTGGTGACCCCGAGCCTACGTGAACAAAAGAACTGTAAAGGTACATCGCGAATAAGTGCCGTGTTTCGTCGCGCAGTGCCTAGAATCTAGCTCTGAGACACTTTTATCTTCGTTTCCTCGGGTGTGACAAACAATGACTGACAACCAAGAACAAAGCGCGCCCCCGGGCCCCGCGAGTGCCGATCAAAACGATGAGCAACTTGATCCGGAGGTGCACTTCGCCAGAATCGCGAGACTTCCCGCATTTAACCAAACCGCGCCGGATATTTGGTTTATGCAGGTCGAAGCCGCATTCGAACTCGTCCGCATCACGCGAGATGAAACTAAATACCAGTATCTCTTATTTAATCTCGATGCGACCGTCCTGCCCTTTATTAAGCGGCGTTTATATTTACGAGTTTTCGGTCCGAGCTGTGTTCCGAGCTAGTTCCGAGTTAACTAATTTGTATTTACACTACTTCCAAGCTGCTTTCAATCCGAGCTGATTAAAAAATGGCTCCGTCTAAGAGACAACGTGCTGCTGCGGCTCTAATATTAACGATTTTACGAAAAAAAAGAATGAAACAACGCTAGTTCTGCTAGTGAGAAACAGAAGCATCTGGGTGAAACAGCATCTGGCAGTGCGGCAGAGATTTGGAATTGAGGAAAATTTGCTGAAAGATTTGCTAACTGGAGATGGAAAAGACTTTAAAAACTTTATGCGAATGGATTATGAAACCTTTTGCTTTTTACATGGCAAGGTAGGTAATGAATGAAACAATAATTATAATTTTTTAATTTTGTTTCTTTTCTAAATATTGTTTTGCACTTATTCTAGATTTGTACAGTTATAGAAAAAAAGGATACTCTTACCTAAGAAGTTGCATTAGTTCTAAGTTGCGTCTTGCAATATCATTAAGGTTTCTTGCAACAGGCGACAGCTATAGATCTTTGGAATATTTAACCAGAGTGTCTGCTTCAACAATAAGTATTTTTATTCCTGAAGTATGTCAATGTATATATGATAAGCTACAGACACACTATTTGAAAGTAACTATATATTTTTTTATATAAGTATGTACTAACAGATGCAAAATTAATGGCAATAACGTCAAACTTATTTCTGGTATTGAAGAAAAATCAAAGATATATTCATAATACTGTTTGTTCTGTCGGTTCTGTAGGTATCACGATTATTAAATAGTAATCACACTAGTTTTTAACCTTGAAAATTTTGCTTTATCTGGTGGTTTTTTTGTATTTTTGTTTGTTTGTATCTTTATAGGTGCCTTGTACAATTGAGGAATGGACAAAAGTGGCGGAGGAATTTGAAACTAAATGGAATTTTCCAAATACCATCGGCGCAGTAGACGGGAAACATATTTTAAATGAAGCACCACCAAATTCAGGCTCCTATTACTTTAATTACAAAAATTCACACAGTATAGTGTTGTTTGCTTTGGCAGACGCAAATTATAATTTTTCTTACATAGACGTCGGCTGTAATGGGCGCATGTCTGACGGAGGAATTTTCAAAAATAGTACGTTGTATAAAGCACTTGAAGAAAATACACTGAATTACCGGCAGGTAAATGTTTGCCAAATCGTATAAAACCTGCACCTTACGTTATACTGGGAGATGAAGCATTTGCCTTATCAAATAATCTTCTTAAACCATATCCACGAAGTAGACCTCTTGATGCAAGACAGAAAGTTTTTAACTACCGACTGTGTCGTGCGCGTCGTGTTGTTGAAAATGCTTTTGGCATTTTAACATCACGTTTTCGTATATTTAGGAAACCAATTTGTTTAGATATAGATAGAGTCGATAAAATTGTTTTAGGCGCTTGTGTCTTACATAACTTTTTGAAAAAGCATTCTAAAGAACCCATACATAATTTTGAAAACGAAGATTTACCATCAACAGTAGAAAGTATTTCTCATCAAGGAAGCAATAATGCAAGTGCAGTTGCGCGATCAGTGCGTGAAGAATTTGCTGATTATTTCTATAATGAGGGGCAAATTGACTTTCAGTGGAAACATATTTGACCTATAATCGTTGTTTTCAGATTTTGTTGTGCTTGTACTTGTATAACTTTAATATACATTTCCTTTGTACTGTACTGTTAATAAATACATCAGTGTACATTGTGTTTTACTTACATATTTTCCTGATGTAGGTGTAGATGTTGCCTTGTTGTGATGTATGTATGTGTGTGTAAGTAAAAGAATCCTAACAATATTTTATTAAGCATTTATTATGCACTCAACAAAGAATATCAATTCAAATCAGTAATATTGGCATTGGTTATTGCTGTGAAAATAATATCATTATCCACATTTGTTGACTCATAAGAATAAATCGAGGTAGGAGTAGGAACACTGCGTTCCTCAGGGAAAGGAGTTGAATGATCAGGGGAGTCACTGTTCTACTTGAAGTATCTCCTAGTACTGAATATATCCTTTGATTATTCAATAATCTCAATCTCTTTTGTGTTATGAGTTGTTGAATTTCTAACTGGATCTGTACTGCCTCTACTAAGGGGAACTGTTTGAGTTGGGCTGCTACACTTTCTTCAAACTTATCAAATTCGGTTGCATCCTGTGCACATATTGCATTCAGTGCGTTTACTGCATTATCAAATGCTTTATCTGGTGGTTCTTCAGTGCGAATGCGTTTCTTTTTTATTTGATTTGTAGAGCGAGGTATTTCTTCAATAATTGTAGTGTTAATAGAGTCTTTATTTGTTACGTTTGCGTTTGCAGCCTAAAACAATAATTAAAACTTAATATGCTTACTGGTGCCCTGTTTTTCATTCAAGAAATGGAAATAGCATTTTCCAAACACGACTGGTGCTTTGGATACCATTCATATTTTAATAGAAGCATAAATTAATGTAAATTGATTTTTACTTACATTTTTTCCTGCTGTAGGTGTAGATGTTGTCTTTCTGGGCGCAGTAACATCATCTAGGAAAGTCATATTACCGTACCAAAATAATGTCGGTGAATAAATGTCATCTGTACCTGACCCTGTAAATAAAAATTAGATGTATAAAATCTATAGTTGGGACAAACATTAATTTTCTCCCCTTCTTTATATTTATTAGGTTTCTCAGCAATTAGTAATACATTGTATATTTAACATTGTATACTATACCTAACCCCCCCCCCCCCCCAGTCACAAAGTAACCCCACTTTACGGTATACAGTATGTCCAATTGGTAACGCAAGAGTATTTGAATTTCCCCCACATTTGACTTTGGTAGTGCTTGGAACGGTGCTGTAGTTAGAGTTGGCTTCAGAAGAGTGCGCTGCGTTCTTACGAGCCGTGTTTCGAAACCTGTATGATTATTTCTCATCACTTCTACACATTATTTAACATTATTTACAGATTTAGTTAATTTAAAGGTTAGAAGCTTCGATCTCCCGAATTGACAGTTCCCGGGAAATCAGACGTTTTACACTTTTCACTCTCGAAATACGGCTCGTAAGAACGCAGCGCACTCTTCTGAAGCCAACTCTAACTACAGCACCGTTCCAAGCACTACCAAAATCAAATGTGGGGGAAATTCAAATACTTGCGTTACCAATTGGACATACTGTAAGTTTTTTAAATACAACATCCTACAATTTTTGTGGATAAAAAATAATAGATAATGATCAGTTTAAATTATCTTACCTGTAGTTTTAGACGCTTCAATCTTTTTTCTCTCCTGAAGGTATATCGATCTTATATTATTAATTTTCTTTTTCACTGCTTCCACACTAATCGCCATTATATCCGCAATTGTTGCGTAGGCATTATTCCTCTTATTAATGTCACGATAATCTTTGCATTTCACGTCCCACAAACATTCAAAAGAACGATATAAATCTATAAATTGCTCCAATTGCTCCGATGTCAATTTCGTTTCCGCCATTTTTATTTCACAAAAACACGTCCAAGTGGGATAGGAAGTCGGTTTGTTACCAACTTCTGGATTTACTCGGATCCGAGCCACACTCGGATCCGAGTTGACGTTTACATTTCCGAATTTTCATCCGAGTAGGCCAACTCGGATTCGTAAACTCGGAAATGTAAATGACGCTTTACGGACATCATGCGCAACCCTCCAGACAAAGGCAAGTACGAAGCGATCAAGAAGAGGATCCTTGCCGCGTTTCTCGACGCAGACGAAACGAGACTTCGATGCGTACTTAAAGGGCAAATGCTCGGTGACCAAAAACCATCGCATTTCCTGCAACATCTTCGAAACCTCGCCGCGAATCAATGCGGTGACACGGTGCTAAAAACTCTTTTTTTTAGAACAAATGCCTGAGCAAGTCAGAGGCATCCTCGCAGCAAGCCTCGAACAAGATCTGGACAAACTCGCATATCTCGCCGACAGAGTGATGGATTTGCAGTATCCCGCGCAAGTTTTCGCAGCGAATACAACGCAGGTGCTGCAGCCTTCGGCAACATCTTCTCAAGCAGAGAACGCATCCTTCGTCGAATTGCAACGGCAAGTTGCTTCGCTGACTTCTCGACTCGACCAGCTTAACCGGAATCGAAACAATGGTCAACGAAGTCGGGAACGAAGCCGTTCAAGGTCTCGACAACGTTCCCAGAACCAGAGCAAGAGGAATGGTAACACGAACCTATACTATTACCATAACAAATTCGGGGCGGAAGCTATCAAGTGTCGGCAGCCTTGCTCGTGGCAAGCCCCCTCTAATTCGTGGCAGCAGGGAAACTAAACACGTCGTCTCGCGTTGCGACGGTCCGCGAAGACGACGTAGACCGGCAGAACCGTCTGCTTATCACGGATAAAAATAGCAATACGACGTTCGTCGTGGATACCGAATCGGTCATATCTGTCCTGCCCAGGTCCATAGCTAGCTCTACATCAGTTCCCGCGGCATTCAAACTTTACGCAGCCAACAATACTGTCATTGATACCTTCGGAGAGCGACTTCTAAACGTCGATTTCGGCCTTCGACGCTCGTTCCGGTGGGTCTTTACTGTGGCTAATGTTTCTCGTCCGATTTTAGGCGTTGACTTCCTCAAGCACCATGGACTGTTGGTCGATCTTCGTAATAAAAGACTCATCGACAGTACTACCAAGCTGAACAGCATTGGAGCAATTTTCTACGACGAACTTCCCAGAGTCCTTACAACTTCAAATGGTACACCATATCAAAGATTGCTGGAAGAATACGTTGACATCACTGTCCCTTCCAAACCAGGAAAAGCTCCATTGCATGAAGTCATGCACCACATCATAACTAAAGGACCTCCAATTGCAGAACGGCCACGTCGACGTTCACCGGAAAAACTCAAAATAGCTAAGGCTGAATTTGAGTTCATGGTCGAGCAAGGGATCTGCTGTCCCTCAAACAGCCCGTGAGCGAGTCCGTTACATTTGGTGGCAAAGAAAACGGGATACTGGAGACCATGCGGCGACCATCGCCGGTTGAACAGCGTCACCGTCCCGGACAAGTACCCGATAGCTCATATCCAGGACTTCGCACACAAACTCAACGGCTGTTCCATCTTCTCGACGCTCGACCTTATCAGGGCATACCACCAGATACCTGTCGCCCCTGAAGATGGTCCTAAGACTGCAATCACTACACCGTTTGGTTTATTTCAGTTCAACGTAATGACTTTCGGTTTATGTAATGCAGCACAAACTTTTCAGAGATTTATGGATACGGTTCTTCGTGGCCTGGACTTCGTCTCTTTTGCTATATCGACGATATCTTGATCGCCTCAGGAAACCCCGAAGAACATTTGCAGCACTTACGCCAAGTCTTCGACAGACTTCGTCAGTACGGCGTAGCAATCAACATTTCGAAATGTCAGTTCGGTAAACCTGAAGTTAATTATCTAGGCTACCTTATTGGCAAAGAGGGAACCAAACCACTGCCCGAACGAGTGAGTGCAATTCGCGAATTCAAGAAACCAACTAATCTCACGGAGCTTCGACGATTTTTAGCAATCATTAATTTGTATCGACGTTTCGTCAAGAATGCAGCTGCTACACAAGCTCCTCTTCTCGCGAGAGCGAAGAACAAGGACAAACGCCCGGTTTTATGGACACCAGACTCGATAAGGCTTTCGACGAGTGTAAAAATCAACTTGCAGACGCATCATTATTAGCGCATCCCAAAGAAAACGCACCTCTTGCGTTATACACAGACGCTTCAGACACAGCAATGGGAGCCGTCCTCCAGCAATTCGTCGATGAAGCATGGGAACCTCTTGGATTCTTTTCCAAGAAATTGAGCGAAACGCAACGAAACTACAGTACTTACGATCGAGAACTCTTGGCGATTTACAGCAGCATCAAGTTCTTCCGTTTCATGATCGAAGGTAGACGACTTATCATGAAAACCGATCATAAACCCTTGACTTACGCTTTTCAGCAAAAGGCAGAGAAAGCTGCACCACGACAACTGCGCCAATTGGATCTCATTGGCCAATTTACAACGACCATTGTCCACGTATCAGGTCAAGATAACACCGTAAGCCCAGCGGAATTAGCGGAAGCACAAAAAACCGACCAAGAACTGCAAGATCTACTACGCTCGGACTCGTCATTAGAGCTTCGTCGTTTGCGAATTGACGATTCCGATGACGTTATCTATTGTGACGTTTCTTCGAAAGAGGTACGTCCTTACGTTCCAAAAATTCTCAGGATGCGAATCTTCGAGGCTACACACGGCTTGTCGCATCCGAGTGGTCGCACAACCCGGAAACTCATCCAGCAGCGTTTCGTATGGCCGAGCATAAACAAAGACATCACCGAATGGGCTCGCACCTGCCTGCCGTGTCAACGCAGTAAAGTGCATCGTCATACGAAAAACATCCCGGAACATCTTCCGATGCCTAGCACGCGATTCAACCACGTGCATCTGGATATAGTTGGGCCACTCCCACTGTCTCAGGGATTTCGCTATTGCCTGACGATGATAGATCATTTTACACGTTGGCCAGAAGCGGTTCCGATCAAGGATATCACTGCTGATTCTGTCATCACAGCGTTTTATTCGCACTGGGTTTCACGCTTCGGATCCCCAGTAACCATCACTACCGACAGTGGCTCTCAATTCGAACCACAATTATTTCAGACTCTCACCCACCTCATCGGCAGCAAGAACACACGGACTACAGCATACCACCCGGCTTCGAATGGCATGGTGGAATGCTGGCACCGGTCGCTTAAAGCCGCAATAATGTGCCATGGTACGCGAGAATGGGTCGAGATTTTTCCTACTCCTCGGTCTATAAACGAGCTTCAAGGAAGATTTGAAGGCGACAACAGCGGAGCTGGTCTACGGGACAACCCTTCGTCTGCTAGGCGAATTCTTTATTGACATCGATATGCCGCCTGATCCTCAAGTCTTCATCGAAAAACTCAGGGAGCACATGAAGACAGTTCGTGCGGTCCCTACGGCTCATCACGGCAAAAGACTTTCTTTCGCTCATAAAGATCTCTTTTCCTGTTCGCACGCTTTTGTCAGAGTCGACTCAGCGAAGAAACCACTTCAACCGCCCTACAAAGGACCTTATCAGATTGTCGAACGGATCTCTGACGCTGTCTTTAAACTAAGAATCGACGGTAAGGATACCAAAGTTTCCACTGAAAGATTAAAACCAGCATTTTTCGAGCAGGATCCCGAACAAATCCCAAGCAGCCAGTCAACATCATCAACAATCACTCCTGCAGCAGCTCTTTCCACAATACCTCCTCTGAGAACTTACTCGAGAGCAAAGAAAACCGTCAGTTTCGTGACTTCGCCAAGTCACTCGGAGGGGAGTACTGTGGAGAGATGACCGTAGCGGATGGCGGCTACGCATGCGCGGAGTACAGCGTGCAGATCGCGGCACCACCACGACGCTCCGCAGCGGTTGCGGAGATGGAGAGAAAGAACGTCAGTCCTTCTCTGCATGCGAAGCATTGAGCATCGATCGATCATCGATTGTACGACTTCTATTGTCACAAAGCCCTTTTGTTCCAATAAAGTCTTTTGTTGCTACCGTCCTAGTCGTTCTTCCGCGTGTCGTTTGCAGATCAGCGCTGACGGTGCAACGCGTCTTGTGGGCCACGCCAGGAGTCAGACGTCGGCGTTATCCTGTCAGGAGAACGCCTTCTCGAGGTTCAACTAAACCTCGTCGCCGCAGGGCATGTCCCATACTTGCCTAGCGTATAAGGAAGATGCACGAACCGGCGAACAATGCCCCCTAGTGAGCGCTGCTGGAAAATAGTTGGTATAAACAAAGCGTGTCAGTAAAATTGTTCAAGTCGGTGATTTCGTCGTGTAGTGTAATTTTTAAAGTATTTTATGCATGTGTTTCGAAAAATGGACAAAGTTATTCGCTATGGGTTTGAAAAAATTTATTTCAATAATAACACAGACTATCAGAAGTGCTAAAAGGAAAGAAATTTCGTCTTCAGAGAATGTTCCGTTATGCAAAACAGGCGGCATAACAACTAGAATATTGTCATTATTTAAGTTTGTCTCGTCGGCGAGAACCACATCTCCTGACTGTAACAAATTTAAAAATCCACTATTAACTGTGATATACGAATCGCTTGCTCTTCCCCCATAGCACTTTGATTTAAGACTTATTAAACCATTTGGTGTTATCCCAATTAGAAATTTAAATGTGTAAGCGCTTTTGTAAGAAGAGTACATGTAGACTCGTTGATCTACTTTTGAAGGCTGCTCTGTTTTAACTTCTGTACAATTAATTATTACACGCGTATCGGGATAATGTAGCTTAAACGCTTTGGGCATACATTTTTCAATGGAATTTTTCGACGACCAGAAAATTAAATTAGTTGCTTTGTTTGTCAAAATTAGAAGTACATTTGTAAATAACTTGACTGCTGTAATTGAATGGACGTTCAAAATAATTCTCAATTTAATTTTCACTAGAAACAGCAAAAGAACATTTTTTGAGTTAAAATAGTCGACAGTTGTACGAATGAGAACAATTCCAGAAAATAGTGAAATGTTTGTGAATTTGCACTAGTGAGATCTCTCAACTGCTTTTCTTCCTTGAGGCTACTGTTTAATGTAAGCGTCACAAAAATTACGACAGATTAGTATTCTAGGGTTAAAGACCAGGAATGTGGACCTGACGTGAATGACGGTTAGGCCAGGCGAACGTTGAGACGCAGATCAGTGAAGTGACGCAGGGCGACCGTTGCCTCTATACCTATATATAGAATAGATATAGGTATAGAGGCAACGGTCGCCCTGCGTCACCTCACTGAACTGCGTCTCAACGTTCGCCTGGCCTAACCGTCATTCACGTCAGGTCCGCATTCCTGGTCTTTAACCCTAGAATACTAATCTGTCGTAATTTTTGTGACGCTTACATTAAAACTGTTGGAGTAGTTCAAAGCGTGTAGCGTCGATAAGTAAGATCATTACTTTATCGACGTAGAGAACGAGAGAGAGAGAGAGAGAGTGAGTGACGCGTCGAGTCGACAGAGCGACCGAACAACGGTAGTCGCAGTGCAATAGCCACCAAAGCCAGTGGACGTTGTAGAGAGGGAGTGTAAAAGAATAAAGTTAATAATGCTAAACGAGGGAAGACTGAAAGCCTTATTTATTTGTCCATCCACACATCAAGCAGTGCATTAACAAGTTATGGGCCCAGTTACCCTGCCTGCGCAAGATTGTGTGAAAATTTAAGGACATAAAGGCGGCGTGAACACGAGGTCGACACGCGGTGCAGCCATTTTTGCCGTGCTGCTAATCGCGAGCGTGCTCGCGATTTCGAAATCCGTAATGTCCGAAAACATCTCGACGCGAAACATCACGAAATTCAACGGAGAGAATTTCCAATGTTACAAGTTTCAGTTAAAAGCATTATTTACTGTTCACGGCGTTCACGATGTAGTGAATGGTGAGCGAAGCGCGCCGGCTCGAACGGCCGGGGAGTCGGAGAAACAAGCTTGGCGGAAAGACAATGCGCGTGCGATATTTATAATATCGTCTACACTTGAACCAAAACAACTCGAACCGATGATAGTGTGTACAACCGCATACGAAATGTGGAGCAAATTATTACGAGTGCACGAGCAAACATCGGTGTCGAACAGACTCATCCTCACGCAAAAATTCCACGAATACAAAATGTCTCCGGGAGACTCCGTGGTAAGTCATATCGCGAAAGTGCAGAATATAGCCGCACAGTTAAATGACGTGGGTGAGAAGGTATCCAGTGTTACGATAATCGCGAAAGTGCTAGTGAGCCTGCCGGTACAGTTTGCGGCGTTCCAGACAGCGTGGGAGAGCGTCGATCCGGAACGGCAAACGATGGAAAACCTACAGGAAAGACTCATTCGCGAAGAAGTGCGCATGACCGCGAGCGACGAAGCCCCGAGTGCTTTTTCGGCTCTAGCAAAATTCAACAGATCAGAGCGTGACGGAAAATCGGGCGCGAAATACAAAAAAGAAACCACCGGAAAAACGCGCGATAAAAAGGACATAGCGTGCTTCAAGTGCAAGCAAAAAGGACACTATGCTAGAGAATGCAAGTCGAAGAGAAACGACAGCAGGAGGCGGGACGACAATGAACCCCGTGAGTCGCGCGATTGTGCATTTATGGTGAACACGGAAGAGTGCGAAAAGAACAGGAAAAGCGAAGGCCCTGAGATCGCGAACGTGAAAGACGTGCTGGCCGCCGACTGGAGAGACATCTGGTTGACCGACAGCGGGGCGTCTAAACACATCACCAACAGGCGCGAGTGGTTCGTCAACTATCGGGAAGTTACCGACCGCAGTACAGTCACGCTGGGCGATGGCAACGAGTGCGAAGTCATGGGGGAAGGAACTATCCCCATACAAGAATACGTAGACGGCAAGTGGGTGGTTGCGAGAATAGAGAACGTGCTGTATGTACCAGCGGTTACGAAAAATTTATTCTCGGTTGGTGTGGCGACGAAAGGCGGGCGTCACGTTGTATTCGGAGAAAAATATGTAAATATTATGAGACAGGACAAAGTGCTCGCGAACGGTGTGAAAGTGCGCGGCGAAATTTACCGAATGTTTTTCCGAGCGGATCACGAGAAAAACGTAATTGAAGCAAACGTCTCGACCGCGAGCTTGCGTGTATGGCATGAGAGACTTGGCCACACTAACGAACGCATGGTACACGAGTTGGTAAACAAAGGACTCGTAGATGGAGTGAAATTCTCGAACAAAGAAAAATTCTTCTGTGACTCGTGCAAGATTGGCAAGTCACACAGATTGCCTTTTCGAAAGCATCGTGAACGAGCACAAACAGCACCGGGTGAAGTGTTTCACACAGATGTATGCGGTCCAATGCCGATCGAGTCCCTCGGCGGCGCACGATATCTGTTGACGTTCAAGGACGACTCAACAAGCTATCGCTTCATATATTTCCTATAACACAAAAGTGAAGTGTATGAGAAGTTTCAGGTGCTGGACAAGCTAGTTGAAACAAAATTTGGAAAAGTGATGCAAGTGCTACGCTCCGACAATGGGCTCGAGTTTCGTAACAGAAACATGGACAATTATCTCAAGGCTCGAGGTATCCAAAGGGAAACGACCGCACCATATACGCCAGAACAAAACGGGCGAGCCGAACGGGAAAACAGGACAATCATCGAAAGTGCGCGTACGATGCTGCTCGCAAAAGGACTACCAAAAATGCTGTGGGCGGAAGCATCGAACACCGCAATATACCTGATGAATCGTTCGGGAGTGCGCGATGAGAAAACGCCGTACGAACTGTGGGTAAAAAAAAAACCTAACCTACAACACCTGCGCATATTCGGATCGGAAGTCTATGTGCACGTGCCTAAGCAACAGACGACGAAGTTCGACGCAAGAGCTATAAAAATGTGGTTCGTCGGGTATGAGAGGGAATCATCAAACTACCGCGTATACAATCCAATTACGAATAAAGTTACCGTCTCCCGCGACGTCGTCTTTAAGGAGCTGCCCGGAGAAATCGAGAAGGAGCCGAGTGAAAACGAGGACGACGAGATCGAACTGCCAGGTAGCTCGAAGGACGATCAACCGCAACAGGTCGAAGATATCAGCGAAGACGAAGAAATCTACGAGGTCGAAGAAAGTGATGACGGAGGTGACACGGACGTCCTCTTACCAGTAGAGGAAGAGCAAGAAGAGGTGAGGGAAGGCGCAATTCATCAAGCAACGGGAGCTGCAAGGGTGCCGAACTTAAGAGATCGCACGAAATTGACTGTGCCTATACGCTACCAATCAAACGTGGCTATGTATAGCCCACCGAGCACGTACGACGAAGCCATATCCGGTCGTGACGCGGCGAATTGGATCAGCGCGATCGATAAAGAGTTGGAGGCACACAATGAGAACGGAACGTGGGAACTGGTCGAGAGAAAGCCTGAAATGAAAATCATCGACTCCAAATGGGTTTTCCGTCTCCTAAAGGACTCGGATGGAAATGTTTCTCGATTCAAGGCTCGACTATGCGCACGTGGGTTCCTACAGCAAAAAGGAATCGATTTCTCCGAAACCTTTGCACCCGTCGTGAGATACGACTCACTCAGGATGTTGCTCGCAGTGGCCGCAACAAAAGACCTTGAGCTCGGACAATTCGATGTCCAAGCAGCGTTCCTCTACGGAGATCTCAACGAGGACATCTACATGGAGCTTCCAAGGGGACTCGAAGAAAGAAGAGGAAGAATTGGTGCCCAGACAGATACGGTATGTCACCTGCGGAGATCGCTATACGGTCTAAAACAGGCACCTCGGTGCTGGAACACAAGGTTCAGTGCATTTTTAAGAGAATTCAATTTCAAAGAGGCCGAAAGCGACAAATGTATTTTTGTAGGATGCGTGAAGAACTCTCCGGTATATTTAGCATTGTTTGTCGATGATGGCTTGATTGCAGCTACAAATAAGCGCGTAATTAAAATCATACTCGAGCATTTAAAAAACGAATTTAAAATCACTCTCGGTGATGCCAGTTTATTCGTAGGAATGCAGATCGAGCGAAATCGCGAAAGAAAGTCAATTTTCATTCATCAGAGCTCATATGTAAAAAGTGTGATTGAAAAATTCAGAATGAATGAAGCAAACCCTATAAGTGTGCCAGCCGATCCGAATACGGCGCTAATCCCGCTGGGCGAGAATGAAAGAGAACTCAAAAATGTACCTTACCGTGAAGCTGTCGGAGCGCTGATATTCGCGGCAATCGTATCACGACCGGACATCGCGTACGCGGTGAATTCGGTAAGTAAATTCTTAAATAAGCATGGCGAAGCGCACTGGCGCGCAGTAAAGAAAATTAGAGCCTATCTAAAAGGAACGTGCGAATTCGGGATAGAGTTTCGCGGTGGTGGAAGTGAGTTAACAGTAATCGGGTATTCCGACGCCGATTACGCGAGTGACGTAGAAACAAGAAAGTCAACGACGGGATACTTGTTCGAACTCGCAAGCGGCCCTATAACACGGTCGTCACAAAGACAGAAAATCATAACACTCTTAGTACAACAGAATCAGAATACGTAGCAGCAGCCGCTGCGGCTAAAGAAGCAATCTGGCTGCGAAAATTACTCAGAGATATCGGATGTCCGTTTGCAGGTGCAACCGTGATAAATGTGGATAATCAGAGTGCAATCAAACTAGTTAAAAATCCCGCATACCACAAAAGAACCAAGCACATTGACATCAGATACCATTACATTCGCGAGAAGGCCAACATAAACGAGATACTCTAGTCGCGTATATTTCTACCGAGAAACAAAAGGCTGACATATTCACTAAAGCGCTGCCAAGAGAAAAATTTAAAGCGATGTGTGCTGGAATGAATGTAACGAAGCTTGTACACGCTTGAACGGTGGAAGTGTTGGAGTAGTTCAACGCGTGTTGCATTGACAAGTAATATTAAGTTGTTCAATGCGTGTAGCGTTAAATAAGTAAGATTAAGTAGTTCAACGCGTGTTGCATTGACAAGTAATATTAAGTTTTTTAATGCGTGTAGCGTTAAATAAGTAAGATTAAGTTGTTCAATGCGTGTTGCATTGACAAGTAATATGCAGTTGTTCAACGCGTGTAGCGTTAAATAAGTAAGACTAAGGGCCGAAACCACCAACTCTGATTAAATTGTTAATTCCCGATTTGCTTAATTTAATCATGCTCTTGCGTTCCACCAATTTTTAAACCATGATTAAAGTGAGATAATCACCGTTGAACTTAATCAGCCATTTTTGGCCGATTAGGAACCTAACCAGTGATTAACGTGGATCAACATAACCTCAAAGTCGAAGTTTCACTGCTGTGCAATACTATATCGGACATGAATTTATTTTACGACGATATTTTATCGTCATCTGATGATGAAAATAGTATCGAAATTGATAGAAGGCCACATTTAATTAAGGAACGAATTAATTATTTCCAAACTTTGAATGATTTGGATTTCATTACGCGTTTTCGGTTATCGAAAGACAGTGTTGAAGCTTTGCTTCTGGAAATTGTACATAATTTGCAACACGCTACAGAAAGATAAATTACTTCTTAAAAATAATATATAATCTATTTTAAAATATCGCAACATTATCATATTATGTTAAAAATCGCGTAGAATTTTCTGTATTTACTAAATAAAGGGAGTGCACATTTCAAAAACCACGCTATTGCACCCAGAGTACAACTCCTGCTTGCTCTCCGGTATTATGCAACTGGTTCCTTTTTAAATTCTGTTGGAGATTTCGGCAGCTCACTGAGCTCGGCTTGCGGCGCGTCAGTTGATCACGTCAGGTTTTCCTCCTACTCCATTACAAGTTCCGTTGATGAACCAATCAGAATCACCGTTACAACAAAACCAAAACTTATTGCGAAGAGGGTATATGATTAAATAATCGGGGGTAAAAAATTCATGGTGGAACGAATTGTGCAGTTAATCATGATTAGAACGCCGATTAAATATAATCGTGATTAGGTAATCAAGCATTTAATCAGAGTTGGTGGAATCGGCCCTAAGTTGTCAAACGCGTGTAGCATCGATAAATAAGATTACTACAACATCGACGTAGATAAACGAAGGTGTTGTCAAGAAAAAGATCAAAAGGGATGTGTGCAAGTATAAATGCAATAAAACTTGTACACGCTTGAACGGTGGAAGTGTTGGAGTAGTTCAAAGCGTGTAGCGTCGATAAGTAAGATCATTACTTTATCGACGTAGAGAACGAGAGAGAGAGAGAGTGAGTGACGCGTCGAGTCGACAGAGCGACCGAACAACGGTAGTCGCAGTGCAATAGCCACCAAAGCCAGTGGACGTTGTAGAGAGGGAGTGTAAAAGAATAAAGTTAATAGTGCTAAACGAGGGAAGACTGAAAGCCTTATTTATTTGTCCATCCATACATCAAGCAGTGCATTAACAAAAACTAACGTATAAAGAAAAACATTAGTATTCTACGGTTAAGAACCACACTTGACAACTTCATTGTTATATTAATATTGCACTGAGTCGAAAAATTATTTCCATCTAAGAAAGTTTCAAATACAAAATATTCTTTATTTGTTTCGTAAGAGTCAAAACAACACTGTGTTTCAACACTACTTTTTGTATTGATGGGATGGCTTATTCTTTCAACCTCTTCATCTTCATTGTCAGCTTGTATCACCTGCGTAATTTTAGGGCTGAAAACAGTTTTAGAAGTGCGGTTGGTCCTTTTCATATGTCTTTCAAAACGAGAAATAGCCTGTGTCACAGAGAATATCGTTGGAATATACGCAGGATGAGACTGGATGGAACTTCGTTGACATCCGACAAAATGTGCACTACATGTTCTTGAATATTTTGTTGGTACCTATAAAGAACCATCTCACTGATATACTGCAATGATAATTTTGTTCTCAACGACCAATAGGGGGATTGGGTAACTGCACAAAACAGATAGAGTGCCATCTGTGGCACGCATCAAGCATTAAGCAGATGCCCGTGGTATAAGCGCTGTTTACACGTTATTTTGGATAATAATTGAAGTGTTTTATCTATGAGATTTAATCAACATTGCCTCAATTATAATAGAATGTGGATTTCAAAGCATTCAAATAAATTCTTTCCGTGGAAAATCGTTATCAAAAGGTAAGTACAAGCAGCGCCACCAAGCTGGATTTCTTGGCGAAACTTGGATGTACATTCTTTATACCCGGTGTTTTCCTGGGTTGTTGACATAGGACGATATGGTTCATAGAGTTTGTAGATTATAGTATGTATGTACGCTATTAGTCGGAGACGCAAGGACGCCGAGCGATTGGCTCTGCCTATCGTCGGCAGACGTCAATCGTCGCGACAGAAGTTCCCTAGTGCGTAGGCACCGAGCAGACGAGAAAGTATGGCGGTTGACACATACGTTTGTTTACAAAGTGGAGTTTTTCAGAGTAATTGTATTTTTTGAAAATAAAATGTGGTTTTCGAAGTTAATAAAATATTTCCATTCGCGAAACGATATCCCGCTCATGAAATAGAAATAAATGAAACATAAAATAGTATTGATACAGAAAAAGAATGTAGTGCAGGTATTTATTTACCAATACGACTCACATTACCATCTGCTAACCAACGTGATTGAATATTTCAGCAAGCATCGATAATCAGGACCATGATTAATGACTTTGTGTTTTGCAACAATGAGCACCAACTCCCCCGGAGGACAGGAGAAGCTGTAACACGAGGAATACCGTGAAAGGTTAATAAAATTATCCAAAACGATACCCCTATGAATGTAAATAAATCCTTTTCATACTATGACATTTTGTGGAAAACTCACCACTGCTTCATGTTTGCAGATGTTCAAAATTATTCCCTTGCTCAGCCGAGCAATAACCTAATCGATCGTAAAATGCTGAGGCCGTATTTTGGATCGCTTCCGGGGGATCTCCTCACAGATCCTCATTATTTCCCAGTCGAGGTCCTCAACAGTCAGGAGATGGCGACGCTCATTGTATAACTGTTGTTTCACGTAGCCCCGGAAAAAATAATCCATCGGCGTCAGGTTGGGCGATCGCGGCGGCCACGGAATTGGATCCCCTCTTCCTAACCAGCGGTTAGGAAATTCCTCGTCCAGGAATCGCCGGACTCGTATCGTCGAGTGCGCGGGAGCGCCGTCGTGTTGAAAGTACATAGGGGCTCCGATCTATAAGTAACAGTAATTAAATAGTCGATTTTCAATAGCTTACCACGGGACTGTAATAACGTGACTGCATTCTAGTGATACTTACTTCTTCGATCATTCGAAGCGACGGTATTACTAAATATCTCAGAATTTCGAGATACATCTGGCCGTTCAAATTTTCACGAAAGAAAACCGGTCCTGTTATTCGGTTTCCAATTATTCCAGCCCAGATGTTTATTTTAATGGGGTACTGGGTCCTCACGTCCCGCAGTACCCTGGGATTTTCTGTTGCCCAATATCTCACATTTCGCCGGTTAGGTCTGTATACCGCGAAGAAAGTATATTCGTCGGTGAAACAAATTCTCTCCGACAGGCCAGGCTCGACATTTATCTGTTCCACCATTGTTTCAGAAAATGCCATCCGATGATCATCGTCGCCTGGTATGAGTTCCTGATGGCAACGAGGTATACCGTATGTCCGTCTCTGTACTGGCCAGTTTGAAAGTTACCTTGGGATAGGCTTGGTCGGTACTCGAGTCATTTAATACGGTAGAAGTCGAGTCGGCAGTTAGAGTTGATGTCAATTCGGAAGATCGAGGCGTCGAACTTCGAAATTGTGAATTTGTGAATAATGGAAATTACGAAAATTATTATAATTACGGTATAAATGTCTCGATTACCGACCAAGCCTATCCGAAGGTAACTTTTAAACTGGCCAGTACAGAGACGGACATACGGTATAGGAGAAATATTTATTATCCCACAAAACCTTCCACGCCGTACTCTTGGAGATGCCGACCTCTCGGGTCACCGTAGCCGCCCAAGTAGCAAAACTAATTTTATAAAGGCTGTTAGAACTGCTATACAACATATCTTATATAAACGTGAAAATCTTATAATGTGGCTATAACCCACTATACAATGTCTTTACAACCAAAAAGGGCCCCGGTTTATACAACAGTTCAGTACTTTTAGAAGATCCTTTAGTAAACTACACAACCGTTATAAGATAATCAATGTGATGATTATAAAACTGCCCTATAAGTATGTCTTCAGGAGAGAGAGAGATTACTTATACAATACATTTACAAAACTGAGAACTGCTATAAAACTATTGTATAGCAGTGCTATTATTCTACGGTTTAAGTGTATTTTACTTTTTATCGCCTCGAGCTGTGGCGAAAAAAAAGTGATATCGCCATCCGTCGGTATACGTTCACAAGCCTGCCAACCCGCCTTAGTAGTGTCGATTTTGTTTTTCATACCCTACCGGGACTCGAACCTGCAATCTTTAGGACGAGCTGCTTCGAAACTGGGAATGCTTCGCACTCTACCAATTGAGCCACCGACTCTTCAAGTGGTGTCGGTCGACTCTAGTTATGTATAGAAACCGGACATGACAATGACTGCTCTCAAGGGTTCTTCTCATTAAATTTTATAAAAGAATTTGATACTTTCTTTTTCAAAATAGTAGCGATTATGATAACTAATCATTCATTATTTATGGAATAATTCGGTACAATTTGCACTGTTTGAAACACCATTATTATATCAATTTTGTTATTTTTTAATTCAAAAATTTTATGAAGACAGTGCATTCACGATTAATTTACGAAGTATTTGCACGTCGTTAACACGTTCCGTGCCGGACCGATTTTTGAAGACTTTCCGTTTAGGCCGCGTGGGGCGTATACGACTTAATCTATTATAGTATTATTAGGTTATGTATGTATAAACAGATTTTATAACGCAGAACTTAGGATAACTTTATTCCTGGGAACTACATTTTTATTCTATAAGCTCTTTATAAGAGAGTACACTGTTGTAGTTATAGGGGATGATTATAAAATCCTTTCATACTTATTGTGTAATGTGTTTACTTCTGCGTAAAGTAACAATCTTATTACTTTTCTTAAGGAACCTCAATACAACTGTTTATATAATTTCCATTACAACTAACTTTTAACGTCGCTAATACAATAGCTATGCAGCTGTATTACAATTTGTATAAGATTCTTTTAAAATAATTTTATAAGGGTTATATATAAGACGTTATGCAATTGTTACAAAATTTGTAGACTTAGAGTATTTCTTTGTCCTATAATATGAGTTGTAAGAACGTCTACCGTATGTCCAATGGCTAGTCGAGCAGGTGCAGCGACCTGAATTTTCCTGAAATTTGACCGACAGTGTTTTAGTTAGAGTTGGCTTTGGAAGATGGCGTTACGTACGAGCGAAATATTTGAAATGGTAAAAGCGGGAGGTAGATAAATGCGGGAGATCGAAGTGTAACCTCAAAATTGTGAATGTTTAAATAATGGTGAGTAATTGTTTGAAATGATAAGACATAATAATTATGGTTTCTTTTCGATGTTCAACCAAATAACACGACTGATACCTAATTGCAGAGAGAAACTGATGTGACTGGCAGTCGTGGAGGAAGGGGCTACCGTCGACGTGGTCCTCGTCAGAGTGGTCGAGCTGTGCCTCGGCGACGAAAGGTGCAATTGAAATGAAATTAAAGTCTGAGCAAGGTGAAAATTGGAAGGCATGGAAAGAAAACGCGGCAGAGTCGTTGACAGAAGGAGTGAGTGAAGTGCAAAAGAAAAGTGCAGTGACGCCAAAAAACCATGTGGAAGACGGTGACGAACAGCAGCAGCAGCTGGTCGATACTGCTCAATTCCGCACCAGCTCCTGAATGATATCTCGCCGATCGCGATACGCAGCCGCTCCTGTGGGCAATGATTCCAGATACTCGAGTCGTAGTCGCAGCAAGGACAGCAGCAGCAGCAGCAGCAGCATCGACGGCAGGGGCACTATTGTAAAGCGAAGACAGTCCAAGACCGACCCGGATAGCTGTAAGAGAAAGACGCATCGGCGGAAGCAAGACTTGCAATGAGAGTGTAGTAAAAGGAAGAAGAAAAATAACAGAGACGAGACGATGAGACGGAGGAGGAAGTCGTCACCACGAAGAGTTCCTGAAACGGTACCAGTACTAGCAACGTGCGAAGAGTTCAAGAGAACGGGCCATCTACACCCAGTCGCAAATCATGCCGAGTTCATGTGACACCCGACAGCGGCATCACGTCAGGAGTATGAACGGTGGAGAAGAACGGGAGCCTTGCTGAAAAAGGAAGGAGCAGTGTTGGCGGTGGCGGTGACAGCCCGGATCATGAGCCAAGGCTGAAGAACCTTGAGCGTTTTGGATAAAAAGTGGACGTGACTCGAAGCAGTTATCGTAATCGATTTACGCCGACACTGGTGCCGCAGCTAATCTCGATCACAATGAATTCTTCCAACTAGAGGCGGTTTCTGTATCATTCGTCGCCGTTGATACTTTCCCTCTTAATCCTTGTACATAATGCAGCTGTAATTCCTTGAAGTATATTTTTATAATATTAAGTTTGATCTGCAACCCTTTCATCTTTCCTATTGTAACACTCTCGTAACCATACGATCCGATTATTTTATATTCATAAGGTTTTATCAGCTTTACGTTATTCCTCGTTATTTTCGTTATTTAACCTTGCATTTATAAATTATTACTGATGGATTATTAATAAATTAATTAATGAAACTGACTCTACTGGCTTGTGCTATTTTTCTCGTCTCGTATTTCCTTCCGTAAGATATTTTAATAAATGTACCCCTTCGATCTTTAAGAATTTAGTTGAAATAAGCAAGACGGATAGTGGACAGAGTTTAGGCGTTAGGAGGCATACTCTTAGACCTCGATGTCGAATAACATAATAACAGAATGAACGAAATCGGCGAGATACATCTGAAACGGTTTTAAAGCTAATTTTATGAATGAAGAAATTCTAATAAATCATGATTACACGAATTCCTGTCTCGCTGATTGTGACATCTTTTATGCCTCCTAATGCCTAGACTTTGTCCACTATCCGTCTTGCTTATTCCAACTAAACTCTTAAAGATCGAAGGGGAACATTTATTAAAATATCTTACGGAAGGAAATATGAGACGAAAAATAGCGCAAGCCAGTAGAGTCACTTTCATTAATTAATTTATTAATAATCCATCAGTAATAATTTATAAATGCAAGGTTAAATAACGAAAATAACGAGGAATAACGTAAAGCTGATAAAACCTTATGAATATAAAATAATCGGATCGTATGGTTACGAGAGTGTTACAATAGGAAAGATGAAAGGGTTTCAGAGATCAAACTTAATATTATAAAAATTTACTTCAAGGAATCACAGATGCATTATGTACAAGGATTAAGAGGAAAAGGATCAACGGCGACGAGTGATACAGAAACCACCTCTAGTTGGAAGAATTCATTGTGATCGAGAATAGCTGCGGCACCAGTGTCGGCGTAAATCGATTACGATAACTGCTTCGAGTCACGTCCACTTTTTATCCAAAACGCTCAAGGTTCTTCAGCCTTTGCTCATGATCCGGGCTGTCACCGCCACCGCCAACACTGCTCCTTCCTTTTTCAGCGAGGCTCCCGTTCTTCTCCACCGTTCATACTCCTGACGTGATGGCGCTGTCGGGTGTTACATGAACTCGGCATGATTTGAGACTGGGTGTAGACGGCCCGTTCTCTTGAACTCTTCGCAAGTTGCTAGTACTGGTAACGTTTCAGGAACTCTTCGTGGTGACGACTTCCTCCTCCGTCTCATCGTCTCGTCTCTGTTATTTTTCTTCTTCCTTTTACTACACTCTCATTGCAAGTCTTGCTTCCGCCGATGCGTCTTTCTCTTACAGCTATCCGGGTCGGTCTTGGACTGCCTTCGCTTTACAATAGTGCCCCTGCCGTCGATGCTGCTGCTGCTGCTGCTGCTGTCCTTGCTGCGACTACGACTCGAGTATCTGGAATCATTGCCCACAGGAGCGGCTGCGTATCGCGATCGGCGAGATATCATTCAGGAGCTGGTGCGGAATTGAGCAGTGTCGTCCAGCTGCTACTGCTGTTCGTCACTGTGTTCCACATGGTTTTTTGGCGTCACTGCACTTTTCTTTCGCACTTCACTCACTCCTTCTATCAACGACTCTGCCGCGTTTTCTTTCCATGCCTTCCAATTTTCACCTTGCTCAGACTTTAATTTCATTTCAATTGCACCTTTCGTCGCCGAGGCACAGCTCGACCACTCTGGCGAGGACCACGTTGACGGTATCCCCTTCCTCAACGACTGCCAGTCGCATCAGTTTCTCTCTGCAATTAGGTATCAGTCGTGTTATTTGGTTGAACATCGAAAAGAAACCATAATTATTATGTCTTATCGTTTCAAACAATTACTCACCATTATTTAAACATTCACAATTTTGAGGTTACACTTCGATCTCCCGCATTTATCTACTTCCCGCTTTTACCATTTCAAATATTTCGCTCATACGTAGCGCCATCTTCCAAAGCCAACTCTAACTAAAACACTGCCGAAGTCAAATTTCAGGAAAATTCAGGTCGCTGCACCTGCTCGACTAGCCATTGGACATACGGTATACAACAGCATTACAGAGACCCCTCTATTTTACGACAAAATTGTCGTATTGAGACGCTTTAAAAAATAAAGTTGTTCTTCAAGCGGCGCTATACGATAGTTATGAAATCATATCGTTCTTTTAGAGGTCTATTTTGCTAGTTGGGCGCACTTGTTCCAGAGTGTTTCTCGATGTTCGCGCATATTAAAATCTTAGTCTAATTGTCTCGTTGGGTAACGGATTTCCATGTGGTCGCCGTTGACACATCCTGTACTTTTTAATCTGTCAACAAGATTCCTGATGGTCTCGTGACTCGGTATCGGCCTGTCAGGATACTCAGCAGCAAAGTGGTCTCTTACACTTCGAAGGCTCTCACCTTGCAAATACCTCGTGACGATTAACACCTCTCCAATCGTGTAAGTTTTCGGCATTTTTCAACAATCTCTTTAACTTTGACAATTGTGACAGATAGTATAAGTAGAGTGTAAGAGTACAGAGGGCACCACCAGACGGACACATGGGAGAGTCAGTTAGGAAGCCGACATCACGGCATGAGCAAGTAGATTTTAACAGAGACACATGTTCTATTTCTTTATAATAAATATTCATTACCTATATCTGTCAGAACTATCACATGGTGTCAGAAGTGAAACTGAAGTCTCACCGATAAAAGGAGGACTGAAATTGAATAAGTAGCACGGTTAATCAGACTATAGGAACAAGAAGCAGGAAAAGAGAGGAAACATGTCGAAGATTGGAATTGAGGCGTCATTAAAACCGCCACCCCCGTTGGATCTGAAAGGATCGAATGATCTGCATATTGTGTGGAAAAATTGGAAGAAAAGTTTTGAAAATTATTTGGAAGCTACTGGACTCACTGACAAAACGGTAACAGACAAAAGACGCGTCGCCATCTTGCTTAATTTATTGAGTGATGATGCAATGGAAATTTTTAACACGTTTGAATATGCAGAAGATGAAAAACCTGAAGTCTTGAAAGATGTTCTGCAAAAATTTGAGAAATATTGCTTGCCAAAAGTTAATCAAACTGTAGAGAGGTTTAATTTTTTTCAAGTGGCACAAAAAGAAGGTGAAAATTTTGACACGTTCCTGACAACATTGAGAACAGCAGCAGTGACGTGTGATTTTGGCGAACAAAAGGACGGTTTAATTCGAGACAGGATAATCTGTGGAATAAGAGATAGAGCCTTGCAACGTAGACTACTGAGAGAGACAGATGTAACATTGAAAAAAGTTATAGAAATGTGCAGAGTAAATGAAATCAGTGATAAGCAAGTTAAAATTTTGCAAGAAACAGTAGAGGTCAGTGCAGTTAAAAAGACACCTCATCAGAGCAGTAAGAAAAGTGAAGAGCAAGCAGAGCCATCGAATACTTTTGAATGCAAGTTCTGTGGTTATAAGCATCAACCGAGAAAATGTCCGGCTTACGGACAACAATGCAGGAATTGTAAAGGACTGAATCATTTTGCTAAGGTATGCAAAAAAAGTGCTGTTAATGAAGTATCAGAGAACTACAGAAGCTCCGACAATAACCAACAGTTTGAGGCGGATCATTTTTTTATTGATGAAATCTCGAAGAAGTCAGAGGAGAATGGAAAAGCTTGGTACGTGGATTTAAAGATTAATGGAACAAACGTTAAATTCAAGTTGGACACGGGTGCTGAAGTCAATATTATTTCGAAGAAAATTTTGAATGAGTTTCACCTTGATGTGGGTAAAACAAGGACCACGCTAACGTCGTTTGGAGAATTCACAGTCAAACCAATCGGGGAGGTCAATTTGATGTGCGAACGGGACAATGGAAGGAGAGAGAGAGAGAGAGAGGCTGGATTTTGTAGTGGTAGATGTTGCGTCAACCCCATTGCTAGGCTTTCCAGGTTGCCGTGCGTTGGATTTAGTGAGGAGAGTAGATATTGTGCAGCGTGATAAGCTGTTAGAGTCAATCGAGGAAGAATTTAAAGAGGTATTTACTGGCGTGGGGGAGTTTCCTTTCGAATACGATATCAAGATAAGGCCGAATGCCAAACCAGTAGTTCACCCGCCCAGGAAGGTACCATTCGCTATACAAGTTGACAAGCACTCTAGAAGCACTTGTAAAGCTGGGTATTATTGCCAAAGTTGATAAACCAACTGAATGGGTTAATAGTCTAGTCATTGTTGAAAAGAAGGACGGATCTCTGCGATTGTGTCTTGATCCGAGTGATCTTAATGAATATATAATGAGGGAACAGTACAAAATGTCAACGACCGAAGATGTAGCTGCGAGGATGAACGGAAAAAAAATTTTCACAGTACTTGACATGAAGGATGGGTTTTGGCAGTTGAAGCTAACAGAGCGCAGTACAGACTTATGTGTGTTTAATACTCCGTTTGAAAGATTCAAATTCTTGAGATTAGCGTTTGGTTTAGCGCCAGCGCCAGAAGTTTTTCAAGAGAGAGTCGAACAAACGTTCGGTGACATTGAAGGAGTGTCATGTGTCGCTGATGATATAATTATTGCGGCTGAAAATGAAGAGGAATACGACAAAATAGTGAGGAGGGTGCTTCAAAGAGCCAAAGAAAATAATGTAAAATTTAACAAGAAGAAAATGAAACTTCGGTTGACTGAGGTACCTTAGGTTGGTCATATTTTTTCCAAAGACGGTTTGAAACCAGACCCGGAAAAGGTTAGAGCAATAACCAACATGGATGAGCCAACAAATAAGGACGAGTTAAGACGATTTCTAGGTACAGTCAATTATTTAGCACGTTTCATTCCAAACATGTCAGTCATAACTGCACCGTTAAGAGTTTTGCTGAAAGAGGACACTGAATGGACGTGGGGTCGTGGGCAGAGTGATGCAGTTAAAATCCTGAAAGAAAAGCTGACAACAGCTCCAGTTCTGGCATTCTACGATCCGAAGAAGCCTCTCACCGTACAGACAGATGCCTCGAAACACGGGCTTGGAGCTGCGCTGTTACAAGATTCACATCCCATTGCGTATGCCTCTAGATCGCTCACTGAAACTGAACAAAGGTATGCGCCAATTGAGAAAGAACTCTTAGCGATAGTGTTTGGAATGCAACACTTTCATCAATATGTTTATGGTGTACAGGTCACAATACATACTGACCACAAGCCACTGGTAACAATTGTGAAGAAGGACATCAATAAAGTATCGGGCCGAATGCAATTAATGCTTTTAAAGCTGATGAGATATAATTTAATTGTGCAGTATGTTCCAGGCAAGCAAATGTTTTTGGCAGATACTCTATCTAGGGCATTCTTACGAACACCAGTGTGTGAGGATGCAGAGCTGAATGCGGCAGTACACTCAGTCAGCAAGCATCTAGCAGTCAGCTCAGCGAAGCGTAGGGCTATTCAGGAGGCAACAAAAAGCGACAAAACTCTCCAGAGGCTAATATACTATGACCAAAATGGCTGGCCGGAGTACATACAGAATGTAACGCTGGGAGCTGAGCCGTACTGGAATTACCGGGAGGTAATTTCAGTCGATGACGGCTTGGTGTTTATGGAGGACCGCTTAGTAGTCCCTACGTCTATGCGATTGGAAATGTTGAAAATTCTTCACGAAGGTCACTTGGGAGAAGAAAAATGCCAGAAAAATGCAAGAAGTTTACTTTTTTGGCCCGGCATGTCCAGTCAGATAGAGTCGATGGTTTCTGGCTGTTCAATTTGTCAACAACTCAGACGAAGCAACAGGAAAGAACCGTTGATATCTCATGAGATTCCTATGAGGCCATGGATGAAAGTTGCCACTGATATTCTGGATTTCGGTGATACATCGTACTTGGTAATAGTGGACTATTATTCCAAGTGGTTGGAGTTACTCAAGCTTAATAGGAAAACAGCAGATGTTGTTATTTATAAATTGAAAGAAGTCTTCTCAAGGCTGGGAGTACCGGAGGAGTTGGTATCTGACAACATGCCATTCAACAGCTACCAGTTCAAGACTTTCGCTAAAGAGTGGGACATCGAGCTAACGACCTCCAGTCCTCGGTATCCTCAGTCAAACGGAATGGCAGAGCGAGCGGTACAAATTGCAAAAAATATGCTTCGCAGAGCGGCTACAGGTAATGCCGACTTATTTACCATGTTACTGGATTATAGAAACACACCGGTGAAGGGTATGAGTGTAAGTCCAAATCAGCTGTGCGCTGGACGAAGACTTCGTACCAAGATACCAGTACTCACTAGTCATTTGAGTCCAAAGCTACCTACGGGTGTCAAGAAAGAGTTACAGGGCAAACAGGCTGTTCAAAAGTATTACTACAATCGGTCTGCCAGAAATTTCCCAAAACTCAAGGTTGGTGATAAAGTGTTGTTAAAACGAGACAAAACACTTGAACCGGCAAAAGTGACTGCAAAGCATCCAACCCCAAGGTCATTTGTCGTAACAACGTCTGATGGTGGTGAATACCGTCGAAATCGCAGTCAACTGATCAAACCAAAATCTGAATCACTGACGTTCTATATGGATCCAGTTCATGATCCATTCATGCAGGATGAGCAACCTGCAATACCTAAGGGACACGAGTCTCCGTCTCATACGGAGGCACCATCTGAATCAACAACGGCAATCGAAGGGGAGCAGGATTCCGGAGCCGGCCACAGAGCATCCGGTGCATCGACAGATTATTGTGGACCTTCATTGCGATCGAGAGCTAGTATTAAACCTCCCGGACGATTTGATGATTTTGTTAGTTACAAATGAGTGCATACTTGAAAGGGGGATGTGACAGATAGTATAAGTAGAGTATAAGAGTACAGAGGGCACCACCAGACGGACACATGGGAGAGTCAGTTAGGAAGCCGACATCACGGCATGAGCAAGCAGATTGTAACAGAGACACATGTTCTATTTCTTTATAATAAATATTCATTACCTATATCTGTCAGAACTATCACAACACTAATCACTGATTCGAAGCAGTGAGAGAAGCATTGTGGCTAAAATTATTAACGATTGAATTTTGAGGGGGTGTGTTCGATTCCCGTTAAAATTATTTTCCTTCAAAATTCAATATTATCTTGTATTTTTATTTTGGCCTGTCAGAAAGGGACCATTTATTACTTTATGGTTCTTTGTGGAAAGTACAGAGAAAGGGGAGAAACATTCTTACTGGGTTTTCTAGTGAAAATTTCTTTTCCCGAACATGTGGCGACCAGACAGTCCAGGCGATGGCTCATGGGGTTGCCGCAACGGTAATCCCCAGGTATACAAGTAGTCCTCAATCCTCTAGTTTTCGAGTGTAGTCTTGGACAGATCTCTGTGCCGAGAACACGTACATTCTGATTGCAGTAGAGTCAAGAGTTTGAGTCTGTTGTGTTTAGTTCATGTATTGTGATAAATTTTGAATTATCAGTGATTGTCAAAGTTAAAGAGGTTGTTAAAAAATGCCGGAAATTTACACGATTGAAGAAAAGATTGGAATCGTCTTCAGGTATTTGCAAGGTGAGAGTCTTCGCAGTGTGAGGGACCACTTTGCTGCCAATTATCCTGACAGGCCGATACCGAGTCACGAGACTATCAGGAATCTTGTTGACCGATTAAAAAGTACAGGATGTGTCAACGGCGACCACACGGAAATCCGTTACCCAACGAGACAATTAGACGAAGAGACGAAGATCTTAATATGCGCGAACGTCGAGAACAACTCTCGAACAAGTGCGGCTACGATGGTCTGAGAGTTCGGCATCTCCAAGAGTACGGCGTGGACGGTTTTTCGGGATAATAAATATTTCCCCTATATACCTCGTTGCCATCAGGAACTCATACCAGGCGACGATGATCATCGAATGGCATTTTCTAAAACAATGATAGAACAGATAAATGTCGAGCCTGGCCTGTCGGAGAGAATTTGTTTCACCGACGAATGTACTTTCTTCGCGGTATACAGACCTAACCGGCGAAATGTGAGATATTGGGCAACAGAAAATCCCAGGGTACTGCGGGACGTGAGGACCCAGTACCCCATTAAAATAAATGTCTGGGCTGGAATAATTGGAAACCGAATAATAGGACCGGTTTTCTTTCGCGAAAATTTGAACGGCCAGATGTATCTCGAAATTCTGAGATATTTAGTAATGCCGTCGCTTCGAATGATCGAAGAAGAAGTAAGTATCACTAGAATGCAGTCACGTTATTACAGTCCCGTGGTAAGCTATTGAAAATCGACTATTTAATTACTGTTACTTATAGATCGGAGCCCCTGTGTACTTTCAACACGACGGCGCTCCCGCGCACTCGACGATACGAGTCCGGCGATTCCTGGACGAGGAATTCCCTAACCGCTGGTTAGGAAGAGGGGGTCCAATTCCGTGGCCGGCGCGATCACCCGACCTGACGCCGATGGATTATTTTTTCTGGGGCTACGTGAAGGACCAGTTATACAACGAGCGTCGCCATCTCCTGACCGTTGAGGACCTCGACTGGGAGATAATGAGGATCTGTGAGGAGATCCCCCCGGAAGCGATCCAAAATGCAACCTCAGCATTTTACGACCGATTAGGTTATTGCTCGGCTGAGCAAGGGAATCATTTCGAACATTTGCTATAAACTTGAAGCAGCGGTGAGTTTTCCACAACATGTCATGATATGAAAAGGATTTATTTACATTCATGGTATCGTTTGGGATAATTTTATTAACCTTTCACCGTATTCCTCGTGTTACAGCTTTTCGTGTCCTCCGGGGAGTTGGTGCTCGTAGTTGCAATTTCAGCATTTCACGGTGGATTGGATTATTGCTCGGCTGAGCAAGGGAATAATTTCGAACGTCTCCTGCAAACATGAAGCAGCGGTGAGTTTTCTACAACATGTCATGATATGAAAAGGATTTATTTACATTCATGGTATCGTTTGGGATAATTTTATTAACCTTTCACCGTATTCCTCATGTTACAGCTTTTCGTGTCCTCCGGAGGAGTTGGTGCTCGTTGTTGCAAAACACAAAGTCATTAACCATGGTCCTGGTTATCGATGCTTGCTGAAGTATTCAATCACGTTGGTTAGCAGATGGTAATGTGAGTCGTATTGGTAAATAAATACCTGCACTACATTCTTTTTCTGTATCAATACTATTTTATGTTTCATTTATTTCTATTTCATGAGCGGGATACCAATCGTCCTTCGTCTTTGGCACATTTCTCCGTGGAGGCTGATGCACGTCGTCGAACTTTTCCATCATCCATGAAGAATTCATCACTTTCTCTAAGTCTACAAATAATTTTTGTACTATTATTACCTTTATAAAGTATAAAGAAATTGAATGACTTCAAAACAATTCCTTTTTGTTATCCCTCTCGATTTATCGTTACACTTACCCTACTCAAAAATCCTGAGAACTGCCTGGTCACTGTTATTTTTCACGTCGGTTCACTTGTCTCTACAACTCGTTAATTATTTTACATTTGTCCCAAGATTTATCACCCTTCCTTCATTACTCTTTTTAACTGTATTTTTACTATTTATTAAAAAGCGCGTTCGAGGGTCGATATAAACGCGAAGGAAATCGTTTCGCGAGTGGAAATATTTTATTAACTTTGAAAACCACATTTTATTTTCAAAAAATACAATAACTGAAAAATTCCACCTTGTAAACAAATTTTTGTATCAACCGCCATACTTTCTCGTCTGCTCAGTGCCTACGCACTAGGGAACTTCTGTCGCGACGATTAACGTCTGCCGACGATAGGCAGAGCCAATCGCTCGGCGTCCTTGCGTCTCCGACCAATAGCGTACATACTATAGTCTACAAACTGCTATGCACCATATCGGCCTATGTCAACAACCCAGGAAAACACCCGGTATGTACATGTGTAACACAAACAAAAGCTACGTTTGTCGAAGTACCGAATCCCCCTATAAACTAAACTCACTTTTTTCGGTTAAGAGCTTTTATCCACTGCTGTCGCCTTCCCATTTTGTAGAATTTACCCGGGAATGAGTAAAAGTTAATATTACTGTTTTTGCAAAATCTTTCAGTATTTTTGCAATGAGTAACACAACAATTTCGCTCCGATTTAGGCATGATTCAGTTTAAAATCACTATTAAACTCTGATATAACCTCATACTGTCACGAATTGTTTATACCAATAATGTGCAGAAAATCTCCACCGATGGCGCCACTAACCAACGTGCATCTTCCTTATAGCATATATCTGCAAGGCCTGCAAGCGAACGAGTGCGTGGAGGGGGAACGGAACAGCGAGCCACGATCGTCGCTCACACGCACAGAGAAGAGTGCGTCGTCTGTATATACAAGCTATTTCGCGTATTGGGGCAAAGCCCGGACAGTCCCGGCAAAAAGTTTACTGGCAATGGTAGATCAAAAAAATAATATAGAATATATTTTACGGCAATAAATGATATCCATCGTATTATCTATTAGTACTGAGTTAATATTACGTAGTTTTTAATTTTATTTACTACTAATTAAACCAATTATCAATATTTTAAACACGAACATGGTATGTAACTTAAGGTTGAGGTTATCGCGGAGGAACTATTTACCTTAAAGGCTGCTGTTCCTATATGCCTTCAGTGGGTGTGATACATCAGCATTTTTTCGCCAGGGAAAAACAAAATTCGTGAAGACACTGGAGAAATACGACGAACTAAAGATCATTTTATCACCATTCTTACAGTCAGGCGCTCATCCTGATCATTTGGATCTTGCAGCGCAGAAATTTATTATTGCATTGTATGGAGGACGGGTTGGAAATGTATTTGGGGAGTTCAGATTTCACTGCTTTGAGAAAGCTACGGCGAAGAACTTAGTGAATCTAGCGGCGTTACCGCCTATACGTAAAGCTGCTCAACAGCACTCATTCAGAGTGTATCATCAAGTACATACTTGGCTAGGAGAGCAATTATCACCTACATGCTAGGGGTGGAAACAAATATCGAACGGCTTATTACCAATAACTATTTACAATGCAACCACCAGCACCTGAAGCACTTTTGAAAATTATTTGCTGTAAATGCACCAAAGGCTGTTCTGGTTACTGCAGTTGTCGCAAGGTTGGTCTCTACTGCTTCTCGATTTGTAGCCACTGCCAAGGACGCACTTGTTCTAATATTTCTACGAAAATTGACATAGAAGAAGATGTGGATGAATGTGTGGATATCGACATGGAAAACTTCCTTTCTGTCCAACTAGACAAGGAATCTGACGCTGAGGAGGCAACTGAAACGGAAATTCCTGAAGAAGATGCCGATTTCAACAATTCTCCAGCTAGAGAAAAAAAATGTCCGATAGTAAATAGTTAATATACAAATAAATGATCTTTAAATGAAATCTGTTTATTCCTCTTCACTTTTCTCTCAGTTTAATCCATCCTTCTTATAAAATTAGCATAACTATGGCAGTTCGGGATGCTACCAGAAGCCACCCAGGTAGCACATCAACGTCGAAATGACGTTTTTTGAAGGTCAGTTCTGACGTCAGATGACGAAAAATATTACGCCATTTTAACGTCGCAAAGACGGCTTAATTGCACACCACACGACGTCAGAAAAATCACGTCATAATGACGTTCTACCGGACGTTGTGATGACGTAAAAAATAACGGTTCTAAAAGGTTAGGTCTGACGTATATCTTTTCATCGTCAGCGGTCACCCATCCAACTAGTGTCCGCACTTTTCGCTGCTTAACTTCGTTGATCGGTCGGTGTCCTCGAGTCCTCATCTGCTGCACGCTCTTGTGGTTAAGAATATTACTACTATTGGTGTTCATATGAAGTTTGATGAATAAATGTATATTGCTTTTCCTGTCAATAAGAAAGAGCTCGAATAAATAAGATTTTATAATTGTATTATTCTTTTCTCAACATTTTTCTAAATTTATGATTGTATCTTTTGATAAATATTCTTGCATAGACGCAAATTGATATTAATATCAATTTGCGTTTATGCAAGATATAAATAATAAATAAATATAAATAAATAATTATATGAATATTTATTCATCCTACATTAATTGATTGTCTTTCATTTACTTTAATAACCTGTGCTTTTTAATAAACAGTATAGTTTATAACTTGCTCAACATACTCTGGAGACTCGAAATGAAATAATTTATTGATTTAATAATTGAACAAATTACAATTTTTGTCCATTTATTCACAAATAAATTTTCAAGTCCCTATACCTCTATGCAGGAGATCGAAATTTTTCTAAGTCTCGTTCGTCATTAAAAATGACAGAAAAGTTCCGTCAAAAAGACGTTGAATTTCGACGTCCAAGGTACGTCGTAAATATGACGTCTCTGTAACGTTAATATTACGACAATTGACGTCTGAAACCCTATACTGACCAAAAAATGACGTCTGAGACGTTATTCTAACGTCAGTGTGCTACCTGGGCAGTGTTATACGAGTATTATAGTGTTCTATCAGTGGTCTGACTCTCAACGCGGTCTATATTTTGAAAACTATGGGTTTTACGGGAAAAAGTATAGACATTTTTTATTGCAAATTTTGCAAGGAACAAAATTGTTAATAACTATTTTTTCATTTAACGAATATTTTTCGAGATTTCCACAAAAAACACGAAATTGCTTATTAAACTTGTTTAAACAATATGTTCCGGGCCGAATTTTTGGATCCATTTTATTTTTATTTATTATTTACTTATTAACGAAGAGATTCTAAAAAAAATTAGCTTTGTCGCAATTTTTTTTGCTAAATAACCTCTGACGCCTGGACTATACACCCAGATACAAACATCACTATACATTATTGGACTAAATGTGTGCAATTTGTTTGTTTTTTCCCCAAAAGACTGCATATTACTCAAGATTTATCGAAATGAGACATTTCTTAATGAAGTAATTCGAGCTAATGAAAATGTTTATTTCCAGTATTTTCTTCCTCTTCTTACAAATATTCCCTGAAAAATGTATAATAATGTTGCAAAAAACAGTGTTAACGATATTTTAAAAATTGTTATTTTCAAAATCATGATGCTTAAAAAATGTTTTGTTAAATTGCTTACATTTATTTATTTACCAATTCTACATAATTTAATAATTGTTGTTAAGTAAGTTGATTAAACAATAAATTGTTTGTATTCCATTTATACAAGGCCTGTAGGCTTGTATTCTACAAGGCTTTGCTCCTTTTTGATTATTGGTCATTTTTAATTCTCAAGTACACATGTATACAATTCTGTCAAGTTTCAGAAGTCCAGTATTTTCGTCTACTTGTGACAATAAATCCATGCTTACATACTCCAAAGTTTAAAAAATTCTAGTTCGTTGAATCACTCTTTCTACCGTTTGGTTCCCACGGTTTTCCATCTTCCCTAAAATAATTAAAGAAAAAACAAGGAAAATCTCTCAAAAACAATAGAAAATAATGAAGTAGTTGATAAATTGAAATTGAAACTTTAGAAAATTTTCCAAAATGTAGTGTAAATTGGTATAAATTGTCAGGTCATACTTACGTCGTTCGACGCACTGCGTTCACTCAAATTTTTCTGCGTTCTTTTTCCCACGATTTTCCAGGGAATGAATACAAACTCGAATCAGGATTTGTAGAATTACGTGAGTAACACCCGACAACACTACATACGCGAGATGATTTATTTTTTCCAGGATTTTTGGAGCTCATTTTAATGAAGCTTCAACCCAAGCCTCCATTGTGTTGAGGACAAAATTAAAAAATAAAGCAATACTTCCTGTTGTTATTGATGGATTCATCGTTAACGACTCTGGATTTCTGAAATTGGTAAAGCCTGCCCAGGTAGCACACTAACGTTAGAATAACGTCTCAGACGTCATTTTTTGGTCAGTATACCCGTGTCGAAAACCACTACAGAACACTACAGAATATTTTCAACCACTACTGAAAACCTGAGTAGTGGCACAATAGTGGTGAGCAGTGGTTCAATGATGGTCAGTAGTGGTTCAATGGTGGTGAGCAGTGATCCAAAAGTGATATTTAGGGCCGGTTTTACCAAGACGGTATAAACGCGGTATAGCGCTATACTGAGAATAACCAGTACGCAACCGTTTTACAAGTATGGTATAAGTCTGGAATAGCATAAACTTTAGAATAAATGCAGACATAACTTATCCGGCAGTTTCATCGTGGGATAAGCTATCTATCCTTTGTATAACCTAACTTTTTGTTTGTGTCTATATTCTTCCGTGACATAGTCATAACCTGATCGTTGTGATAAATTGTTATTAAATTTGAAATGGAGTTATTTGATAAACCAGTTTTTGAATCATCATTTGATGAAGATATTGACGTATTACCAAGAATGAGAAATCCGAAGAAAAAACGTGCCCGGTAAGTAAATAAAAGATACCTATACCTATTAATTTATAATCAATATCTAATACAAAACTATTCCAGAGTTGACTATTTCGAAGAATACTTACAATGATATAGAATTCTTCACTCGATTTCGTTTGGAAAAACAAAACCGGCCAGAGATTATTGGGACAAATGCGACATCGCATTGCACCGAGGTCGCAAAGAAATGCCAACTTTAAGATTTCTTGCTTTGGGATCAATGCTAATTGCTGTAAGTAATCGTTTTGATCGTAATGTTAAAACTTTTACTTAGTTATTATTATATGCCGCACCCTCTGCCACCTCCGATAACTCCTCACATCGCAAGGAGAGCTAGTTTACAAGACTACAAGTTCGTCGATCGGCATAAACCGCCACTGATCTCCCAGAAATTAATGGGCGATATACTGAGAGACATCGACACAGTCAAATTGAAACTCGTCGCAAGGTATGATTAAACAATTTTATCGCGGTAAACTTTTAATTCGCCAGGAACAAAGAGGAGTTTCGCATTGTCAGAATGTCGTGGCTGCGAAGGATTGATTTTGTTCACAGTGGGCTTTTAAACGTGTTTTTCAGATCGCCGGGTGAGAGACCTTTGTGAGCCAAACGCGAAAATAGCCCTTGCAACGACCTTCAAGAGATCTTACGGAAACGATATATCGCAATGCAATCGCCGGACAGTAGAAATTCCACCGCGACGTTAACGCTCGATGATTCGCTCTGGGTCGCAGCATTCCCGTCGGACGTGCTCCGAGGAACGGCTATTGTAGCCTTGCTTTCCACGCGTGAGATTGAATCATGATTATAATTTTATCCGAGTCAGAGCTCTGAAGAATCAAAATTAATAGATCTCTCTTCTTTTTTTATAAGTGAGTCTTTCCCTGCTAGGTAATTTCGCGCGACACATTTTAGATTATAGTTCTTTTTTAATAGGAGGATAGAAGCTCATAGAAATGTCGGAAAAATTTTGCTCTCCCTTCGCTCTTTTACTAGAAAATGCAAGTTTCAATTAAAAATTTAAGCACGCCGGTCTACAATCGCGAGAATCTCAACGGTATCCAACAATGTCAACCACAAAGAAGTTATCTACCATTTCATTGTCTTCTATAAGTAACATTTAAATTTATCTAGGTAGGTATTATACCTTTCTTCAATTTGCATGATTACAGTTTTCGAGAACAGAAGTGATACATCCATCGTATAATTTAAATTTTGTACCCTTTTTATGTGATTCAATAAAAAATAGTATAACCATTACATGTGCACTACGTACCACTTCTTACCACTACGTACCACTGCATGCCACTATTCGCCACTGTATACCACTACTGACCACTATTGTAGAAACCACTACTGACCACTGTAGTGTTCAGTTCGCTGTAGTGGTTTTCGACAAGGGTAGGGTTTCAGACGTCAGTTGTCGTAATACTAACGTCACAGGGACATCATATTTACGACGTACCTTGGACGTCAAAATTCAACGTCTTTTTGACGGAACTTTTCCGTCATTTTTAATGACGAACGAGACTTAGAAAAATTTCGGTCTCCTGCATATACAGTATGTCCCGTGGATAACGCAAGTATTTGAATTTCCTCCACATTTGACTTTGGTAGTGCTTGGAACGGTGCTGTAGTTAGAGTTGGCTTCAGAAGAGTGCGCTGAGTTCTTACGAGCCTTGTTTCCGAAACCTATATGATTATTTCTCATCACTTCTACACATTATTTACCATTATTTTTACAAATTCAGTTAATTTCGAGGTCAGACGCTTCGATCTCCCGAATTGACAATTTCCGGGAAATCAGATGTTTTACACTTTTCGCTCTCGAAACACGGCTTGTAAGAACGCAGCGCACTCTTCTGAAGCCAACTCTAACTACAGCACCGTTCCAAGCACTACCACAGTCAAATGTCGGAGAAATTCAAATACTTGCGTTATCCACGGGACATACTGTATAGGGACTTGAAAATTTATTTGTGAATAAATGGACAAAAATTGTAATTTGTTCAATTACTAAATCAATAAATTATTTCATTTTGAGTCTCCAGAGTATGTTGATCAAGTTATAAACTATACTGTTTATTAAAAAGCACAGATTATTAAAGTAAATGAAAGACAATCAATTAATGTAGGATGAATAAACATTCATATAATTATTTATTTATTTATTTATTATTTATTTCTTGCATAGACGCAAATTGATATTAATATAGATTTGCGTCTATGCAAGAATTTTTATCAAAAGACAAGCATAAATTTAGAAAAATGTTGAGAAAAGAATAATACAATTATAAAATCTTATTTATTCAAGCTCTTTCTTATTGACAGGAAAAGCAATATACATTTATTCATCAAACTTCATATGAACAGCAATAGTAGTAATATTCTTAACCACAAGAGCGTGCAGCAGATGAGGACTCGAGGACACCGACCGATCAACGAAGTTAAGCAGCGAAAAGTGCGGACACTAGTTGGATGGGTGACCGCTCACGATGAAAAGATATACGTCAGACCTAACCTTTTAGAACCGTCATTTTTTACGTCATCACAACTTACGGTAGAACGTCATTATGACGTGATTTTTCTGATGTCGTGTGGATGTGCAATTAAGCCGTCTTTGCGACGTTAAAATGACGTAATATTTTTCATCATCTGACGTCAGAACTGACCTTCAAAAAACGTCATTTCGACGTTAGTGTGCTACCTGGGTGGCGACCAAATCATGGCTGATAAAGGGTTTTCGCAGATAAGGACAACGCTTCTAGAGCGTAAATGTGTATTGGTAATGCCTCCCTTCGCCACCAATCCACAATTTACACAGGAGGAAGTCCTTGAAGACTACTCGATTGCATCAGGAAGAATATATGTAGAAAGAGCAATTCAGCGTGTCAGTTTTTAGAATTTTACGTCATCTCAATGTTCAATTACTAGGTTATATAGACAAAATTATGTATATTGCTTGTGTTCTTGCAAATAATAAGGAACCGCTTCTTCGATCTGCAACAGATGACAGTTTCAAGAACGACAAATATTTAACCATTAGAGGACGGGGGTGGTCTCTTTAGGGACCACCCTGGGAACACAAACTATTTTAAAAAAATCCCCGTCCTCTAAAGGTTAAACAACTTTAAATGTTCAATTTTAAAAATTTTTGTATATAAAATCATAAAATCATGCAACAGTCAATAAACATGTAATGGTCAAATATATGTAATCACTAAACACGTGAACATTTTTTAAATACAGTACTGATCCACGGATCTCTCGATACTCATGTGGAAACTCTTCAACAGTTTTTAACCTTTACGACTTTTTGGACGAAAACGAGTTAAATCGATTGCTTGAAATCCGTTAGTAATTACGAGACTCATAATTAATTTATATTAATTTAAAACGCAAAACTAAGCTGGTTCAAACTGGTGACCGTACAAATATCTGCTCACTTATCCCCCTAGAGTTGCGTGGAATGCCCACGAGGTCGCGCGCGCGTTAGTGATTTGAGGTACTTGCCTAGCGTATAGAGACCATGAATCCAAGCGTCAGCGTCCTCTGATGGAACATATTTACAACTTGTTGGTGACTGTATTTGTGTTGGTTACGGGCGCTGTACATTTATTTTGAGTTAATTGTTAATAATTTATAAGAAATGCCGAAATCCACAATAAATTTCAAATTCATCCATGACAAACTTCAACGTTGACAAACACGCTACCGTTACTTTTCACCAACGTTTTGGCAAAAGTTGCCGCTACGAGTCGCTGTTTTTCAGCTCGTGCATGGTCCCTATAGACTGCCTAAGTCTTGACGTCACGCGAAGGGGCGGAGCTTACAAAACTTTCCAAACAAATCGGTTTTACGTGCAAATTGTCCATAAGAGTTTTCTTTTCAAGTGTATCGTTAATTTTGACTTAAATAAGGGTTATGAGCTATATATTTTGGTAAAGTTTGGTCAAACCTAGGATATCCCCAAATATTTTAAAATAGGTAAGCTGTATAATATATTTTTTGCTCCTTTTAGATATGTTAGGTTACGAGGTTATGTCAATGTTTTGTTTTCATGAAAATTTATAATTTTTTAAAAATAGTATTTTCTCAGGAGTGTTTTTAAATATTTTTTTTTCATTATTATTTTCTAGGTTGAGCGGTTTAATGGTCATTTATAACCATGGTAATGTGTTTTGTGCCTGATTGTAAACACTACAGTGACTGAAACCTTTGTAAATTTTTTACGTTCCCTGCTGACTTACAAGAGCGAAGGAAATGGATTAACATGATAAGGTAATATTATTGAATACTCCCAGATAGAAAAGTCTGCCACAGGATTAGTGCAGTGCCGCCAATATACCGCCAAAGTTGATGCAGACCTTGTCGAAGCACGTCTTGTCGGTAGAACGTGATATTCCTACCGTGGCATTGTACCGCAATGGGGAAATGACATGAATTTTAAATCATTTGGAATTTCTGCTTAAGGCGTAGGCGGATGTAGTAGCCTTCTTAAGATGATATCAGATAATTTTTTCCCCAAAAAACGGGCAACAAGCGAAATATTTGTAAGTTTATTTCGCAGCGGAACGCCTACTTTGTCACGTGATCGAAAACGCTTCGTGAGTGGCTAGTCGGCTGGGTGACGTCACGGATCGTCCGCGGTAGCCGTAGTGTCTATTGCGTAGACTGCGTATGTCGGTCGTGAAAGTGTTTGCAGTGTATATTTTACTTTCAAACGCATTAGATATTGCTACTCGTACAAGGTAAACAAGGTGGAACCTGGTTTTGTTCAGGGGCAGTCCGATAATTTGCCAAAAATTGACTCGTTTATGTTGTCCAGTTTTATAGCAGGCCAGTCAGACTTTGTAAGCGCTGAAATAAGAGACGTTAAAGCTGCCAGGTTAGTATGACCATAATTTTCATTACTAGTAGGTACCCCTTTCTGAATGCTAGATGCTCACCTGCCACATGTGCCATAAATCTTATAGGTAGGTAACATTAAAATAGCTAATTATCAACATCTATTACAGATCGGCGCATGAAAATTACGGAGACAATGCAATCGATAGAGTTTGGGTCACAAAAACGTTAACCGAAGTTGTAGCGCAAAATATTAAGAGTTAATCGTGCTATAAATATTTAAAAATCATGGATTGACGCGAGGCTAGTAAACGGTACCTCGACACGAGGCTACGTTGCGTGACGTCAGCTGCCAGACACCCCCGCCACAATGTCCAAACTATGCTCGCAACGAGTAAATTTACCGTAGAAAATTCTCATCTGTGGGTCGCTAGGCTCGCCGGGTTTTTTCCGGTTGTAAAGTATTGAAAACTTTTTAGCAAGGGTAGAGTTATAAATCTGTACCCTCTCTCTCTTACCTTTCCTTTGCGGTAATAAATCATAGTCTTAAACTTAGGATTATAAATATCTAACATCGAGCAGTTTTTGCTTATTTCAATACTCTCACTCAAGAAGTAATCGATTAAATTAATGTACAAGTTGTCTTATCTATTATAATTTGCTTTTGGGGAACATAACAATGGTCCAACATTTGTTGCTACGCGGATTAAGGAAAAACCCCAAAAGAAAACTTTAATCAGACCAAATAATCATTATCATTCAATCTTAAATCTATGCTGATACATACATAGAGTTTGTAGATACAAATTACTCTTATATTCTACACTGAGAAAAAAAGAGATTAAAAATTATTCTGTTAGAAGGATAATCTGAGTACGAAAGGTAAAATAGATCAAAAATTATCCTTCCAGGGTTTAAAATTTAACCTCCCTTAGGATAATTTTTTATCTATTTTACCTCTCGTACTTAGATTATCCTTCTAACGGAATAATTTTTAATTTTTTTTTCTCAGTGTAATAAGATTACATAAAAATTGATAGTATTGTGATTAAATTAATAAAAAATTAATAAGTATTCAACTTATTCGATTCTCTTCGAATGTCTTTATTTCGTGGAATTGCGAAGTACAACTTATCAGGTGCAGTTACCGAAGTATTTCTGCACTTTGGTACGACAAAATAATAATGTCTTCGAGACGGTTTTTTTCTGCGACACTATCGGTCATATTAAAGTAGGTACGTTGCACAAATTCTACAGTTCGCAATTGACCAAACTCTGGGAAAATCTGAACGAAGAATGCGCACAGCGCCAATTGCAAGCGGTAAACTTGTAGCCGGCCGGCGACTAGGGGACGATCCGTGACGTCACAGCTGCTATCTGCATTCACCGCGCCGCTTCTTGTGGGCGGAGCTAAGCCGATATTTCAAAACCGATTTCTGAGCTTATTTTACGCTTAATTTCATTTTTTCAAAAACCACCTTATTTCTAATGTTATTGTCTTTGAATATAACATCATAACAAAATTCATGTCATTTCTCCATTCTAGAGATTTTTAATTCCGGCATATTGGAGGTAAAAAATATATGTATACTGTCAGTACAGGAAGACGATATATGAGTCGTATATTTGCAAAACTCACTCTTCGACAAAAATTAAAAAATCGAGATATATACGCCATCTGTCTCAGAATATGCAGAGGAACATTCATAGCATATTTTCCAGGTGTAAAATCTGCTCTTTGAATAGCAATGTGATTTGAAAATATAAGGTTGAATGCAAAACTCACTCGTTGGTTTCAATATTTGGATGCAAAAGTCACTCTTTACTCTCAGCCTATTAAAATGTCAACATATTGTCACGTGACCATATCAGCTGCTTCCGTTATTCGTTTGTTTCGTTGGGTTAGTCTAGTGCGCCGATTTCATTGTCTTGTTTAATTGTGTTTTATAATTAAATTAAATTAAATATTAAAGTTCTGAAATGGATGCAGAACAAAATATTGTTTCCTGTCCTCCTGGAAAAGGTAGAAAGAAAATCCGAAAACAGTCTAAAAGGGAAAAGCTAAAAATTGCAAGGTAAACTGAATAAACGACCAAATTTTGTTAAACACCTAAGTAAGTATTTCTTTTATTTTATAGATATAGCGCTAAACAATTACCTCTATTTCCGAATTGTGGACACAGTGGGAAACCTGGATTGCCATACTTTTGTTCAACTTTAAAGATGCAGCAAGTAAAACGTTTCTATGAAATTCTGTACTCTTCAGCAGATAAAGTTAAACAAGATACATTTATTCTTAAATGCTGCACTGGGAAAAATCCAAAAAGAACAAATAGAAATAAAAGAAGAAATAGCCAAGTCTCGATTGAATACAATATTCCTGATGACAAGGGCAACTTTGTACGTGTATGCAAAAATGCGTTCTTGAGAATAACTGGTATAAGTCGGTTTCGAATTGAAAGAATAGTTAAAAACTTTGTGATAAAGAACGAAATTCCAAAAGAAAGAAGAGGTTGTGATCGGGTGGGAAACAAGAATAATGATAAGAAAAATCAGATTAAGCAGTTCATGGAATCACTAACATGTGTAGAGTCACATTACTGTAGAAGTAAATCCTCTGAGCGCCGGTATTTACCATGTGAATTACATTTTAAAAAATTATATGGAATGTATCTATCAAAGATTCAAGAGAACTGCGTAAGATTGAGCTACTTCCGTGATTACGTGAAAAAAAACTATAATTTGGGTTTTGGCTCTCCCAAGAGTGACGTATGCTCTACCTGCTTAAGGTCCGCTGAAATGTTGAAAACCATTGAAGTCGAAAACGACAGAAAGACACATATGGTTGAACAAAGAATACATAAATTAAAGGCCAAAGCTTTTTATAAATTACTGAAAACTGAAGATCCATGTGTACAAAATTTTTCTTTTGACTGTCAAAAAAATTTGGCCTTGCCAAAATTACCAGACCAAGCTTGTTACTTTAGCCAACAATTAAATTTTAATCACCTAGCTGTTGTAGCTAGACACGGCGATAAACAAAGGTCAAATTTAAGTCCTCCTTATGTGTTTTCCTATGTTTGGTTAGAAACGGATGCACCCAAGGATTCTAATACAATATCCTCCACAATGTATCATCTTTTGAAGAGATTTGACTTCATTGAAGGTACAACAAAAGTACGCTTGTTTGTAGATGGTTGCGGGGGGCAAAATAAAAATACAATTATTATGGTCATGCTTTCCTCATGGCTCCTTAAAGATGCACCTAAAACCATCGAAACGCTCGAATTCATCTTTCCAATGGTGGGCCATTCTTACATACCACCAGATCGAGTTTTTGGTCTTGTGGAAAGATATTTGAAGAAAGAAACTATTATTGTTACTCCTCAGCAATACGAAGAAGTGATAGAAAAATACGCAACTGTCAGAAGAACTGACGAATGGAGTCTTTTTGACTGGAGGGGTGTAACGTCTGAAGTTTTTAAAAAACCTGGGGGATGGCATTTTGCATTCAACAAAAGCAAAAGGTTTATTCTTACCAGACAAGGAAACGTCAATGTTCAAATACGCGGAGAAACTAACTATTGTGCTGATGTTGGAGTATTTAAAGGGGTATGCAAAAGAGGCAAGAACGTCTCCTTACTTTCACCGAAACTTCTTCCTTATGGAAAAACTCTAAAAGGAGATAAATCTTCAATTGATAAGTTGTTGACTGCTCACTTCGGTGATAACTGGCAGGACAAGCAGGAGCTTGCATTGTATAAAAAAGTCTTATATCCATCAACCGAAGATAATCTCGAAAACAACAGTGATGATGATGAGGTGGCTTTGGAAGGTGAAGAATGCAGGAATCCAGCGTATGGCGACTTCGAAATTTAATTTCTAGATTGGCAAAGGCCGGTCCATGTGCGGAGTCACGATTAAAAGAATATAATATTTATTTTTTGTATATTCTTAATAAAGTTATTCTCAGTTGTTCATACTAACATTTTTTTTATTTTTACTATTCGTTACATCATATCGGGTGCAAAACTAACTCAATGATTTACTTAGGTGCAAAAGTAACTTTACTATTTACAGATTGTAAATTATGACTGTTTCACTAACCAATGATTTTTGAAACTATTGTCAAGTGATTAAGGTTTTGTAGTGTAATCTAGTGATACATTTTTAACACTCCCGTACACTTAGAATGCTTTCAAACAGTTTTCTGTAAATATCTCAAAACGACATTACCAGCAAAGAGTGAGTTTTGAAAATATACGACTCATATAAGGGATATACTTTCAAAGTGTACGATCTCCATGCTTCGTAAGCTAACGATATACAGGGTGTCCGTAAAGTATGGAAACGGTTGAATATCTCGAAAAGTACTCTTCAGAACGGGAAACGAAAAAATACGTATCCGATATTTTTTTTAAAACTATCAAATGATACCAAGATTGATCCCACACCCCAACCCCTGCAGGTGGGGCAGGGGGAAGCTTCAAAATCTTAAATAGGAACCCCCACTTTTGATTGCATATTCGCATTCTACATTAAAAACTACATAACTTTTATTTGAAACATTTTTTTCGATTCGTGGCAGATGGCGTTATAATCGACGAAATTCAATTTTTTCGGTTTTTGCAATTGAGAGTCGATGTATTCGATTCTGCAATACAATTGCGATAGAAATTTACATTTTTTATTCTCATACTTGATATTTTTGTTAAAAATTTAATTTAGTTTTGCAAATTTGAAGTGCAGATGCGTTCTGTACCTGGAATTCCCCCGGCGGACGGTATATTCCGGGAATCGTAGCTATTCTTTCACTAGTAGTCCGTTTTAATGATATCCGTTAACCTGAGTACACGTAAACAGGTACCGCTAATTGCCGGGCCTTCCGGACCCTCGAACCTCGATGTATTCCGAAAGGGATTATCCTTGAGTAAATTAGCTTATTTCCTCTAACGGAACTTAGTGCGTCACGGGGAATTCCAGGTACAGAACGCATCTGCACTTCAAATTTGCAAAACTAAATTAAATTTTTAACAAAAATATCAAGTATGAGAATAAAAAATGTAAATTTCTATCGCAATTGTATTGCAGAATCGAATAAATCGACTCTCAATTGCAAAAACCGAAAAATTGAATTTCGTCGATTATAGCGCCATCTGCCACGAATCGAAAGAAATGTTTCAAATAAAAGTTATGTAGTTTTTAATGTAAAATGCGAATATGCAATCAAAAGTGGGGGTTCCTATTTAAGATTTTGAAGCTTCCCCCTGCCCCACCCACAGGGGTTGGGGTGTGGGATTAATCTTGGTATCATTTGATAGTTTAAAAAAAAAATCGGATACATATTTTTTCGTTTCCCGTTCTGAAGCGTACTTTTCGAGATATTCAACCGTTTCCATACTTTACGGACACCCTGTATAAGGGGTATAGTTTCAAAGCGTACGATCTCCATGCTTTGTAAGCTTACGAAGCATGGAGATCGTACACTTTGAAACTATACCCCTTATATATCGTCTTCCTGTACTGACAGTATACATGTATTTTTTTTTTATCTCCAATATGCCGGAATTAAAAATCTCTAGAATAGCGGTACAATGCCACGGTAGGAATATCACGTTCTACCGACAAGAGACGTACTTCGACAAGGTCTGCATCAACTTTGGCGGTATATTAGCGGCACTGCACTAATCCTGTGGCACACTTTTCCACATTATTATGGTAGTATAGCTGCACAGCGTTCTGATAATATGAGGGGTATAGTGTCAAAGTGTACGAGATCGTACACTTTGAAACTATACCCCTTATATACCGTCTTCTTGTACTGACAGTGTATACATGTATTTTTTTTTACCTCCAATATGCCGGAATTAAAAATCTCTGGAATTACGGTACAATGCCACGGTAGGAATATCACGTTCTACCGACAAGACATGCTTCGACAAGGTCTGCATCAACTTTGGCGGTATATTGGCGGCACTGCACTAATCCTGTGGCAGACTTTTCTATATCTGGGAGTATTCAATAATATTACCTTATCATGTTAATCCATTTCCTTCGCTCTTGTAAGTCAGCAGGGAACGTCTCTGAATCATAATAATTCATAATCCGAATTCCGACACCTTGCCTCACACATATCTTAAGAATTCTGTTAGATCAATATTCTCGTATTTCTCGGCTAGCGAGCATCGTTGATCGGTATGGAAGACGAATTGATACTTATCGCACTACTTTTAGCTATTTATTTTTAAAAAAACGCAAATGAATACACTGGATTCACTCTCTTAATGTGAACAGAATAAGGGAAAGCCAGTAGGTACCATATTACGGCAAGAAAATTACGACAGCATCCTGATAGATTCTTCGATTACTACAGAATGTCACAAAATTAAATTTTCTGTATCACTCATCACGCATCAGAAGTAGCAACTCAGATCTCCTCACCACCTCTTGCAGTTTTCAACTGAAATAATCAGAATATGATTCTGGCGTGTCTGCCCTTGTCGAAAACCACTACAGCGGATTGAACACTACAGTGGTCAGTAGTGGTTTCTACAATAGTGGTCAGTAGTGGTATACAGTGGTGAATAGTGGTCAGTAGTGGTATACAGTGGTGAGAATAGTGGAATGCAGTGGTACGTAGTGGTAAGAAGTGGTAAGTAGTGCACATGTAATGGTTATACTATTTTTTTTATTGAATCATATAAAAAGGGTACAAAATTTAAATTATACGATGGATGTATCACTTCTGTTCTCGAAAACTGTAATCATGCGAATTGAAGAAAGGTATAATACTTACCTAGATAAATTTAAATGTTACTTATAGAAGACAATGCAATGGTAGATGACTTCTTTGGTTGATATTATTGGATACCGTTGAGATTCTCGCGATTGTAGACCGGCGTGCTTAAATTTTAAATTGAAACTTGCATTTTCTAGTAAAAGAGCGAAGGGAGAACAAAATTTTTCCGACGTTTCTATGAGCTTCTATCCTCCTATTAAAAAAGAACTATAATCTAAAATGTGTCGCGCGAAATTACCTAGCAGGGAAAGACTCACTTATAAAAAAAGAAGAGAGATCTATTAATTTTGATTCTCCAGAGCTCTGACTCAGATAAAATTATAATCATGATTCAATCTCACGCGTGAAAAGCAAGGCTATAATAGCCGTTCCTCGGAGCACCGTCCGACGGGAATGCTGCGACCCAGAGAAATTGAGCATCATCGAGTTCTTAATCTAGAACGAATCATCGAGCGTCAACGTCGCGGTGGAATTTCTACTGTCCGGCGATTGCATTGCGATATACCGTTTCCGCGTAAGATCTCTTGAAGGTCGTTGCAAGGGCTATTTTCGCGTTTGGCTCGCAAAGGTCTCTCACCCGGCGATCTGAAAAACACGTTTAAAAGCCCACTGTGAACAAAATCAATCCTTCGCAGCCACTACATTCTGACAATGTGAAACTCCTGTTTGTTCCTGGCGAATTAAAAGTTTGCCGCGATAAAATTGTTTAATACTACCTTGCGACGAGTTTCAAGTTGACTTTGTCGATGTCTTTCAGTATATCGCCCATTAATTTCTGGGAGATCAGTGGCGGTTTATGCCGATCGACGAACTTGTAGTCTTGTAAACTAGCTCTCCTTGCGATGTGAGGAGTCGTCGGAGGTTGCAGAGGTGGCGGCATATAATAATAGCTAATTAAAAGTTTTAACATTACGATCAAAACAATTACTTACAGTAATTAGCATTGATCCCAAAGCAAGAAATCTTAAAGTTGGCAATAATTTCGTTGCTGGCTGATTGCTGCATTTCTTTGCGACCTCGAAGCAATGCGATGTCGTATTTGTCCCAATAATCTCCGACAGGTTTGTTTTTCCAAACAAAATCGAGTGAAGAATTCTGCATCATTATATTCTTCGAAATAGTCAACTCTGGAATAGTATTGTATTAGATATTGATTATAAATTAATAGGCATAGGTATCTTTTATTTACTTACCGGGCACGTATTTTCTTCGGATTTCTCATTCTTGGTAATACGTCAATATCTTCATCAAATGATGATTAAAAAACTGGTATATCAAATAACTCTATTTCAAAATTAATAACAATTTACCACAACGATTAGGTTATGACTATGTCACGGAAGAATATAGACACAAACAAAAAGTTAGGTTATACTGAGGATAGCTAGCTTATCCCACGATGAAACTGCCGGAAATTGGATAAAAATGGACTTGTTGCACTTCGAAAATGAGCTCCTCATATGCAATTCCGGGCGTTATGAATTAATAATATGAATTCCGTCTCTGAATTCAGAGATATTCCGGCTGTGTAAGGCCGGCCGTTGGGAAATGATGTACTAGAGATTAGTTCGCGGATACTCCGTCATGGCGCTGCGATCTTAAAGTGGAATCCCAATAGACCTTTTCTTTCTGGAAAAAAATTTTGCGCATGAGCAAGTAAAAATGGCGGCTTCCGATTAACTTTCGGACAGTTTTTAAAGTGTAGTGATGGAAACATTTTTTAATTAAATTATTAAAGTAATTACAAAACTGATGACGCGAATTTGAATAATTTATAATGAATAATAAATCGAATATTCGAAAGTAAAAGTCATTTTAGCATGGAGAAACAACGTAAAGGTGCTACTAAACGATGCTGTTACGGTTTGCGTAAAAGTGACACATGCTCTAAAAAGTTAAAAAAATATAAGTTTTCACTTCATTTCGTTCCCGAAACCTTGTCTTGAGTTTCGCAAGGGATATGTAAAGGAATCAATTAAAAAACATCATGAAATGTAATAAATGTGAAAAAAGTGACAAGTGGGTGAGGTTATGTGGACGTGCAGATGAAGGATTTAAATCTATACAGTGTATTACTAAAGATACATATACAATATTTGCTCTCTGCATTTTGTTGGCGAAAAAGGTCCCAGTGAAGAATACCTAGATCCTGTTCCTTTAAAGTACAAGAAATTGACAAAAAAGGTAAGTGGTTTCATTTGGAGTGAATCATAAGAGTTAAGAATGGTGCAAATAATGTTTTATTGTTTTAGCCAGAACGTAAAATACGTACTTGTTTAGAACAGAAAGATGTGAAATTATACACAACCTCCACTTCAGCAAAAACGGAGGACACAAATGATGATTTTGGAACACTGGAGCATCAATCGCAACGAACGAAAGAAGAGGTAACCTCTTCTACAATCATACATACATCTATGCAAACCATTTACAATATATTAAATGTTTTATTGTTTTCAACTTTTAGGGTTGTGAGGTAATGGATATCGCAACAAATGACGATACAGGCGATCACTACGTTGAAGAGCATCAATCGCAACGAGTGAAGGAACAGGTAACCTCTTCTACAATCATACATACATCTATGCCAACAATTTACAATATATTAAATGTTGTTTTATTGTTTTCAATGTTTAGGGTTGTGAGGTACTAGATGTAAAAAATTACAATACTGGTGATGACTACATCGAAGAGCATGAATCGCAACGAGCGAAGGAACAGGTAACCCCTTCTACAATTATACATACATCTATGCCAACAATTTACAATATATTAAATGTTGTTTTATTGTTTTCAATTTTTAGGGTTGTGGAGTGAGTCTCACAAAGGCCAACAAGGGGAATTATGGAGTGCAAACACTAAAAAGGATGTAACGACGGAATGCTACGACTCAAACTATAAAAAAAACTGCAATGGACGAATTCGAAAGAGAGTTGCTAATAGATTTTAAGGCATATAATAATGCTGCTACGTGGCTACACCTACCTAGAGACGATGCTTTGCAATTACACTGTCCATCAATAATTTTTGTGGATTTGTACTCCAACATGACTTTCACTGAATACCCAGATAGCAAAATGCAGTCACAATGCGCGCACCTGTGACTGCACGCGTGCGCTTCAAGTCGCACGCGTGCGACGCATTTGGCCTTACATATGCGCGTGCATATGCGTCGCATTTGAGGCGCACGAGTGCTACTTGACGCATGCGCAAACGGCGCGCATGCGCAGAAATGTCGCGGGAAATTCAACACCGTTAGAAAATTAATATGGATTCTACGTAAATGTTTACAATAAATGACACAATTTTTATGAGTAAATCCGTTATTCATTTATTATTATAATATAATACATAGTTATACATGACAAATAGTTATACATGACAATACATTTTGAGAAGTACATTTTGAGAGTTACGTTGTTATCAGTCTGTTAAGTAAGAGCGCGTACGGCGTTATTCATAAAAAACTTATTCGACAATGTTTTTTCCACATACATACGTTTGACATGTTCCAAGGCAATACGCTATTATATTAATAATGAGTCCAATCATCACCGTCGATAATCGCTTGGCATCTCCGAGGCATACTATCCATCAAATTTTCGATGGTGGTGATTGGACGCATTATCAACTGTAATTGCGCAGTGCGTTGGAATATGTCAAACGTATGTATGTAGAAAAAAACATTGTTGAATACATTTTTTATGAATAACGCCGTATACGTTCTTACTTAACAGACCTATCTTATAAGATACACTGTCAAATTAAGGGTTATTCTTAAGATGATACTTCTGTTGCCTGTAGTTTAAATTTAACTGAATTTTTATTCGGTAATAATCAGGCCTTTTAAATATCCACAAGAATAACTACGTGTAGTTATTCTTGTGGATATTTAAAAGGCCTGATTATTACCGAATACAGTTCAGTTAAAATTAATATATATACATAGTTATACATAAGCAATATTAATACATAGATAATTCATACATACAATACGATAAATACATACAATACGATAAATACATACAATAGATTTGCAAAGAAGGCACTACTTAAAAATTTTGATAATTTTACAATTGTTTCGAAATAAGAACAGTTTTGGAATTATGAATAATTACTTAATGTTACGGAAACCGATTTCTGACTATTTATCGAAACGCAGCAGCAAATACTATAGGAATTTCTGCTCAGATTTTGTGAAAAATGGTAAATTGTCAAATAGCGCTCACATAGCGATTATTAACCCTTAATTTGACAGTGTTCTCAGTCTGTTAAGTAAGAGCGTGTACGGCGTTATTCATAAAAAATCATTCAACGATGTTTTTTCCACATACCTACGTTTGACATGTTCCAAGGCAATACGCAATTATATTAATAATGAGTCCAATCACTACCATCGATAATTGCTTGGCATCTCCGAGGCATAATATCCATCAAATTTTCGATGGTGGTGATTGGGCTCATTATCAACTGTAATTGTGCAATGCATTGGAATATGTCAAACGTATGTATGTAGAAAAAACATTGTTGAATACATTTTTTATGAATAACGCCGTACACGCTCTTACTTAACCCTTACTTGCCACACTGGGGTTGATTTACACCCCAGCGAGAAAAATTGTTATAACAAACAAATTATTGCATATTTGGACTTGAAAATGTTATCAGCTCTTCTTAAGAGCATGCTTTAAAAGGCAGTGGAACTTGTATAGCCAGAACTTAAAATTAAGTATGCGAAAAAAATCAAATATTAAAGTTACACGGTCTTTTAAAGTACGCTCTTAAGATGAGCTGGTAAAATTTTCAAGTACACAAATATGCTATAATTTATTTATTATAATAATTCTTCTCGCTGAGGTGTAAATCAACCCCAGTGTGGCACAAGTACGAATTTTACCATGGGGTGGTTTCGAACCCCAGTGTGGCAAGTAAGGGTTAACAGACCTATCTTATGAGATACACTGTCAAATTAAGGGTTAAACAATTGAAGGATTCCTTTCAAAAACAACACTTGCCAAAAACGACAATCTCTGTAGTATTGGTAATAATGCCTACTCTTTCGTTGTATCTAGCCGTGTTGTGGTGCCTACTCTTTCATTATAATATAATGACATGAAAGAAATTTTAAGGGCGACAAAACAGAGGCACAAAAATTTTGGGAGAAGAAATTCCGACAAGAAACGGAATAAGGCTTTGCCGGGATTGGAAACGGAGGACGAAACCACTGCAAAAATTGAGGAACTAAAAGAAACACTTGGCATCACCGAAGAAAATGTCGATGAACTTTCGGACGTTCGGAGCGATGGTTAAATATTGTGTATTTAACCCTTACATGCACGCTTAAATTTTGTTTCCCGTCAGTACACGCTAGCGGTGCGGTACGGAGTGCCGCTTAACGTGCACATAAGGGTTAATATTACATATCGTCGGCTTACTTGTTAAACCTTCCAAGTCCGATTTTCGGACATAGGACTTAGTAGGTTTTACAAGTAAGCTGATGATATTAAAACGCGTGTACGGCGTTATTCATAAAAAATGTAAAATGAACATCCTCTCGAGATTGACGACTCTGCTGTGGGAGAGATTCTGCAGGATGGCTACTTCGTTCTGGAGCTGGGTCTCCTGCTTGGTGGGAAAACGCAGCTTGTCGATCACCTTTATCGCCATCGCGCGGCCGGTCTTGCGATGAACTCCGCCGTAGATGATACCAAATTGACCCGAGCCAAGAACTTCGTCTGGGAAGATTTGATAGAGCTGCGACATATTGGTTACGCGTTCCTCTGGCTCAGTTGTCGACTGCTCTTGCCGACCTGCGAAAACGACGCGTGTTTTTCAATATAGCATCGGTACGCGTTCGCGCGCACACTCGCGAGCTCTGAACGTACTTGCCGATTTGGAGGTGATGGGCATCAATGCCTGCCTGATACTCGTTTTCCAGGTCCTCGCCAAGTGAGCGCTAACGCCACTTTCCGGCGGTGGAACCTAACCACTCGCACCTGCGTAGAGGGGATCTTCGCCGACGTAGTAATCGACATTGGCCGTTCTCAACTCGAAACCATGCATCGTGCCTGGAAGGAGAGAACGCGTGCATTGTACATCGACTAAACGCGCGCAGACAATTTCTAACGATATAGATATGTACTCACGAGAATGTTGTTGAATCTCTTTGAAGTACTTGGAACTGCTGTCGCTTTGGAACAGAGTTATGGCCTTTGTGTCCAATCACCAGTAGTGTCTCTTCCTCTGAAAACACGAGAGTCTTAATGACGGAGGAAGCGAAACCGAATCAGCGCCACGTCGTCGACCTACCATTGGATCGCGATTCATCGAATGCACCATCCATCCTTCCTTCAGGATCTTGGAGCCGCGTCGTTTTGTGTGCTTGACGCTTTGAACTATTCGCATCTGCAACTGCGTTATCGCGTATGAGGTACCAAGTGTGACGGAGGGTGTGATGGAGAAGAAAAAAAGATAAAGTATTGCAAGTGTCTAGATACGACATTGATTGAATAATTACCTCGATGGTCTGGACCTTTGAAATGCGTCGGAAGATGCATCGTCGTGGCATGGAAAGAGGTCCTACGGAAATATCAAACGCGTAAAATGATTCGTAGTGCACTTTCCTCGTGTTTCCTGGTGTTTGTGCGATGAGAGGGGGGAGGATGACAGGTTGGCTTATTGAATTAGTTAAGTTAGGTTAATTACTTGATTAGTGTGGTATTTGAATCAGCCCATCCGCGCACAGTACCTGTAACTGGAAATATTACTCCAACGTTGGAGAAACAGTAGATCATGCGGCGATAGAGTCCTCGGTTAATCCGGAGCCTCGGTTAACCGAGAGTCTACTGCACAGTCGCGGGCACGACTTGGCGACGGCGTCATGCCGGCCGCCATTGGCACGCGTCGCTGCACGCCGTTGTCACTTCGTATACGAACACGTTCCCTGCGTATCAAAATGATTGAATTAACCCCCGTACTAAAATCTTGAAATTTACGTAAAACTATGTTGGCATGCCGTGTAAATCCACGCTTTGCTATCGGGGTTGGTGCTACTTGGTTACAAAAAGCACTCAAGTCTCATCGCGTGCGCTCAAAACTCACGCGTGACTTCATTTTGACTGCGTAGTAGAGCGCACGCGTGAGACCGCACGTCGTGCGTCCTACGTACGACGCACGATTGCTATCTGGGTACCTAATATCTTTGTTATAAGATGCTTGAACGTTTGCTTTCAGACAATAAAACTTTTTATCAGCAGTAACTGAGTCCATGATATCCTGAACATGTTTACTCTGTAAATAAATTTTTCCTCGCGCCAGTGGTTTGGAAGTTCCACAATCAATTTTCTTCACATGAACATTTTGGGGATTACTGCCCAGATAGCAATGGTGCGTCGCACGTAGGATGCAGGACGTGCGATCTCACGCGTGCGCTCTACTACGCATTCAAAATGAAGTCACGCTTGAGTTTTGAGCGCACGCGATGAGACTTAAGTGCTTTCTGTAACCCAACCTATCTAGATAGCACCAAGATAGCAATGGTGCGTCGCATGTAGGATGCACGACGTGCGGTCTCATGCATGCGCTTAAGTGCTTTCTGTAAATGTGCGCGAGGCAGCTGCGCGTTGGAGTGCTCGTTTCATTGAATCCAGTGAATGTGAGTGAATCGCAACAGTGCAACGCAACAACTAATAAAGTGCATCGTGGTGTTTTTCCAAATATCCAACTCTGACACAAAAACAGGTAAACCCCTGCTAAATATTTAGGCAGAGACGGGTAAACGTGCCCGGACATAGCCTACCTGTTTGTGCCCATATTTGGTTGGATTTCGGACAGAAACGGACACAAATATTTTCTCCGTATGTGTTCGTTTCTGCCCGTTTCTGCCCGTTTCTGTACGAGTGAGACAGTAAGCGGAACAATCAGACATGCTCGTTTCTGCACTTTTTTATCCGTGCATAGCTGTCCATTCCTGCCCGAATGTGCCCGTATCTACCTTGTTAGTCTGTCCATTTTTACCCGTATGTGTCTGTTTAATATGCCCGCTTCTATTTTATGAAATTTTACAAAATGTATAATTTTTCAAAATACTTTATTTGTCTAATAATGTTGTCATATATACACTACAAAACTTATAACAAAGTGAGCAAAATGTTCTAAAAATATGATCCTACTTATTTAATATGATTATCGATTGGGAAATCACTCCACAAATATCTTTATCGAAACTAGTACTTAAATTATTGCATAACTCATTGAAATGTAGATCCCAGTGGCTCGAGATGTTCGTTGGTTCTGGCATTGAATTTTTCACTTCCCATGGTCGCGCAGGGAGTTTACTGCCACTTGTGCCGTCATCTCCGTCATCTTTTGTTGGGACCGACGCAATTCTGGTCTCTTTTTTTTTATGATCCTTGGATCGCTGAACTTGATTTCTCGTTTTTGATGTGGAAACGCTGCTTGAAGCGCCACCGCTGCTGCTGCTGGTTCCAGCTTTACCGTTGCTACTGCTGGATGAAATTTTGCCGCCGTCGCTGCTGCTTCCAGTTGGAGCTTTACCACTGCTGCGATTTTCTTTATCGGATGATAAAAGCGTTGTTTGCTTTCGATTCAAATATCGGTTAAAAGATTTTAAGTGGCGTTCATAGTCCGCTTGTGGAACATGCTTTTCGAGCCATTGCTTGTATAATTCTGTAAAAAGAAAATATCAATTGGTTATTACAAGACCACATTTTTGTAAAATCTAACCAGCTTAATAAGGTCGAATTAAAAATTCTACATTTTATGATTTAATTCTCTGAATAGATACGAGAAAATTGAAAAATTATTGGAGCCAGATGCACCAACTCGTAAACATTAACATAAGTTACACTTACTCTTCAAGATACATAATCGCGTTGAACATAACGGTGGTTTCGCCATACTATTAGCGTTCGAATTACATTTCTTTCCCGTCACGGAATAAGTGAGCAAAATTGTTCGGCCAAATAACAGTTCCACCATATCTCCAAGAAATGATCCAGCAGTTTGACTCAGGAGATTAATTCTTTCAATTTCTGTTGCACGGATCCAGATGTCATTTCCTAAGTGGTACTAAAAATTAGAGAAATAAATAAATTTGTATTTTCATTCATAAAACATTCTTACAATTGCAATTTCGATCACAATTAGCTGTGACTGTTTCACTAGTTGGATAATTGCATTAATTTTTAGTTTATAAAAATCTTACCATTCCCTCTTTAACTTCCCCTTCTTCAGGATAGCTGCTTTCATTTCGCGTCGATGTTGACAATTTTTGTGTGACTTCACCGGTCATACCTAAACATGGAAATACGTGAATAAATAGTTTCGTAATTTTTTGTCTTCATTCGCGCATATAGACAAAATGATAAATATGTTACCGTTAATCTTTTGCAAGATATCACACTGCGCTTCTTCAACCTTTTCAATTTTGCTACACAAAATCTCTTGTAGTAATCTTCTAATGTCTGCTAAATCTTCATGTAGCTTCAAGGATTTTTCTGCTTCTTCCAATAATTGTTTCCGCAACTTGGCAGATTCCTCTTTCTCTGCAGACAACTCAAAATTCTTTTTGCTCAATTCAGTCTCCAGCTCCTTAATTTTTTTTTCGAAAGGGAAAGCATTTGTACTCTCTGCGTTGTTCCCTTCGATTGCAGCAGCAAAAGTAACAGAGTCCTCTGTTGAGTACGAAGTTGTAGGAAGTTCTACATTAGCAGTTTTTGTAATTCTGAAACTTCTACAATCGAGCACTTCTTCAGCAAACTTCCTTTTTCTGCTCTTCTGGTCATCGCGTCGTATTTTCTGTTAAAAAAAGAGAGTACAATGAATTACGCTTCTTGATCTTGCGCGTTTTAAATGTGCCGCGAATTTCCATTATTTTACGGATACATTTAAAAAATAGAATAATGTTGCGTAGACAAGTACTAACAAACTAATATATTGTTATTAAAATTTTTACCGCATTGTTTCTCTTCTGTGATTTCTCAAATTTGAGACTAGAACCGTCCTCACCACTGGATTCACCAGTTACTAGTAATTTTGCTGCAGGTTTCCGAATCCTGCGCCCCTCTGTTTCGAGAGATAGAAGTTCCTCTCGTGTTTCTATATTTCATATATGAAAGATATACAATTGATCTCGTGATTTCGTATTATTTATAATAAGTTTACATTAGATATGAAATAGTTATTTTCGTTATGAAGGCGTAAAGTGCCGTTTTTAACGAGTGTGAAGTTTGCCGCATGAGCGAAGCGAGTGCGGCAACCACACGAGTTAAAAACGGCGCGAACGCCCGAATGACGAATTCTATTTTTTGTCACTAAGGGCCGGTTTTACCAAAGCCAAGTTATACCTAGAATAAGTATACCGAGAATAAATTTATACTCTCTTCTTTATACCTGGTATAAAGTGCAGGCGTTTTACCAGCTCCAAGTTTGCCTGGGATAACTATTCCAGGTATAAGCGTTGGCCATCCCAAATTATTTTTAGGTTGGTAGTAAGAAGTACGTATTGCGCATGACACTTGGTCGTTTTGACAGCTGTTCCGGCGCGATAAATGAAATTCGGAATATTGGTTCGCATCGTTTAATAACGACACGATCATAAATGCTTTACCAACTCATAGTTAATCTCGCCGTCAGCGAAGCGGTATATTTCGGCTTCCCTAAAGGGAGGAATGTTGAATTCAGTTGATGGCCAGAGGGAAAACCAATGCTTGGTTTATCCGGGTACGGTACAATTTATTTACTGTTTCGAGGTAGCCCGACACACCCCCACGGTCGAGAAGGTCGAGAACGAGCAGCCGTCTCTGGGAAAGTCCCGACGGTCCCGACGTCATCTTTTGTTCCACTGATATTTCTCCTCTGATCAATGAGGGTGCATAGTCCACGCTATCCCCTCCGTCGACCAATGACGCTACTATAGGTCTGTTCCAACCGAGCCGAAAACCGTACACCGAACGGTACACGTCATGCGCAGTAGAGAAGGTGGAACGGATTTGTGGAGCCTCCGCAGCCGCTTCCAACCAGCGACAGCAGCCGACCCACAACGAGCGACGGCGTCGCCACCAGCAGACGACGGAAACAGGTCTTTCTCCCGCGCGAAGAGGACCTGCCGCCTCAGTTGGAGATCCGCCCAAAAAGCGCGCGCGTGATCTCATTTTGAGAGAGAAGAAGAATGGTGGACGAGTAGTGCTAGATAAAGGAGTGCTCTTTGTATCAGGCCGAAGCCGAATAAACGAAAATTCTAATTGTGGTGCTTCCCAATCCGTAGTCTTGCTCATTGAAAAGCCCCTGTGGTAGGGAACCCCCACAAATTGGTGACCCCGACAAAAGGAATCCCGCACGAAAGGAATCCCCGACGTGAGGAATCCACGATTCCAGACAAAGGAAACGCAGACAAAGGAATCCATAAAAAGGGATCCCAATGGTACTGGATCATTCACCACCGCCGGAACAAGCTCAACCACGAATCGGAGAAGCTCAAATAGCCAACCAACAAGAAATGGAACAACAAATTATCGAGTTACAGGCACAACTGCAACAATTAATGCAGAACCAACAGGATGAAAATCAACCCAGACAAATCGATCAGGTAGCAGCCGTAACAACGTTCAAACTTGCCTCATTCTGGAAAACAAAGCCAATTCAATGGTTCCAACAAATAGAATCTGTCTTTCGACGCAGAGGCATTCGTAGCGATCAAGCGAAATACGACGCCGTAATCGAGGCGCTCGACTCGAACGCTATAGAGGAAATATCAGACATTGTGGGGAACCCACCTGAGACAGGTAAATATGATCACCTAAGAGAAAACCTAATTAAACGTTTCACAGAATCATCCGAACGACAACTTCATAAACTGCTATCAGAGATAGAACTAGGTGACAAAAAACCGACACAATTACTACGAATCATGAGAGAACTTGCAAACAACAAGGCATCAGACGACTTATTAAAGACAAGATGGCTCGATCTGTTGCCATCAAACACAAGGAACATACTAAAGGTCGTCCGAAATGCATCACTCACAGAATTAGCAGACATAGCCGACAGCATCCTAGAAAATCACAGCAGCAGCTCATACGTCATGGCAACGTCAACAAGCACCAACAACAAAAGAAAAGCCGACACAGGAAAAGAGACGAAGGAGGACAGTGATAACTCACGCATCAGCAAGACAGAAAGTGACATCAGCAAACTAAAAGATGACATCAACGAATTGAAGGATCTCGTGAAACAAATGTTAAATATGCAAACAGATTTAAATGCGAGACGACAAAACTACAGCGACAGGAGTCGACCGAGATCGCGATTGCAATTCCGCACCCACAACGAAGAAGGCAAATGTTACTTCCACACTAAATTTGACACAAACGCATATAAGTGCATTAAACCGTGCACGTTCACCTCAACCAATGCAGCAGCAGCAGCAACAACAACAACAACGACGCCCCCACCTCAGCAGGGAAACTGATCACGCTGTCGTCAACAAAGGCGGTAGATAACAGCGACAACAACAACATCCAAGAGCACCGCCTACACATATACGACCGCAGAACAGGACAGAAATACCTAGTCGACTCCGGATCAGCAGTATCCGTAATACCAAAACAATCTATCAAAGAAAAGATGAATATAACATCATTCAAATTATATGCTGCCAATTCAACGGTAATAAATACCTACGGATCACGCCTACAAACACTAAATCTTGGTCTTCGACGAGAATTCCGATGGCCATTCATAATCGCAGACGTGAAGACAGCCATAATTGGCGCAGACTTCATCGGATACTACGGTCTACTCATAGACCTTCAGAAAAGGAAGTTAATCGACCCCCTATCAACCCTTGCTACCGCAGGAGACATACAGCGAGCCGATGAAAACAGCATCTCCACGGTACAAACCAGCCAGGAAACGAAAAATGTACAATATTGGGATTTACTAAAACAGTACCCAAGTGTTACAACACCGACATTCAAATATCGAAACCAAAACTCACCAGACGTCGTACACCACATTATCACCCAGGGACTTCCAGTGCATGAACGACCACGCAGGCTAGCGGGTGAGAAATTAAAAGCAGCACAAAACGAAATCAACACAATGTTAGAGCAAGGCATCTTACGACCATCGAACAGTCCATGGGCCAGCCCTCTACACATGCAAAAGAAAAAATCCGGAGATTGGAGACCTTGTGGCGATTACAGAAAACTAAACGCACAGACGATTCGTTTTCGTTCGTCGAAAAAATTGAAGCAATAACCAACTTCCCGAAACCACAAACGATCCAAGAGCTACGACGCTTCATCGGCATGATGAATTACTATAGACGATGTATTCCTCACGCCGCAGAACTACAAGCGCCACTCACCGGTTACTTACAGGACTCCAAGAAAAACGACAAACGAAAAATCATGTGGAACCCCACATCTGAAAAAGCTTTCGACGAATGTAAGCAAAGTTTAGCAACAATCACCACGACTACCTATCTCTCGCCGTCAGCAGAACTGGCATTGTCCACAGATGCATCCGACGTAGCGATAGGAGCATCGTTGGAACAACTCATAGACAATCACTGGATGCCAATCGGATTCTTTTCAAGAAAACTCAGCACAGCAGAAAAAAATTACAGTACGTACGATCGAGAATTATTAGCCATCTATGCAGCAATCAAACATTTTCAACATATACTGGAATGCCGCAGATTTGTCATAAAGACGGACCACAAGCCTATAACATACGCATTTAAACAAAAAGCGGAGAAAGCTTCACAACGACAACTACGACAACTTGACTACATTTCACAACACAGCACAGACATCATACATGTGAAAGGCAACGAAAACACTGTAGCAGACGCACTGTCAAGAATCAGCACCATCAACATGCCAACAATACTAAGCGCACAACTGATACAATCGTCACAAGAAAAAGACGACGAATTACAGAGTCTGTTGCAAAACAATTCCTCACTAAAACTACAAAGACTACAGGCAGAACCAAATGGAAACATTTACTGTGACATTTCTACGAACTATGTCAGACCATACATACCGAGAGAACTCCGAAAAATCGCCTTCGACACAATCCATGGGCTATCACACCCCAGTGGACGAGTCACAGCAAAGGAACTAAAAGAAAAATACATTTGGCCAGGAATAAAGAAAGATGCGCTGAAATGGGCACGAGAATGTCTCCAATGCCAGCGCGCAAAGATACAGCGACACAATCGAATCCCACCAATCAACATTTGACGTGCCAGATGCACGCTTCAATCATATAAACATCGATATTATAGTTATGCCACCAATAGACAATCACAAATATTGCCTAACAATTATCGACAGGTTCTCGAGATGGCCGGTAGCAGTACCACTCAAAGATGCCACTGCTCCCACAGTCGCCACGGCATTATTTAACAACTGGATCAGCTTTTATGGAACCCCGCTAACAATCACCACCGACCAAGGACCACAATTCGAGTCAGCATTGTTCAAAGCTCTCGCAAAATTCATCGGAGCAGCACGCACTCGAACTTCGCCATACCATCCCGCATCAAACGGCATGATTGAACGATGGCACAGAACACTAAAAGCAGCATTAATGTGCAAACCAGATGTCCCTTGGATCGACGTACTTCCATCAGTCATGCTTGGTCTACGAACCAGCCTAAAAGAAGATTTACAAGCATCGCCAGCTGAATTATTATACGGCACGCAACTCAGAGTCCCTGGCGAATTCTTTGTACATCAAGACCGTCCAGCAGACCAACAAGTATTTGTAGAACGGCAGCGAGAAATAATGCAGAATATTCGACCAACACCCACATCTCATCATAACAAGACACGACTATTCAAATTAAAAGATCTCGACAACTGCACACACGTATTTCTACGATGCGACCACGTGAAAGCTCCACTTGAACCACCGTACATGGGACCTTACCATATCATCGACAGAATCACAGATCGACTATACAAAATCAACGTAAATGGTCAAGAAAAAAATATTTCTGTCGATCGCCTAAAACCAGCATTTACTACCCACGACGACGTGCAACAAGACCTGGAAGCACCCGCTGAACCTCAGACGACTCAGCCGGTGCTCTCTAGGGGGGGAGTGGCTGTGGAGCCTCCGCAGCCGCTTCCAACCAGCGACAGCAGCCGACCCACAACGAGCGACGGCGTCGCCACCAGCAGACGACGGAAACAGGTCTTTCTCCCGCGCGAAGAGGACCTGCCGCCTCAGTTGGAGATCCGCCCAAAAAGCGCGCGCGTGATCTCATTTTGAGAGAGAAGAAGAATGGTGGACGAGTAGTGCTAGATAAAGAAGTGCTCTTTGTATCAGGCCGAAGCCGAATAAACGAAAATTCTAATTGTGGTGCTTCCCAATCCGTAGTCTTGCTCATTGAAAAGCCCCTGTGGTAGGGAACCCCCACAGATTTTCACTACTGCGCATGACCGTTTCTCTACTGCGCATGCGGCTGACGTTCACATGGACGTCAGAGGTCTGGTTGGAACAAACCCAAATAGCACACGGATGTTCAATGGACGTCCAATGGATAATCATGCCGTACAAGACAGATATCCATAGAATGTCCGTAATATGTCCATTGGACATCCACTGGATATCCAATGGATGTACTTTTGCAACCTTCGAGTACATCTATATGATGTTCTTTACAGAACACGAAACGGACGTTCAATGGATGTTGAATGGATATTTCATGGACATATCAACAAAATCTCGTAAATAAATATGCAACAAGTTCAATAAAGAATAAAACATGTTTGTTTATTATATCAATCATCTCGTTAAATATATAAAGATATAGTAACACAGATATTGCAAGTATTATAATTCTAAAGCCAGAAGGAGTACCCTTGTATGTACTGAAATATATCAAAGATATATTCGTTTTCTATAACTATCTTCTTAAAATGCTGTATCCATTATAGTTACGCAAGAAACGAAATTGTTATTATTTAATATTGGAAGTGAATATACTTGAAATAAAAAGAACAAAAGTCGATGAAGTCTATGAAAGAATCAGCACATACCTTCGCTCGCCTGTAATACTTCGTAGCAATGCTTTTTGGCATGTCAATTTCTATTCTTCATAGCAGCAATTCTGGTAGCAATAATCCACGTAGCAGCAATCCTCGTAGCAGCAATCCTCGTAGGAGCAATCCTCGTAGCAGCAATCCTCGTAGCAGCAATCCTCGTAGCAGCAATCTTCGTAGCAGCAATCCTCGTAGCAGCAATCCTCGTAGCAACAATCCTCGTAGCAGCAATACTTGTAGTAGCAGGGTTATCGGGGCTTGCAGCTATCACAAAGTGCTGAACAATTAATCGTAAATCTTAATTCGTCTTTTGTCCTATAATTAATTCACTAAACAAATATACATATCGCTCATAACCCCAGTGAAAAATGGATCGTTGATCGACGAGAAGCGTGGTTGTATCTATATCAATCGATACCGAAACGATATTGTATTTACGTGGATCGACGATATATATCTCCCAGGGACATTATAATTGATTAAGTCAATTAATTTTTTCAATTTGGGTAACAATAGTCAATATTAAAATGAATGCAAATGTGAAATTTTAGTGCTTGAAAAATACGGAATAAATGTTGAGGTTAGCTTTACAAATTTCACGCTTTACTGGTAAAGCATCATCAATGTTAAGAAAATTTGCAAATAGTTCTGTTTAGTATAAAGCAGTACGTATTGTAAAAAAAATAGTAGTAATATTAGAGGAGAAATGCATTGATACCTACAAAAAATGCTGTAATATATGTACCTACCTATATTCGGATCACGCACGGCTCACCGTAGCTCACGCGGAAATGACGATGACGTTGAGAAGTATATATAATAAGTCAAGTCGAGTAATTATGTATATATACATCGCAATTGTAGTACTATATATAACTGTATTATATAATAATTAAATTTTATTTATTTAAAAACATATCAATCTTTTGAAACATGTTAGTAAAAGAACCTATTCGATTATTTTTTAAATGAAGGAAAATCATGCTCTATCTCCATAAATGGACGTCCATAGAATATCCAAATTAGAATATTCAGTGGATATCCATTACATGTCCATGGACGTACGGACATAAAATGGACACAAAATGGATATCCATTGGATGTCCGGTGCTATTTGGGAACCTTATATAAGACAAAACCATCCGCGTCTTCTTCAATTATTAACTCATCAACGTGTCGTGCTCCGCATCTTCAACCTCATACGCAGTCGTCAAGGTATCGCCGAGTCAGTTTAAGGTACAATTCCGTGTGTCAGTGTCAGTGGTCTAGTCGTCTAGTGTCAGTGATTTCGCGGCTTTTTATGGACTTTATTTATACAAAATGGAGAAAACAAAGCGTGCTCGTTCTACTAATTTTACGGCCAACGAAATGGAGGTACTTTTAACGTTAGTGGAATCCCACAAAGGAATTTTAGGTAGGTAACAATAAACTGTAGCTTAAGTAGATAATATAAATGTAGTATACGTTAACGGAATTATATATTATTACAGAATGTAAAAGAACGGATGCCGTAACAAACGGAGAAAAAGAAAAGGAGTGGGAAAAATTGGCAGCGAAGTTTAATGCTTCAGTGGGTACAGGACGTACCAGCAAACATCTCCGGAGCAAATGGGATGCCTGGAAAAAAAACACGAAGAAAGAATTCAGCGCTCAAAAAAACTGTTTATATAAAACTGGTGGTGGCCCATACACCGACATTAAATTGGGAAATTGGGGAGAGAGAGTACTAGGCATTATCGGACTATCGGCAACAGGAACAGAGAACATATTTGATTCGGACAATGTTGGTGGTGGTATGTATAATAGTGGTTTATAGTTTCTCAGAGTGTGCAGTTTCCCATCCTTAATGTACAGTGAGTAGCTATTTACCAGTGTATTTTGTTTCATCAAATTTCAGTCGAACAAGCGAATACACCCTGCGACACGGATTTGCATCTCGAGTCGAGCATTGACTTGTCCAACGTTGATGTACTTCTCGACATAGGAGTTGATGAAATTCCGGAGGTATGTGACAGTTAGATCACTCTTTCACTATTAATGTCAATTTTGATAAAATGTGGAGTTAGAACATTATTATTCTGGGCAGTCGATATGCAAAAACAGTAACTACTCTGAAATTAATTCCAGGTTCATACTAACAAGGAAAATATAGTTCCCTTAGCTCAGGTGGAGGAAGAAAAGGCTGAGGAGCCACTCTATAGCACCGAAAATTCAAAAGTAAGTTATAATATGAAAATGTAATAATTTGAGTCTCTAATGTTTGTATTTTACATAGGAGTCTAACTGGAAACACTGGAATCCTGCACTATTGCGGAAGAAAGTTCATCCTGCGCTGACAAAAAAACGTGAGTTATTAGTTATGCATACATACTATGAAATTTGTAAATAATGTTTAAGTATGTCGCTTTGAAAAAGTGTAAAATTCATGTGATATGAAATTTGCAGATGCTGACGAAGTGAAGATCGAAATTCAATCACCTTCATCATCACGAGGAACATTTATAGCCACACCTCAACAGCCGCAGCCTCATTCTAGCAGAAGTACATGATTTTTTATTTGAATAGTATTATCGCTCTTTACTTATATTAGGTTGATGCAAAAATTCGTCCCGTTTTCGGCAGTAAAAGACCTTGCATCGCAAAACCGAAGTATTATCAACTTGACACGTGTGAAGTTTACATCCACCTTTTTTTTACGCATGCGAAGCATTCTTGCCCTTTCAGAAACTATAAAGCATAATATGTCGAAAATGCTCCTTATTTTCTGCCACTTTTAATGCTTAACAAAATTCAAAAAACAACCAAATCAATCAATTTGTCCCCAAATATTCTCTGATATTCCTACTATCAAATAACACCAAAAGTTCACACGTGCCAAGTAGATAATACTTCGGTTTTGCGATGCAATGCAATGCTTTTTACTGCTAAAAACGGGACAAACTTTTGCATCAACCCAATAGTTTTATTTAATTCAATGATATAATAACTAATTTTGAAACATTCCAGAAAGGAAACGGGGACTGAAACCGCTACAAGACCCGCATTACATGAACTGTTGCTGCAGCGGAAATTGGAACTCGTGGAGCTTCAAATTCAGCTATTGAAAAGAGAACACGAACAGAGAGAAAGAAGGAGTGAAGAAAAACACGAACTTGAAATGGCGGTTCTTCGGAAGGAACTGAGATGAACGTGTAAAAATAAAAATTAAAATTAAATGAACCGAGGTGTTGTTTTTATTATAGGTACCCTATATGAGTCGTATATTTGCAAAACACACTCTTTGAAAAAAATTTAAAAATCGAGATATTTACGGCATCTGTCTCGGAAACATATAGGTGATATGAATTGAGTCAATCCAAGTTGTTACGCTAATTACAAGTAGATCCCCGCACAGCAGATATATCAAATCCTTCTCTTCTCGTTATATTGCCGGCTTCTCGTTTCTCCCACTAACGCTGTACACAAATTTGCTTTTTGTAACAATAACTTTTATTTCCGAGTCGTCAGTAAAAGCATCAAGTACGAAACATGTCCAAACATTCGATATCTCACTAACAAGAACGTATTCAGTCTCACAAAAACTATAAGGATCGTCGATAATAGTAAGTACAACGTAAAATTGCACCATTTCATCAAAATCTCATATCGGACAAAATATATTCTGAAATCTACATATAAACTTTTAAATCGCTACAACTTAAGATTTATCACGCGGTGACGTTACTCGGAGATTACATCGAGCTGTACAATGTTATCGTTCTTTTAAGTATACGCGACCCTATCTAAAAAGTCTACAAAGAGCGTTTTACGACTTGATGTCTAGTGCTGAGGTATCTTACAGAAGTGTATCAATACAAATTAAAAATTTTTTCATATTCTACATTGTACGACGGATGTATCACTTCTGCTCCCGAAAACTTTCCAATCACGCGAATTGAAAAAAGGTATAATACCTACCTAGAGATAAATTTAAATGTTACTTATAGAAGACAATGTAATGGTAGATAACTTCTTTGTGGTTGACATTGTTGGATACCGTTGAGATTCTCGCGATTATAGACCCGCGTGCGTAAATTTTAAATTTAAACTTGCATTTTCCGAGCAAAAGAGCGAAGGGAGAAAACAAAATTTTCCCGCCGTTCCTATAAGCTTCTATCCTCCTATTAAAAAAGAACTATAATCTTAAGTTTCAAAACGTGTCGCGTGAAATTACCTAGCAGGGAAAGACTCACTTATAAAAAAAGAAGAGAGATCTATTAATTTTGATTCTCCAGAGCTCTGACTCAGATCAACTTATAATCGTGATTCAATCTCACGCGTGGAAAGGAAGACTACAAATCCCGTTCCTCGGAGCACCGTCCGACGCGAATGCTGCGACCCAGAGAAATTAAGCATCATCGAGTTCTTAATCTAGAACGAATCGTCGAGCGTCAACGTCGCAGTGGAATTTGTACTGTCCGGTGATTGCATTGCGATATTTCGTTTCCGTAAGATCTCTTGAAGGTCGTTGCAAGGGCTATTTTCGCGTTTGGCTCGCAAAGGTCTCCCACGCGTCATCTGAAAAACACGTTTAAAAGCCCACTGTGAACAAAATCAATTCTTCGCGGCTACGACATTCTGACAATGCGAAACTCCTCTTTGTTCCTGGCGAATTAAAAGTTTACCGCGATAAAATTGTTTAAATCGTACCTTGCGATGGGTTTCAATTTGACTTTGTCGATGTCTTTCAGTATGTCGCCCTTTGATTTCTGGGAGATCAGTGGCGGTTTATGACGATCGACGAACTTGTAGTCTTGTAAACTAGCTCTCCTCGCGATGTGAGGAGTCGTCGGAGTCGTCGGAGGTGTCAGAGGTGGCGGCATATAATAATTACTAATTAAAAGTTTTAACATTACAATCAAAATCAATAGGAAAAATAACAGATATAGTTTTTAAAATTGTATTTACCTTATTTACCCTGACATTTGTCAGGACTGTTAACGTCGGCTTGAACGTATCTTCGAATAGTCTGTCCGTACTCCACCTTGCGCCACCTTTCATAGTCAAGTCCACTTTTGCAAAACCTTGATTAATAAAAAGTGTTTATCAGAGATTGTTCGCGAAAAAGGGATGGAAAAAGACAGGTTTATCAAGCGCTTACCAGTATCAAATCGGTGTTGTAAACTAGCTCTTCTTGCGGTGTGAGGAGTCGTCGGAGTCATCGGAGGTGTCAGAGGTGGCGGCATATAATAATTACTAATTAAAAGTTTTAACATTACAATCAAAATCAATAGGAAAAATAACAGATATAGTTTTTAATTTTGTATTTACCTTATTTACCCTGACATTTGTCATGACTGTTAACGTCGGCTTGAACGTATCTTCGAATAGTCTGTCCGTACTCCACCTTGCGCCACCTTTCATAGTCCAGTCCACTTTTGCAAAACCTTGATTAATAAAAAGTGTTTATCAGAGATTGTTCGCGAAAAAGGAATGGAAAAAGACGAGTTTATCAAGCGCTTACCAGTATCAAATCGGTGTTGTAAACTAGCTCTTCTTGCGGTGTGAGGAGTCGTCGGGGTCATCGGAGGTGTCAGAGGTGGCGGCATATAATAATTACTAATTAAAAGTTTTAACATTACAATCAAAATCAATAGGAAAAATAACAGATATAGTTTTTAATTTTGTATTTACCTTATTTACCCTGACATTTGTCATGACTGTTAACGTCGGCTTGAACATATCTTCGAATAGTCTGTCCGTACTCCACCTTGCGCCACCTTTCATAGTCAAGTCCACTTTTGCAAAACCTTGATTAATAAAAAGTGTTTATCAGAGATTGTTCGCGAAAAAGGAATGGAAAAAGACGAGTTTATCAAGCGCTTATCAGTATCAAATCGGTGTTGTAAACTAGCTCTTCTTGCGGTGTGAGGCGTTGTCGGAATTAGCAGAGGTGGCGACATATAATAATTACTTTACAAGTCTTAACATTACGATCAAAATCAATAGGAAAAATAACAGATTCAGTTTTTGAAAATTAAAAATATATTAAAACAAATTAAGGGAGGGGGGGGGGCAGTTTTACTTGGGCCAGGGTAAACACATAAAATTTATCTGCCTGAGATAAATCCAAATCAACCTGAACAAAATTTGTACAACGAGTCACATACGTACAAGAAATGTGAATAAAATTTATGTGTATATCCTGGCCCAAGTAAAACTGACCCCCCTCTCTTCATTTGTTTTAATATATTTTTAATATATATTTAATATCCTATAATAAATTTGCAAAGTGATTTTGTATCAATGCATTTCTTCGTATGTTATTAATATTATTATGGACCAAATCTTGCTCTATTAAGAGTTGGTCAGCTTCTTCATCATTGATTTGAATTTCATTTGGTGGTAGATCATTATGTTCTTCAATTGCTAAATTGTGTAGAACAGCAGCAGCTACAATAATAGTTTTCGACGTTTCCAGTGAGACACGCATCCCTAAAGATAATATGGGGAATCTTCTTTTCCATACACCAAAACAGCGTTCAACCACATTTCTTGTACGTACACCCGTGCTCACGAAATCTGTCGCTGGTGACTTTTTTTAAACCTTATTTTTAAACGTACTAACCAGTGAACAATTAATTCTCATGCCCTCATTAGCTACGGTGACGTCTACTCTCGTTAATGAAAGCACGAGGATTGATTAATCATTGGTTAGTACGTTTAAAAATAACATTTAAAAAAAGTCACCAGCGACAGATTCCGTGAGCCCGGGTGTATGTGACTCTCGTTGTACAAATTCTGTTCAGGTTGATTTGGATTTATCTCTGAAAGAGGAACCAACAAGTAATTAGTGTTCGTATAACCACTGTCTCCCAGTAAAACTGAATCACCCATTTCACCAGTTTCAAATCTTGCTTTTAGAGCACTATTACTGAAAATATGTTGATCGTGCGTACTTCCTGGCCACCTTGCTACAATATCTCGTATAGGTACGCAATTTGGCATCGCAAACGACCTGTACATTCCATGAGAAAAAGCCTTTTCTGTTTCTGTAATATTCTGCTGTATCACCTCCAGGTGATTGTAGCCTAATATGTGTACAATCAATTGCTCCAATTACACATGGAAAACTGGCAATGTTATAGAAACTTTCTTGAATTGCCTGTCTCTCTTCCGGTAATGTTGGCATTTTAATATATCGATTCGCTAGACTGGCTATTGCTACGCTCACTTGTTTCACAGCGATACAAGCTGAAGCCTTGCTAATTCCGACAAAATCACCTACTGTAATTAGCATTGAACCCGCAGCAAGAAATCTTAAAGTTAATAATAATTTCGTGGCTGGCTGAATTGCTGCATTCTTTTGCGAGTTTGGAGCAATGCGTTCTCCTATTTCTCCCAACAATGTTTGACAGGTTTGTTTTGTCAAACGAAATCGAGTGAAGAATTCGACATCATTGTATTCTTCGAAATAGTCAATTCTGGAATAGTTTTGTATTAGATAATATACAAAATATATTTATAACCTATAAATTAGTAGGTATAGGTATCCTTTATTTACTTACCGGGCACGTATTTTCCTCGGATTCCTTATTCTTTGTAATCCGTCAATTTCATCATCAGATGATGATTCGAAAACTGGCACATCAATCAACTCCATTTCACAACTAATAACAATTATTATGATTCTGTCACGGTTCTGATTCTGTCACGGAAGAATAAGGACGCAAACAAAAAGTTAGGTTATACCGAGGATAGCTAGCTTATCCAGCGCTCAAACTGCCGGATAAGCTATCCCTGCATTTATTCCACAGTTTATCCTATTCCAGACTTATACCATCGTGGTCAAACGCTTGCGTACTGGTTATTCTCAGTATAGCGCTATACCGCGTTTATACCGTGTTGGTAAAACCGGCCCTAAGTGTCAAATACGAGGTTGACAGGGTTCGGGGCAGGGTGTTGTTCGGGGCGGGGTGTTGGCGGGGCGGTTGATGGGGGGTTGGGGGGGGGGGAGCCCCCCCAAATGACAAAGAAGTATTTTTTAAAGCAAAAAGAAATAAATAAACAAACAAAGAACTTTAACACATTCACTGCCGCTCTAATTTAGATACATTTTGTCCCATGCCAACTTTAAGTCAATAATTCTAACAATAACGAAATATATAAAAATCGTCAAAATTCCGAACCACGTGCACGTTTACGTCAAAGTACCTTTACTCAAGTGCCGGCCTACATATACACATGTAACCGCAGTGCCTAGTTCGCCCAGTTCAAGCCTGAATGGAATAAAACGCTTATAAGCGACAGCGGCACCCGCGCAACACATCCGCTGACACTTCTAAGCGACCTAAGCGACAGCGGCAGTGAATGGGTTAAGTTAGGTTAGGTTATGGCTTTGCGTCAGCTGTATAGAGTTGTGCTGCGCATGTGCGAATGCGTGGCGTTGGACACACTGACTGCCAACTTCAAGTCACTTTTACTTTACGCACTGCATAGGTTACTTTACGCACTGCATAAGTTACTTTACGCACTGCATATGTTACTTTACGCACTGTGCAACTTTTTCACACTAGTGCGTAAAACTTCACTTTACATGCGTCCAGGACGCCCGTAAAATCGAGTATTTGGCACTGAGTGACAAAAAAAACTTACTTGCGACGTCGAGAACAATCGCTGTGTGGTATTCATTATCTTCATGTTCCACATGCATTACCTGGAATTTCCTAGTTGCCCACAAGTGTTTTGGGTCACTCGCACGAAAATTTTTGACATTTTTCACTGGCACAATTTCAGCAATTTCCTTGTCGAGAAATAAAACTCTTGCAAAGTTATTCATTACAAAAATCTTTCAAAATGGAATACACACTTAACACCGTATAGCTTTCAGACACGCACGTTGCTTATTCACGTTTGACTAGTTTGCCGGTACCCACTGAACTCTAATATAACTGGAAGAGGAACTGCCTACTAGAGCTCGTGTATAGTGAACGTGGAAAGGACAGACTGAAGTCGGGGGATACCTGTCTCTCTCTGCCCATGCGTGCGCATGCGCAGTAAGATCGAGTACAGTCAAATGAAAATGTTATGCCTGATACGTTATTCTTTGTGCTTGACGTGACTGCTGTGACAGTTCATTCTCAACAACACAATTGTATTTTTTCCGCTTCATTTCCCAATTTTATTTGCCACTATAAGAAATGTTAAGAGAATGATTTAGAAAAGTGTATAATCAAATATCTGAGAGGACACGCAAACCTTCTGTACAGTGAAAGGTGTAGGTATATCTCTAATTTATAAAATTACTGAATTATTTTGTTGCCGAAACATTAAACTAATAAGTGACATTTTTTACTTATTATAGATATGGATAATGATAATCCAGCAAGAAGGAAATATAAGACCTACTTCAGTGGATCGTCAAAAATCCCATATTCCACAAGAAAAAGGAAAATCGAACACTTCCAGAAAATTACTGACGACAATGTGTATGGGCATCGTCGAATGATTAGAAGTAATAATGCCAACAGCACGTCTGATAGTGATTCTGATTCATCAGAAAGACTCCAAAACCGTTAGTACAGATTTAATTTCAATAAAAAAGTTGCCATAAATTCTCGTACGACGCGGTTTTTCATGCATTTAATTTTTTAAACTACTGTAGGTGACTGTCAGAACATACCAATACAAAATCATGACCATGCTGCGGATACCAGCAGCGACGAAGAAAATGATTTTATGAGTGCTAGCAGCAGGACATCTAAGAATGACAACGATGTTACTATTGATGATGTTCATCAGCAAGTGTATAATACGGACGACGAGAACGAGGATGACAATCGGAGCGATAGAGCTTCCGCTCGTCGCAACAACGTTGAAGCAGGAATCAACAATCAAACATCAGATGAAGAAATCAACAATGATAATCGAGACAGTGGTGACAGCAGTGAGACAGAAACTATTCACCAAACATCAGATGAAGAAATCCAGGATGTCAGTGAGAATAGTAGCAGCGAAGTAGATAGTATTAACGAAAACGATGATGACGAAAATCATGATGACGAACACTTCGACAGGGTGTACTTGAATGAACTTTTGTGTGAAGGTTCAAACATAAGAGTAGGGGAAGTTATTCTCGTTTTGGAGTACTTCACGGCACGCCACAAGATTAGTCGAAAAGGATACGACGATCTACTGCGCCTTTCGAAAATTTTAATTCCCGTCAACAGATTACCATCGTCACTATACACATTACATAATGTGTTTTCTGACATACTTGGCATGATTTACTACCACTTATATTGCCATCATTGTGGAAATTACTTACAGCGCAACTCAAGAAATGAAATGTCGAGTGAAGAAATTGTTTGCGATATTTGTAATCAAAGGCGACTAAACAATTTGACAGATGGGTATTTTTTCGTCACTTTCAAAATCGAGAATCAACTAAGAATGCTTTTAGAGGATCCAGGTGTCTCTGGAGCTTTGATAGAAGGACAAAATCAAAGAGCAAGAATGAATCGAAATATTCAAGACATATATGACGGCGAAGTTTATCAGTTAAAAAGAGAAGGTGAAATATTAAGCGACCCAAGAAATTTCAGTGTAAACTTTAATGCAGATGGGGCATCGGTATTCGTTTCCTCCCACTCCTCATGTTGGCCAATTCAAATGACCATCAATGAACTACCACCGAAAATGAGGTCTCGGAAAATAATTGTTGCGGGGTTGTGGTTTGGATCAGAATCTCCGATAATGGAAATTTTTTTAAAACCCTTTCGTGAAAACTTACGCCACCTGAGCGAAGAGGGTATGTCATGGACAGATCATGATGGTAATGAAAGAATAAGCAAAATTATTACTTTATTTTGCTGCGTTGATACAGTAGCTCGTCCTAAGATAATGAATTGTCTCCAATATAACGGCAGATATTCATGTCCCTGGTGCTATCATCCGGGACAAATTGTAGAAAGATCGCGCAAGTACCTATCTAGGATGCTAACTGAGGTTGCAAACCCAGATGACACAGACCGAAACGGTCGTTTTAAAGAGAGATCCGCGAGGAAGAGGTGAGGGAGCAAATGGTCACTGCGTTTTACACAGAAAAAGAAGTTAAAGGATTCCGAGGACCGACACCTCTATTTAATTTACCCTATTTCAATGTGCTCTGGGGCTTTCCACCTGATTACTTACACTGCGTTTTGGAAGGAGTTCTCGGCCGAACGTTATTTGACCTTTGGTTTGCTAAAGCTCATATGCCATATTATATTGGAAGCCCTTTTGCAATGAGTCAAATCAATGGGCGATTAATGACGATAAAGCCAGTTCGGGCAATTCATAGATTGCCCAGACAAATTTTGCAACGTAATCTGTGGAAAGCATCAGAGTTCAAAGCATTTCTTTTGTACTATGGTATCCCTTGTTTGATTCATATTCTTCCAGAAAGATATTTGCGGCATTTTGCACTTCTTGTAGAAGCTATCACTCTACTGTTAAAACCTGAAATAAGCGCTTCAAACATATCGAAAAGCGATCGATACATTCGAACATTTGTTTCTGAATTTCAAGTTTTATATGGCATAGAAAACATGACGTATAATGTGCATATGCTCACTCATCTTCCTAAAACAGTTTCCATGTGTGGACCTTTGTGGGCTTATTCAATATTTCCATACGAATCCAATCTAGCGTATTTAAAAAATTGTGTTCAGTCCAGTTAAGGAGTTTCTATTCAAATGGCGGAAAAAATAGCTGTAAGGAATTCTCTTTCGCTATTCTCAAAACATGTTGAAGTTTCATTACCTGTTGAAAGATTAATACAGAGGTTGTCAAACACACACTCTTCGCAGCCAGGTCGTGTAATAGAGAATGAATGTGTTGCCTTAGGGTGCGGAAAAACTGCTGTTCTATGCGACGAAGAGAAAATTTTGTTGATGGCGAATGGTTGGCAAGAGGACATGTGTATTATTGAATACTCGAGAATGATTCACAACAGCATTCCATACTCTATAGATTCATATAAAAGATCAACGAAAAGAAATGACAGTATTGTTAAGTTCGCAGACCATTCTTTCGGAAATTTGTATAAAATTGTAGTTTTTAACGACAGTTGTCAATTATTCGTTAAAAAAATCAATGTCGAACCATTCCACATTGCAACATAATTTTCGAAAACCTTATGTTAGCAAATAAAACAAACGAAATAAAACTAATTAGCCTTGGAGAAATCAAAACCACTTGTATCGTCATGGAAACGAGGGCCAACAATTTTCTCACTGTACCAATTGCTACTCATGAAATACAATAAAATATTATCATTTATGTAAGTAAGTATGTGTATATACTACTGATCATGTAAATATATGTACATAAGTTAAATCAATGTTTCCATTACTTTTTTGCCACGAAAAATGTCCATCTCTGTAACAAAAATGGAACTTGTATGGATAGTAAATTGTTACCCTTTTTTAGTTTTGCGGGTGTATTCGAACGACACGTCTGATTGACAAGTAGACTTATTTATAATTTTCAAAGTATTATTTAAAAACTTTTCGATATGAACAATAATATAGGTACATTTTGAGGCGCGTCTGTCCGTATGTATAGTATCTTGTAGTCACAAACGGGCACATTCAGGTTCATCTGTCTAACCAAAGCAAATAATTAGTCAGAAACAGGCACGGCTGCCTGTGTATACCTCCAAGAACGGGCAAAAATGGACAGGGACAGCTATCCGTTTCTGACCATCTCTGCCTAAATTTTTAGCAGGGACGCTTTATAGATTTATTGGCAAACTGATTTTCATTTGTTTAAACATAACAACTAACATTGATTTTCTCGCATATCCGATTCTAACCTCAAATCGTGAGTCCGGCCCAATCAAAACAAGCTTACATACCTACAGTGTCGATACTTTACCGACATTTTCGAATTACAGCCTTTTTTTTTGAAAGTTCTATATGTCCGCTTTGATAAATTTCTGAAATGTTACTGAAACGATTGTCGTAACTTTCCTCAAACGTTCCTCCATTCATGGAATATTGTGTGTCATTAGAATAGATTTGAAATCCTCATTGTATGCAGTTACGTTCACTGTTTTATGGTTTTTGGTTATTAAGATTTCATATTATTCGACTAAAAGTTAAACATGTAAATATTTACATCGAACAATTTCATACCTAAAATGTTTTGATTACAAAATATAGATAAAAAATCGAGGTTTCGAAAAAAAACGCATTTTTTTTATCGCAGTTCAGGCATTTTGTAAGCCTGGGAGGATCGTCTGCCAGGGAGTTCCTGAGCTGTACAATGAAGCAGCTGTTGACGGATGAGTTTGTCGCATCGCAGCTAACGTGGGACGGCTCAAGAGGGAAACTCGCATTCAGGGGAACAAAAATACCTGTCTGTGTGTGACGGCAAGCGCAACAGGGGCACTGTGACCTGAAATTTGACTTCGGCAGTGGTAGTTAGAGTTGGATTCAACAGAGTTCGCTGCATAAAAGTGAAAAGTGTCAAACGTCTGATTTCCCGATAGCTGTCAATTCGGGAGATCAAAGCTTTTCGTGTAACCCTAAAATCGTGAGTATTTGAATAATGAGTAATTTTATAGTAGTGGTAAGAAATAATCATTCGGGTTTCTTCGGTGAAATTCCCGAATCTTTCTGAAGGAACAGGGCTATTATGATTGCCAATTGCTTGTCTTCCGCGCTTACCGAACCTGAAAAACGAGAATGTCAACCGTCAACGAGGAAAGAAGAAATCGTTCAAGTCATAGGGATTTCTCGTCGGATTCTTCGGGTAATGCTCAGCAGCAGCAAGAAGAGCCGGAAGTATTGCATCAGGCGTTATCCCAATTACAGTACGTAACACAATCAAAGCGTTTTAGTCTTGTTTCGAGATGATTTAGAGCATTTGAATGAGTAAAAATTAATTTTATTCCGTGCCAAAGTCGGCTAATCAATAAATTAAATTCATGCAGAAAATAGCAACTTAGAGGGTGGTTTCTTAAATTGGGAAAGTTTAGGCGACGGTTTGGAGTACGCTAGCCCGATACAGTACAAAGTGGAGTTGGAAAAGGAGCACGCGGAAGGTGAAGACGAGAACGAAAACCCGACATGGGAAGATGGGAGTAGGTCCGGAGCTAAGAAAACAAATCAACGAAGAGGAAATTGGATGATCGAATGAAGGAAATTTACCTACACGCAACAAATGAGGTTGGTTTCGAGAGGATAAAGGCTGTTATCTGATGGCATTAAACGCCTCGATTGCTGATATTTTTTTTTAGACATTTAATACGTAAATACCAGAACGTGACCAAGAGAATACGTGATCACAAATTCCCTACAGCCTCCGCCGATAGCGTAGGAGATCGACAATCACGTAATTAGATTTGGTAAAGCTAAGGCCAGTTGATACGATGTTAAGAGCTCACAAGGCATGCACACCTAACAGCGAACAAGCGAAGAAAGCGATTTCTAAAAATACTCTAATATCAGGTATGTAATTCTCAATTCCTTCGTTTTGCTAACACACTGTCTGCAATAATTAGAAGACTATTTTATATGATACAGTGACGAAATTACATCTCTGGAATTTGAATTGGAATTACTATTTCATCGATTAACGAAGTTAAAATCCTGACAAGCACTCCAGCTGCCGCTATTTCCGAGGAAGCATTAAATATTTTGATACTTGACATTACTGTCCCGTCGATTGATCAAGACAACTTCCGATGATAAGGTCGACAGTGTTAATAATGAGTTTAATCGTATCTTTAATGATGCAATAATTGTAAAAGCATTTAATTCTATCATTATTTTATCAAAGATATTTCATTAATACTCATCGCGGCATGCATTAAATAGAGTTTGCGAATAAAAGAAAAGGGTCAGCATTACAAGAGTTTCATGAATCGTATTAATTATGCGTCTCGCTCGAACTTCCAACGTCCCACCCGATTATTGCTGCTGTGTGTACGTAGATTTCCGCGTCTGATGTCCATCGACTAATTTTCCTCAGGATAGGATAGGAGTTACATCCGAACATTTGCTTGGTGTTGTAACGTTAAAGTAATGGGTTCATTTTAACGATTTACTGTCAATTGTTAGCTACTCCAGTATGGAGTATTACCAGGAGATGCCACGTGGAGGCCAATTGACACGTTACATGAATTTCGTACGACCTCTTCATGAATTTGTAAGGTTTTACGAAAAAATTCCATGTAACTTCATCTCCCACCCTACCGTTCTCACTGTGACTCGGAAAGCCGAATGTTCTTGTTGCGGCTTCAAGGGCAGTCGGCCATTGTTGCCGTGGAAACCGTATGATTATCTCAAGTGTTCCATATGACCTCTTTCTATTTTCTTGTCGGCACTGCATTCGCACACGTAGCAGAAGGTTCCGCTGTGTGTTGCCAACATATCTGCAGGTATCGCAGCGCACTCTTCTCTGATGCGTGCTTTAAGGTGTTCGATATTTTGAATCGGCCGCCGCTCGTCGAAAACCTTCATCTTCAAGTAAACCCACAAGAAGAAGTCGAGGGGAATCAGATCCGGAGATCTAGGTGACCACTCCCTGGGTGCTCTCAAGCCGAGCCAACGTGCGCCGAAAACGTCATTCAATAGCTGAGTCACCATTCTGCTTGAATGCGCTGGTACACCGTCATGCTGGAATATGACTGGTTGATCTTCAGCGACTTCTAGAAGGGCCGGCAAAATTTGATTTTCCAGCAGATAGGTCTGTTAACCCTTACTTGCCACACTGGGGTTCGAAACCACCCCATGGTAAAATTCGTACTTGCCACACTGGGGTTGATTTACACCTCAGCGAGAAGAATTGTTATAATAAATAAATTATAGCATATTTGTGTACTTGAAAATTTTACCAGCTCATCTTAAGAGCGTACTTTAAAAGACCGTGTAACTTTAACATTTAATTTTTTTCGCATACTTAATTTTAAGTTCTGGCTATACAAGTTCCACTGCCTTTTAAAGCACGCTCCTAAGAAGAGCTGATACAATTTTCAAGTCCAAATATGCAATAATTTGTTTGTTATAACAATTTTTCCCGCTGGGGTGTAAATCAACCCCAGTGTGGCAAGTACGTGATTCTATAGAAGTGTGGCAAGTAAGGGTTAAGTAAGAGCGTGTACGGCGTTATTCATATAAAATGTATTCAACAATGTTTTTTCCATATACATACGTTTTACATATTCCAACGCTTTGCGCAATTACAGTTGATAATGAGTCCAATCACCACCATCGAAAATTTGATGGATAGTATGCCTCGGAGATGCCAAGCGATTATTATCGACGGTGGTGATTGGACTCATTATTAATATAATTGCGTATTGCCTTGGAACATGTCAAACGTATGTATGTGGAAAAAACACTGTCGAATAAGTTTTTTATGAATAACGCCGTACGCGCTCTTACTTAACAGACTGATAACAACGTAACTCTCAAAATGTACTTCTCAAAATGTATTGTCATGTATAACTATGTCACGTATAACTATTTGTCATGTATAACTATGTATATATATTAATATTACTTATGTATAATTTCACACAACAATGTTTTTTCCACATACATACGTTTTACATATTCCAACGCATTGCGCAATTACAGTTGATAATGAGTCCAATCACCACCATCGAAAATTTGATGGATAGTATGCCTCGGAGATGCCAAGCGATTATCGACGGTGGTGATTGGACTCATCTATCTATATATATAAAAATGAATGTTTGTCTGTCTGTCTGTCTGTCTGTATGTCTCTTATGCCTTCCTAAACCGTTCATCCGATTGCGATGAAATTTTGGGAAATGGTTGGCCGCATGCCCGCGATGGTTTCTGAGTTAGTAAATCTTATACAGGGTGTTCAAAAAGTCCCGGTACGGCCGATTATCTCAACGAGAAAACATTTTAGAGAAAAATGTTTAATACAAAACTTTAAGGATTTTCCCTTGGCTACCCAGTGGTCGTATTGGATTTGACCTTGACCGTGACCTTTAAGGTAATATCAAATGCCTTCGTAAACCGTTCATCCGATTGCGATGAAACTTTGGGGAATGGTTGGACGCATGCCCGCGAAGGTTTCTGAGTTAGTAAATCTTATACAGGGTGTTCAAAAAGTACCGGTACGGATGATTATTATGCCTTCCTAAACCGTTCATCCGATTGCGATGAAAATTTGGGGAACAGTTGGACGCATATCCGCGAAGGTTTGAGTTAGTACATATTATACAGGGTGTTCAAAAAGTACCAGTACGGATGATTATTATGTCTTCCTAAATCGTTCATCCGATTGCGATGAAACTTTGAGGAATGGTTGGACGCATGCCCGCGAAGGTTTCTGAATTAGTAAATCTTATAAAAGGTGTTCAAAAAGTACCGATACTGATGATTATTATGCCTTCCTAAACCGTTTATCCGATTGCGATGAAAAGTTGGGAAATGGTTGGACGCATGCCCGCGAAGGTTTCTGAGTTAGTAAATCTTATAAAAGGTGTTCAAAAAGTACCGGTACTGATGATTATTAGGCCTCCTAAACCGTTGATCCGATTGCGATGAAAAGTTGGGGAATGGTTGGACGCATGCCCGCGAAGGTTTCTGAGTTAGTAAATCTTATACAGGGTGTTCAAAAAGTACCGGTATGGATGATTATTATGCCTTCCTAAACCGTTCATCCGATTGCGATGAAAATTTGGGGAACAGTTGGACGCATATCCGCGAAGGTTTCTGAGTTAGTAAATCCTATACGGGGTGTTCAAAAAGTCGAACTATACTTGACCTAAATTTGACCTCCGCTGACAATAAAGGTAACATGAAAAAAATGGTCAAGGACACATTTGAACGTGAAAAAAAATTAATTTGACCTTGATATAACCTTGAAGGTCATGGTCAAGGTCAAATCCAATATGACCATTGCGTAGCCCGGGAAAAATACTAAAAGTTTTGTACTAAAAATGTATTTAAACAATGGTGGACGGACAAAATCAATCCACAATCTACCCGTGCGAAGCCGGGACGGGCTGCTAGTTATTAATATAATTGCGTATTGCCTTGGAATATGTCAAACGGTGGTATGTGGAAAAAACACTGTCGAATAAGTTTTTAATGAATAACGCCGTACGCGCTCTTACTTAACAGACTGATAACAACGTAACTCTCAAAATGTACTTCTCAAAATGTATTGTCATGTATAACTATTTGTCATGTATAACTATGTATTATATTATAATAATAAATGAATAACGGATTTACTCATAAAAATTGTGTCATTTATTGTAAACATTTACGTAGAGAGAATCCATATTAATTTTCTAGCGGTGTTGAATTTTCCGCGACATTTCCGCGCATGCGCGCCGTTCGCGCATGCGTTCAAGTAGCACGCGTGCGATACAAATGCGATGCATATGCGCGCACATCTGTAAGGCCAGATGCGTCGCACGCGTGCACTCACAGTGCGCGTGCATTGTGACTACATTTTGCTATCTGGGTAGTATCGATCATCTGAATATTCATAAAATATCCATACATAAAACCAATGTTGAATGCATGTGGAATTGAACAAGATGGGAAAGTATTCCAATGGCTTGGATAGTCTGGTCCTTGTTGCAACTGTGATATGACATTAGACCTCAAATTTGTAGCTTTTATCTCTAACCATTTACCACGATCGACATGCGAATCAATAGGCGTTTTTCTTTGAAGACAAAATTTCACTCTGCAATAAGATAAATATTTGTAAAATGAATTTAAGAGATTATAAAAGTGCATCCTAGTCTCCTAACCTATCAATTAAATGTTGCTTTTTTCCCTCAGTCTTTTGGTTCCTACATTGAAGCCAACGTTTTAATTGAAGTACACTGTGTGCTTCAATTGTATTGTACATTAAAATCGCTCCCGGAACATCTTTCTCTGATAATTCCACGTTTACGAATGGTTGCGTGGAGACCATTGCGATTAAAAACTGTTCGAAACTTTTAACCTTTGGGCCAGGCTTTTTAGTTACACATGAGGTGCGCTAGTTACTTCCGCCCAGAATGAAAAGGTCTATAGGCGGCGAGCGAATATTGTTTAGCAGCGCCTCTCCGCGGCAAACCGAAACATTTATTGCGAGAACTGACCAGAGTCACTTAGATCGGGCGTCCACCGGATCGGGCCGACCAGAATCGGGCAGATCGCTAAGCACTTAAGTATATCTATATAGGGAAGCTGCACCTTGATTAGTGGCGCCATCGGTAGAGATTCTCTGCATATTCTTGGTATAAACAATTCGTGACAGTATTAGGTTATATCAGAGTTTAATAGTGATTTTAAAGTGAATCCATGTCAAAATCGGAGCGAAACTGTTGTGTTACTAATTGCAAAAAAGCTGAAAATTCTTGCGAAAACAGTAATATTAAGTTTTACTCATTCCCGGGTAAATCCTACGAAATGGGAAGGCGACAGCAGTGGATGAAAGCTGTTAACCGAAAAAAGTAAGTAAGTTTAGTAGTCGTTGAGAACAAAATTATCATTGTGGGAAGGCGACAGCAGTGGATAAAAGCTGTTAACCGAAAAAAGTAAGTTTAGGTTAGTAGTCGTTGAGAACAAAATTATTATCATTGCAATATTTCAGTGAGGATGGTTCTTTATAGGTTCGTTCCAACTAACACGAGAACTTGTTCTGAACTCGACGGAGTGTTCGTAGTGTGGGGATCGCTTAGGGATCCCACACGCTGGAGAAAGGTGGAGAGAAGAAACACGCGGTTCGAAGAAAGACTCGTTCTTTATTCGACTTCTCTACAACTCTCTAACGACTAATGCGAACTAGGAGCGTTCTGTCGGCGGTCTCTGCCCTAGTCGACTCGGCGTCGCTAGGCAGGTGATGCGAAGGCGTCGTACAATTGATGGTCGCTGAAGACTCGCTGATGACTGAACGAGAACTCGCTGACGAGCTCGCCGTGGTGCCTTCTTAAACAATGCTCGTTCCCCTGCGCCGAACCAATCGGAGCACTCGTCGTGTGCTGCAAGTGAGCATCGTTGGTCGGCACGGTCGTCTGTGCGTCATCGATGCGTCATCGGGTCTAACGTTCCGGCTAATTCCTGTCTGGCCGTTATTCCTGACGCGCTGGTCAGTTCGCCGGAATCGGTGCGTCGTCGAGGATTAACGTCCCGGTTAATCCCTGTCCGGCCGTTCCCCCTGACGCGCTAGTCAGGTAGCCGGAATCGGTGCGGATGCGCGTGACTCAGCCGCCACAGTAGTCTGATCTAGCCGTCCCAAAAATCAGACTGCTTACACTCCGTCGAGTTCAGAACCAGTTCTCGTGTTCGTTGGAACGAACCCTATGGGTACTAACAAAATATTCAAAAATATGTAGTGCACATTTTGTCGGAGGCCAACGAAGTACCATGCAGTCTCATTCTGCGTATATTCCAACTATATTCTCTGCGACGCGGTCCCAAATTTCAACAGAAGTGGAGACGCAGGCTATTTCTCGTTTTGAAAGATATACAGGGTGAGCCAAATGTATGGAAACGGTGGAATAACTTTTGAGGGAGACATTTTGAAGAAAAATGTTTCAAACAAAACATTTAGGATTTTTCCCTGGCCATCCAATGGTGACCTTGAATCTGACCATGAACTCGACCTTGAAGGTCATTCCAAGGTCAAGGTCGCTTTTTTAAATGGGAACCCCTATTTTTTATGGCGGATTTGGAAGGAGCGGAAAATTTTACGTCCGAATATGACCTTTGACCTTGACCTTGGATTCAAGGTAAAGGTCAACGATCAAATAGGAAAGTTTTAGGTTTTTTCCCTGGCCATCTAATGGTAACCATGAATCTGACCTTGACCTCGACCTTGAAGTTCATTCCAAGTTCAAGGTATCTTTTTTAAATGGCAACCTACATTTTTTATGGTGTTAGCAACCGGCCACTTAAGGCAAGGTGACATGAGCAAGATAGATTTTGAAAATACTTCAATACAAGATGACGGATCCAAGATAGTGGCAAAATTTTGGAATATCCACTGATTTATCCAAAATTTTGTGCTGATGTCACCTTGCCTTAAGTGGCCGGTTGCTAACACCATAAAAAATGTAGGTTGCCATTTAAAAAAGATACCTTGAACTTGGAATGAACTTCAAGGTCGAGGTCAAGGTCAGATTCATGGTTACCATTAGATGGCCAGGGAAAAAACCTAAAACTTTCCTATTTGATCGTTGACCTTTACCTTGAATCCAAATCCGCCATAAAAAATAGGGGTTCCCATTTTAAAAAGCGACCTTGACCTTGGAATGACCTTCAAGGTCGAGTTCATGGTCAGATTCAAGGTCACCATTGGATGGCCAGGGAAAAATCCTAAATGTTTTGTTTGAAACATTTTTCTTCAAAATGTCTCCCTCGAAAGTTATTCCACCGTTTCCATACATTTGGCTCACCCTGTATGAAAAGGATAGACCGCACTTCTGAAACTGTTTTCAGCCCTAAAATTACGCAGGTGATACAAGCTGACAATGAAGATGAAGAGGTTGAAAGAATTATCCATCCCGTCAATACAAAAAGTAGTGTTGAAACACAGTGCTGCTTAGACTCTTACGAAACAAGTAAAGAATATTTTGTGTTTGAAAGTTCCTTAGATGGAAATAACTTTATAAAGGGGGTAAATTTAATAAAGGGGTAAATTGATAGACATTGGTCTTATAACATGTCCAGTTATAAAAAACAGTCCATGGTGTTCTATTTCCTGAATATTTATCACATGTTTTGCTTCACATAATTTCTCTCCTTTTAGCACTTCTGATGGTCTGTTATTATTGAAATAAATTTTTTCAAACCCACAGCGAATAACTGTCCATTTTTGGAAACAAATGCACAAAATACTTCAAAAATTACATTACACGAAGAAAACACCGACTTAAAAAAATGTACTGACACGTTTTGTTTATACCAACTATATTCCAGCAGCGATCACTAGGGGGCACTGTTCGCCGGTTCGTGCAGCTTCCCTATACAGGGTCTCCACGTATGTTGTATACATAGGACGATATGGTACGTAGCGATTTGTAGACTCTAGGTTGTCCGCTATTGGTCGGAGACACAAGGACGCCGAACGATTGGCTCTGTCGATCGCCGGCAGATGTCAATCGTCGCGACAGAAGTTCCCTAGGGAGCAGGCACCTAGCAGACGAGAAAGTATGGCGGTTGACACATATGTTTGTTTACAAAGTGGAATTTTTCAGTTACTGTTCTTTTTTAAATAAAACGTGGTTTTCAGAGTTAACAAAATATTTTCATTCGCGAAACGATTTCCTTCGCGTTTATTTCGACCCTCGGACGCGCTTATTAATAAAAAGTAAAAATACAGTTAAATCGGAGTAATGAAGGAAGAGTGATAAATCTTGCGATAAATGTAAAATAATTAACGAGTGACGATAAGAGACAAGTGAACCGACGTGGAAGATTACAGTGACCAGGCAGTTCTCAGGATTTTTGAGTAGGGTAAGTGTAACGATAAATCGAGAGGAATAACAAAAATGAATTGTTTTGAAATCATTCAATTTCTTTATACTTTACAAAGGCAATAATAATACAAAAATTATTCGTAGAATTAAAGAAAATGATGAAGTCTTCATAGAAATCACTTCGACTATGGACGAAGCAAGACGACCCTAAACGAATGGATGACGGTAGAGTTCGACGGTGTGCGTCAGCCTCCATGGAGAAATGTGCCAAAGACAAAGGACGATTGGTGTGCCGCTCATGAGTTATTAATTAATGAAACGTAAGATATTATTCATACAGAAAAAGAATGTAGTGCAGGTATTTATTTACCACTACGACTCACATTACCATCCGCTAACCAATGATATGAATATTTCAGGAAGCATCGATAACCAGGACCATAGTGAATGACTTTGCGTTCCGCAAGTGTGCCTGCGATGAGCAACCTGATCGGTTCCTCCGGGGGAGTTGATGCTCGTTGTTGAATGACAGAAACGAGGGAGGATTTCAGTCGGGAGCAATCTGACACTACTGCGGGAGGCACCAACCCAAGGCTCTTACAAAGCACCCGATCAGGTTGTTCATCGCAGGTACACTTGCGGAACGCAAAGTCATTCACCATGGTCCTGGTTTTCGATGCTTGCTGAAATATTCAATATCGTTGGTTAGCGGATGGTAATGTGAGTCGTACTGGTAAATAAATACCTGCACTACATTCTTTTTCTGTATGAATAATATCTTACGTTTCATTTATTTCTAACTCGTCTTTGGCACATTTCTCCATGGAGGCTGACGCACATCGTCGAACTCTTCCGTCATCCATTCGTTTAGGGTCGTCTTGCTTCGTCCATAGTCGAAGTGATTTCTATGAAGACTTCATCATTTTCTTTAATTCAACGAATAATTTTTGTATTATTATTGCCTTTGTAAAGTATAAAGAAATTGATTGATTTCAAAACAATTCATTTTTGTTATTCCTCTCGATTTATCGTTACACTTACCCTACTCAAAAATCCTGAGAACTGCCTGGTCACTGTAATCTTCCACGTCGGTTCACTTGTCTCTTATCTCGTCACTCATTAATTATTTTACATTTATCGCAAGATTTAGCACTCTTCCTTCATTACTCCGATTTAACTGTATTTTTACTTTTTAGTAATAAGCGCGTCCGAGGGTCGAAACAAACGCGAAGGAAATCGTTTCGTGAATGGAAATATTTTATTAACTTTGAAAACCACGTTTTATTTCTAAAAAATACAATTACTCTGAAAAATTCCACTTTGTAAACAAACGTACCAGGTCTTTGCGTATGTTGTTGACATAGGAATCGTGCGAGTGCGAGTGAGAACGCGGATTAACACTGGTGAAGCCATAAGAGTTTCTCTGTCGCACACTCCAACTGGACAAGTCCGAGAAGGACGGAGAATGTGCGACAGAGAAACTCTTATGGCTTCACCAGTGTTAATCCGCGTTCTCACTCGCACTCGCACGATTCCTATGTCAACAACATACGCAAAGACGTGGTATGTGTCAATCGCCATACTTTCTCGTCTGCTAGGTGCCTGCGCCCTAGGGAACTTCTGTCGCGATGATTGACGGCTGCCGGCGATCGACAGAGCCAGTCGTTAGGCGTCCTTGCGACTCCGACCAATAGCGTACAACCTAGAGTCTACAAATCGCTACGTACCATATCGTCGTATGTATACAATATACGTGGAGACCCTGTATACCCAATCTGTATACCGCATGTCCTATGGCCAACCGCGCAGGTGAGCTGCGACCTGAATTCTTGACTTCGGCAGTATTTATGGTACAGTTAGAGTGGGCTTCAGACGAGTGCGCTGCATAAGAACGAAAAGTGTCGACTGCTCTTCTAATAGCTGTCAATTCGGGAGATCGAAGCGTTTCGTGTAACCTCAAAATCGTAAAGTTTTGAATTAGTAGTGAGTAATTTGTAGAAGTGATGAGAAATAATCATAAATAATCTTCCGAATTGACATCTTAGGTATCGCTCACGCCACTTCGTAAAACTACTTCCTAGACACGCGCGGTGCTAGCGCGGAAATAATTTCTGAAATAAATAGGCACAACACACACATGAGGCGTGTAATTCGGTTGGACATCGAAAAACCCCGAATGATTGTTAACTCTCACTTCTGAACATTACTTACCATTTATTCAAAGATTCACGATTTCGAGCTTAGACTTCGATCTCCCGAATTGATAGCCATCGGGAAATCAGACGTTTCACACTTTTCGTAAGAACGCAGCGTAAGAGCGAAAAGCGTCGTCTGATTTCCCGATGGCTGTCAATTCGGAAGATTATTTATGATTATTTCTCATCACTTTTCTACAAATTATTCACTACTAATTCAAAACTTTATGATTTTGAGGTTACACGAAACGCTTCGATCTCCCGAATTGACAGCTATTAGAAGAGCAGTCGACACTTCGTTCTTATGCAGCGCACTCGTCTGAAGCCCACTCTAACTGTACCATAAATACCGCCGAAGTCAAGAATTCAGGTCGCAGCTTACCTGCGCGGTTGGCCATAGGACATGCGGTATATGTGTATATATATATATATACCGCATGTCCTATGGCCAACCGCGCAGGTGAGCTGCGACCTGAATTCTTGACTTCGGCAGTATTTATGGTACAGTTAGATTGGGCTTCAGACGAGTGCGCTGCATAAGAACGAAAAGCGTCGACTGCTCTTCTAATAGTTGTCAATTTGGGAGATCGAAGCGTTTCGTGTAACCTCAAAATCGTAAAGTTTTGAATTAGTAGTGAATAATTTGTAGAAGTGATGAGAAATAATCATAAATAATCTTCCGAATTGACACCTTAGGTATCGCTCACGCCAATTCGTAAAACTACTTCCTAGACACGCGCGATGCTAGCGCGGAAATAATTTCTGAAACAAATAGGCATGAGGCGTGTAATTCGGTTGGACACCGAAAAAACCCGAATGATTGTTAACTCTCACTTCTGAACATTACTTACCATTTATTCAAAGATTCACGATTTCGAGCTTAGACTTCGATCTCCCGAATTGATAGCCATCGGGAGATCAGACGTTTCACACTTTTCGTAAGAACGCAGCGTAAGAGCGAAAAGCGTCGTCTGATTTCCCCATGGCTGTCAATTCGGAAGATTATTTATGATTATTTCTCATCACTTCTACAAATTATTCACTACTAATTCAAAACTTTACGATTTTGAGGTTACACGAAACGCTTCGATCTCCCGAATTGACAGCTATTAGAAAAGCAGTCGACATTTTTCGTTCTTAAGGCCATCACACGTGAAAAAACGTAAGCAGTAACAGTAAGGATTGACTAATCAGAAAGCCTGTTTAAACATAATTCCGTAAGAATGATATTTCTGATTGGTCAATCCTTACTGTTACTGCTTACGTTTTTTCACGTGTGATGGCCTTTATGCAGCGCACTCGTCTGAAGCCCACTCTAACTGTACCATAAATACTGCCGAAGTCAAGAATTCAGGTCGCAGCTCACCTGGACGGCTATTCTGTAAGTGAGTGAAAGCACGTTCCCGTGAGAAGTGGGCGGAGGTCACTGAAAAAGTAAGGAAAGTGAAGGAATCACTATTCTGTAACTGCGGGAGTACTCCCATCGCACGAAAATCGCGTGAACTCGCTTCCCGGGAGAATCGGTCTGCTCCCCAGGGGAACGCGTATTATGTGGTTACCATGGAAACAACTGACTGCTTGGCGAAAAATGTTTAGAAATTACTGCAAAAAATGATTATAAATTAACCGTGCATTTTGTCATGTAGGCTCTCGCATCAATTTTACAGTAAATTTTCCCCGTTACAAATTGGTAGCTTCATTTTTTTGATTGAGTAAATAATGTAGGAGAAATGAATGATTAAAGTGGCTTAGAGCCAAAACTTCGATATTTTTTAATTAATTAATAAATAATCACAGTGGTCCGGCGATCTAAGCAAACGCGGTCATAAGTATATTAATGACTTACATAACTGATTTGTGCGATGTAAATTTGTGTATTAGCTATAAAAAGATATACTGTTAAAATAGAAGACCAAAAAGTAAACAATTATTTATTTTACTATGATAACGTAAATGGAACATAATAAAAAAATATATTAAACTGAAACATTCATTATTAAATTATATAAAATAATTCAAAATCGTACTTATATATAAGATCTTTTTCCAGAGGTGGTAATAGGAAAAGTAGTTAGAAAAAATAATTTAACAAAAAGCACATTTCCCTAATGCTTACAATTAAGGCCGTCGTCTAGTGTGTCAGGTCAAAAAAATTGATTTTTCAAACAGAGAAGAGAAAACAGCCTTGCATGACTTATTTGAAGAAGAGGAAGGTGTACTCTATGGTCCAGGCATAGCAGATTAATGGTGAGATCATTTTTTTATTATGAATTATACCGTATGTCCAATGGCTAGTCGAGCAGGTGCAGCGACCTGAATTTTCCTGAAACTTGACTTCGGCAGTGTTTTAGTTAAAGGTGGCTTTGGAAGATGGCGCGCATACGAGCGAAACGTTTGAAATATCTAATTTCCCGATAGGTAAAAGCGGGAGGTAGATAAATGCGGGAGATCGAAGTGTAACCTCAAAATTGTGAATGTTGGAATAATGGTGAGTAATTGTTTGAAACGATGAGACATAATAATTCGGGTTTTTTTTCGATGTTCAACTAAATAACACGACTGATACCTAATTGCAGAGAGAAGCGACTGGCAGTCGTGGAGGAAGGGACTACCGTCAACGTGATCCTCGTCAGAGTGGTCGAGCTCTGCCTCGGCGACGAAAGGTGCAATTAAAATGAAATGAAAGCCTGAGTCAAGGTGAAAATTGGAAGGCGTGGAAAGAAAACGCGGCAGAGTCGCCAACAGAAGGAGTGAGTGAAGTGCGAAAGAAAAGTGCAGTGGCGCCGAAAAACGTCGCATGTAGAAGACAGTGACGAACAGCAGCAGCAGCTGGTCGACACTGCTCAACTCCGCACCAGCTCCTGAATGATATCTCGCCGATCGCGATACGCGGCAGCTCCTGTGGACAATGATTCCAGACACTCGAGTCGTAGTCGCAGCAAGGACAGCAGCAGCAGCAGCGTCGACGGCAGGGCCACCGTTGGAAAGCGAAGGCAATCCAAGACCGACTCGGATAGCTGTAAGAGAAAGACACATCGGCGGAAACATAAAATATCGAAGCAAGACTTGCAATGAGAGTGTGGTAAGAGGAAGAAGAAAAATGACAGAGACAAGGCGACGAGACGGAGGAGGAAGTCGTCACCACGAAGGGTTCCTGAAACGGTAGCAGTACTAGCACCGTGCGAACAGTTCCAGAGAACAGGCCGTCTACACCCAGTCGTAAATCATGCCGAATTCCTGTGACACCCGACAGCGGCATCACGTCAGGAGTGTAAACGGTGGAGAAGAACGGGAGCCTCACTGAAAAAGGAAGAAGCAGTGTTGGCGGTGGTAGTGACAGCTAAGGAACCCTTCGTGGTGACGACTTCCTCCTCCGTCTCGTCGCCTTGTCTCTGTCATTTTTCTTCTTCCTCTTACCACACTCTCATTGCAAGTCTTGCTTCGATATTTTATGTTTCCGCCGATGTGTCTTTCTCTTACAGCTATCCGAGTCGGTCTTGGATTGCCTTCGCTTTCCAACGGTGGCCCTGCCGTCGACGCTGCTGCTGCTGCTGTCCTTGCTGCGACTACGACTCGAGTGTCTGGAATCGTTGTCCACAGGAGCTGCCGCGTATCGCGATCGGCGAGATATCATTCAGGAGCTGGTGCGGAGTTGAGCAGTGTCGACCAGCTGCTGCTGCTGTTCGTCACTGTCTTCTACATGCGACGTTTTTCGGCGCCACTGCACTTTTCTTTCGCACTTCACTCACTCCTTCTGTTGGCGACTCTGCCGCGTTTTCTTTCCACGCCTTCCAATTTTCACCTTGACTCAGGCTTTCATTTCATTTTAATTGCACCTTTCGTCGCCGAGGCAGAGCTCGACCACTCTGACGAGGATCACGTTGACGGTAGTCCCTTCCTCCACGACTGCCAGTCGCTTCTCTCTGCAATTAGGTATCAGTCGTGTTATTTAGTTGAACATCGAAAAAAACCCAAATTATTATGTCTTATAGTTTCAAACAATTACTCACCATTATTCCAGCATTCACAATTTTGAGGTTACACTTCGATCTCCCGCATTTATCTACCTCCCGCTTTTACCTATCGGGAAATTAGATATTTCAAACGTTTCGCTCGTATGCGCGCCATCTTCCAAAGCCACCTTTAACTAAAACACTGCCGAAGTCAAGTTTCAGGAAAATTCAGGTCGCTGCACCTGCTCGACTAGCCATTGGACATACGGTATACAATAACTTTCAAAGGCGTTTTTCTCAAAACACGATTTTATCAAATTGCTGCCATGATATCTCAAAAAACAGTTAATTGATTTCGCTTAAATTTATACAGCATCTTCATTACATATATAACTACAAGTTGAACTAAAATAATTAAGATTGCTTCATTAGTTTTCTTTTTACCAGCTAAATAGATACGAAAAAAAAGTGCGAAAATCGATTTTTTTTTTCTAAAGCGTAAAAAAAATATTTTTTTGGAATTCCGACTTTATTTTAGTTCCATTTATAGCCTCAAGTCTCATAATTAAAATGGCGTTTGGTTTATTGATTTCAGATAAGCAGAACGACCGGAATGATGGCAGCAGTGGAGCACCTCTTTTTTTATATGTGTTCTTGTTGGGCGATGTATCTCTGATTTAATTCAATATATAGACTTCCAAAAATTCACAAAGTTTGTTTAAATGTTAGTAAAAAAGATACAAAATTTACAAATTATTTTATTGTAACGGTATATCAAAAACAAATCCTCAAAAAAGCATTAAAAAAACAGCCTTCACACTAGACGACGGCCTTAAAGTCAAAAGCAGCTTAGTAATTAAAAAAGGTATAGATATAGATATAGATTTGCCATTTACACGGCTCCGGTGCGTGTGAAAGCACTCGATATCTCTGCGTCCCTTCGTCCGTTTAAACAGCACCGTTTGGACGGTCACCGTGTATGTGTGAAACGGGCTTGATTAAGGTAGTCTGACGCATCCTCACGGTCAAGAACAAGGATGCGGCATTCTTGATCCGTGAGTGCGGCGCTCGGGAAAATGTTAGCAACGGTACCTTCGCCCTTTGAACACAAACTTGGACAGCCCCAGCGTCATCGGCTGTTCCAGCGACCCCCCTCTAACTATCAAATCAGGGTGGATAGCGTCGCCTACGCTATCCCCTTCGTCAATCAAAAAAGTCGCCACGTCCTAAACTATATAAGACGAAGCCGAGAGGCTCCCTTCGTCCCCTTTCCTTCTCTTCAAGGTTTATAACCTCCGGGTTGATAAGCGACGAGGAGGGGTTTAGTTGGTAAAAATCCGACACTACCCTCTCTTGGGTGTGTTTGGAAGATTCCCCTGTTCGACCCCTTCAAAAAAAGAAAACCTCCCTTCGTCTTCTCTTGTTTTAGCTTGTTTTGTTATTATCAATCATCAACGTGTCTTGTGTCACTTCAATTTGAATACATTTATATCACTTTTATAGTGAATACAGTGTCTAGTTTATCGTGAGTTCATTGTGAATATGAATATTCCTCGATTACTCATCGCTAACGAGGTAGGTACCTACATAATATGTAAAAATTGTATAAAAATTGCCAGCTCAGTGTATATACCTAGCTGGTTCGGGAAATTTTCAAACAATAAATAAATTGAAGGTATTACGAGATCTCCATGGCGGTGAAGAAGATTTGGAAGGGGAACGGCAAATGCTTCCAAAAATTAATTCTTTTGCATCATTGACTGGCCAAGCATTTATAAAACGATTTAGAGTTAGCAAAGAACTTGCCCGTGATATAATCAGAGAGGTAACTCCATTTATGCAAGTCCCCAATCGACGTTCTGGAATCTCCGTAGAGCAAAAAGTGGGTTAATAGTGTCCAACTAAAAAAGGAAATAATATAAATAAATAAATATATATATATATATATTGACTCCTTGAAAGGGCCTTTGGGGCACGGGTTAATATTAAAATTAAGAGCGGATTTCACTTTTAAAAATCATTTTTTAGTATTTCGAGTCAATTAAAGGGGTGAGAGAAAAAAAAATTTGTTTTACCAATATTAAGGGCCACCCTAATATATATATATATTATATATATATAATAATTATTATATATAATAAATAATTATTATATATATAATAAATAATAACAGATGATATCTCTTTTAGGTTCTTACTGCACTTAGATTTTTAGGCTACGGCTCATACCAGGAAATTACTGGGGGAAACGCGTATGTCGCTGTAAGCCAGCCAACAGTAAGTCGAGCATTATCTCAATTTTGTAATGCTATGGGGCAAAATGAAATATTTCATCGGTGGGTGCACTTTCCTGCCAACATTCAAGAAATGCAGAATCTACGACATCGGCAAGTAGATAGCTGCTTTAAAATTGAAGTTGTATTAAATACTAATTGTTTTATGTTTTTAGTTTGTACGAGAGGTTTCAAGTGCCAGGTGTAATTGGATTTATCGATTGCACCCATGTGGCAATAGTAAGACCACCAAACAATGACCCCCTTCATCCAGAACATATTTATGTAAACCGGAAAAATTACCACTCGATTAACGTTCAGCTGGTGTGTGTTATTTAATTAACCTAGATATTGGGCTAGATCTAGTCAATCTGCTTGTTTATGCTTATTAATTATTTTATTTAGATTTGTGACGAAGAGTTGCGCATTTACAACGTCAATGCACGTTTTCCTGGTAGCACACACGACGCTCACATATGGCGTGAATCTGCTGTATCGCGGATAATGGAGCAGATCTATAGAGAAGATGAAGAAAACCATTTTTTTTTATTAGGAGATTCGGGTGAGTAGGAATGAATTAAATATTTAATAACATGGTCCAAGTGCAACAAGAAACGTCTTTCCATCTAATTTCTTACTTAAGGTAGTTGGACCGCTATAGCACTTTTCCAGCAATTTTTAAAAAATTTTGTAAGATGTAGATTATAAAAAAACTGATAACTTTTCCTTATGAATGAAATCATTCTGACGTTTAGAAATAGAGATATTCGGTTGTGAAATTTATCTATTTCTCCATTGAAATCAATGAGAATTGCGTTCTTCCTTACATTTTTATGCAACCATGCAAGAACTATTCCAACAATGTTTTTGAAAAAATTCCAAATTGTAGAGAAAAATTTGGCGAAACTTTTAAGCTTTTACACGACAATTTTTTCTTATTGTTATTGAAAATATGCGTAGGTATATTTTATGTCCATTATGCATTTGTAGGTTATCCTTTACGACCCTGGTTGATGACTCCACTAGAACAACCTCCCATTCCAGGGACACCAGCAGACCGTTTCCATAGTGCCATTAAAACGGCTAGATGTACAATTGAAAGGTGCAATGGGGTTTTGAAGAATAGGTGGCGGTGTTTATTGAAACATCGCACTCTCCATTACACACCTAGTACGGCAGGCAAACTCATAAATACATGTGTCGTACTGCATAACATGTGTTTGCACCATAATGTCCCCGAGCCAGCATGTGATGAAGAAATGCTTAATGTTGATTTTGGCATGTACGCACTTCAGTAGCTACAAGATGGAGATTATATAGGCAGGGTGCATCCAGATTTACATGCAGCTAGAATTTTGCAAAGGAGAATAATTGAAACATACTTTGAATAGAAATATTCTGGACAATAAAATAAACCGTAAATAAACAGTACATAGTTCTTAAGATTTATTTTTATTGATATATATACAAAATAAGTTAATTTAATTTTAACTATTTTGAATGAGAGAGAGACTCTATAGCAGTGGTTATAAGTTTAGAGGGTGAGATACGGATGTATATGTTTATCTCTCCCTAATAGTCCAAGAGCCAGAGCCAAAAAAGGTCTCTGAATTTAATAAGCCCAGTTTTTTTTATAGTTTATTACAGTGGTTGTGTAGACAAACATACTGCGGTCAGTCAAGCGAAAGCTGGGGCATATGTCTCAGGGACGCTATCAAAGTTGTCGTTCCTGCCGGGGTAATAATTTGAATTTAATAAGGTTGAAAATCGGTATACAACTTGTATATTGCATATAAATAAAGGTTACGAAGTCAGTCAGCTGAATGTGGGGGCGGAGCTGGTCAGTCAGCAAAAAAAGAAATGTTAATTTCGCGCGCGCTCGGCGTTGCAGGCGATTTCAAATCAGAGTATAGAAAAGAGCGCAGGTATACTCGTAGGGGGGGGGTAAGAGACAATAGCTCGGGGTCTGTTCCGTCGCACCGAGCGTACACATAGGTCGTAAATATCACGGACAATTCGTTAACAGCCATCTCCCGCAGTACCCGCTTTGACCGGTACCGTCATAAAAGTGATCGGAGCCGGCTAAAGGAGAGGAGTGTCCGATGCCGCCGATGAACAATTGGGGAATTTTGATACTTAGTTTTTCCATTTCGCCAGCGTCATCGACATCCTTCCCCTGGCCGATCAGGGTGCGTCGCGTCGCGTCACGTTAGCCCACGCTATCCCTTCCATTGGGCTACGATGCGAATATATAAATCGGGGCTAAAAGCGTGTCCTTCAATGTACTATCAACCATCAAGTGTCGTGTCTCAATTCGTGTTGTATTGAACAATGGTTAAACCATAGTGAGTGACGCATGTGTTTCGTTTCAAAATGAACAAAATTTGTGTATTCTGCCTCAAGAAACATCAGCTATTAATATAATTTACAGAGAAGACTTTAACAAATTGTAAAGCAATTTTACGAATTCGTGCAAAATATAATTTAACGTATGACAATATATCTTTGCAGTCGAATCCAGGACAAATTGAGTGCTACCATGTAGTTTGCTACAGAAAGTTTACGGCTTTAAGTAAAAAGTATAGACAAGAGTTAAGGTAAGATACAATTCAATATATGACTTGAACACCTATTGAAGTAAGAAGTTGCGTTGTTGACGTTTAAGCGAAATCAACGAATTTGATGATTCGGAGGCAGAATTTGATAATGAATGAGTTATTAAAATATTATTTGTAATGTCTATTCTGTACATATATAATACATTTTCAATATTATTATATTATAATTAATTAATAGCCTATTGAATCTAGTTCGTTAAATAATAATTTATATATTCGTATCGTAGCCCAATGGAGGGGATAGCGTGGGCTAATGTGACGCGACGCGCCCTGATCGGCCAGAGGAGGGATGTCGATGACGCTGGCGAAATGGAAAAACTAAGTATCAAAATTCCCCAATTGTTCATCGGCGGCATCGGACACTCCTCTCCTTTAGCCGGCTCGGATCACTTTTATGACGGTACCGGTCAAAGCGGGCACCGCGGGAGATGGCTGTTAACGAATTGTCCGTGATATTTACGACCTATGTACGCTCGGTGCGACGGAACAGACCCCGAGCTATTGTCTCTTACCCCCCCTACGAGTATACCTGCGCTCTTTCCTATATAGTCTAGTCAAATGGTGCTCGGAAAGGGCAAATAGGGGAAAGTTTTGGTGTAGTTTTGCAAATTCGTTTGTATATGCTTTTTGAATTGCTTAACAGGAATATCAAATTTGCCAACACGAATTTTGACCGGAAAAGCATTTTTTTTAAGGAAAACCCCCTAAAAAAAGGTTTTCTTTTAGTTTTTATAAAATAACTGGAAAACTATACATTTTTGGTAAATATTAGTTCTATATGAAATTAAAGAGCATAAAATTTCCTACATTTTATCTATTTAAATTTTCTTTCTAGGATCAACGGTTCAGCCACGAGAGGGCCGCAAAATTAACTCTTAGTTACTCGCACACGGCTTAATTTCTATTAACTAATCCCGCGATGTATTTTATACACCAATAAAATACATGGTCACCCATTCCGTTAACATCCGATTCTTCTTCAGTTTCATAGCCTTCCACTTCAGATAAACTATCATGATTGCTTTGTGTTATGTTTTGCTCCTCTTCGCCTATTTCTGAACCTCCCATTTCTTCTCTCTTCCGAAGTTACTCCCTCCAACATTCTCTCAATTCTTCCTCCGTCAAACGCTCTTAATTATGTATAACTTTTTGGGATCTATACAAAATTATTGAATCAATAAATAAATAATATACCTGTACTCGTATATTACGGAATAAAAATTGAAATAAAAAAGAAGAAATACTTACATGATGACTACTCGCGAGGTGTATTTAAGGCACCATACAGAAAAAAACGCACAACGTGCAATTACGAATGACGAGACGACTAAATCAGGATGCGTAGTACAATAGATACATCGTTTGTAGGTTAGGTGGAAGGAGTGGGCGCAATTCGTCCTTGAAGTTTAAGTAACATATGAAAATAGAGCAGTGGTGTACAGAATACACCAGCGCAAGTAACTAAGGGTTAAATGCATCTTCACCGACGTGTCCTTTTCCTCGAAGGCCCCGGCTTTTCATCGGCATCTACAATATAAAAAGAGAAATGGAATTAGAAGTTTGTTGTCTGGTTATGATTAGTTTAATATATACCTTGTGGAATTTCCTCGTCTTCTTTCATTTGCTTGGCAGGTTCAGTGACTGAGAAATCCAACTCCAGTTCATTCCTCATTGAGGGCCCCGGCTTTTCGTCGTCATCTATAATATAAAAAGAGAAAAAAAAGGAATTAGAATTTCGTTGTTTGTTACTAATTATTTTAAATTGATACCTTGTATAATTTCCTCGTCTTCTTTCATTGGGTTGGCAGGTTCAGTGATTAAGAAATCCAACTCCAGCTCGCTCGTCATTTCCACTTCATCTTCTGGGTCTTCAAGGATGACTGCCGTATTGCCGCAACTGTTTTCGCAGTTCAAGCACAAATTAGAGCAGTTAAGCCCTGCTTTTTTACAGCCACAACTTTTTTTGCAATTTGTAGTGCATTTGCACGAGACAAGCTTCAATAAATCTTGGGGAGCAGGTGGTAACAAGCTTGTCACAGGTGCGAGACCAGTTTGTAATTTCTTCCATCCCCACTCTTCTGGGTTTTTTTCGACACCTAACCATTGCTGGACCTGATGGTAGACTCTTAGTGAGTGTTGTCGTGCTGCAGCTGCAGATGGTGGTAGTGACGCAATGTTTGCCTTGTGCTTGAAAGCAGATTTAATGTAGGAGATATATCTCAAGTGATTGAGTGAAGGCACAGTTTTACTGGTATACCCGTATAGTGAAACCAAGAAACGTTCACCAGCATCAGCAACCATATCCTGAGTAGCATCGAAGTCTTTGAATACTTTGATTGTGGCAGCAAGATTAGGGTTTTTTCTCAGGGTATGAAGGAACTTAAGTTTCCCTTGATTGTACAATGCCGATGTTGTATCACAACCACTCATTGCGTGCAAGAATAGAATATTATCAGCGATTATTGTTTCACTTACAGCATCAGTAGGAGAAAATGTAACTGCAGAGACTTTGTTCTTCCCAGGTTTCGAGAAAAAAACATTGGCGTGTTTGCACAGACCTATTAAAATTACTAAGAGGTCTATATCCTCACCAACTATAATCACAGTTTCATTGGTTGGAGCCAATTCCAAAGCTGTGTTCACTATTAGGGTATCAGCGTCTTCTTTCGCCTGCTTACAAGTAATTTCCGCCGAAGACAACCTCGTAATTAGCATTGATATGAACCGACTTTTGTTTTTCATGTTAGCAAGGAATCTCTCTTTTGACATCATTGGCATCATTGTCTCATCAAATAGTGTGTCAGCTGAAGCTAGTTTTCTTGATCGGTTCATTCGCTCTACACTCTTTGTACCCCCGTCTACGCCTTCAGGGTACCCATCAAAAACAACTACTACGTGTGACTTATATTTTGATTGGACATATTCCACGTAATTGTCACAAATAGAAGAAAATGATTGATTCGTGGTCCATAATACCTTATGTAAAAGAAAACCACCATCTATGACGTATTGAACTTGGTCACTTAACTGCTTGTTTGTTAGGGGTTTGAATGCTTTATACAGACTAGACTTGGCTCCTTTTCTTAAACCGTTGTCAAACAGTGACAAGGAAAAAGGGCCTAGATCATACGTCAAAAACTCCTCGAGCTGCTTCTCTGAATGCTTGGCAACGGTCATTCGTTGGAACAGACTTGTTGGATTGATAGGTATCAGTTCGTTATGTACTCTTATCGCACTTGTCATTACCGCCAGAGGTTGTACTCGATCGCTCCGTTTAAATTTGACAGTTCCGAAGTCACCACAGACAATTCTGTTAATACCTTTACTGCCTAAATCCCAAGCTTTATGGCAATTAATTCGATCGTCAGCCACAATACCAGTGTTGATTGAATATAAATCAGGGTTTTCGGGGAAAGGAAAATGCTGCAGGAGCCATTCATACATCTTGGCTACATCCTTGTTGTCCCGTTCAACTCTTGAGTCTTTCAGCCTTACATGCTGTTCTGAAGAGTGAAATGTAACACCACAGTAATTTTCGATCTGCTCACAAACATGTTGTACAGAGGTCATTCCCAATGTCCACCTTGCCAATATACCTTCTCCTACCCCACGACCGTGTGTGAGACCTCCATGAACTTTCATGTTTTTCATGAGAAACTGTTCGATTGTCATATCAGTCCAGGTGCCACACCAAAATTTTTCAGATCGTCGAACTGTGAAAAAACCGTGAGTACTAAATTTTTCATATTCTTCAATGGACATTCTTTGCTTTAAATTCAGCATGTCTTGTAGATACAGGTGAGCGCATTCAGCATAGGCAAAGTGACCTAACGCGTGGAAATATGGTAGCATTTTCCAAACGGTTTCAAGGTGTTGATCCCAGTTGCCCATTCTTTCAGATGAAATAAATAATTTCACAAGAGTGACTAATTGTATGTACTGTACCCAGAGCTGGGCAGTGGCGCCACATTGTTTCAATTGTTGCAATTGATCGTTCACTTCCTCCCTGAATTCGCGACATTCATCAGGATCAGATGCAAGGATCACTGATTTGTCAAAGATGTGTAAAATATCGTTTAGTTTTGTTTCCATTTCTGAAGAGAGGGTTATCATCTTCATTACAATCTTCATAAGTGCAACCTGGGCTAAAAGGTGAGCTCGTACAGCTCTGTAGTAAGCATGTCCAGTCATAATTTTTTCTGTGGAATTCAATGCATAGATGGTATTGAATAAATCCTTCAGGCCACTGCCTTCCATTATGTAACCTATGGACCCTAAAAAGGACATTAATAAGTGAAATCCGCCTAATCTGGGAACAACATTATGCAGCCTAGAATCTGTGCAATTAGAAAGTATGAACCGCGCCTTCAAGTAGAGGGGTTGATCGAAAGTGACCATACACATTTTCTGACCATTTTCTTTACATTTATCTGCAGCTCTCAATAAAGCAGTAAATATTGTATCGTAATCAGTAGGAGGGGCATTTATAAAAGGAAGATAAGCAGCATATGTTTTCTCAAAAACGAGATCTCTCGTAGCTTGCTCCATGAACAAATTCCAACCTGATACAGCGGGAAAGCCTTTAAACTTGCTATATAGCCAAAGTATATCAGATGTAGATGGAAAGACATTTTCGGAAGTTGAGAACTGAATACTGAGGTCTTGAATTTTAACTTTCTTCAATCCTTCACCACGCTCTGTAGGCTCAAAGTGTTCTAGACTCACAGCTCCAAAATTGCCAACGACCGCAGTTTTTGGTATATATGTTAATCTCGGAATGCTTTCATCTGCAGGTACTGCAGTTGCTGGAGCTACAGTGTAAATCCCACCCATCACATGAAAAGTGTTGTATCCATCGATTGTTTCAGTATTAAAATCGGCGTTGTCATAAACAAACTGACAAAACCCGTCTCGATTAATTTTTACTTCTGGCTTCATGGCAGATGATATTTCAAAACGTACCGTTTCCGAGTACGAGCTACAAAATCCCATAGAATGTAATACATCTAACAACTTCCGGGAACCACACTTCTTATAGATAAATGCCGCCAACCCAACTTGTATGTTCGACAAAAATGAATTGGGTCTCACCGAAGTGATAATACTGTGAGCAAGTGCATTGCATTTATTCTTCCATTTTTGAATGTTCCCGCGTTTTCTTTTTACAATAAGAGTATCCAAAAAACATTTTAGTGTTCCAGGAATAGCGGCTTCACTCTCTTCTAGAAAACGGTCTGGTGGAGGGTAATCTGTTGTATTGTATACCTGTGTTCTGATATCTTCGCAAATAATCTTTGCTGCTGCTTCAACAACTCGAAGCCTTTCCTCTTGTATAGACTTACATGTTTTCTGATACCACGCGTTATTCAATATCTTCTCTCCTGTATTCTTAAAACATACAACAGTCTTTCTCTTCTTATTGCTCGCGAAGAGTATATCGTCTCCATATTTTTCAATGAGGCGAGCTGTTACCGTTTTCACTTCAGGTTGATAATTTCCCGTAATCTGCTCTATGAGCTGTTCCATAGAGAACTGACACTCGTCATCACTGTTTTCAATGTAATCATAAATACACTGCATTGCTCTGTCTATTTCTATTGCATGTGGCCCACGTCTTTTCTGTTCTTCGACCTTTGGTCGGGCATAAAGATCTCTATAACACTTGCTATGATACTGGGCATCTGCTGCGATCAAATCAAACACTGGTTCGATACGCTGAATTATAGACCGTCCATAATCATCACTGCGAGCTGTTGCTGCTTTCAGAATTGTGTCCCTCACACTGTTAACTCGAACACTGTATACAGTATTGCGCTGGCTTGGCGGTTCCCTCGATTGAGCAGCAATGAATTCTTCATTAATACGTTGTCCACATAGAAAACAATGACTTCTAAAATTAAACTCAGATGTTGACGACCGCGTAGTAGTAGATATGGTACGTCTCTCTTTCTTAGCCCTATTTACGAAAGCAGCAATCATCCTGTCGTTCACATATGCCTTTCTACACTTTTCATGCACATTTATTGATGTTTTTTCTTTTAAACAAACCGCCTTGCCATCGTTTCTTTTTCTACTAGCCTCAATAAATGATGCAATACCTCGACTTTTAACCGATGACACCAGAGTTCCATCTTCCAAAGAAGCATCACAAATAAAACACACCGACATCGTAACGTAAATGATAAATATTCACGGTAAAACGCTCTTGACTGAGATCGAAAGTAACCGATCGGTCTTCAAGTTAAAGGACTTGTGCACTATATACATTACGTTCCGCGATACCAGATCGACTCAGTGGAGGGCCGACTCATTGAGTTGGTTGCCTTGCTGATTACGAGTGAGGTTGAGCCCCGGAGCACGACACGTTGATGATTGGAAGTACATTAGAGACGACGCGGTTTGTCTTGGGTTATATACTAGCAATATTTGGTTGACGGAGAGGATAGCGTGGGTGACGCCACGCACCCTGATTGGCCGAAGGACGAATGTCGGTGAACCAGAAAATGACGCTGGGGAAATTTCTAAGCCTGTGTCCAAAGGGCGAAGGTGCCGTTGCCAACGGCTTCCGAGTGACGCACTTAACGTTCAAGAAGGCCGGATGCTCATTCTCGACCGTTAATTGATTCTCTAGCAACTAGATATGCCAGCATTGGATTTGCTCTGCTCATCGACTGAATTCGACATTCCTCCCTTTAATCCGGCTCGGCATTCGCATACTGGCGGTGCCCCGTCGTGTATGCATTGCAGGAAACGGTTCGCGACGATCCGCACGGTAATTGCCTTCCGATAAAGATCTGACCGTGGCATTAGCGGCCTACGTTCGCCGAAATATGCCGCTTAGTTGACGGTGAGATTAACTGTGAGTTCGTAAAGTATTTACGATCGATACTGTTAGACGATACGAATCGAATGTCTAAGCCCATCGATCAAATTCCGTCTTTGGTGCGACGGAACGACTCTCACTAAACTTCGCGCACACGAACAAAAACGGGCGCTCCGATAGGTAACGTACTAACAATAAGTACAAACAGATAGACGCAGACGTCCGAAATTCAATTAACAGGCTTCTTAGAAGAGAAGGGGCTCTTAAATAGCCAATAGAGTGACATTTCTTACCGCGCGGGACGACCGGCAGTCAATTGGACAGAGTTATTTTAGAAAATTAAAAATCTTTTTTGTTTAATTTTTCGGCTTAAAAAAGGAATTTCCGGTCAAAATTCGTGTTGACAAACCTAAAATTTATATACAGTGGCCTAAAAAACATATATAAACAAAATTTCAAAACTCTACCAAAACTTTACCCTATTCGCCCTTTTCGAGCACCATTTGACTAGACTATTAATTTTGCGGCTCTCTCGCGGCTAAACCGTTGATCTTAGAAAGAAAACTTAAATAGATAAAATGTAGGAAATTTTATGCTCTTTAATTTCATATAGAACTAATATTTAACAAAAATGTATAGTTTTCCAGTTATTTTATAAAAACTAAAAGAAAACCTTTTTTTGAGGAGTTTTCCTAAAAAAAAACGCTTTTCCGGTCAAAATTCGTGTTGGCAAATTTGATATTCCTGTTAAGCAATACAAAAAACATATACAAACGAAATTGCAAAACTACACCAAAACTTTCTCCTATTTTCTACCATTTGACTGGACTAATACTCTGATTTGAAATCGCCTGCAACGCCGAGCGCGCGCGAAATTTACATTTCTTTTTTTGCTGACTGACCAGCTCCGCCCCCACATTCAGCTGACTGACTTCGTAACCTTTATTTATATGCAATATACAAGTTGTATACCGATTTTCAACCTTATTAAATTCAAATTATTACCCCGGCAGGAACGACAACTTTGATAGCGTCCCTGAGACATATGCCCCAGCTTTCGCTTGACTGACCGCAGTATGTTTGTCTACACAACCACTGTAATAAACTATAAAAAAAACTGGGCTTATTAAATTCAGAGACCTTTTTTGGCTCTGGCTCTCCGACTATAAGAATCCACGCAGCTCTCTATCTTACTTGAAATATATACAAGTGACATAAAGGGTCATTGAAATTAAAATTAACGTACGAAAAATGTGATTATGAAAATTCATTAACTGGTTATGTACAATAGATGCTGATTGGGCTGGTGATGAATTGAATCGACGAAGCACTACGGGTTACTTATTTAAAATATTTGATAAAAATATATTTAGCTGGCAAACTAAGGCACTGGCAACTCTGCAGTTCACAATTATCCGGAAACAGCTTGGCCTCGTGGAATCTTAAATCAAAATGTATTTTATATGGTTTTATAAGGAAAGTACAAATGATAAAAGTGCTTATCAAGGGTCTGATATTTGAATAACTCACACAGCTCAACTTTCCATTTCACGATTTTCCTCTGACTTCTTAGTCAGTGCTGTTGCAATGGTGCGGTAGATTTCGTTCCCTGCTTCCAACGCAGCAATTTTTTTTGCTCTATATTCTACTTTGTTTTGGTACTCTTTCTCCAAAATCTCAATCTTTTTTTCATAATAGCGTTGGATGGCGTCATTTTGAATTTCAGTACAATCCACGAGTTTTTTAGTCAGGGTTAAAGATTTGTTGTACCGTGCTGCTTTTGATGTAAATTTTCTCTGCTGCGATGTAGCTGCAGTCGAAGGGATGGGGTTCTAAAATAAGTTTTTTTTTCAGTTTCTGGCTTACAATTATTTGGTGTAGGTAATAATAGCTAACATCATAAACATCATAAAAACAGGTCGTTTCTAGAATTATCACTTGCTTGTATCTGTTCGTCATTGATCTCTGTTGTCAAATTTTGGCATGTGGTGGAGTCATGACTTCGTATTTCTGTTTCTTGCGTAGGTTGTCTCGTTGTTGTGAGGAGGCTTTGGTCGTCCAAGCCAGAAACGATCTAAAATATTTTATTTACATAGGCAGGTAAGTGCATAGTTGAGGAGGAAGAAACGGTAAAATGAGAATTACCTAAATTACCTACCGGACAATTCTTTATTCCTACATCTTCATCAAGGCCTTCATCTTGTTTCTCGTTGTCGACCTCCTAAAGCAAAAGTAGGTAAAAAAACACTATTAAATAGCAATGTACAAATAAACTGTGGATAGGTACTACATACTTTATTAAAAATAAATGATGTGGTAGACTCTGCTACATTGTCATTCCCAGATAACGAGGTGGGAACTTGCAGCGAGAGTATCTCCTTATCTATATCTGTAAATACTTTCTCCAAAGCTGGACCCCCACCGGTACCATTTTGGTGTTTTTTAATTTCGCTATTTTTCGCCTTCACGTGCTTTTTAAGATCTCCCCATGTCTGGAAATGAAAAAGTAATATTGGAATGTTTTTATCGAGAGCAGTTTTTTCTTTGCGGAAAAAAGTATTCATACATCATGGTGAGTAACCATTCAACTACCATCCCCTTCCAACCAATGAAAGTAAATTAATACCTCTTTACATCAAAATATAGCCTATGGTGTCAGCTTTCAACTGATATATACTTTATTGAAGAGAAAAAATGTATACTACAAAATTTCATCATTCACAAAAAATATGCGCTAAATTAAAATTGCAGTTGATATTTTTTATTAAATATTTGTTAATATGATTGATTAATTAATCATTCTAAAAATAACTTTACCCAATTTATTCATTTTATTAAACTAAAATAAGCAAGAAGCGAGATGTAAATGCAGGGAGGTAAGGAAGGGAAGTAAAGAAATCCAAAGGTCGACAGTTTGATACGACCATTTGATGTGAATAGATGCACGTGTATCTGGATAATAATGTCAATTATTATATTCTTACTTCAATACTAATTTTATCAAATTGAATTTTCCCGCTTTAACTATCGAATACTATATCGATTATTAGATCGATTACCAACTAACCAATGGGGATAGGTGACCACGACTTTTGATTATATCGTGCTGGATTTTATTAGATAGGATGATCCGAAAACATCGCTGATACAAGAATGGAACAAAATTGACTCAAATTTGGCCAACACGTTAACAGCTTCGATGCCAAGATGATTAGCAGCTATTATTAATTTCAAAAGTTACCCTACCAAGTATTGGCTTTCTTATTTTATGTGTATGTTCTCGAAAGTACCAAGTATATGAATACTTTTTTCCCCGCCTCATATGACACCGAAAGAAATGTCTTATATTTTGTAGTATACATTTCTTCTTCAATAAAATATATATATTTTGAAAGCTGACACTACCCGCTTTTTACATTTTGATGTAAAAAGAGGTATTCATTTACTTTAATTGTTTGGAAGTAGATCGTAGTTCAATGGTAACTCACCATGATGTATGAATACTTTTTCCGCCGTTATACCTTTCGCCACTGCTTCCAGGTTTTTCTCGATGCTCCGGGGATTACATTTAGAGTAAGACTGACACTTTCCCACAGTCTTTGGGAATCCTTCTTCGTAAAATCGTTAGAAAATACTCCGCTTTGCAATTCGGAGTGTTGTTTCACCCATTCCGTCAGAATTCTCTTCTGCTCATTGGTAATGGGGACCGATCGAATGGCCGCTTTTGCCTCTTCCATTGATGAACAAATCAACACAAACACAAATTTTAACACTCCAAATTCGGTCGGCTGTAGATGACGGATCCGTGCCCGTGGAGCACAACTTCAAATGTGCGGAAACGGGAAACAAAGGATTAAGTTTCTCGTTTCTATTGACAATCCCGGTGAACGAAAGTATAATAAGCTACGCATGGCGCGTATTATGTGTTTACCATGGGAACAGCTGACTGCTTGGCGAAAAATGCTTAGAAATTACTTCAAAAAATGATTATAAATTAACCGTGCATTTTGTCATGTAGGCTCTCGCATCAATTTTACAGTAAATTTTCCCCGCTACAAATTGGTAGCTTAATTTTTTTGATTGAGTAAATAATGTAGGAGAAATGAATGACTAAAGTGGCTTAGGGCCAAAACTTTGATATTTTTTAATTAATTATAAATATTCCCGTGAATTGACAGATGATACATTTTGATATGTTAATATTGAGACCTTTAGCTATCGATTGGTCTAATTGTCATGCCCTGAAGCCCAACTTCTTGTACACCATACGTATATCCAATGTCTAGATTGATTGCACCACATGGCATCGGTACACGACGATTCGATAGTGCTAGTAGGTCTTCTTCTCATCCTAGGGAAAGAGAAAAAAAAACCGCGATAAAAGTGGTGTAAAGAATAGTTCTTGAAAAGAAACCGATACAGTAACGTAAATTTGATAAAGGAATGAAATGTACCCAGGTAGAAATCTGTCCAGGTTGTGCAAGGTTGAACCTTGTTACAAGGTACGTTTTGCAAGGTTACGCTGCAAGGTTAAAACAGGGTTGCTGCAAGCCTGTCTGTTCCTTGCATAGCCGAAACTGACCACTGCCCTGTACCGTTAGCCTGTTTCAAGCTTGCAATAACAGAGAGATACCAGGTTCGCGCGACAAGGTGAAAACAAGGCGAAAACAAGGTTGTGCCGGCAGCTTAGCGAATCAGTGCCGCCTCTAGATGTTGAGACGTCTTCATGCTTAGCGCCCTTTTCTAGTGTCGGCGCCCCATGGCTAGTGCGCCTTCGTGCGTGGCACGAAATGGCCCCTCGTTAGACACGGCCCTGCGCTTAGCGAATAGATATCATAAAAATCCGCGGCGTGGCGTGCGTATCGCCTCAGCTGTCAGAACCCTTAGATTGAGGTTAGCATCAGTTGCGATCAGTTCGGTTCACGCGTGTTTTTTTTGTTTAATAAGCCGTCAGTGTTTAATGATAACGTGCAAACGTTTCTTTAGTGCACATCGAGTGTAAACGTTTTTTTAGTGCACGTTGAGTGTAAACGTGGGTTATTTGTGTCCAGCCTCACTTTCTTAAACGTGTTCAAACAAATTTCAAAAGGATTCCTCTAGAAAAATACGAATTGTTTAGATAACCATATATTATCCATAACGAATTTGCGTACTGCACCACGCAAACGGTTAAAAATCGCGTGGACACGATTGACCCACGTTTACACGGAATGGGTTAAAACATTCGGGGGCAAGATCTTCGGAATAAGGACCTACGAGCAGAAAATAAATATTATCCAGCTTCTCCTGCATAGAAGGGTAAGTATTAATAGCTAATTTCATGAAATTATTTGCAAAAAGCAGATAGATGAATAAGTTTCTTTATTATCGCATATGCTTGTCTTTCATACAGTTGCAGATCCAGCGTCATCAATGCAGCCAGAATGGAAAAATTGCCCGGAGGAGGTACGCGAGGTTCAGGAAGGCCAGATATTCCATCGACTCGGAGGCGAAGGAACATGGAAAGGAGACCGCAGGCATTGGTCAGTGTAGCAGCTCAGCTATCGAGTAAGTAACGTCCCTGAGATTAATAGTAGGCAGTATTATATCGAATTCGTATTCCTTATAAGGAGTATTATATCGAATTCGTATTTCAGATCAGAGGAAAGGGCATGAGACCTGGTGCCCCTCAGGCTACGTCATAGAACCACGCAGAGCAATCCAGTCATCACTGAAGATTTGACTCCACATCTCCCGAAGAAGTAATATTATCTTAAGAATCTATGAGATTTTAGACTAAATTGGTAGAATACTTTTCCGTACATTATATTTCGCTGTACAAGAGAGGTATAGGTATTCAAATTCGATTGTTTAATAATATATGTGGTTAATTTAACTTAACTCTTTTATTAGGTAATAACCAGGCCAAAGCAACAAAAATCACAACACGTCTGACGCTTCGATTCCTCTCCGAACCCTCTTCGGAGACGAAATGAAGGATTCGTTCGAAGAGGAACCCAAACGTCAGACGTGCAGTGATTTTTGTTGTTTTTTGGCCTGATTATTACCTAATAAAAGTTAAGTTAAATTAATATTAAACTACAGGCGACAGAAGTAATATTATCTTAAGAATCTATGAGATTTTAGACTAAATTGTTAGAATACATTTCCGTGCATTATATTTCGCTGTACAAGAGAGGTATAGGTATTCAAATTCGATTGTTTAATAATATATGTGGTTAATTTAACTTAACTTTTTTATTAGGTAATAATCAGGCCAAAGCAACAAAAATCACAACACGTCTGACGCTTGGATTCCTCTCCGAACCCTCTTCGGAGACGAAATGAAGGATTCGTTCGAAGTGGAACCCAAACGTCAGACGAGCAGTGATTTTTGTTGTTTTTTGGCCTGATTATTACCTAACAAAAGTTAAGTTAAAATTATCTCATATATTATTAAACAATCGAAATTGTATAAGTCACCCGTCAAATTGACGGGGTTCCGTAAACCTAGTGATAGTAAAGTAGGAATAATAAAATTTTACTCGTCTTAGTATTATACATTATTTTTCTAAATTTGTAATGTTATCGCTATATATTGTAACCCAATTTTAATTATCAATAAAATATAAAAATTTAATTCTAACCTCAAATGTTCTTCATTACCGACTCATTACCGACAACGCAACCTTGTCCCAAGCGCCATAGTCTACCTTGAAACAACCTTGCATAGCATACTGTCACAACATTGAAACGCGTAACGGATTTGCCTTGCATCAGCCTTGTTTTGCAACCTTGCCGCAAGGCTCTACCTTGCCGGCCAACCTTGTAACAAGCTTATTTCGGGGTACGATTTCTACCTGGGTAGAGCCCCAAGATTATCGAAATTATTTAAGAATGTATGAAACAACTTACCTAAAACTACTATCAATAGTTACTCCTTGAATTAAGAAGTAGGACACTTTAACGAGAAAAGCTATATCGCCAGATGAGCGACTAACAGTTAGTTCCTTCAGTTTAGTACGCTTTTCCCGGACCTCATAGATGATCCTGGTCATCATAGATGAAATATGAAATGGTAGCTCCGCTTAGCCTAAGTGTGCTTTGACCTTAACCCATTCAATGCCGATCACGCACCGTTTGCGTGATGCAAGATTTGCCGAAATGCAGTGAATGGTTTAAACGATAAATTCATTCTCTCGTACCCGGATAAACCGGGTACTGTGTGAGACGGCCCGTGACGATTATTGATGCTAAGCTCAGATACGAACATTTTTTAGTTTAAGTTATAGTTTCAAACATGTTCTTGATTATTATATAACATTTTACGTGCCATTCTGGCCCCATTTTAATTTATTGTAAGCATTAGGGAAATGTGCTTTTTGTTAAATTATTTTTTCTAACTACTTTTCCTATTATCACCTCTGGAAAAAGTTCTTATATATAAGTATGATTTTGAATTATTTTATATCATTTTATAATGAATCTTTCAGTTTAATATAATTTTTTATTATGTTCCATTACGTTATGCATAGTAGAATAAATAATTGTTTACTTTTTGGTCTTCTATTTTAACAGTATATCTTTTTATAGCTAATACAGAAATTTACATCGCACAAATCAGTTATGTAGGTCATTAATATACTTATGACCGCGTTTGCTTAGATTGCCGGACCACTGTGCATCGTTTGTCGGAACACACAAATTAACAAATTGTAAATTGCGGCACACTGTCACAGAAGTAGGTAGGTTAGAGCCGCCGTTCTCCCGGGGAGCAGACCGATTCTCCCGCTATTGACCATGAGAAGCAAGTTCACGCGATTTCGTGCGATGGGAGTACTCCCGCAGTTACAGAATAGTGGTTCCTTCACTCTCCTTGATTTTTCAGTGAACTCCGCCCACTCCTCACTTACAGAATAGCTGTCCGCAATACACATTTCAACTGTCTGGCGAGGGGAGCTTTCGCCCGAGAAACGTTCACTCTGAGGAACGTTCACTCTCCCCAGAATTATAGAATAGCCGTCCTGCGCGGTTGGCCATAGGACATGCGGTATATATATAAATTATAGCATCATAAACATGCTCATGATTTAAGCATCATTATGATGCATACATTTTACAGTCTGAAAGCCGAAATAAATTATAGTATCCATTGCCAGCAAGCTTACATTGACACATCAGGTCCTAAGGTCACTTAACTACAAGGCCGGGTGTCCACCGGATCGGGCCGACCACAATTGGGCCGATCGCTGGGCACTTGGGTATATATATGTACACTACCGTGCAAAAGTATAAGGACATCATCGAAAAAATCGATTTTTTGAGTTTGTGATTGTTTTTTATTGTTTTCAACAGTATTTTATGATTAAATCTTGTATATAAACTAGAAAATAGACTATTTTATTATGATTTACATACATTTGCATTAAATTAGCTAATTGTTATTAGTCAAAATGATGCAGTTATGACGGAACTAAAAATTCTTATATTTAAGTAGCATCATTTTTGCGTTGTAATATCAAATATAATAACTATTATTTTATTTTAAACTATTAAGATATAGGCGCTAATGTCTTAAACAGTCACTCTGGATCATTTGAGTGCGTGTCAAAGAAAATAACGGTTCTTTGCGCCCTCTGCTGTATTCTGTGTGCACTAGAACTGTCAAATTCATTCCCGTCATTGTTTACACGTGCAAAACCGATTGTGATCGCTGAAAATGGCTCGAAAAAAGGAAATTTCACTTGAAAAACGTTCACAAATACTTATTTTGAGAAAAGTGGGTAAAACAATTCGTGAAATTGCAAATATTGTTGGTGTTTCAAAGTGTGGAGTTGAAACCACGTTGAAGCGGTTTGCTGAAACCAACTCAAATATTAATCGAAAACGCTCTGGCCGACCAAAAAAAACAACTCCAGCTGATGATCGACACATTTTATTGATGAGCAAGCAAAATCGGTTCAAAACAGCACCAGACATTCGTGCCGAAATCAACGAAACCCTGACGAACCCAATTTCGGTGGATACTGTCAAACGTCGTTTGCGAGAGAAGGGATATTTTGGTCGCATTGCTGTGAAAAAACCACTTCTACGACCACAAAACAAGCGGAAAAGATTATTGTTTGCTCGAAAATATAAAGATTGGTCAGTAGATCAGTGGAAATCTGTGTTATGGACCGATGAATCAAAGTTCGAGATTTTTGGATCCAGGCGGCGCCACTATATTCGTCGACAGAAAGATGAGCGGTATAATCCCCAATGTATTGCGCCAACAGTTAAATATGGGGGAGGCTCCGTGATGGTCTGGGGGTGTTTCAGTTACGATGGTGTTGGAAAACTGGTCAAAATCGAAGGAATAATGCGGAAGGAACACTATCACAATATTCTTCGACGAATTGCCATTCCATCTGGCATTGGTTTGATCGGCAACGGATTTATCTTTCAACATGATAATGATCCCAAGCACACCTCCCATCTGTGCATGAACTATCTACGGTCCAAGGAAGAGAAAGGTGTGCTCAAAATTATGGATTGGCCGCCGCAATCCCCTGACGTTAACCCGATCGAATTATTATGGGATGAGCTTGACCGGCAGGTGAAGACATTTCACGTGACCAGTGAAAAACAGTTGTTCGAAAGTCTGAAAGTGGCTTGGGACAATCTCGCAACTGAAAAACTTCATAAATTGGTCGAAAGGCTTCCAAGAATTTGCGCTGCAATCATCAAAGCACGAGGTGGACACATTGATGAAAAAAACCTCATTTGACTTGTCGTGATATTTTCGGTATTTTTAAATATTTTTATACAAAATCTGCATGTAATGAACATAAATCATAACAAAGTAGTCTATTTTCTAGTTTATATACAAGATTTAATCACAAAATGCTGTTGAACAAAATAAAAAACAATCACAAACTCAAAAAACCGATTTTTTCGATGGTGTCCTTATACTTTTGCACGGTAGTGTATATATATTTCGGCTTTCAGGCTGTAAAATTTATGCATCATAATGATGCTTCGTATAAAAATGGCCTAAAATTAGTCTCTTCTAAACACGTTTTAAATGTGAGTGAGCGCAAATGTGGTATAACCCAAATTTCTGTGATAGAAGGCCGTGTGATTCGCCAGACATCAGTAACTCTTAATCCATATTCAGTTACTTTAGAAGTAAGTAGTCAATAGCTTTCCCCTCGCGACTTTGTCCGCGTGAATCACGAAATAATCTCATTCTTTATTTTACTCCCTTAAGGGAGTTGGTATATAGATAGTAGATATATATAAAAAAACGTGCGTATTCAAATGCAACGTTGTATTAAAATTTCAAAGCAATCGGTGAAAAACTTTCGGAGATTTGAGACATTTTTATTCATTTACCCCCTTAAGGAGTAGATATATAAAGAGTAGGGGTATATAAAAAACGCGCGTATTCGAATGCAACGTTATGTTCAAATTTCAAAGCAATCAGGTAGTGCTCTCGCCCAGTTTATGACCCTGTGAGACCGGGACGTTAGACCTTGAAGAAACGAATATAACATTTTTATTTAAACGTGTATATGGAAGATAGAAGATAGATAGCGGTATTTATTAGAATGGGTATTGCGGAAAGCGGTTCATTACGACTCGTAATTCATCCTTCCGGAAAAGGTGCATGGCTGCGAGCTCATTGACAGCCTAAATTCGCCGAAACCTACCGCTTCGCCAATGTGACCGATTTACAAAATGTATCAAGTGACTTGAGTTTGTGTTAATATGTATTCCGTCGCAAGGGGACTTCTACGTCATTTCTTACCGCTCACTATCATCGCAACCTAAGTAACGCGCCAATCTAGATCTAATCTCTACATCGATCGCAACGTCGAGGCGGGCGGTATGTTTCGGCGAACGTGATTACGAATGCGTTTTCGGCAGGTTAATTACCGGACAGGTTAGAATGTGCCATTTCCTGCAGCGCCCACGCTAATAGATACCGCTATATTTCGAATTCTAAGTTGGTTTTGTAAAAGGGAGCAATGACAAATTCCAATAGATGACCGATCGGGAAATATGACAAAGCGAAAATTTATCAGTATTCGTGGCAAAAATTGGTGAAATGTCTGCTGCTCGATGAGTTTTAGACAATGGTTTGATTTTTCAGGTAGACACAGACAGAAATGTGCTCAAATCGACATGTAACTGCCGAGCTGGGGTTGCAGGGTTATGTAAACATATCAGTGCGCTCGTAATTTTTGTAAACACCGAAAATAGTGAAACTAAATCAAGTAGAGAATATGAATGGAGAGATGGCTTGCTACGAATCGCTCTAAAATTACCTTCGGAGAAAAGTTCGGAACTGCGACCTAGGTATGTTTATCGAAATATTCGTTTCGCCTACGACGTGATTAATTCTAGTCGGCGAATTATTTGTGGTCGATGCTACCAAGAAGCACGAATCGACCCTCCTAATTCCGTCGTTCGTTGCGATGGAACAGGATTGACAGCTGGCACGTCGCAGTCAACTCATTCCCGTCGAAACTTTACAAAATCGCCGATGGTGGCGCTAGTAGCAAGTTCGCTCGCCGCCTATTCGCGAATAGCAAATATCGTGGCGCCGCGCCGCGGTCAGCTTCAGAAACACTCTAAGAGATTTTAGTTTCAGTGAGGTAGTTTGTTGACGTTTGTAAAACATGGAAAAGAAACGCAATAACAAGTATTGCGTTGTTCCTCAGTGTGGAAATATAAAAACTGACAGTTTAAGCTTTCATATGTTTTCATCTAATGCACAATTGAGAAAGAAGTGGTTAAATAATTTTAAAATGAAGATATACACGACGTGCTCGAAAGTGTGCAGTGACCACTTTAAATTGGAGGATTTTCATTATGTTGGTAAGAAATTACTTCTCTTGCTGTTGAAAAAGTAAAGTATTAAGTATTAACCTTAAAACATGTAATGGTTAGGACCGCATACAATGAGAAAAAAGTTAAAGAAAACAGCTGTTCCAACGGAGAAACTGCCGGTAACTTTATTAACGGAAAGAAAACGTAATTTGGAGTCCATACGTGACAGAGACGAACGAGCAAAGAAAAGGAGGAAAGTGGAAGAAGAATCAGAGCGGTAAGAAGAATTAACACTTGTTCATTTATTTATATTTACGAGTTGCCTGCTTATAGAACTTTGGAAAATCAAAACGAGACAGAAGAAGTTCCTGATCCACACCCCGACGGACTTCCGAGCAACAAGATCAATCAGCTTCCAGGCAGCAACGAGATACTTCAGATATAATTGTGACCAATTCTACTGTTCCAACGGAGAAACTACCGGTAACTTTATTAACGGAAAGAAAACGTAATTTGGAGTCCATACGTGACAGAGACGAATGAGCAATGAAAAGGAAAAAAGTGGAAGAAGAATCAAAACGGTAAGAAGAATTAACACTTGTTCATTTATTTATATTTACGAATTGCCTGCTTATAGAACTTTGGAAAATCAAAACGGGACAGAAGAAGTTCCTGATCCACACCCCGACGCACCCGACGGACTTCCGAGCAACGAGATCAATCAGCTTCCAGGCAGCAACGATACTTCAGATATAATTGTGACTAATTCAACTGATTCTCTGACCATTGACATCTTAGAAACTTTGCTATGCGGTAAGGAACTCAGGTCGAAGAAGTAACTGCATCAAAATTAGGCATCGATAAATGCTTTCAAGCCGACGAAATGATTTTTTGCAAGAAATGGGCAATTGATAGTATGGTCAAAAGTGACAAACAATTGAACACCTTGACAGGTATTCCATCTTTCAACGTTTTACAGGCAATCGAAACGTGTTTAAATAAATTAGAAGCTCTCAAGTGCAGAAGATCAAAAAATGGTTTATCTTCGCGACATCGAATAATGCTTACGTTTATGATTTTAAAACTAAATTTAACGTATAAACCCAGGTAGAAATCTGTCCAGGTTGTGCAAGGTTCAACCTTGTTACAAGGTACGTTTTGCAAGGTTACGCTGCAAGGTTAAAACAGGGTTGCTGCAAGCCTGTCTGTTCCTTGCATAGCCGAAACTGACCACTGCCCTGTACCGTTAGCCTGTTTCAAGCTTGCAATAACAGGGAGATACCAGGTTCGCGCGAAAGGTGAAAACAAGGCGAAAACAAGGCGAAAACAAGGTTATGCCGGCAGCTTAGCGAATCAGTGCCGCCTCTAGATGTTGAGACGTCTTCATGCTTAGCGCCCTTTTTTAGTTTCGGCGCCCCATGGCTAGTGCGTGGCACGAAATGGCCCCTCGTTAGACACGGCCCTGCTCTTAGCGAATAGATGGCATAAAAATCCGCAGCGTGGCGTGCGCATCGCCTCAGCTGTCAAAAGTATGTTCGGTTCCCGCGTTATTTTTAGGTTACGAAGCCGTCAGCATTTAACGATATAATGTGCGTTATTAATTAGTCAGAACATTGGAACGAGCAGGAAATAAGGATTATCCAGCTTCCTGCATAGAAGGGTAAGTATTAATAGCTAATTTAATAAAATTATTTGCAGGAGGCAGATAGATGAAATTTTCTTTATTATCTCTTATGCTCATCTTTCACAGAGTTGCAGATCCAGCCAGGATGAAAAAATTGCCTGGAGGAGGTTCAGGAAGGCCAGATATTCCATCGACTCGGAGGCAAAGTAACAGAAAGGAGACCGGAGGCATTGGTCAGCGCAGCAGCTCGACTATCAAGTAAGTAACGTTCCTGAAATTAGCAGTAGGTAGCGAAAAAGCAATTAATATTTTATAAAGAGTATCTGATGCAGAGCAATCCAGTCATTGAAAATTTGGCGCAAACGATTTGAACAGCACCAGAATATAGATAACAGAAAAACGCGATATGTAAAAGAGAATAGAAGAGGAACAATATCGCGTAGAGCGTTATTATATAGATAGTACATTTCAATTCATGATTTTCAGAAACACTTTTGTCGCATCACCGAGACCTCACCGAGAAAGAGGCGAAAGCAGCAGTGGGTGTGGCCTTAACTGCATCGAAGTGTTGGGATGGCCACCGTTCTAAAGGAACTACAACCGGGGATGAAGTGCTATCATTACCAAGCACATCTCGAGGTAGAGGTGACGAACTCAACCTATCCACAATAAATTTAGGTAGAGACTTTATATTAGATTCTTCGGATTCAGAGTGAGACTTGTTAACGCCACCCAAGTAGCAAAATGTATAAAATTTTAGTCCGCGCTACTATACCTTTCTTGTCTAAAACCTCATAGATTCTTAGGATAACATTACTTCTGTTGCCTGTAGTTTAATATTAATTTAACTTAACTTTTATTAGGTAATAATCAGGCCAAAAGCAACAAAAATCACAACACGTCTGACGCTTCGATTCCTCTCCGAACCCTCTCCGGAGACACAATGAAGGATTCATTCGAAAAAGAACCGAAACGTCAGACGTGCAGTGATTTTTGTTGCTTTTGGCCTGATTATTACCTAATAAAAGTTAAGTTAAATTAACCTCATAGATTATTAGATAATCGAAATTGAATACCTATACCTTTCTTGTGTACAGCGAAATATAATGTACGAAAAAGTATTCTACCAACTCTTAGTCTAAAATCTCATAGATTCTTAAGATAATATTACTTCTGTCGCCTGTAGTTTAATATTAATTTAACTTAACTTTTATTAGGTAATAATGAGGCCAAAAAACAACAAAAATCACTGCACGTCTGACGCTTCGATTCCTCTCCGAACCCTCTCCGGAGACACAATGAAGGATTCATTCGAAAAAGAACCGAAACGTCAGACGTGCAGTGATTTTTGTTGTTTTTTGGCCTGATTATTACCTAATAAAAGTTAAGTTAAATTAATATTAAACTACAGGCGACAGAAGTAATATTATCTTAAGAATCTATGAGATTTTAGACTAAATTGTTAGAATACTTTTCCGTACATTATATTTCGCTGTACAAGAGAGGTATAGGTATTCAATTTCGATTGTTTAATAATATATAAGGTTAATTTAACTTAACTTTTATTGGGTAACAATCAGGCCAAAAAAGCAACAAAAATCACTACACGCCTGACGCTTCGATTCCTCTCCGAACCCTCTTCGGAGACGAAATGAAGGATTCGTTCGAAGAGGAACCCAAACGTCAGACGAGCAGTGATTTTTGTTGTTTTTTGGCCTGATTATTACCTAATAAAAGTTAAGTTAAATTAACCTCATAGATTATTAGATAATCGAAATTGAATACCTATACCTTTCTTGTGTACAGCGAAATATAATGTACGAAAAAGTATTCTACCAACTCTTAGTCTAAAATCTCATAGATTCTTAAGATAATATTACTTCTGTCGCCTGTAGTTTAATATTAATTTAACTTAACTTTTATTAGGTAATAATGAGGCCAAAAAACAACAAAAATCACTGCACGTCTGACGCTTCGATTCCTCTCCGAACCCTCTCCGGAGACACAATGAAGGATTCATTCGAAAAAGAACCGAAACGTCAGACGTGCAGTGATTTTTGTTGTTTTTTGGCCTGATTATTACCTAATAAAAGTTAAGTTAAATTAATATTAAACTACAGGCGACAGAAGTAATATTATCTTAAGAATCTATGAGATTTTAGACTAAATTGTTAGAATACTTTTCCGTACATTATATTTCGCTGTACAAGAGAGGTATAGGTATTCAATTTCGATTGTTTAATAATATATAAGGTTAATTTAACTTAACTTTTATTGGGTAACAATCAGGCCAAAAAAGCAACAAAAATCACTACACGCCTGACGCTTCGATTCCTCTCCGAACCCTCTTCGGAGACGAAATGAAGGATTCGTTCGAAGAGGAACCCAAACGTCAGACGAGCAGTGATTTTTGTTGTTTTTTGGCCTGATTATTACCTAATAAAAGTTAAGTTAAATTAACCTCATAGATTATTAGATAATCGAAATTGAATACCTATACCTTTCTTGTGTACAGCGAAATATAATGTACGAAAAAGTATTCTACCAACTCTTAGTCTAAAATCTCATAGATTCTTAAGATAATATTACTTCTGTCGCCTGTAGTTTAATATTAATTTAACTTAACTTTTATTAGGTAATAATCAGGCCAAAAAACAACAAAAATCACTGCACGTCTGACGCTTCGATTCCTCTCCGAACCCTCTCCGGAGACACAATGAAGGATTCATTCGAAAAAGAACCGAAACGTCAGACGTGCAGTGATTTTTGTTGTTTTTTGGCCTGATTATTACCTAATAAAAGTTAAGTTAAATTAATATTAAACTACAGGCGACAGAAGTAATATTATCTTAAGAATCTATGAGATTTTAGACTAAATTGTTAGAATACTTTTCCGTACATTATATTTCGCTGTACAAGAGAGGTATAGGTATTCAATTTCGATTGTTTAATAATATATAAGGTTAATTTAACTTAACTTTTATTGGGTAACAATCAGGCCAAAAAAGCAACAAAAATCACTACACGCCTGACGCTTCGATTCCTCTCCGAACCCTCTTCGGAGACGAAATGAAGGATTCGTTCGAAGAGGAACCCAAACGTCAGACGAGCAGTGATTTTTGTTGTTTTTTGGCCTGATTATTACCTAATAAAAGTTAAGTTAAATTAACCTCATAGATTATTAGATAATCGAAATTGAATACCTATACCTTTCTTGTGTACAGCGAAATATAATGTACGAAAAAGTATTCTACCAACTCTTAGTCTAAAATCTCATAGATTCTTAAGATAATATTACTTCTGTCGCCTGTAGTTTAATATTAATTTAACTTAACTTTTATTAGGTAATAATGAGGCCAAAAAACAACAAAAATCACTGCACGTCTGACGCTTCGATTCCTCTCCGAACCCTCTCCGGAGACACAATGAAGGATTCATTCGAAAAAGAACCGAAACGTCAGACGTGCAGTGATTTTTGTTGTTTTTTGGCCTGATTATTACCTAATAAAAGTTAAGTTAAATTAATATTAAACTACAGGCGACAGAAGTAATATTATCTTAAGAATCTATGAGATTTTAGACTAAATTGTTAGAATACTTTTCCGTACATTATATTTCGCTGTACAAGAGAGGTATAGGTATTCAATTTCGATTGTTTAATAATATATAAGGTTAATTTAACTTAACTTTTATTGGGTAACAATCAGGCCAAAAAAGCAACAAAAATCACTACACGCCTGACGCTTCGATTCCTCTCCGAACCCTCTTCGGAGACGAAATGAAGGATTCGTTCGAAGAGGAACCCAAACGTCAGACGAGCAGTGATTTTTGTTGTTTTTTGGCCTGATTATTACCTAATAAAAGTTAAGTTAAATTAATCTCATAGATTATTAGATAATCGAAATTGAATACCTATACCTTTCTTGTGTACAGCGAAATATAATGTACGAAAAAGTATTCTACCAACTCTTAGTCTAAAATCTCATAGATTCTTAAGATAATATTACTTCTGTCGCCTGTAGTTTAATATTAATTTAACTTAACTTTTATTAGGTAATAATCAGGCCAAAAAACAACAAAAATCACTGCACGTCTGACGCTTCGATTCCTCTCCGAACCCTCTCCGGAGACACAATGAAGGATTCATTCGAAAAAGAACCGAAACGTCAGACGTGCAGTGATTTTTGTTGTTTTTTGGCCTGATTATTACCTAATAAAAGTTAAGTTAAATTAATATTAAACTACAGGCGACAGAAGTAATATTATCTTAAGAATCTATGAGATTTTAGACTAAATTGTTAGAATACTTTTCCGTACATTATATTTCGCTGTACAAGAGAGGTATAGGTATTCAATTTCGATTGTTTAATAATATATAAGGTTAATTTAACTTAACTTTTATTGGGTAACAATCAGGCCAAAAAAGCAACAAAAATCACTACACGCCTGACGCTTCGATTCCTCTCCGAACCCTCTTCGGAGACGAAATGAAGGATTCGTTCGAAGAGGAACCCAAACGTCAGACGAGCAGTGATTTTTGTTGTTTTTTGGCCTGATTATTACCTAATAAAAGTTAAGTTAAATTAATCTCATATATTATTAAACAATCGAAATTGAATAAGTCACCCGTCAAATTGACGGGGTTCCGTAAACCTAGTGATAGTAAAGTAGGAATAATAAAATTGTACTCGTCTTAGTATTATACATTATTTTTCTAAATTTGTAATGCTATCGCTATGTATTGTAACCCAATTTTAATTATCAATAAAATATAAAAATTTAATTCTAACCTCAAATGTTCTTCATTACCGACTCATTACCGACAACGCAACCTTGTCCCAAGCGCCATAGTCTACCTTGAAACAAGCTTGCATAGCATACTGTCACAACATTGAAACGCGTAACGGATTTTCCTTGCATCAGCCTTGTTTTGCAACCTTGCCGCAAGGTTCTACCTTGCCGGCCAACCTTGTAACAAGCTTATTTCGGGGTACGATTTCTACCTGGGAAAGTGCGGCGGTTTTTTTCGAAGTAACAGCTTTTTCTGTGAAACGTTATTTTACGAGCACTATATTGAAATTAAAACAAATTTTATCTGTTGTCATACGTTGGCCGGAAAAAGAAGAAATCTTAAAAAATATGCCAAAATGTTTTTCAAAGTTTGCAGACACTCGAGTCGTTTTGGATTGCACTGAAACATGTATTCAAAGATCCAAGTGTTTACGCTGTCGCATGACTTGCTACTCGCATTACAAAGGGACATTAACGGTGAAATTTTTAATCGGCGTTTCTCCATCGGGTTTAATTACGCATGTTAACAAAGCATTTGGGGGAAGAACTAGTGACAAACAAATTGTTGCGCATTCAAAAATCTTACAGTTTTTGTCTCCTGGTGATGCTGTCATGGTGGACAAAGGTTTCCTTATTGACAGTGAATGTTTAAAGTACCGAATTAAATTGATCCGACCACCTTTCCTGAAACGTGCGAACCATACGACCGCATACCAATTTTCACACGACGAAGCTGTCGAATCGGCATTAATAGCTTCTGCTCGGGTTCACGTAGAGAGATCAATTCAGAGGGGGGTTGAAGATATTTAAGTTTTTAAAAGGACCAATTCCTGCTCATTTAAAATCGTACGTTAATAGTATTATGATCGTAATTGCCGGACTCGTGAATTTATCTGCGCCCATTTTAGGCCCAGACAAGTTCTGATAATAAACGTATGAAAGCCCAGTTTTTTGTTACAATGTATTTGCTGAATTTATAGTAATATTTGGTGTTTGCACTTTAATTTGTACTATAATAATAATAATGTAATAATAATGTAACATATAACATAATAATAATATAACATATAAGTATAAAATATACATATAAAATATAGTAATATAATATCGACATAAATTTTTACTACACTATGCTATGTCCTTCTACAAGAAAATATATATTTTGTATTTTTAATCTCACTGCTTTAGAGTTACCATTGCTTTAGTTAGTTGCCTGACTATATTGTCTATCACATGAAATAACTCCACAGAAATGTAGGGAGCAGTAGGAACATCTTTGGCGAAGTTGTAATTACTTGTTCGTTGACAAGTATTGCTCAATGAACGGCAATACACCCTTAAAATACGCGCTTTTCAGATCTTGCACTAATTGAAGTGCATAACTTGCATCATAATCTACTTTCACAACTAAAATGGAATTGTCAATGAAGCATAAATTATGAAATGGCACAAAGTTAAGTTAAGCAGATACATTCCTAGTTGTATCTGGTCAAAGTATGCGTGGTTCTGTTTAAGAACAAGTACGTCGTTTTCATCACGAACGAGCCACTGTATTTGTTCAGCAACGTCATTGGCTGTCATGGTTTTTCCTGCTGTTGGGCATTTTATTTCAATTAAATGGCTGGGCCAAACGACTCCATCCGCGCTGTATCCCAGCCATGGGGTTTCTGGCCTTACAATAAGTCCTATATTTGTTATTTTTAGGCCCGGAAATTCACGTTTATAAATCTCTCTGGCTTTCGGCTCCTTCACAATACCGTACCTCGTTGCCGTGTTGCCTCGGAAAGTACTAAACAGCATTCTCTCCGTTTTTTCCTTCCAATCCGGATTTTTGTTTTTAATATATGTGCACAAACAACGACAAACACTTCCTGTGATGCGCTTTCTTCTCTCATTATACCACATTTCATTGCACTGGTCTAGTGTTGCCCTACAAATGTTGATTGCTCCTTCTATTTTCACTGCAATATGTGACACATAAAAAGGTGTTTTTAAAATGTCTTCGACCTCAAAAGCCCATGGCAGTGATCTATCGAAAATTTCTCTTATCACTGCAACTGTTGCAGCTTCAGTTCCTACATTTTTAACTTCTTGCAATACTTTTAATGATGTATTTCTCGAGCAAGATTTATGAATTGCCGCCTCGCTATTAGGCGCCCCTGCCAATAAAATGTTTAGAAATTCTTTTTTGTCGGCTTCGGTTAAGTCAGTACGCATAGTACTAATTTCCTCCAAATGTATGCTATGACAGGATTCCTCCAGCGGTTTTGGCACTATAATGGTGTTGACAACTTGTTTTTTAATATCCCCCATTTTTGCGTCACATCAGTGCAACTTAATTGATCTAGGGTGTCCAGTCTTATTCTGTTTTAAATAAATCAGTGAAATCAAATTTCCGTATAATTACAGGATATTCAAATAAGTCCAATTTTAATTTAGAAAATAAAGTACAACTTCGTTTTTAAGTTTTGCACCGAGAAAAAAATTACCTACTTAAGTGCAAAAGCGTTGCAACCACGTGTTTACAACAGTTTCCCACCCCGGCAGGACAAGTCCACTTGCACTTAACAATTTTATTCGAACCATCAAAAAAGATCTCCACTATGACTGTATGGTTCTTTTCTTGAACGTGGGATGTTTGCAAGCATGATCCCCGTATGATTATTTTGTTTTTTTCTTGTTTTAGTATTCCGCAATGGAATACAAAATTTGCGTTTAAGACTGATTCGCCTTCCACTAAAGGGCGTTTTCTGTCGCTCACCACAGTCTCGATGTCCTTCTCATTTATCTCAAATGCTTCGAACATGTTTTCTTGCACAATTGTTTATTTTTTCAAGAAATAAATAAGCACACATTTACTACTGGTTGAACGAAAATCCTCTACACCGCTATAATGACTCACTGTCAGCGCCATCCTGTGTGTGGTCGTGCTATTCGCGAATACGACCAAAAAATTGTGAGGGCTTCTCATGGTTATATCTTGGGAACTAGATGGTAAATCATTCTCACTTTTTTTCACATTATTCGTGATATCCTATTCTACCTTATCCTCGTTTTTTATCAACTACTTAATTTTAGTTTTGGCGGTAGAATTAATGACGTACTGTTTTGCCCATCATAACGTATCTGTTACGTGTAAATCAAGCCAACTTCAAGTGTAAATATCTCAGGTTTGGGGTGGTCAAACTTATTTAAATTACACAGATGTTTGGATAATGCATTAAATAACATATACGTCAAATTTCAACCATTTCTTAATTCAACGATCTTGTGGAGGTACTACAGGGTCTTCATAAATGACCACGTGATCTACGCGCACCACGTGACCTACGCGCATATCCAACCAACATTGCACAATTGGTACTAGTCCGAGCTCTCAACCAATAGCATATGCGCGTAGGACACGTGGCTTGTCACGTGGTCTGTAATCATTTATGAAGACCCTGTACCTTAAGGGGTTAGGTCTACTTGTCAGGGTCGGGAGAATCGAAAATTTTTTATTGCATATTCGTTAATAACAAGCCCTCAAGAATATGCTCACCAAATTTTATAATGATCAGAGCATTAGAACCGGAGTTATAGGCATTTATAGCGCGCCGCCTCGCCGCCCCGCCGCACAGTGGGGCCAAGGACCGGTTTACTTGGCCAAAATTCGAAAAGTGTATTAATCGAGGTGAAATTAAGTACTTGGGGGTTTTTGGGGCCGCTGATTACGAATCCAAAGTCGAAAGTTCGAAAAACAATATGGCGGATCAAATATGGCGGAAAGGTATCTCAAAAATTGATAGAATCTGTGTGAAATTGAGTACTCGGAGGTTTTTGGGGTCGCTGATTACGAATCCAAAGTCGAAAGTTCGAAAAACAATATGGCGGATCAAATATGGTGGAACGGTATCTCAAAAATTGATCGAATCTATGTGAAATTGAGTACTCGGAGGTTTCTAGGATCGCTGATTACGAATCCAAAGTCGAAAGTTTGAAAAACAATATGGCGGATCAAATATGGCGGAACGGTATCTCAAAAATTGATTGAATCTGTGTGAAATTGAGTACTCGGGGGTTTTTAGGATCGCTGATTACGAATCCAAAGTCGAAAGTTCGAAAAACAATATGGCGGATCAAATATGGCGGAAAGGTATCTCAAAAATTGATCGAATCTGTGTGAAATTGAGTACTCGGGGGTTTTTGGGGTCGCTGATTACGAATCCGAAGTCGAAATTTCAATATCCGCGTTCCCCTCCTTAACTTATCGTAGATGATAAACATAAATATATTTTTAAGAATTGATAGCATGTTAAAATGGTGGTACAGGGTGATAAATTAAATATTACTAATTGTGTTTAGACTTGCTAAAATGTTAAAAAAAAAACACGAGGTTTGAGGTTTTCTGTGGGTGTATTTATGAAACAAAACTTATTTATCAAATAGGTAGGTACTACAAATCGTGACTAATTCTCATCTGAATCTTCGGAGTCAGATGTGTTGTCACTTTCGGTTTCTGTTTGTTCTTCATCCTCCGTGTATTGTTGCGTTAGATCAGGTTCCTCTAAAAGATCTGTAACTGATTTGCTTAACGTAGATCTTTTTGGACTAATTTCCGTGAAGATGTTATTAATGGGTCTGATGACACTAATAAATGATTGAAGACGTCACGCATTGTTTGTTCACGCGAAAATTTTCTTGAGTGTCCCTCTCTATATTTCTGAATGTCTTTATTGCGAGCTTCCTGCGCTTCTTCGCTAAGTTGACCAATAGGAAGAATAGCTGACTTAATAACTTCAGGGCCGTGAATCAATATCTTATGCACTGTTGTGGGCATGGGATACCATGGATATAGGTTAACATATAACTGTGCGGTTTCTCGACAGTGAGCTTTGAATTTGTCAATGTTAATTTTATAACCACTAGCCATAACCTGTACAATCACTTTAGATTTAATTATTAATTGCGCATCAATGCCTGTTATAGTCGATGACAGTTCAGAATTTTGAAAAAATCTTCGTGCTGTGTTCCCATCATTACTGCTTCCGAATCCAGGTTTTGGCTTGTCCACTACCAATCCCATTTTATTTTTAAATTCGGCTTGAATTTTCTTTTTAGTTTCAAGAACTATAGTTTTGTCCTGTTCGCTTCTACTTTGCCATTTCTTTATTGGCAACTTGTATGCCAAGTGCAATAAGCACTCAAGAAAGCGGATCCAAACATGGAGCGTAGATAAACCAAATTTGAAATTGGTTTCATCAACGGTTCTTGCATATACCAAATTAAGGTTGTTAAAGTCTTTGGATGTAGCTTTACACAGATAGCATCTCAAGGTAGATGTTGTTTCAGTAGCTGCATGCACACTTTACCATCAGTCATTGTAAAATGTAGTGAATGCTTGATTTCAAAAGTACCATTATTTAATTCATAGGGAGTGTTCACAAGATTTTCAATTTGTTTTCCTATATATGTCACTTCTGCTTTGGTCACTTCTGTTGTCTCGTGAATGAATTGTAACCGTAGAGGACGACAGAATCGAGGTGAAGACGGACGAGGGTTTTTCCAAATGATCTTCCCATTTTCAGTCAACAGCTGCAAAGGCACCAATGATGTTAGGAAGCCATTACTATATGATTGCGATTCTTTTGCGAATTTTTGCTTATATTCACTGTGGCCTGCACTGCCATCACATCCCCATTTTGATATTAATGTTAATAGTTGTGGTTGTGCGTCTTGTTTACGTAAACTTGAGAGGACTTCTTTTTGCAAAAACATGATTCTTGTTGCGGTATGGTGTAATAACGCTTGCAATGATACCTCCGCTTTATCTTCTGTTACCATTATGTTTTCTGGGTAACATTCCTTTTTAGCCCTTTGTAATGTTTTGTACGGAGGATACTTGTCTTCAGCTAATTCTCTTATTAAATTATATTGATGCCTTGTCAGTTTTGCTTCAATAAAAACAGACAAAGCTTTATTGGACGCCACCTTATCATCTGCAGTCTGTTGAAAGAATCTGTAGGCTTTCTTATATTTTGAAGCTCGTGTCGGAGTTGTAGTTAATACTTCCTTAATAACTGAAGCTGCATCTCTTTTACCTTCCGTCCAAAGCCTCACACCAGCTGAAAATGCTAATTCTTCTGTAGGCACACTTGTTCTTAAAGTTTCTATCTTTCGGCGTTTTGACCGTTCACTGCTTCCATGAAATGGAACTTCAGGTCGGCCACGATGTGTTGGTTGAATTTGTCGTACAGGAAGCACTATGGTTTTCTGTAGCCACTCTTGATTGGTCCGTTGCAGTCTGTCCTTCTTTCGTTGAGCTTTATTCCATCTCGTAATAAATTGGTGTCTGAATATGGAGAAATCAGCACAAACCGACTTCTCTTGTATTTTTGAACAATGGAATGTTTCCACAAGATGGTCCCTTAAACGGTTGCACTTGTCAGAAATAGATGTATCATCAAATCCCAGTAATATATTAACGAGATCCATGTTGGAATATAAAAGGGATTGATCGCCAGATCCTAAAAAGAAAGATATAGGTACCACATTGAAATACAATTGTGAATGAAGGGTTTTTTTTATATGAGGTACAAATCATAACGAATATTCAAAAAAATTACACTGTAATTCGGCTTAGAACCTAACTAAATGTTAAGAATTATTTTCTAAAACTACATTATTATCAAATGTATTATATGACTTAAAACCACTTACCACCAGGTATAGAATCCATGTTAACCCATTTGCATCCAAGCGCGGAATATTCCACGAGCCGCGACTGCACTGTTAACCTCTTAGGCACGGCTGAATTTTTCGTGGTGCTGTTTCTCTGTACGGCAGAGTTCAACGCGTTCTGAACTGAGAATGACTACGAGAACGTTTTCTCGAAGAAAGGACTTTTCGAAAATGTTTATGATTACAAATTCCCAAGAACGGTACAATCAAGGCGGCCGGGCCGGCCGGTTGTTCTCTCCAGATGTGTCCAAAGCTTTCCTACCCCGAACGCATGCATTCCTGCAGTTTATTGCCACGTCCCTACTCATACTTTTAGGCTGGTCAATACAAACTCAAAACGTTCGTTGTACATTACCAAAATGTTCTTACATTATATTACAACGAAGTGCATAATTTGGTATTTTTACAAGATTTGAAGAAGCCAGCAAATAAGTAATTCTATTATTATCTATACTTATAGTAATATTCCCGTATATGAAGATGTTCAGTGTGTATATTAAGAAGATCAGTGTATTCTAAACAAGTTTTACTTTCTTTGTGAAAATCTTGGGTAAGTGTTGTCAATCTGTGTTTAAATTTAACAAATCCAGGTTTTAAAAACCATCTAATTTTGTTTTTTAAACTAAAATTTAGTTTAATTTAACATTGAAAAGTAGTTTGACATGTTATCATTTCAATATTTGTCGAAGGAAGTGTAAAAACAACGCTAATCTCCTCATTTGAACTTAACCAGCGTAAGTCGCATTTGCTGTCGACAAATTTTTAAATAAATAATTTTTAAATAAATAATAAAATAACTATAAAACTTCGGAATAATTCATTGCAGATGTTTCCTGTAAAAAATGTCCGAAAACCGCCTTCATTTCTAAGCTATCACACTAGAGTCCCCATTTAATCTTTAATAATTAATATTTTCAATTGGCGCAAATATGCGCAGACTTTTCTTGAACATTCTCAAGAACCGTTCCCTTTATTACCAAAATACATTAAAACCTTAGCTTAATAGCGCTTAGAACCTAACTTTCATCCTACATATTTATAACGATATGTGAAACGTTTACTCAATATTTAACCACTTGTTGCACATGTTCCGATTTTCAAATTTGCCATATGAAATTATAGAAAGTATGGGTAAAGCCTCCATAACAAAATTAACTACTAATTACCACTACTACTAATTATAATTTTTTTTTACCACCACTTTCTTTGCTTCCTAAATATACTGCGACGAGGAGTCTATAAATTATACAACTTTCGATTAATCTGACAAAGAGTGACGCGCTTCCCCCGCCCTTTTCTTAACGGCATATAATGCAGGAGACTCTAAACTACAGTCTCCAAGAAAAGTAATTACATTTTTGCAATTTTTAATTTTTGGATTTTGGCCAGCTATTCCTGCATTTGGCCCCACTGTGCGCGCCGGTTGAAGCTCAACCTTCGGTCAACCGGACTATAGGCGGCGAGCGAATTTGCTACCAGCGCCACCATCGGCGACTTTGTACAGTTTCCACGGGAATGAGTTGACTGCGACGTGCCAGCTGTCAATCCTGTTCCATCGCAACGAGCGACGAAATTAGGAGGATCGATTCGTGCTTCTTGGTAGCATCGACCACAAATAATTCGCCGACTAGAATTAATCGCGTCGTAGGCGAAACGAATATTTCGATAAACATACCTAGGTCGTAAATGTCGCAGTTCCGAATTTTTTTCCGAAGGTAATTTTAGAGCGATTCGTAGCAAGCCGTCTCTCGCAGTGCCTGCTTCAATAGCTACCGTCACAAAAGCGATCCGAGCTGGATTAAGGGGAGGAATGTCGGATGCAGTCGATGGACAATTGGGGAATTTCGATACCTGGTTTATCCAGGAAAGCCATACACTGTTCGCGATCGATGTAGAGATTAGATCTAGATTGGCGCGTTATTTAGGTTGCTATGATAGTGAGCGATAAGAAATGACATAGAAGTCCCCTTGCCACGGAACACATATTAACACAAACTCAAGTCACTTGATACATTTTGTAAATCAGTCACAATGGCGAAGCGGTAGGTTTTGGCGAATTTAGGCTGTCAATGAGCCCGCAGCCATGCACCTTTCCCGGAAGGATTAATTACTGGACGAGTCGTAATGAACCGCTTTCCGCAATACCCGTTCTAATAAACACCGCTATCTATCTTCTTCTATCTTCCATATACACGTTTAAATAAAAATGTTATATTCGTTTCTTCAAGGTCTAACGTCGCGATCTCACAGGGTCATAAACTGGGCGAGAGCACTACATACCTGTATTGTGCATGTGTCACGTCAATATCGACACGTTGAGACCGCGTCGTAAGATCTCCGAAAGTTCTTTACCGATTGCTTTGAAATTTGGACATAACGTTGCATTCGAATACGCGCGTTTTCCATATATACCTACTCTTTATATACCTACTTCTTAAGGGGGTAAATGAATAAAAATGTATCTTAAATTTCCGAAAGTTTTTCACCGATTGCTTTGAAATTTTAATACAACGTTGCATTTGAATACGCACGTTTTTTTATATATCTACTATCTATATACCAACTCCCTTAAGGGAGTAAAATAAAGAAGAGATTATTTCGTGATTCACGCGGACAAAGTCGCAAGGGGAAAGCTATTGACTACTTACTTCTAAAGTAACTGAATATGGATTAAGAGTTACTGATGTCTGGCGAATCACACGGTCTTCTATCACAGAAATTTGGGTTATACCACATTTGTGTGTGTGTGCGCTTACTCGCATTTAAAACATGTTTAGAAAAGACTAATTTTAGGCCATTTTTATACGAAGCATCATTATGATGCATAAATTTTACAGCCTGAAAGCTGAAATAAATTATAGTATCCATTGCCAGCAAGTTGACATTGACACATCAGGTCCTACGGTCACTTAACTACAAGGCCGGATGTCCACCGGATCGGGCCGACCACAATTGGGCCGATCGCTGGGCACTTGGGTGTATATATATATACAGATTGGGTATATATACACTGAAAAAAATTTTCAGGGAATTGAGCAATAATTCTGGCTGAACCAACCAGAATTTCTAGCCACCGTGGCCACAGCCAGAAGTTTTCTTAAGACAGCCGGACGAGTATGGCTAAGCTAATATGTTTAAAGTAACAATATCGTGATGTTTGTGTCAAGCTGCGCTGTACTGTTGAGCCAGTTATTTATTCTGATTGATTCAGACGTGCAGTATGCCTACACTGAAAAAAATGTTTAGTTTTAACAGCAATACATTTCTGGCTGAGACTTTCTAGCCATTCCCCCCTAAAAATATTTTTATTACAGTAATTCTATTAGTTGTATTTGAGATACAGCATTGCTATGTTAGCAGTCCAAGTATTGCTAACAGATATGTTTGATGCAGCAATATGGCATCTGATTACTTAATATACTAGAAAGGTTATCCTAAGCAGATGACGTATTCTTACCCCAACTGTATGATTATACGTAATATAGGTATATAGGTATAGTTAGCTGGACTATAAAAAGTATGTTTACACCAACTGCAAACTTATGTGTAGTGTGACTGAACGGTATGGCTGGGTGGACTATACTGGATGCCTCGCGCAGTTCCACACAGTTGCAGGGACCCCTTCGGCCGGGCTTGGTCGGTATTCGAGCAATTTTTACCGGTAGAAGTCGAGTCGGTAGTTAGAGTTGGTGTCAATTCGGGAGATCGAAGCGTCTAACTTCGAAATCGTGGATTTGTGAATTATGGTGAGTAATTTCCATTATTCACAAATTCATAATTTCAAAGTTAGACGCTTCGATCACCCGAATTGACACCAACTCTAACTACCGACTCGACTTCTACCGGTATTAAATGACTCAAGTACCGACCAAGCCTCCCCGAAGGTAACTTCAAACTGGCCCGTACAGAGTGGGACATACGGTACGAAATACCGGTAGAAGTCGAGTCGGTACCCCGATAGCAAATTAAATATTTATTCAAATATTTTTGCCGAGATATCTCAGTGTTGCATTATATAAAGGCCTGTTTTAGCTAAGACCACTTGAAGAGTCGGTGGCGCAATTGGTAGAATGCGAGCATTCCCAGTCTCGAAGCATCTCATCTAAGGAACGCAGGTTCGAATCCCGGTGTGGGCCCCGCGACATTGCACTTTCTCGTCGCGGGATCACCCGAGCTCCACACACCTCCGGATTTCTAGCCAAACCTGGGGATGGTGCGTAAATGCATTTCCCCTTCTATAAAAAAAAAAAAAAAAATCGAATCCCGGAAGGGTTGGAAAAAAAACCGACACCAGTAGGCGGGTTGGCAGGCGGCAGGATAGGCGTGCGCGCCCCCTTTTTGCAAAATCCTACTTGCAATTTAGCAATACGGTATAGCTGACACAGCTATACTGCTTGTCTAAACGAACCAAAATTCCCGCGCAATTTAGCAATACGGTATAGCTTACACAGCTATACTGCTTGTCTAGATGAACCAGAATTTCCGTGCAATTTAGCGATACGGTACAGCTTACGTAGGCATACTGCACGTCTAAATCAATCAGAATAAATAACTGGCTCAACAGTACAGCGCAGCTTGACACAAACATCACGATATTGTTACTTTAAACATATTAGCTTAGCCATACTCGTCCGGCTGTCTTAAGAAAACTTCTGGCTGTGGCCACGGTGGCTAGAAATTCTAGTTGGTTCAGCCAGAATTATTGCTCAATTCCCTGAAAATTTTTTTCAGTGTACGTAAGCTGTACCGTATCGCTAAATTGCACGGAAATTCTGGTTCATCTAGACAAGCAGTATAGCTGTGTCAGCTATACCGTATTGCTAAATTGCGCGGCAATTTTGGTTCATTTAGACAAGCAGTATAGCTGTGTCAGCTATACCGTATTGCTAAATTACAAGTAGGATTTTGCAAAAAGGGGGCGCGCACGCCTATGCTGCCGCCTGTTACCCGCCTACTGGTGTCGGTTTTTTTTTTCAAACCCTGCCGGGATTCGATTTTTTTTTTTTTATAGAAGGGGAAATGCATTTACGCACCATCCCCAGGTTTGGCTAGAACCCGGAGGTGTGTGGAGCTCGGGTGATCCCGCGACGAGAAGGTGCAATGTCACGGGGCCCACACCGGGATTTGAACCTGCGTTCTTTAGATGAGATGCTTCGAGACTGTCGCATTCTACCAATTGCGCCACCGACTCTTCAAGTGGTCTTAGCTAAAACCGGCCTTTTTATACAATGCAACGCTGAGATATCTCGACAAAAATATTTAAATAAATATTTAATTTGCTATCGGGGTACCGACTCGACTTCTACCGGTATTTCATACGCCTCGAGCAGAACCGCACAGTAGCAGGGACCTCTTCGGCCGGGCTTGGTCGGTATTCGAGCCACTTTTACCGGTAGAAGTCGAGTCGGGAGTTAGAGTTGGTGTCAATTCGGGAGATCGAAGCGTCTAATCTCGAAATCGTAAATTTGTGAATAACGGAAATTACTCACCATAATTCACAAATCCACGATTTCGAAGTTGGACGCTTCGATCTCCCGAATTGACACCAACTCTAACTACCGACTCGACTTCTACCGGTAAAAATTGCTCGAATACCGACCAAGCCCGGCCGAAGGGGTCCCTGCAACTGTGTGGAACTGCGCGAGGTATCCAGTATAGTCCACCCAGCCATACCGTTCAGTCACACTACACATAAGTTTACAGTTGGTGTAAACATACGTTTTATAGTCCAGCTAACTATACCTATATACCTATATTACGTATAATCATACAGTTGGGGTAAGAATACGTCATCTGCTTAGGATAACCTTTCTAGTATATTAAGTAATCAGATGCCATATTGCTGCATCAAACATATCTGTTAGCAATACTTGGACTGCTAACATAGCAATGCTGTATCTCAAACACAACTAATAGAATTACTGTAATAAAAATATTTTTAGGGGGGAATGGCTAGAAAGTCTCAGCCAGAAATGTATTGCTGTTAAAACTAAAGATTTTTTTCAGTGTAGATATACAGATTGGGTATATATAGATATACAGATTGGGTATATATAGATATACTCAAGTGCTCAGCGATCGGCTTAGCGATTCATTCTGGTCAGCCCAATCCGGTGGACACCCGACCTAAGTGACTCTGGTCAGTTCCCGTAATAAATGTTTCGGTTCGCCTAGGAGAGGCGCTGCTAAACAATATTTGCTCGCCGCCTATATTATCGGCCCTAAGTATTTAGAGTTTTGTTAGAAAAAGATACTATCTTTTAAATTCTACATTTTTTCTCAGTCGAACTATAGAACATTAAAGCCATAAAATAAATGTTCTTGATTTTTCTCTCTATAAGTCGATTCTATTGTCCATTTCTGAATTTACAAATAAACTAAGCGGGATTCTTTGATTAAATAACGTATATTTTTGTATTTTCGGCCACGGACAGTTTTAATATAAATACCATACGAGCATGGGAGTTTCTCCTGTAACTCTTTTTTTACTTCACCGTGTAGACCATAAGTTTAAAAGAATTTGCGACCGGTGAGAAATACCCCAGATAGCATTGAAAGTGAGATACATGTTGCACCAACGTGAAATTTTCAACTTTCATACGTTGGCTGGGAGTCGTACCAATGTTGGACAAATGTTAATACAACATCTTATGTCCGCACCAAAGTTGAACGTACAACATTCATCGAAGGTTGAGCGAACGTTCGTACAACGTACCGAATATGTTGTTGCAACATGTGCGACAGGTATCGAAATAGCCAACGTTGGCTCTCAACATTCGAAAAAGGTTTGCGCCCAATGTTCGTACAATGTAGCATGTACGTTTTTCAACGTTCTCGTGCGTGTTTAAGAATATTGTAAATTCAACGTTCAGTAAAGTTTGATTCGCGTTTTAAAAGTTTTGCTTTTTTCCTCGTTAGTAAGCTCTAAAGGTGTAAGGACGAGAAGTACAAGGCATTCAAAAATCAAAACGATCTATTTATTCAACACAATACACAATATAAAAAGTTATAAACTTGGTAGATTCATTATTAGTAAGGCTATTTATGGGTCAATATCATAGAGGTGAAGAATTTGAGTTAGAGAGAATTTTCTTAATTAAAGCTACAATAAATTAAAGTTGTCTTCTCGTTTACCGAATATTATAATCGATCGCCATCTCCACATGTAATCATTTTAATTCAATGTGTTCTTAGTTTAATTTTATTCCATCTAACATACCCGAAAAATCATTTCGGGAACGCTTCCATAATTCATTAAGGAACATTCAAGTAGCTAAAAAACACATTAAAATCAATTGAATTTAAGTAACTATATTCTGAACACTACTTTGATACAGTTTGCTTCAAGGATTCTTACATGCTTTACAACGAATTGGAAAAAATCGTTATTTCTATTTAATTAAACGTTGTCCGAGGTAAAAGTTGTCATTTCATGAACGCAACCATAAAATATCAAAATCTTTTTTATGGAACGTGCCAGATGGTGCTGCTAGCGCTGTTTATGAAGTATTTGTTAACGGGTTAACGGCATTTAATTGTTAGTCTGGATTAATAATTAAATTAAAGCGGTAAGTAGGTTTCATCTGATATATGAATTGCGTACATCAATTCAGCATCATTTCGAGAACGCTGTTGTAGAATCTGTTATGTTAAAATTAATATATTTGTATCAATATTATGATAAACAGTCGAGGCAACTACAACATAACCGCAAAAATATTTCGTTTGACATTGTGACAAAAAAAATGAAAGACAATAATGCCGGAAATGTCATTTCGGGAACGTTCTCGGGCTATGACGGGCATTCCCGAAGTTGTTTTGTTACATAGTACTGATTTGTTTGTTTTTTTTCAGAATTTATTTATGTCACTGTATGTTAGTACTATTAAAAAGTGCTACACTATTATGTAACGTCTAATAGTATTCATAAATTTAAATGGCAATTTATGAAGTTCCTACGTATAATACAACAGTTGATCTCTCAGAAACTAAGCTAATTACAATAGAAAACCTTATTAATTGTTACTTCTCAAGAAATAAAGTCTAATTTGATTAGTACAGGTGTATCATTTTAATATAAAAATGCACAATTAACACTGCCATCATTTCGGGAACACCACAGTCATTTCAGTACCATCTCTATTAGTTCCGGGAACGCTAATAAATACATAGTTAATGATAAAACATTACATTTTTTATAGATTAATTTAACATTGAATTAATGTGCCACTAAAGCCAAATACCGAATAAATGAAAGAAGTAGTTTAGAACTTGGAATCATAACAATAAATTAATTTTCGCATACGAAATTGATGTGTTAGTGAAATGAGCAACAAAAATGCACCACAAATATTACATTTAAATACATTAGGTGATTTTTCTCGTTAATTATAATAACTCTTACTAATTTTAACTAAATTAACGAAATGAAATTACTTTTCGACTACACCTGAATAGTATTATTTTTAAAGTTTTAAAATGCGTTACCGAAATGACTTTTTCTCGCGCGTTATCCATTAGATTTGGTGATAAATTGGAAAATATGTCATTTTGTGCGCTGTCCGGTTATAAACTAATAAATGATAACTTAACCCAACATTTGAACGTAAAAACCCACTGTAAAGCAAAGTTTAAATTTTAATAATATGGGCAATGAAATTCACCACCTCCATGATTTTAACCCTTATACGTATGTAAGATTGGAAACGCAGCTTCAATATCTCTATACTTTATGTACAATATTTTTACCGTTATTGCGCTTACCGATCACAAGTGAAAATCATTGCATGAGTTTTTTACGCGTGCTATACCTAAGTTTTGAGACTGACATGGCAACTGATATACATATTTACATCGCTGACGATATTTCTTTTTTTGCCAATTATGTAGACATCAGAATTAATAGATCGCACAACATTCAATACTTCAACAATGTCACTATGATTAACTTGTACAAAACAATTTTTGTTATCGTAACAACAAACTCTCGTATCCTTTATGCGCAATTCTCTTTAATATAATTAAATAGGTACTGAAGATAACTATTTCTTGAAAAGGACATTAGTCATCTTCCAATTCTTCGTTCGTTATTGCTTGTCGCCTCACTGAAATGAATATAACGTATGTTATAATGTATAGTTAATTTAATGACAGAAATATGCTTGAATCGTAGATAATTACCTTTCTTCGTATTTTTTGTAGGATTCTCATTCTCCTTGTTTTCCAGGGCGCTATTTCTTTTCATTCTATACTTCAGCCTGTTTGTAGCTTCTGTAAGCCATCTTTCACATGGTCTACTTGCTTCGGTAGCCGTAAAGTTGGAATCATGAGTAATAGCAGCATCTAAAAATATTTGTGCACATGTAAATATTCAAATGTATTTTGAAATAGTCTAATGTAGGAAATTTATTTACTATATATATATATATATATATATATATATATACTATTTTCTATGTAGACATACTTTATTTATCTGCTAATAACTCGGGAATGAGACCATCAATTACTACAGAATAAAATAAGATTTGTTTACGAAACACATCGGTTCTATTTACCTACGAACAGATAAAGATTAATAGTATACAGAGGACAGTTCTATTACATCCATTAGAAAAAAGTAGTACTAGTGACCCTATTTAATTTTTTAATATTTGATTTCATTCACCTTGCAGTATAGTCCATAGTTTAAGATTTTTGAAAGCTTTCTTCGTTCTGCCCTGAAAAGAGTAGAGTATTGCCACATCGTCGGAAATTAAGGCCTCTAGCAGCTTACGCAAGGCATTCCGTCCTCTGACTCCCCCAATTGTTTTACAGAATTGCACCTGCACAAATTATAAGGATATAAATTATAATAAAATATTTAGAGAATGTTCAGTCGTGTAAACATGCATTTCTGTTTTGAAATCTATAAAATCAACTTATAAATAATAGAAACATAAAAAATGGTACGTAATTTGTAGAATATTGATGCAAAATGGTTTAGGCAATATACATATACTGATTCAAAGTGCCTCAGAAAAACCAACGCCGTAAACAATGCTATTAAAATTAATCTTATAAGAATCATTGAAATGAAGAATAATTTATATTTTGTTAATTGAAGATTGAAAACTAAATTAATATTCGTTCCTGTTGTTGCAAAGCGTTTAAGAAGCATTGTGTTCTAGTAAAATGGAAGTTGTTATGCTCATAGTTATTAAGTAATGGATATCTTTCACAGGAGATTCACGCGCTTGTGCAACATTTTTACTATTTTGCAGTGCACGTAACTGAGCATTATTGTCACAGAGGACCCTCAATATTTCATGTTGTAAAGCTACATTAGACAACATAAAATCTATATTTACCGTATGGTGTAGAGAAACAGAAGGCATTACAAAGTGTAATAATTGGATTTAAGAAAATGTTATATTTACTGATTTGGTATGTCAGCTTTTCATCTGTGGTCATAGCTCTCAAATCTTCGTTGGTAATTTTTTCCTTGAACCTTTCTTTTGACTCGATACATTTCTTTTTCGCAGCACCTTCCTTGATGGCCTCAATGCTTCTTATTGTTATACCAGCAGCAGGTTTCTGACTTATTTTTGTTGTCTCACACATTGTACAGGGGAATTTCGAAAATGCCATAAACCGTCCGTCGATGTACTTGGACCTACACATGTTGAAATAATTAAACATGTCCCATTTTCAATAAATAATGTAATAGCTTACTTGCAAAAACGTCCATCTCCGGCACAGAAGGAAATTGTTGTTCCATGTTCTCTGCCTCAGAGTCTTCAATAGCTTCGTTGTCAGAGGACATTTTACTTTTCTTATGTCTTGCATGTCGACAAGACTAGTTTTGAAGAGCTCTCAAATCTTCGTTGGTAATTTTTCCCTTGAACCTTTCTTTTGACTCGATACATTTCTTTTTCACATCACCTTCCTTGATGACCTCAATGCTTCTTATTGTTACACCGGCAGTAGGTTTCGGACTTATTTTTGTCATCTCACATTGTACAGGGGAATTTCGAAAATGCCTTGAACCGTCCGTCGATGTACTTGGATCTACACATGTTGAAATAATTAAACATGTCCCATTTTCAATAAATAATGTAATAGCTTACCTGCAAAAACGTCCATCTCCGGCACAGCAGGAAATGGTTGTTCCATGTTCTCTGCCTCAGAGTCTTCAATGGCTTCGTTGTAAGAGGACGTTTTACTTTTCTTATGTCTTGCATGTCGATAAGACTTGTCTTGAAGATGATCAAATTCTTTATCCACGTCAGAAGTTTCGAAAGACAGCCTCAGCTTTTCTTGCGCGTCACGGTAATTTTCTACAATTAATTTTCTCTTAATTATTCATTGTTTGCATATCATTGACTTTGCTAAGCAAAATGTATATGACGGAAATTTTTGTACACCAAATGTGTGTATTTGTTGGGGGATTGCAATAATCACAATGAAAGGAAAACTTCCACTGTTATGAACACACCATTGGACCCGTAAATTTTTTAAACTTTCCCTTGACCAGTCTGCTGATGGTGTACTTTTTTTCAAAATGTGAGTTCTTAAATTCCGCTCAGTCTGAGGCCAAAAAGTTTCTGACTTATGTTCATTAGTGAACCAGTTTTCTGGCACAAGTTCTACGGTTTCATTGTCGAATAAGGAGACGACGAACCACTTCAGTGGTGAGCATGCTGACATTGTCATATATATTTTGTTTATATTTCGTTGCCATATTGGGGTTAGTGGGACCCCATTCAAATTGACGTATTCAGAAACCTTTTTTCGTAGTTAATAAGATATTTCCTAAGGTGTACGAAGGCGGCCTTGGAATTTGTAACAAGATCAACGGTTTAATGAAAAATTTGCATAAAAAAAGGTGAACGTCGAAAATCGATTCCAGACGAAATTTCGTTGGGGTTACTTTGAACCCGTATGGCAACGGAAGATTAAGTAATATATTTGACATCTTGATATAAATATTCAACATCTTTAATATAAATATTTTGACAGAAACATTACTATTTTTATATTCACTGAAATGAAGCTTACACCATGTCCGTCGTAGTAGGTAGACCTAGTACCTAGACATTGCCCAGGTTCAGCAGATATCGCTCCTGAGGAGCACTCGACGATGATCATTGGTTAAAATTGAGTATTTAGCCAATGACCACCGAGAATCGTTTAACGTTTGTATTCATTGTTTGAAATTGAGTATTTAGCCAATGGCCATCGAGAATCTTTTAACGATTGTAAGTATCAGTTGTATCTGCTGAACGTGTCCATTCATTCCTCTCGCTGCTTTGGCTTCATCCCCGCGAGTAACATTCTTAGATCTGTGCAACACCGTGACTACGTATTTTATCGCCAAGTTTGGAGAAGAAATCACCTTTTCAGCAATATATCCTCGTTAATTGTGAAGGTAAGTTCAACAGGGAACACTTTAGTTAATTCCAACAACACTAATATTGGAACGTGAACTATATCTTTAGTTGCAGCAACTTACCCACACTTTGTCATGCAGTATAATTGCAATTACCAACGCGATTTATTTCAGTGAAGAAATAACATTTCCTAATTGATTTGTGATAATAAAAACATTGACTAAGGGTGTAATGAACATCAATAACTTAATATCATTCTTAAAAATTAGGACAGGGGGAGGGGGGTTTGGGGCACAATTCTTATTGTTGTTTATTATAAGAGGGAGGGAGGGGTCGAATTTGTTGCAAAAAGTGATACGTAATTTGTAAACGATCCCTTATAAGCTTTTTAATCTAATTATTTTCTTAAATAATATAGAATACGTGAAATTTATTTACAGCTAAATTTCTCTGTTTCTGAGATTCCCTTGGAAATCGAACGAAAAAGAAGTTCTGGTGGGTATTGTAAAAGGCATATTCGTCGCGTCAGGGAAAGGGAGATGAGATGCTCATATCAGCAGGCTCGACGTACATTTGATGCAGTATTATCGACAAAAACAGGTTTGGAAGTCTTTACACCGAATGATTATGAACCAAATGAACTTAAATGTAGCACTTGATTGCATTTGCAGTGCACTCACTTAAAGGAAATGACCTCGAAAACATTGGAGACAATTTCCTTGCACGAGAAACGCATGGCATGTCGCCTGTTTCATCGAACGAAAATGAATACATGAACTTCGATACGGATTGGATTCCCGACAGCATAACTGAAGATGCGTCTTACGAATATGGTTACAGCGACGATGAAGATTATGACCAGTTAAACGATGAGCAGAGTTCAACCAATAGCGACTTGGATTGGATGGATGAAAGTATTACTGTAAACGGTTTGACAGTGAACACACTAAATACTATCGATAAGAGGTCCGTGAATGCAATGCATTTGGTATACCTAGGAATCATGCGTTAGTTATTACTGTTGTAGATACGTGGACCGTTGAATGTAAGATTATCTCATATTCAGGTGCAACATATTTCAGACGCATTAACCTCTTTGAATAATTGTATGCCACACGAGTTTCCAATGAAGCCAAGAAGTTTGCAGTATTTGAAGTTGTTCAAAGCAACAGAATTTCGAATGGTTTTACTTTACTTAGGACCTGTAATCTTGAAACGTATTTTACGAAAAAAGATGTTTATACTAACTTTATAACATTGCACGTAGCAATTGTCATCTTAAGTAATAAGTGACTGTGCATTAAACCTAGTGTTCTTGATTATGCCGAGAAATGATTAAATCTATTTGTGCAACAGTTTGAAGAAATATACGGAAGACACAGTATGTTTCTCATAACGTTCATAATCTTGTACATTTAGCACAAGATGTGAAGCAATATGGTTCACTAGAAGAATATTCAGCTTTTAGATTTGAAAACCACATTTGTCAAATTAAAAAATTATTAAGAAAGGGCAACCAGCCTCTGCAGCAACTCATGCGCCGCTGCACAGAAATTGACAGCATCAAACATTTATATTCCGAAACATTGAGACATAACATTGAAACATTAAAGCCGCATACAAAAGGTCCATTAATCGAAAGATTTAGTTATAAATCAGAATATAGAGAATTGCGTATAAAGGATACGAGAGTTTGTTGTTACGATAACAAAAATTGTTTTGTACAAGTTAATCATAGTGACATTGTCCAAGTATTGAATGTTGTGCGATCTATTAATTCTGATGTCTACATAATTGGCAAAAAAAGAAATATCGTCAGCGATGTATATCAGTTGCCATGTCAATCTCAAAAATTAGGTATAGCACGCGTAAACAACTCATGCAATGATTTTCACTTGTGGCCGGTAAGCGCAATAACGGCAAATATATTGTACTAAAGTATAGAGATGTTGAAGCTGCGTTTCCAATCTTACATACGTATAAATAGCCTTACTAATAATGAATCTACCAAGTTTATAACTTTTTATATTGTGTATTGTGTTGAATAAATAGATCGTTTTGATTTTTGAATCCCTTGTATTTCTCTTCCTTACACCTTTCGAATTTACTAGCGAGAAAAAAAGCAAAACTTAAAACGCGAAGCAACATTGCTGAACGTTGAGTTTATAATTCTTAAACACGCACGAGGACATTGAAGAACGATCATGCTACATTGAACGAACGTTGGGCACAAACCTTTTTCGAATGTTGGGAGCCAACGTTGGGTATTTCGATACCTGTCGCACATGTTGCAACAACATATTCGATACGTTGTACCAACGTTCGCTCAACATTCGATGAATGTTGTACGTTCAACTTTGGTGCGGACATAAGACGTTGTATTAACCCTCGTCCAACATTGGTACGACTCCCAGCCACAACGTAATAAAGTTGAAAATTTCACGTTAGCGCAACATATATCCAACTTTCAATGCTATATGGGACAACATTGCACAATCTTCAAGAAATTATCTAAAAACTTTGTTCTTAATTTTTCTACAATATTTACGAGATCTTTATTTATAACACCTATACTTAAACTATTAAAGGATTGGCGAGAAAAAAAGGGTATACGTAGACTTATTTTTATTTTTTCAATATTTAATTCATAATATTAGTAGGTACTAGGAATTGGTACTGACAATGAATCAAGCGTTGTACTGCCCAACTATGGAGAAAGGCAGTAACTGCTAACCGACAAACTTGTGGAAAATCAACTGTAACTTTGATGCCTTTAGCCGAAGGGTTTCCAAGACAGATTGCTAATGAAACCTAGCTTTAACATTAAAAACAGTGAGTGTCATGACACTCGGTGGAAGTGAAACTTATTGGAAACGTAAACGGTAGGGGATATAAGCGCGGAAAAACTGTAAAGAAATTATGAAAACAGGCGAGGAAATAAAAGGCCGAATTGATTGGATTATGGTAACTGAAATGTGAGACAAAATATTTAACTCCGATAGTATCAATGTTTCTCGTAAAAACTGCATCAATCATAGTACCTCCTTTCGTAGTGGGATCATTTCTATACCATTAATGAGAGTAAAAGAAAATTTGTCTTAAAAATTTCTGGCAATGAAAAGTTAATATTGAAATCTCAAGCAAGAATTACTGGCTGTTCGTGATAATTTTCAGGTTCTCCAAGAATTTCGACAAGGACCTGATAACCTGCAGTTGATAATCGCAGTAATGATTTTCCAAGAAATAATTTGATATCACGCATTGGAGTATTGGGTAATATATAAACAGCTATTAATATTATTTTTTGATTATCAACCTCATTGCTATTAATTTTGCATTGCTATTAATTTTAAAAGCGGCTAGCGGGGCAGGAGTGTGCTTCGGCTTTTTTTCTATGCATGGTGGGATAATATAAGGAAATTCTTCGAAACCTCCGGGCTGGAGTATGAGAACTGGCGCCGGGAGAGTACGTAGATTCGGCGCCGTCCGGTTGGTGCTATCCCCGAACAAGTGCACGTGCACCGCAATAGTCGAATTTATTGGAGGATTTCGAGGAGAGCGAAAGGCAGAGAGTTTCTGTGCCCTCCCGCGAGGCTCCTGAAATCTGAGCACGCGGTCGAGGGGCCCCACAGTATATAAGATTTATACGATATAATACGATTTGGCTAGTCTAGGTGGACAAAACCTTTTAGCCTATTGTACTGGAGTAAAAAGTTGTAAACAACTTTATAATGAATATGTAATAATTAAAATCAGTTTGTATCTTTCATAAGTTTTTATTTACACAAAGAAAATACATCTTTATTTTGTTTAGTCATTGATATCTTAGGTAATTTTCTTAAGAGGGTTATGTACGGTTCAGATGATAGCAATAAGTATTTTATTAGGTCATAATTAGTTCTGTAATTTAAATGAGTTTGTATCTTTAATAAGTTTTTATTAGTTTCATTAGGACCCCAGTTCGCTGAAGTATACCTGTCTTCGAGCCGCTATGACCGCTATGACTTCATAAGACTGACAAACAAATTATGTATCGCGATAAAGTCGAATGCGAAACAGATAGGACTAACTATAGAATGCTTACTCACTAATCTTATGAAGTTGGCCCCAGTTATCACGGCCCTGGTTGTCCCTTGAATCTGACTTTGGATTGGATATTTTCGAACTGGATTATCTTGTAAACTAGGCGGAGCACAAAAATTTTGTACAGGAACTTTCGGTTCAGTTTTTTGCGAAGAATCTCTCTACGAGAGGAAGAGTGCGCCCATTTCGAGTCACCCTGTATATATATAGTGAAATACAAAATGAGAAAACCCAACGTTAAGGAGGATCGTCAGAGAAATGACTTCTCAGAAACCATAGTTGAAAATTTTTTAAAATACTTGTGAACCCATTTTAATAAGAGAAAAAAAAATTAAACAATTTCACTCTACAGTTTTCTCGTAATTAATTTTTAAAACTTACGAGATTAGCATTGAGTCTTATGGAGAGAATATTTCAAATGCATAGAACTTGCGATTTTCAACCGAAAACAATTCTGGAAACTATGAAATGAGTTTTATCACCACACGAATTTGTTTTTACTAAATTATAAAGAATTTTCACTCTACAGTTTTTTTAATATAAAGGAAAAACTGTCGAAAAATTCAAATATTTCATGTGCATCGTCCGCCATATGCAAAAATGTGGCATCGTACTATGTGACATCATAAGCTATTGGCGCGAAGCGTGCTGGTAAATTTAAAAGTACGAAAGTACAAATAGGATAATGTATTGACAGATTTATTACAGACAATAATTAACAATATAAAATTTCAGATATTTTAAAAAGTACAACTAGATATATACACTGCGAAATACTTTCAAACGATTTTGAAGAATAACATTTCAATGAACACGATCGTTTCAAAATGATATGAAAGTAAAAAACCCTACGAATATTGAGAAGCCACTTTTGTTTTTGAGTTCATCAAATTCTGATATGCATTACAAAATATGAAATTATTAATAATTGAACATTTAAACTACGTGCCGAAAATTATGCTCGATCTTTAAAAAAGGAATATAATTTATTAAGAACTTCCGACCGTGCATTAACTCGATTTAAAACTTGTTCTAATCCCTCTTTTCCAATTTTCAAGTAAGCTTCTGAAAAGGTTGTAAATTCAATATTTGCTCCTGCCAATTTGGACAGCATGGACTCGAGATTGAGGTTATAAACAGACGTCATGAACCGCTTCAACGCGTTGTCCGTCGATAAGAATTCTGTTTTACCTACCGATTTGCTACCAACTTACAAATGTTGAAATGCTATAGTTGCCACGTTTTGCACACATTTTACATATTTAAAATAAATTAAGTGTGAAGTTATAAAATTGTTTTCCAATATTTATCTTACTTTTTAGATTGAAAGTAACAAAAAGGAAAAAAAATTCAGCACCTATATTTATTATTGCAGTTTTTATAAAACTTAAAATTTCACTATTTGAAATTGGCAACACACGTCGATTTCTTTGTTCTTTTTCCCCTCCTACCTCACCCCGAAGAGCACTGACGATCCTCCTTAAGGGCTTTTATTTCACATAACAATAATTTCCACTTAACGTAAAACATATACGAAAATATACGGTGCATAGGAGTCCGCAGACCATGCGACGGAACACCTGTTAAAAATATAAATATAACGATAATCGCACAAAATCGCACAATATACTCGATATTACTTAAAAGTACAGTGATCCTTGCGTCGATTATAAAACTAATATTATTCCTTGACTTGCCTTGACAAAAAAGTGCTACCCTTACAGATTTCTTTGTGATGTGTAAACATCTATGCTATGGCTCTGCGGTACGATCTTCCTGGGAAATTGAGTGTCAGACGTAAGTCATGTAGATGTGACTGCGTCAGTGTGTGTGTGGCGCTACTGCGCATACTATTCGCGCAAGCTGGATTATCTCTACGGGAAAACATTTTAGAGAAAAATGTTTAATACAAAACTTTAAGGATTTTCCCTTGGCTACCCAGTGGTCGTATTGGATTTGACCTTGACCGTGACCTTTAAGGTAATATCAAATGCCTTCCTAAACCGTTCATCCGATTGCGATGAAACTTTGGGGAATGGTTGGACGCATATCCGCGAAGGTTTTTGAGTTAGTAAATCTTATACAGGGTGTTCAAAAAGTCGAACTATACTTGACCTAAATTTGACCTACGCTGACAATAAAGGTAACATGAAAAAAAAAGGTCAAGGACACATTTGAACGTGAAAAAAAATTAATTTGACCTTGATATAACCTTGAAGGTCATGGTCAAGGTCAAATCTAATATGACCATTGCGTAGCCCGGGAAAAATCCTAAAAGTTTTGTATTAAAAATGTATTTAAACAATGGTGGACGGACAAAATCAATCCACAATCTACCCGTGCGAAGCCGGGACGGGCTGCTAGTCTTCTATATATATAAAAATGAATGTTTGTCTGTCTGTCTGTCTGTCTGTCTGTATGTCTCTTATGCCTTCGTAAACCGTTCATCCGATTGCGATGAAATTTTGGGAAATGGTTGGACGCATGCCCGCGATGGTTTCTGAGTTAGTAAATCTTATACAGGGTGTTCAAAAAGTCCCGGTACGGCCGATTATCTCAGCGGGAAAACATTTTAGAGAAAAATGTTTAATACAAAACTTTAAGGATTTTCCCTTGGCTACCCAGTGGTCGTATTGGATTTGACCTTGACCGTGACCTTTAAGGTAATATCAAATGCCTTCCTAAACTGTTCATCCGATTGCGATGAAACTTTGGGGAATGGTTGGACGCATGCCCGCGAATGTTTCTGAGTTAGTAAATCTTATATGGGGTGTTCAAAAAGTACCGGTACTGATGAGTATTATGCCTTCCTAAACCGTTCATCCGATTGCGATGAAACTTTGAGGAATGGTTGGACGCATGCCCGCGAAGGTTTCTGAGTTAGTAAATCGTATACAGGGTGTTCGAAAAGTACCGGTACGGATGATTATTATGCCTTCCTAAACCGTTCATCCGATTGCGATGAAACTTTAGGGAATGGATGGACGCATGCCCGCGAAGGTTTCTGAGTTAGTAAATCTTATACAGGGTGTTCAAAAAGTCCAGGCACAGCTGATTATCTCAGCAGGAAATCATTTTAGAGAAAAACGTTTAATATAAAACTTTTAGGATTTTTCCCTGGCTACCCAATGGTCATATTGAATTTGACATTGACAATGACCTTCTAGGTAAAATTGATTTTTTAAAATCCGAACCTCTATTTTATATACCGAAAATGAAAAGAGCGGGAAATTTCACGTTAAAATATGTCCTTGACCATTATTTCCATGTTAACTTTATGGTCAGCGGAGGTCAAATTAAGGTCAAGTACAGTTCGACTTCGTACCATGAAAGCTATGGGCCCTATACAAATTCTTTTTGATAGTAGGATTTAGGATTTTTTAGTGGCTGTACAATGGTGATATTGTATTTGACCTTGACCATGACCTTCATTTGGAATCTCTTACATCTGACATAATATTCCAAATCAGTTACACGAAGAATCCCTTAGTTCCAACCAAATTTAATCGAGGTAACAATCATCACTGGCAAATTCAAAGGCGAAGACGTCCTCATTCACGCATACCTATGATTTCCAACGATTTAACATTCGAATTCAAGCGGCTCCAGTTCTCTTTGCGTCTTGCTTTTGCTATTACCATCAACAAAGCACAAGGTCAATCGTTGACTATTGCTGGCTTAAATTTGGAAAATTCATGTTTTTCACACGGCCAATTGTATGTGGCTTGCTCCAGAGTTGGCACACCGAAAAATTTACACGTTTTTACTCCAAATAAAAAAATAAAAAACATTGTCTATCCGCTGGCCTTAAGATAAATTAATAAAAGAAATATACTTTCCAATTTAAATTAAATACATGTGTTTTTTTTAGCGTAGCATGGCTCCCTACCTATGAGTACAGATATCTGCTAAAAATTCATTAAATGACGACCAAAATCAATCCACAATCTACCCGTGCGAAGCCGGGACGGGCTGCTAGTAAGTTATAAATCTAATATAATAATAATAAATATTTTATTATAGAAAAAATTAAACTTCTTTATGTCGAACTACGACGTCATATTCCCCAATTAAACTCGGACCGCAGATAATTGTAAGATGTTTACACATCCTCCGTGAGTACAACGGCACTCACACCTTTTTTTTTTCTGATCTTTATATCGCACCCGTTACAGAACAGTGTCATAACACAAAATTTTTCAAGAGTGTGTTTTTAGTGTATTATTACTGTTCTCATTGATATCTACCAATCAGTAAAACTGACATATTTCTAACTAGCATAGTTTCCGCGCAACGCAGTTTTACTGATTGGTAGATCTCAATGAGAACAGTAATAATACACTAAAAACACCCCTTTGGAAAATTTTGTGTTATGACACTGTTCTGTAACGGGTGCGATATAAAGAATATACTTTCTTTTAAAATTACGCCAATATTTGTAAGCTTAAATGAAATAGTAATAAACAACATAAAAGTAACAATATATACCTGTAAATAAAGAATCCATGGCACAAATGGAGGAAATACTATAAAACGAAGTTATGCATATGAGAACACAACCTGTGAAAGCACTGCGATAGTATTATATCGCTTGTTGTTACTGCGCAAGCGTGAATAGAATAGTGTATTCGTGGTTTGCTGATAGTTATACGGGGACTAGCAATTACTAATATGGCTATATTCGAAATATTTACCTGCCTAAAAAATTTGACTTTTGTCCACCTAGATTGGCTAAATCGTATACTGTGGGCCCTTCGCTTGCGACCCGGCGCTCGTCACTACAGTCACCGAACATAGACTAGACTATGTTCGGTGCTACAGTACAGGGAATGCGGTGCGCATGCGCAAACCATTTCCACCTCCAGTGGGCCCACGGTGCTGTACCCCCTCCAGAGGAGCGTTAGATGTCTAAACAGCACAGCGTTAAACGCTCCGACGTATAAGAAGTTTCACTTCAAAAAAGGGTACAAAATTTGGGTACAAAATGATTCAAGATATTCAATGGTATCCAAAAACGCATCTCGGATTGTTTTGCTAGTTACTGCCTTCCTCCATAGTTGGGCAGTGTACTTACTTCCCTCTTGTCTTGTATAAAATTTAGTAGGTTTATTAAGTAGGTAACTAAATGCGATACCTATTACATAAATGTCAAATGAATTTGATGATTCTTGAATATGTTTATAAATTTAATTAAAGTAAAAAACCATCTGTTCTTGTAATGCTAATTCTAAGATTGTAATATTTCTTCTGAGATAATAATAGATTAATAAATAAGAGGCAAGCCGTTTGCAAGCAAACTAGACATAAACGATTTACTCTCAGAAATGTTTAAAGTAAACTTCAAATTGAAACGTAAATGTGCTGTGATTATATACGATCTGTACACAGCTCGTACATTATAAATCGATATGTATTTAAAGACAGTTGTAGAAAATGTAGATTCGTTATTATCACAAAGAATTGGAAAACGCATTGGCAGGTTTGCGCGGATATTATAACAAGATATTCCGTATAATAGTTTTAAAGCTGCTGACAGTTCGTTATCGTCTTTCGTTTTGCAACTTATACATACATATAATCGTATTACTAGGAAGAGCGACGAGAGAAGGAAATACAAATCATACATTTCCTATACTTCCAGTGAGTCACACGTACTTATGGCATAATATTTGAGATGCATCAACTACCTATAAACTTAAGAAATAAGCGACCTCCTTCCCATAATGTCCGCTCGTGTTTAAGTCTGACTTTTGACCGGCAAAAGACAGCACTCATCGCCAATACCAGAGAATCTAGCCTGTGAGATATCGGACGCGACGTCACAAGTTAGGGTCTCAGGGAACCGGCGACGCGGCAGGCTTTACATTGCCCGCCCGCCATTGCCCTTTTCTCTTCACACGCGTTAGATGTACTCCCGACCCTTTCTCTCTTCCGACATCCCTCCCATATCCTCTTCGAGAGGTACACTTTTTCCCACCGTGGTATCGTAACGGTCGCTGAAGCGGTCTTGTTCGACGCCGGGGCGCCGACGACCGGGAAAGTTAGCAAGTTGTACAGTGGACTTCATATTTGTGAATTTTCATTCCCTACTATACAACCTACTACCTCACCCAGGCGCCGCCGCAAGGTGGATCCGTGTCAAAGCCTATCTCGTTATATCATAACGTTGTGCAAACATACATAAACGTGCGCATTGGTTAGACGTAGATATATTTAGCTGTTTCTTTTAGAGAATTTTTTGCTACAAATTACTGTGAAGTTCCAGTAATCGTGGAACGTTACATCGCCGCCAAATCTTTACCGTGCGTCGTAGTAAAATTTACCAGTTCCTCAAGAAAAAATTATAGATAAATTGGTAATTTTTTATTGTCTCTCACAAGTAAAAATTTGGTTGACCTAATTATCCCCAAAGCATCGATGTTAACAAAGAAATCACGGTTAAATCTTGTGGTTGAAAGAGCAAAACGGAATGACTTACTTTACCGAGGGAAAGAAATGATCAGAAATACTATATGTACCTATATAGAGAATAATGAAATACGACCTCGGCTACATTTTATAGCACCTCTAGTTGTATTTTTAATTGGCAGCACTATAAAAAATCTTTTTAACGGTACTCTTAACTATATTTTTGTAGTCTGCATTCTACCGTACTCTATACAATCAAGCGAAATACGATATCAACTACTCTTTTCTCCAAGTCTACCACCGATTCCAGATTATGGTTAACACCTCCATCAATATGACACTCCTGCAAATCAAAGAACGCTAATCTGGAGTAGTATGCATCTCATTTTCAATGTCAACTCACGGCGCAAATAAAATATTCCTAAACCGGTTCGACTATGATGGATATTACACCTACAAATAGGCTTCTGTTGATTAGTAGGGGAGACTGTTGTACCTTGAAACGATTATTGAATATTTTAGTTTAACTGGTGATTGGGAAAATATTTAAACTGCATTTCTCCTGCTGAATTGATAAGATATCTATTCAAGTACATAAGATGTAAAGGAAATTTTACAAATATTGATGCCAAAGTGTTTTCTAACATAATTTTTACTAGCTAAAAATTGTTCCAAGGTACAACAGACCTAATGTACCTTGAAATACAGATAATAATCAACTAAAAAAGTAAATTAAGTAAAAGTTCAGATTATTTAAAAATATAAATTTTACCAGATATCATAAATTAATAAAAACACTTATAAAAAAGAACAAAACATTTGAGAAAAAGCAACTTGAGTCCAACTATGCTTCTTTTCTTTCTGGTGATGAAAAACTCAAAATATGATTGACAGGATCTCTTTTTTTACCTTCTTTACTACGCGGCATAATTGGAAAAGTTCTGAAATAAAAAATTAACGTTCTTTATTAATGTTCCAAGGTACAAGATGTACCGATGTTTCAAGGTAGGTACAAGAGGGTGTAACATTACCAAAAACGGCTGCCTCCGCGCCGAAGCTAAGTTTACACAGAAAAATAACATTGTATTTTTACTCACCATTGAACACTATTACACACAAAAATTGTTTAATAGTTTCAAAGTTACCAGTTCTCAAATTATCTACACACGAATACGATGCTAATTACCCGAGTCGAACTTTTGGTCTTCGGTTGATGATTGCAGTGCTCGCTTCAGTCTTTTTTAATAATCAGAGTGCTCTGTTGAATCTCGATTGATGCTCTGTCGAAACTGAGTGACTTTATGATGCTCCTTCTGTGCTCTTTCTATGCTCGGTTGTGGAATCCTTAACTCTTCATGCTCTTTTAATTCTCTTCCGACTAGTATCCGGATTGCCCGCTAGATGGGGAATATTCTCGGATGCAAATTTATGTTTCAGTATTATAAAGGCAACGTTGAAAAGTGTAATGGTTATTGCATCATGGCTCAATTTGGGCTTTGTTCTTATCAGCTTAATATCTGATACACTCCCGATTCGGGAGTCAGAATGTTAAACTAATTTTTGGAGGTGGGTGAGGAGTCGGGAGCGCGCCCAGCCTTTCTGCGAGTTGTCCTGATAATGCAGTGCTTCCAGGACCAGGCCATTGGTCTCTTGTAAAAATTAATTACCTCCCTGAGAAGGTTTGATGTCGGTAAGGTCACGCACCTTCAGTGGAAGAGACATTCCACAGGAAAAATCAGTTTATATAATATTCCGATTTTACCTTTACCGACAGCGACCGATTTTACCCTCGGTGACGCGCGGTGTTTATAAACCCGTATTTAGTAGCGGCTCATGTCGAGTACGAAAAGAGCATGTAAAGAGACTTTGTGTCAGTGCTCTTTTCATGATCAAACGTGCAGAAACGGACATAACTGCAAGTTTGAGCACGTAAAGAGCATGAAAAATTCTATGAGTTCTTATACATCTACGAAGTCTCCTTTCATTCTCTTGATGGAAAACTGCGAGCATTAAGAGAGCACGAAAAATTCGACTCGGGTACTTGGGTACTTTCTATGGCGAAAAAACTAATTTTGATAGCACAACTTCAAAATACGTCTGTGACGCGTGAAACATGAATGCACTACTGAAGGTCAAGCAAGTGAGGATTATACCTTAATTTTGAGTCAATAAATGGCGACATCTGTCATAAATTCGAAACGTTTCAAGGTACACTATGCTCTAAGTACAACAGCTTCCCCTATTAATTGCTTTTAAAACCAATTGCCATTCTGCTAGTCACTTTAATAACATTCACTTGCCAATAGTCCATTCCCTCTAATCGTATAACACTCCCAATCTTCCCTTACTTTACTGCGTAAAATTTCCCTAATAAATTTTACATATTGCAAAGCAACTGAAGTTAGTTAGGATAGGTGAATAGGGAAAGTACGGAGTCAGGGTGTGTAGCTTTAGATCATTGGAAGCTTTGAATACACGATAGGTCCTGAACACTCCCAATAGTCCATCCCTTCTCCAAAGACCAATCCCAATTTCCCCCTATTTTCCTGGAATAGAAATCTACGCACTCTGCGCAGTCTAAAGGGCCCCATACACGTTCAGTCGGCCGGCCGGCCGCCGGCCGCGGGCTATCGATAGGGTAAAACCCCCAGTGATTGGCCTTTTAAACAGACGAAATTATACAGTAATTGGCTTATCATTTCCTCTTTCTATTGAATGCATTTGTTATGAGAGGGGGCCAATCACCATCGCATGGCCAATGACTGTATCGTTTACCCTATTCAAACTACATCTACAATTTTGTCCACCGAATGCGTCCGTCAGTTCTCTGCCGGCTTCGATAGTAGCATAACGATCTTACATTGAGAGTATAAATATGTCGCAAAAAGAATACGCAGCTGCACTTGTTATTTTGACAAACCAGCAGAGGAAACGAAAAAAGAGACAAATTTGGATGAAAGAGTGGTTGAAGAAACGCACTTTATCTCACGTGGGGCTCGTACGTGAACTTCGCCAATCCAGTGCAAGTGATTTGAAAAATGTCCTGAGGATGGACGAGTACTTGCTAAATTTGGTAAAGCCACATATTACGAAAAAGGACACCGTAATGCGGCAAGCAATTACCGCAGAAGAATGGCTTTTGGTGACCCTGAGATATTTGGCAACAGGGCGCAGTATGGAGGATTTAAAATTCAGCGCAATTATTTCGCCACAAGCTCTGGAAAAAATTATCCCAGAGACTTGCAAATATATATATTTGACCTTGAAGGAGGAATATTTAAAGGTAAAGTGTAAAAATATATAGAAATATATTTAAATATTTTATTCCAAAATTAATGAACATTAAACTGATACCTAGGATCTATTAATAAAAGTAATATTTAAAATTTATTAAGAAAATAAGAATTCTATGAATGAAATCAATATTTTAAATCTATTAATGAAATGAATATCTATAATTATATAAAGAAAATAGTAATTGTAGAATATCTTATGAACAAAAGTAACATTTAAAATGTATTACTACAATTAAAGCCCTATACATTTTAATTTTGCATTGCTTGTGAATTGGAACGAGTATAAAACTGAGAATTGGGCTCTATTTGTGGTGGAGTGTGTGGTTGAGAGTGTGACAGACAAGAAAATCGTCCGAGGTGCACCTCGCCGATTTCGTTCATTCTGATATACCGTGGGTGGACTAGTTATTGACAATGCGCTAGTTACTGACAGGTAAGGCGCATTTTCAGTAATTTGAGCGAAATTTCGTTTTAAAAACAGAAAAAGAATTTAGTGCACATACTACAGGATCTTGTGTCTTTTCTCGCGTAAAATCATCGCTTGACAATAGACCAATATAATTAAATCAAGTTTTCAAGGATGTGCGGGCTGGTGTCAGCTCGCCTGCGTCGGCCATCTACAATAATGGTGTGAAAATTCGATCTCAGTTTTTTCTCTTAATTTTGACAATGTAGGTATTAAACATAAATAAAAATTATTCTTGTAGAAAAATAGTAAGTTAATTTATTAATTGAAATGATAAAAAAAATTAAATACAAATTTATTTAATAAAAAAATTGGGGTGTCAATAATGTATCCTATATAAGCTGCTATGTTCCTATTTGTGACACCGGTTTACCCGTCAATTTCCTAACCTCACTTAATTTCTCAAGTACCTATTCAACACTTTGCAATTAAAATCATTTTGCCTATGAAAGTACATATGCTCTCTCATTTTAATTAAGAAAAAATAATATAGGTATATATATATATTTTTTTCACTCGGGGGTAAAATGCACCACAAAAAAACCACAGGGAAGTACCTACACTGAAATCGAGTTATAAGCGGCATTAACAGCAGTGAGAAGGCAAGACTTTCTATTAATTCTAGAAAAATATAACAAAGAAGTCACTGAGCATTGCCAAAGAAATTAAACAAGAAATAATAAATGAGCCTTGAAAATTTGAATTAATAAGATCAATATGACTATCACAATTAGGTATTCGCTGCCATTAACAAGCTATATGTCAGAGAATGAAAATATTACGCCAAAAAGAAACAAATTTATATTTTTATATGAAATAAAAGTTATTTTAATTATTTAGTAAGTAAATTTAATCGTTTATAATAATTTATAATGATAAATCAACACGCGCGACCTATTGTCAAAAACTAGCGCACTTGATGCCAGAAATACATCCACTTCAGTTTTGCCCCTGTCATAAACTCATCCACTTGAGACAAATATTTATTTATGTAATATTAATTATTTGGATTAATTTTTTGAATATTTTTGACTGTTTGTTAGATGCCGAAGAGTCTAAAGTTTATTTTTATAAAGAAAACAAATTATTTTGATACAGAAAATAATATTTAATTGTAGATTCAAGTGAATCCCTAACCAAAAAGTGTCAATAACTGGTCCACCCACGGTATGTTGTTTTACATCAAAATCTAAGAGATACGTATTTTTTTATGTGCGGAAAAACATTTCCAGGTGGTGAAATTAACCCTCAAAGTTGACAACTTCTAGGATCTTTTGAAATGAAACCAAGTGGATAGTAATCTACATAAGAAATGATGAAAAATCCAATTTACTACATTTCGTTACGGTAATTAATTAAAAAATTATGAGGGTTAGAAATTCACCAAATTACTGTAACACATTTCAACCATTATAATTTTTTAATTAATTACCCTAACGAAATGTAGTATATTGGATTTTTCATCATTTCTTATGTAGATTATTATCCACTTGGTTTCATTTCAAAAGATCAATTGCAAGTATTGCAGGTATAGATAATGCGGGAGACGAATTATTTCGACCCGTCCGGTAATTAACCTTTCCGGGAAAGGGCGTGGTTGCAAGGTCATAAAATTTCAGACTGGAGTAAAATTTTCCCGTCAGTCCGTCGCCGGACGAATCTCTGTTGATGAACTCCAACACGCGTTTAATTTTATTAATCAACAACCCCCCGGCAGGTAGCGACTTCTCATTTAAAGTGTGCGTAGCGGAAAGCGGCCGGCCGACTGAACGTGCATAGATATCTTAACTTTGTGTGCGCGGCCGGTCGGCCAGGACTGACGGCCGACTGAACGTGATGGGGACTTTTAAGGAGATGAAGATATTCAGGCAAAGGGTGGAGTATTGGAAGGTGCCACTGGGTACGGAGCTCTAAGTTATTGGAAGATTTGAGTGTACAATAGGAGCCAGACGCTTCCCAATAGCCCATCCCTTTTTCGAAAAACCAATCCCGGTTTCCTTTCGTTTCCCTTGGGCGGAAATCTATGACAGCGTGGTGAATGATAGTATATAGGGGGAGGGTATCCAAGAGGAGAGGGGATGGAGCTCCAAACCATTGGAGGGTTTGACTATACAATAGAACCCCGACATTTCCCAATAGCCTATCCCTTCTCCGAAACCCAATCCCGGTTTTCCCCCATCTTCCTTCGCTGGGAATGTAAGTACCACACAATCAAAGCTAGTTAAGGAGGAGTATTCAAAAAAGGGTGAAGTATTGGACGCTTCCAAATTCTAGAGATATAATCCATTAAAAAATCTAAATAAATAAAATTTAGGCATCTGCCGTTATAGTTTATCCTCCATCCTCCATTCCCCAAACACTTCTCTCGATTTCTCTCATCTATCTCATTTCCTCTAAGATAAATTTGGCATAATGCACGTACGTTAATCTCGATCATATTAATAAAATATCAAGCGGTTTGCTTGGTAGTAGAACTGTGGGAAGGTAGAAGACTGTTTACGGAAAGTTACAAATAATTAAATTGTATCAAGTTTTACTTATTGCTAGGTGTCTTTACTGACAAGTATTATACATTTTAGTACATAATACTTTTTTTCGAATCTACATGAAGTCAATTAAGGCGAGAGACGGCAGAGAGAAAAATTTCTTCTCGTACGCAGAGCAAACTTCTTATTTTCAAAATATATCTGTAACAATTCAATTAAACTACACTGTAAATATTAATAAGAAGTCCCGTTTGGAAGATATCTCAAATTCAGTGTAAAATTTGATTATCTTTTAAAAAATATTAATGGCATTACTTATTCCGAAAATTTCGTAAGCATCGTTTTTCATTGACTACTCCTAAACGTTCGAATGAGAGGGTTGAAACAATTCAATTCATTGACATTTATTTGTATACTTTACGATTAACTCTATAGGTCGCCACGCATGGGCCGGCTTGCAGGACGCGAGAAAAACTTGAAAATGTTACCATTTCTATACCTTCAAAGTTTTAAATTACACTTTAAGATAATTCAAAGTTTCCTGAACAAGTAGCAATCCCCAAGAGCCTCAGTTTCTGTTCGAACTTCGTCATCGAGTTTCAAAGGTGGTCTGAAAATTCGAGCGAATACGAGGAGAATTTCGAAGAACACTGAAAAAAGTATTTAGCTAATCCAGCTATATTTCTGGCTGCCTCAGACACAATTAGAAATATATTTCTAGCGTAGCAAGAATTCTTGCTATTGCGAAGAAAATTATCACTGCAATTACTATAATTTTCTAATTGTGGCCAAATTTTTTTGAGTGAATCTTGAGAGTAACCAACCTTCCAAGGGGGAGTGAGTCGAAACGATACACTGCTGAAAGTGTAGACTAGCAAAAAAGTTCGACGAAGACATCGTGAAAGAAATAATACGCTGCAGCCATTGATACTAAACCTACGAAAAAAAAGCAGGAAACTAGATCACCGCTCGTGGTTTGATTTGTATTGATTCTGGCGACAATGCTCGAGAAAGTGGCGAAAGATTATATGAAAGCTTTAAACTTCAATCTAACAAAATAGAAGAGTATAAACTCGCTTCAATTTGAGTTAAATTTGTTCGATACCACGCTAAATATTATTATTACGTATAAAATGTGTATATGTAACACACTTTCATTTACAGTGTAGTGAAAACTGCACAACGAACGAACGATTGATTTAATTCAAGGTTCGGTGTACATTCCACCTCTACACGAACAATATATCACATAAGTACGGTATAAAATTCATGACGATGAACGATGCACGCATTTGATATGTGGATGCATTAAAAACACTGTTAGAAGTGTTTGTGATTTCACAATATGACACTATACGGATGTGTAGGAAATTCAAAAATACATTTTTAATTTTAATAAGCAAACTTTGAATTCACTACAAAACTTTAAAAATCACAAATTTCATTTTGATTTCCAAACACATATTAGGAAATAAAAAACTCGTACTTTTATTTAATCACTATCTCTTTAAATAAGCAACGTTCACTCTGAATTCCTAACGTCGTGTTTGTATTTCACAACAGCGTTTGAAAAAATAATACCCATATTTGGTTTTAAAACATGTATGGGAAAAACCTAAAATGGCTCTTTTGAATTCACAATACATTGTGATGTTTCAATAGCATCGTCGCGTCGGTTTACACTGTTAGAAGTGTTTATGATTTCACAATATGACACTATACGGATGTGTAGGAAATTCAAAAATACATTTTTAATTTTAATAAGCAAACTTTGAATTCACTACAAAACTTTAAAAATCACAAATTTCGTTTTGATTTCCAAACACATATTAGGAAATTAAAAACTCGTACTTTTATTTAATCACTATCTCTTTAAATAAGCAACGTTCACTCTGAATCCCTAACGTCGTGTTTGTATTTCACAACAGCGTTTGAAAAAATAATACCCATATTTTTGGTTTTAAAACATGTATTGGAAAAACCTAAAACGGCTCTTTTGAATTCACAATACATTGTGATGTTTCAATAGCGTCGTCGCGTCGGTTTAGTTTGCGTTTACGTGTCCACTGCAACGCATCGCATTGAAGACGAAAAAGTTTGTGTGCGATTTTTATCACTTGCTCCTCCAAAATAGGAAATAAGGAATAAAATAGGTAAGTACATTATTCTTACTTACGAGTATGACTGTGATATTCATATGCATATGCCATGTACAATTGTGTGTTCATGCAGCGTTAAAGAAATGTACTTTTGCTACTATTGCGACCACCAATCCAAGACGCTAAAAGATCATCTGAGGCATATTAAATGTTTGTAACAATGTTAATTTATCGATTACAGGCCGCTCTCTATACGACGAAACTGCGAGCTGCCTCGTCCTCGTCGAGAAAAAAATTTGTTTCCGGCCAAAAAGCCTTCTTGGGGGATTTCTTGTCAGTTTCTTGACATATTTTGTATTTGGAATTCGTTATCCAGAAGGTTTAACAAAATCCTTGGAATTCATACAAAGGTATGTAATTTTCAATTTTTATTTCAAAATAATTTTTGTTGATCATCTTAAATTGCACAATTATTTTTTTGTCGGGAAAAATTAGAAAACAGATATTTTTAAAAATTGTGTAAAAAAACGGGTTTATACATATTTTACACTTTTAATACGATATCAGAAATTATGTTAATTTTAATTTTCTTTTAATCTCTTAAACTTCATTAAAATTTTTAAATAAATATTAATAATATTAATATTAATTAATATTAATTAATATTATTAATAAATAAATAAATATTTTCGATACATTATGAAAAAATGCCTTCTTCTATTTTCCAGATGGCTTTTGGACATAAATCCCCCAACAGGAAATAAAAGACTGCTTCGATCGAAGAGAAAAGGAACTACCTATATACGAACCTGCGGTCAAAAAACTGTGCGATGCATTGCGTGATCGCACAGATGTAATAGAAGATCTTGTCGAAGAATTGGTGTAAAAAAATTCTTGAATATAAATATTTTTTAAAGAATTTTTGCTATTTATATTATTACAGTCCTTACTTATACCCGTATGCTATAATTAATGCACAATTGTATATCGATTTTAGTCAACGTCTTGCAATATTTTAACACGCGGTTATAATTTTCTATACACATGTGTACTTTTTCTGGTATACTCGAGTACTTCGGTTTCGTAAAACGAGTATTGTGATTTCACAACACCTCATCTTTTGAATTTCACAGTACCGAAGCGCTTCTACTTTTCCACACAAAGTGTTGTGATTTTAAAATACAACGATTTCGGAATTCCTAACACCATTATGCATTAGTTTTACTGTACACTCGTGTTTGTAAAAATGCTTCCATTACATTTATTGTGATTTCCTAATAGAAACTTCTAACAGTGAAGAATCAGTCCTAAACACTTAAAAATGACAGTCAACTGCTATGTTCAATCGCTATTCGAACCAATTCGCAATAGAACCGCGACACATCCCTTGCGACGTCTGGTTTTCATTAATGAAATATCTCCAGCGAATATAGAAAGAGTATCCCCTAACGATGATCGAAATAATAGAGAAGAAACGAACACTACCGCCATTCGTAATAACCAAAAAGTCGATACCACACAGTTGGTCTCGGACGAAAATAGGACGCTCCTCTCATCGTCATTGTATTATACGATACACCGATGAAGACCGGTATGGCTAAACCGAATGTTTGACAATACCATATAAAAGAAGTAGCAGATCGACTGTGTCAAAAAAAAGAAAAAAACAAAGTAGAACACATTACTGACGTCAACGCATTTTCTATGGAATCCCCAATCAGGCAGAACCCAATTTTATACACAATTTCAATTAAGATGATGACACTACACCACGCCAAATATTTCTACAAAAACTGGCGGCGAGTAATAATTAATTAAGCTAACTATACAAGTAAATTCGCGGTCGTCTATCCAAGATTCCCCTCCCGCCTGAATCGACATCCAGTACTCCCTGTCATAAATTAATATTCGAATGCGTTTTACCCTCGTATAGATCTGAGAATCTCCATTTGGTCCCGGTAGAATGGTGGAACGTGTAAGGAGAAACACATTAATTTACCACGGAGACGTACGTTAACTTGTGACAAGGTTTCTACTCGTCAGAGACTAACTTACGACGAAGAGTACTCTACTGTAACCGTTTGGAGCACCGGAGCAACAATGTGTCTAAACCTAGCTGGCGTATATGCATTTCGATCTTGTGTCGATATTGCATAGGTACATATCGCCATTACTTATCGCTATGATAAGAAAAAAGACATGCACTTTTATCAACGACATGTCGCTCACTGTTTCTTCACAATACATTATCAACTTTATGTAATAAACTGAAATGATTTGAAATGTCTGAAGTTATTTTCCATTTATAGGTATGATATTCGAACGCAAGACAATAGCAATTCCAAACGATAAATGAGAGCGGAAACTCGAGTATCGGTGGTATACCGTTATACTTGTGTTATAACACGACCGCATGAAAAGTTTTGCAATTGATTCTTCTAAACAATTCAGTTTCTTGCAACGCGTGAAGGTGTAAGGTGTATAAGTAGTGATTTTTTCCTCTTGTATACAGAGAAAAGTTTGTGGTAACCATTCTCATAGTCCATGTGGTAAGATTGAATGACTATGGCATATGACAATAAATATCGACATATTCATCATATTGAACGTTGTATGCCGCAATAATTCAATCTTACCACATGGATTGTAGAAATACAGGTTGCCTTTTATATTTCGAGAATGGACGATCTTGGTGCTGCCATGTGACAATCGACGTCTCTATCGTAAAGTTCGATCTTTTCCGCCGGTATAGTTACTCAGGACTTTTTGACGTACACTGAAGAAGCGGTTGATGCTTTCAAAATATATTTAAATATGCTTTTGGAGGTACCTCAATCGGAGTGGGAAAAGTGCTTCGAAAATTGGTTCAAACGCATGCAAAAGTATATTGATCTTTATGGAGAATATTTTGAAAAATAATAAAGCCATGTACGATGATTAATTTTTGTTTTTGTCTCTATTCCCGAAATATAAAAGGCACACACACAACCCTCGTACGTAGTTACCACAAACTTTTCTCCATGTAGTATACGGAATCTTTTCTTAAAAAATTAATAGATTTTTCTCGATTCGTGAGATGCCGTAAGTATATTGGATATAAAATTGGAAATGTAAAAACTGATTTCTCTCACCGTTTCAGCATACGATTGTTTTACGCTCTTCTGCGTGTAAAGTATTAGGTGTACAACTTTGCTTCCGCCGTTTTCCTATAGATGGCTTTAGCGATAAGTAGTGGCCGAAATAAATAGATCATAGACGTCATGCAATAATCTCGGGCATCTGTCAACATAACCCCATAGAAACATTCGTCGATTTATATCTGCATCACATAAAGTTATTCTCGATTAAAATGTCAGTTTACGAGCCAAATTCTCGTCATTTGCGGGAGGTTTTAATTTTCTGCTTCAATATGAAGAAATCTGCGGCTGAGGCTCATCGAATGCTCTTAAATACTTATGGCGAGGCCGCTATTAGTGAAAGAACGTGTCGTGAGTGGTTTCAACGCTTCAGGAACGGTGATTTTCACGTCGAAGATGCAGAATTGGAGGCATTACTTGATGAAGACTCGTGTCAGTCAAGAAAAATTGGCACGATCAGTGGGAATGACAATACTTTGAATTATAAATGTATAACCAGTTTTTTATAATAAGCCTCGAATTTCGGGGAAAAAACGGCGGAAGCAAAGTTGTAGACCTATTATAACTTCCAACCCAATGAGTTCTTCACGGTTAAAGAGTCTATATACATTCAATTTAAATATAATTCATACCCATAAAGTTAGTCAAGAAGAAGTTAGTTGGGATCATTCGTGAACCCCTGTGTGTAGTTCGGTAAAAAGACATATTCGGGTGTCCCAATAAGGATTAAAGTCCATAACTCGGTGACATTTAGTTCACTTCTAATAATGTCATATTCTAAAGTGACGAGTGTCTGCACTTGAGAGAAAAATCGACGCAGTCTTTTTCATAAAAATATAATAAAGCTGACTCTTACCGACTTACGCTATGCGAGAATGATCGTTGGCGTACTTAAAACTCTCGAGTCTCATTCGGGCGCTCTGCTTTTTTTTAGTCCTTGATGTGAGCCTCTATCGAGGCTCTTGGTTCACGCGCGTTAAAAATCGTACGCAATAAATCGGCTTTATCATTTTTTTTGTAAGAGAAACGGTCGCAAACTTCTCTTCGCAATGATTAAAAGCTTTCAAGATAAAACGATCGACTTCGACGCCGAATAATACGTTGAGAAAAATATTTATGAGGTCTCAACGGTTTCTGTAGTCGTCGTGGTCACGTCCGAAAATATTACTGCTGCGACGGACGTACAGGGTGTTATGCTAGAGACCGCATCATAAGATTATATGCAGTAAGGAGATAGGCTATACGATTGGCTGCATACCGAAAAGTGTCGATCGACGGAACCAAAAATACGGAACTCTCCGTATGATTGGTTCCGTCGATCGACACTTCGGTATGCAGCCAATCGTATAGCCTATATCCCTTTACCGCATATCGTCCTATGTCCGGTCTCAAAGATAACATCCTGTATAGGATTTATCATCGCAGCACAATACCGTAAATCTTCCGCGACAACATTTTCAACCACTATCACGAAAGCTAGAAATATTACCGGTCCGGAGGTCCTCCCAAATATTTGTTTTAGTGTACTTGAGTACTTACACGCCGGTTAATCGCACGTTATCTTTAAGTCGAATAAAACCCCGTAAGATCGCTGTCGAACAAAACTACAGCCATCCAAGTAACGTCGCGCGCCATATATTCAACTTAAGAGGCCGACATATACCAGGCCCACTAATTTCTCCTGCGGGGCAGCGGTGAGACGAGGTAATGTCAAAACGCTAGTAGGGGGTGGAGCTACGCGAGGTTAGCGATATTGCCGAATGCATGCAGTGTGGACACGGTCCGGTCTTAGTGGCGAGAGCATGGTTGCATTCAGCAGATCGAGCATAAACCGCTACCGCTCAGTACGCTCAGAAGTAGCGTTCTCTGTTCTGCTGACAACAAGTTCTGGCCGTGGCCTGCGATACATTAGGCGCGTGGCGCAGTGGATTTAAATGATCGACTTGTCGTACTTTGGGATTGAAATTTGGCTTTGTAACATCGTTTAGAAACAATAAACTAATGTATTAAAAAGTTCGAAAAGAAACATTTTTTAGTTAGTAATAGACCCGTTAATATGGCCAAAATCGCCCGTTTTCTTATATTTAACTTCAAGTATTTAAAAATCCTGACGTGGTATGCAAATTTGAGAGTTAGATTCGTTTTTAGCGCACATAAATCTATAAGAATCACCTGGTTTGGTTCGAGTAACACAATCACTGTTGTCCGGTGTTATCTCTGGTTACAAAATATTGTGTTGTTTATATCAGTACCTCAGAGCTAAACAGTATTAACTCCATTGCCGGGGGCAAGAAAATGTAATTTTTTTCGTAATAATACATAAAATATAAAATGTTCCGTCGCACGACAGACGGAATTCGACACATCGGTTCACACCGCTCGACATCATTCATAAAATGAGCCAAAACTTCTTCCGATGGAAGTGAGCGGGAGCGCTGGAGCGTAACTCTTTTTCGCTACAAAACATGGCGACCGCTACCACTTGCGCTCACTTTGAGCGCTCGGTAGAATGCGCGTTCAGCAGATTTTTAGTGAGCTGCTCCACAACTGTTGCGGAGCGGAATGATCTGCTGAATGCACCCCATGGCTCGCTCCCGTTTAGACCGGGATACCGCGTCGCGCGCGCGTTCCAAGTGTCTCCGGGATTGGCGTACGTCATGTCACCAATGCTTCGATAGCGCAACGGTTAAGTTGCCGGGCTGGGAGTCTCGATGTCGCGGGTTCAATTCTTGTTGGGTTTTTTTATTCATTAACTTTTTTCATTCGATTACAACCTTTTCTTGTTATAGAAAGTGGTTTACATTATCGAATAAAATAAGAGTTTCAATTTTTTTTCATAGTTTTACGTTATTTTCTTCCTCGTTGAGGTGAACCAATATTATTTGAAAGAACAGTTGGAAGCATCGTTGCATTTTTTTATTCTTACATTTCGTCATGGGAATTTTTGGCTGCCGAAGATTTTGTACATTATTTTGGATAATAATTGTCGAAAAAACATTTGAAGCACACCGTATTTTGACACCGTGAACATTTGACGAATGGAACTTTGCCACACGCACATTTACACTTTAAAAGCATTATGGGAAAGCAAATTTCATTGACATTTTCGAAAAACGGCCTGATTGGCAATAATATTGGTTCACCTCAACGAGGAAGAAAATAACGTAAAACTATAAAAAAAAATTGAAATTCTTATTTTATTCGATAATGTAAACCACTTTCTATAACAAGAAAGAGAGAGAGAGAAGGAGTTGTAATCGAATAAAAAAAGTTAATAAAAAAAAAACCCCCAACAAGAATTGAACCCGCGACATCGAGACTCCCAGCCCGGCAACTTAACCGTTGCGCTATCGAAGCATTGGTGACGTGACGCACGCCAATCCCGGAGACACTTGGAACGCGCGCGCGACGCGATGTTCAAAAATTTTTTTCTTCGAAACAAAGGCCAAAGAAAAAGCCGAAACACGTGTCTAATGTTTTTCGATATACTTTTACCAAAAACATTCTCAAGACAAAATCGATTTGACATCTGCCGGGATCCCCTTGTGAGATACGCCCTTACGTGATAAGACCGACGATATTCTGCTATTCGTGGCGGAGACAAATCCAAGAATCAAAGGTCATACAAATCTGTCCAGCCGTTCGTTAGTTATAAATAGTGTAACTAACCCGACTTTCTTTTATATAATATATAGACATCAAAATATTAACGCGGGAGAATACGCTCTACCAGCAAACAAACTGGCAACGCCGCGCAAGCCTCTAAGCAGTACGTATATTTCGCTAACGTGTGGCAGTACATTACTGCGGTTAAAATTCACGATGCAATCGTTTACGCGAGCTATGATATTATCGTTTCTATTACGTATTCTGAAAAAAGTTTTCTATGAATTTTGTTCAGAAAGGTTCACTTTATGTTCCTATAGTAACAGATATCGTTTTTTATGTTTGTACGGTCTTCAATTTAGATGCTGAAAGTCAGGGCCGCTTCTAGATGATGAGGCGCCTTCGTGCTTGGCGCCCTTTTCTAGAGAAGGTATGAGGCCTTTTGGCGCCCCATGACTAGTGCGCCTTCATGCGCGCCTTCGTGCGTGGCACGAAATGGCCACTCATTAGACGCGGCCCTGCTGAAAGTGACAATATTGTAGGTGCCATGCAGATGTTTTTACACAAAAATATTTAATTTGGTTATTATAGAAACCTTTAATGATATTTTTGGTCTGAAAGTGTGATAAGTTTCGTATGGATATTGTTTCCCGTTACGAAATGAGCATAGCCTTACTGCGACAAGTTTTGCATGCGTTTCGAGGAGGTATGTCGGTATCCTTATATTCCTTAACAACTACACTTCAGGGCTCGTCCTTCGAAGAAGACGATTGTCTCAGCGAACAAATGGTGCGTAATCAAGTTGATATCGTCGTGTGCCATACTCGTTATATCAGCCGACTCGTACGTATGAGTTAAGCCGCACAAGCTCGACGTCACCCTGTAACCAACATGTGCGCAGGCACAGCGTACAGCATAATTCTCGTCGACACGAGACGCGCCGATCGCGCGACCACATCGTTCGCAGTGCGCGAGAAATCGGTTCACCGCGGCAACAAGAGACGGTGTGTCGGTGGTGCGTCGAAAACCTTATATTGCCGGCCTGACTACATGTACCGGTAGATAGGAACTTGCGGTATGCATATAAAGTAGCCCACAAGTTCGGATCTACGGGTTAGTGTCATCAAGTAGCTGGTAGTAGCTGCGCCTTTTGGATCGGGAAGTGGATTGTTCCTCCGCTTCTCTAATATCGATGCTGTTATACTAGCTGCTTTGCTCATTATCCAATGTTTTACTCAGCCTCAGAGCTTCGCAGTTGCATCGATTGAATCTGCAAGAGAAAGAGAAACGGTGTTACGAACGACTGTCGCTGTAGAAACCTTCGAAAATGACGGATTTTCATTACTTATTGTTGTGTGAGTTTTTGACGGTTATCGATTGGCGCTATTTTCTACCAAATTGTGCGGTAAGATCGGCCTTATCAATTTTTAGTTACTGTGATTAACGAAATTACTCAATCCAACATTGACATTCTGTCAGGGATAAGCATATACATAATTTCATTTCTTTCGAACAGTTTCATTACCAGAGCTATAAATTCGCGTCTAAAATTTCTTCACCATGGAAGAAATTTGAGAAAAGCGCGACTTATCGTTGCAAAACTGTTGTTTTCATTATTTCCGTGAAAACGTATCTTTTTACAACGTGATGCAATATAATTAACAATACCTTATTATTCGCCTACTCCCTTTATTTCTAAGATTTCTGCGTACGAGTACTTTATTTTCAAATGATGACATTCGAAAGAGCAACGAATGATAAAACAAGTTTTAAAGCAGTATATTTTAGTTGATTGGTTTGGAAAAAAATGAAATTTTCTGACAAACGTTCCGCTTCAATTTTCGTTTTAATATTGGGCCAATATTGGCTTTCAATGTTGGGCCAACTTTGTACATATATCCGACTGACATAAACAAATAAGAAATCGCGAGTAAAATACTTAACCAGCTTCGCGTGATTTTCAGGCATTCGCAAAGCCGGTCTTCTGCACTTGGTGGGGGAAGGGTTCAATCGCAGCAGAGAAAGGATGGGAGGGAGAAAAGAAGGGTGCAACGTATAATCACAGGAGCGGCGGATTCGATGGGCACCATCGAGTAGGATAGAGCGGGGGTGGGGGTATACATTGGGCTACCACCATATTATATGGTTGGAAGACTCAGTTATATGAATCCTGTTTCAATATATTGACGATTTTTTGTTACGTTATATGTTTGTACACCTAACATGTTAAAAGGAAGGTCATTCGGACGGTCTTTATTAATCAAATATTAAATACTTGAGAAAATTAAATTTAAAATTCACTTGGTCATATACAGACTGTTCCCCGCTATACACGTCAGCGTAGCACATTGCATATCGATTGGCGCTATCGGATCCAACATGGCTCCCTAAAATTTGATGGCAATACCGACAGCCCGGACACGAACCAAATAGTCGGGACACGAACCAAATAGACGTTTCAGTCAGAAAAACATCGGTCATCTCAATAGTGGTGAATGTGACAGACGCTCTGACAGATAGCTTGATAATCGTTTGGATTTTTTTTCGAATAATCAAGATAGTGAACGGAAGCAGTGAGATTTTTCTCTGGTTGTTTGTGCATAAAGAGCAGGAAAGGAGATATCAGTATCTCAGAAGAAGTGCCATCGGATAAGTTACTTCCTAACTGACCCTCTTAACCTCATTTTGATCACTTATAAAGAACAAATATCTTTGTGGTTATTCTATTTTTTGTTTTCAGCGTCATGCGAGAACGGGACGGATTGATGGAAATTTGATTTTTCTTTGCTGTCAAAAATCAACCTAGATAGAAAAGAATTCTCTAGAACTCTGCGGTACAATGCCACGGTAGGAATATCAGGTTCTACCGACACACATAGGTTGATTTGAGTGATTTAGGCGGTCAAAAATATTTTATTGCTAATAGCGGCTTAAAATTGAATATTTAATGAATGTACAATGTTTAAATAATAATAAAGCAAAAAAATACAAAAAACAACAACAAATTACTGCAAATGAAATTAACATATCCTATGGTTGACTGCGAACGAATCGAGTGAAAGTTATTCATCAATTATTGGCAAGTTTTGGTCATTGTCTGAAACATCGTCTTCAATATTTGGCTCAGGTGCCATTAACATATAAATTGTTTCGGGGAAAAATTTGTTAATCCTTAATTTTGTTTGTTTTTGTCTCATGCTGCTTATAAGTGGATCAGAACTTAATAATAATCGATTATAAATGTCGAGGTTGCATTCTTCTCTTGGAAACTTTCGTGCAAAGTTTTGGCGATAAACACGAAAATGTTTATGGCGGGCCTTAGCCGCCTCTTCTGATAATTGCCCAATGAGCAACAAGGCGTTCTCAATTATAGTTGCACCATGTACCAATATTTTGTGTAATGTCGGAGTCATTGGATACCATGAATACAAATTAACATGTAACTGCGCAGTCTCCATAGCATATTCGTGATATTTTTAACGTTAATTTTATAGCCACTTGATATTGCCTCGAGAATGACTTTCAGTCTATATATCAAATTATAATCGACTCCTGTAATATCACTGGCCAATTCTGGATTGTCGAAAAATCTTCTGCTTGTATTGCCGTCATTTGTGGTGCGAAACTTAACTTTTGGCATATCAACCAATAATCCAGTTTCTCTTCGAAATCTTTCTTGAATGCGTGACTTTGTTTCCTCTTCTACTTCTTTTTCTCCTTCTGTTCTCTTTGTCCTATATTTTTGTGTGGGCAATTTATATGCTAGCTGTAGAATACTTTCAAATACTCGTATTCTAGCATGCAAAACAGATAACCCGAATTCTATTGCTGCAGGGTTTATTTCCTTTTGTAGGGTCAGATCATTGAAATCTTTCGATGTTGCGCCACATATGTAACACCGACTTGTATAGATGTAATGCCAGTAGCAGCATTACACACCCTCCCATCGATCATTGTCATCTTGTAAATATGTTCATAAACGAATAGATTTCCGTTCAAGTTAACCTGAGTGGAACTAATGATTTTATGGAATCCTCTATATAACTTATTTCTTCCGTAGTTATATGTGCGGATTCTTGGATGAATCTAAATCTTATTGGACGGCAGAAGCTTGACGAAGAAGGCGTTGGGTTTTGCCACACAATTTTTCTCATATCTTTCCGACAAACTATTTGCAGGGGCACAAAGGAACCCAAAAATATATTTGCATCCGACTCAGCAGCATCATCAAATTTTTGCTTACATTGAGTTTGTTGCGAACCATCGCAACCTGACTTACAAATTATTTTTAATGACTTTCTCTCTTCTTCATTAAGGGTCATAAGTACTTCTTGTAAGAAAATTGATAGTCGCTTAATGGTAATATCAATCAAGCCTTGAAGATTACCTTCTGCGCAGGTATTTGTAATCCGTAAACATTCTTTAGGAAGTAAACATTCTTGTTTAACCTCTAACAGTAAATTGTAGCACGGATAATGCGGTTTATTCGTGTCTCTAATTATGTCATATTGTCGCTTGGTCAAATCTACATCCACAAACATTTGTAGGGCTTGCTGTGGAGTCAATGGAGGAAATATTTCTTGTTTCATGTTTTTCTCATAAAATGCTTTTTTATATTTTCCAGCACGTGTTGGAGAATTTGCAATTTCCTTCAAGATTTTCGAAGCATCTCTTTTGCCTCGTGCTTGTAATGTTGATTGAGCAGCATGAACAATTAATTCATCATTAACTGTCGATCGAATTTCTTCGGTTTTTCTTCGCTTGCTCCTCTCACTTAGTTCTTCAAAAGTTTTAGAAGGTCGGCCAAGACGCACATGACACTCAACTGGAATTTCAAATGTTCCTTGTAACCAAGTCTCATTGGTTTTTAAAAAAACTTCTTCCTTCCTATGCGCTTTCGCCTATTTTTCCTTCATTGTTGATTTGAAGTATCTAAATTTGTTCTTGAGACTTGTTATATAATCTTCTGTATGGCCATAATACGAGAACAGATAGTTTTCTAGATATTTCAATTTTTCGTCAAAAGTCGGTAAATTTTGCTGTTGCATTTGTTCAAAAAGATCTTTACGGGTAATTATTTTAATAATTGATGAGCTGGGTTGAATCTTAAATAAAAAAACACTTTATTTCACTAAAAAATTGAGTCGATTTTCTTGTGATTTTATTCACCTACATAAAACTATATATATTTTAGCCATCCGCAACTATCGCGCTTTAGAGTTTTTTGTTTTAATTTGTCAAAAGTGTGAATTTAAAACTCAATGAATAATATAACCGGATCTGACCCGCTTATACAAGAAAAATGCTTTTGAAGACGAAAATGTCAGAAAAATAGGGTTAGAAAAGACAGCATATTTAAAACCATCATAATATATTAATTAAATGTTATAACTCAGTAAAATATATTAAAAACTTAAGTTCTTACTTAAATTAATAAAGTCCATTATTATTTGCACTCCAACAATTGACCTATACGCAAAAATATTCCCTTTATACCGTATGTCCCACTCTGTATTGGCCAGTTTGAAATTACCTTCGGGCAGGCTTGGTCGGTACTCGAGTCATTTAATACCGGTAGAAGTCGAGTCGGTAGTTAGAGTAGATATCAATTCGGGTGATCGAAGCGTCTAACCTCGAAATTGGGAATTTGTCAATAATGGTGAGTAATTTCCATTATTCACAAATTCATAATTTCGAGGTTAGACGCTTCGAACTCCCGAATTGACATCAACTCTAACTATCGACTCGACGTCTACCGGTATTAAATTTCGAGTACCGACCAAGCCTGCCCGAAGGTAATTTCAAACTGGCCAATACCGTATGTCCCACTCTGTACGGGCCAGTTTGAAAGTTACCTTCAGGGAGGCTTGGTCGGTAATCGAAACATTTAATATATTTTACATTTATATAACATTAATATATAAGTGCACTTCGGCAGTTTTTACCGACGGTGGTCGAATCTTGCATTACCCCGATAGCAAAGTGGCACCACAGTGACTGCACCCTGCTTTCACGCGGTGCATTCGAGTGCATGCACTGGGGTGTCCATCTGTCTGTCCACCGTGAAGCCACACTGCAGTCACGCAGTGTAAGTACGATGGTAAAAGTAGAATTTTGCAAAAAGGGGGCGATAAAGTAGGATTTCCCACCTGCCTTATCCGCCTACTAGAGAGTGTCGGTTTTTTTTCTCAAACCCGATCCGGCCAGGACTCGAACCTGCGTTCCTTAGAAGACTGGGAACGCTTCTCGCATTCTACCAATTGCGCCATCGACTTTTTGTGGTGGAAGTCGACTAAGTTATACATATAATATCGATACCGGAAAGCAACAGTACTGTAACTAGTGAGATAAACCCGAAAGCCGATTTCGAGCTATGTCAAACGTAACCCCGATAGCCAGGTGGCTCCACAGTGGTGGCACTGTGGGACCACGCGATGACTTTGAGAAACATCACAGTGATGTTTTGGTGCGTGCCCACTGGGGTACCACTGTGGCATCACGCAGTGTACAAAGTGGATAAAGTAGGATTTTGCAAAAGGATAAAGTAGGATTTTGAACGCAGTGACTTTACCGAGGTTTTTCACTGTGTGCCCGTGCAGTGCCGCCGACTGCCACCCACCTAGTAGTGTCGCTTTTTTTTTTCACACCCTACCGGGATTTGAACCTGCGATCTTCAGGCTACGAGATGCTTCGAAACTGGGAATGCTTGCATTCTACCAATTGAGCCATCGACTCTTCGAGCGCGATGTTGCTCCACTCCGGTCATAATATAGAAACCGGACATGACAGACAGGGAGGCTTCTCCACCTTTTGTATAGATTTTGCGGAAAGTCACGGGTAATCCTAAGCGGATGTGTGAGTTCAACTAATTGTTGAAACGTAAGTCTTTCTTTCAATTGATATTTTTCAAATAGACACCATTTAGAAGTTACGGATAATCACCTTCGCGATGCTCTATCCTACAAACGTCCCAGAATGCAACTGTAAACATTCTTGACTCGTGTTCCGGCGTAAAGTTGTTGAGATCGCTGGATCGTAATTGGATCGGACGGTGGTGAGGGAATTCAAAGGCGGGTCGCAGTTTCCGTGTGAAATATTATTGTCGTTAACAAGTGAGATTTACAAGAGGTCAAGAGAACGCGCCGGAAGACGCTCTCTAGTATACAAATAACGCGAACTTATAATATACGCGCGAGGACGCGGAGAGATTCGGCGCACGCGGCGATCACGACGAGTCGCATGTACGCGACGAGCAATCGGCGCACGTGGCGAATATGGAGAAAATGCGAACGCGTGGTGTATGCCGGCTATTCCGGAGCACGCTTTGACGGAATCGGCGGATACGAATAGATCGCGCAAGCACGCGATGCTCTACGATTGCTTCGGAGCGGTCTGCGAACGGAAATGGCGTGTACGGTGGATCGCGAAGTTACGCGATGCGCGGCGAGTGCACTGGATCGCGAACGTAGGCGATAAGCGGCGACTCTCCCGTAGCACGATTCCGACGCGAGGACGCGCACTAGTGACGCGATGTTACGCGTTACCCGGAACACGAATCGACGCAGGATCGGGAACGATTGCACGCGAATGTTACGCGACGAACCGCGATTAGGTCGTGCACGTGTCGGGCACTCGGGACGAGCACTACTGTAACGCACGACTGTCCAGTAGGACGGTTCGGAGACAAGAGAGTTACGCGAGCACGCGTAACGAGAATTCGGAAGAATTTCCTCCGCTGGAGGGGGTAATTTACGTGACGCGAGACGCGCGGAAATGCCACGTAGGCCGCCGGCCCACGCTACCGTGAATCTAGCGATTACTGAGCCGTTCGCGCAACAGCGGCGCGAACAACTCGTGTTTTACATTTTCAGTTTATTAGCGTAAATGATTGAAGGGGTCGCATTCTCGTGTCCACCTGTATTATACATTTTCTGGATCTGGGTTGTGTTTATCATCATGTGTTTAGATCATGCCAAAGGGATTCAGGGATACTGCAAAAGACGCGAAGTGAGCTATTGGAGTATGCTTGATATCTAATTTTAATTGTGTAAAGTATTCCAATATTCTTCTGATTCCAGATTCAAATGGCTAATCCGACCTTATGTGGTGCTTCAAAAGGAACATCAATGCTTAACACATTCGCTGCGGACCGCGCACACAGCTCCTGCTTTAAAATATATACACCCTCATGTGGGAGCCACATGATCCGCAGCGAACGTGTAAAGGAAACTCTTTCAGAACTTGATAGTCCTATAGTATACGCTCACAATGATCTTCTACTGGGAAATGTATTGTATAATGAAAAAGAAAATAGCGTTACTTTCATTGACTATGAGTACACTGCTTTTAACTGAGGCTTTTGATATATCCAATCATTTTATTGAATTTGCTGGTAATCAAATTATCCATTTACCACAAACTAATCATTTTTATAGCATAGAAGTAATACAAAATCTCTTATTTCTTTTTTCAGGTATAGATAATCCTGACTTTTCTCTATATCCGGAGGAAACATTGCAAAGGGCTTGGCTTAGAATATATAATATCTTCGTACGTACAATGAAGCCACAGATGTATCCGAAGATACTGTTACTAAACTTTAACCAAGGTTTAAGTTTTCTCCTTTATCTCATTTCTTCCGGGGTTGCTGGGCGCTTATACAGAGTGAAGATTCAAATATCGACTTCGATTTTCTGGAGTAAGTTTATTTAATTATTATCAGATTGTATAATCAGGATATTTTCATTTTATAATATTCATATTTCATTAGATGATAATCGTTTTGATAATAGGTACGCTTCTTTCAGATTTAATGAACACTTCAAAATGAAGGACGAATGCCTGAACATGAAGTATAAAATTTACGCCAGGACGAAATCATTCCATACAATGAAGAATTTTAATAATTCCCAACGATGTATTCTATATGATACTATTTAATTTTACCAGCTTGTTAACTGGATTTCTCAAGGAAATTATCTCCTTTTATTCAGATTCATTATAACAGCAGTTGAAAAAAATTGCGAATGAAAATACTATGATATAATAGCTTAAGTCGTACAGTATTTTATATAAAGAATAGGATAATATACACATAATAGAATCATGTACATATTATATTACCAAATAAAAAAATGTTTTCTGTTATCCATCATGTTTTTCCCGCAACTTCTAAAAATTTCCTTTGACCCTTTTTAATGTTATCATCGGAATTAACAGTTCAGTTTTTTCTCCATACTAGTACTTAAATCTTTGCCAGTAAACAATATTTGTTAGAGCAAGTTTAGCATATTTTAAAATATCCTTCAATGCCTCCGAATAGAAATGAATCGGTGAATCCAAGAACAGTATAAGTCCAAAAAATAGCGTTTTGAGTTAAGATAGGTAGCCAAAATGTTTAAAATTCTAAGCTCCATTTATTGTCAAGAACCGATTCCTATCAGTCATAAGAAAATCCACGTATTTAGCATCCCTCATTACAGTTTTCAAGAGCTTGAAATGATGGCCATTAACTCATTGTGAAGTTATTATGTTTTTTCATTTTTTCTCGAAACTATCTTTATGCATTTGTACTGTTCTTGGACTCACCGATTCAAATAGAGTGCGTCTCGCGCCTTACTACGCATGTGCTAGAAAATCGTTCCAACTCAGAACTAGGGACTGAAATTACCGTTCGAGAACCAGTTCTGTTACAGTTCGCAGTTGGAACGCTTTTTGGAATCGTTCCAGAACTAGTTCTGTGTTTGTTGGAACGGCTGGGTCAGACTGCGCACACTCTGTCGAGTTAAGAACCAGTCCTCGTGTTAGTTGGAACGAACCTAGTGACTGCTCTCGAAGGTTCTCATTAAATTTTGTAAAATAATTTGATATTTTTCTTTTTCAAAATAAATGTCAACATAACCACGTAACATAAACAAAGAATTTGTAAATAAAAGTAGTTTTAAAAGTGCAAGTGCAATAAACCCAATTCATAAGTGATGAATATCGGTATCGAAGATATCTTATCAATTCTAGGAGTCAAAAATTCCGCTAGTGGAAGGAGAAGCGGTATTGAAAGCAGGTTTGTATTTTCCTGCGGAATCAAAAAGAGAAACCAAAATGCAGTGAAAATCATCGCTTCTTGCGTACAATCGTCACATGTTACTATTTGCCGTACTGATTTATGTACAGAAGCGTTGCAAAAACATGTTTGCGTCTTCCTCTGGCCCAGCTGCACTTGCACGTTACTTCTTTATTGTTGTTTCCTAGTAAGATGTTCACTTCAACTTCGTGAGGAGCACTTGTTACATGCGACGATTGTACGCAAGAAGCGACGATTTTCACTGTATTTTGGTTTCTCTTTTTGATTCAGCAGGAAAATACAAACTGCTTTTTCAATACCGCTTCTCCTTCCACTAACGGCATTTTTGACTCTCCTAGAACTGACAAAATATCTTCGATATCGATATTCATCACTTATGAATTGGGTTTATTGCACTTGCACTCTTAAAACTACTTTTAGGTATTTACAAATACTTTGTTTACGTTACATGGTTATCTTGACATTCGGTCCGCAACGACGGCCATCTTAGGAAGAACGAAACGCCACTATATGGCGGTCCATAGTACCATGTGATGATTGTACGCAAGAAGCGACGATTTTCACTGCATTTTTTTAAAACTACTTTTATTTACAAATTCTTTGTTTATGTTACGTGGTTATGTTGACATTTATTTTGAAAAAGAAAAATATCAAATTATTTTAAAAAATTTAATGAGAACCTTCGAGAGCAGTCACTGTCATGTCCGGTTTCTATATCATGACCGGAGTGGATCGACACCGCTTGAAGAGTCGGTGGCTCAATTGGTAGAATCCGAAGGCATTCCCAGTTTCGAAACATCTCGTATTCTAAAGAACGCAGGTTCGAATCCGGGTAGGGCGGGTAGGGTATGAAAATAAATGCGACACCACTAGACGGGTGGCAGGCGGCGGCACTGCACGGGCACACAGTGAAAAAAACCTCGGTAAAGTCACTGCGTACGTTCCCCTTTTGCAAAATCCTACTTTATCCACTTTGTACACTGTGTGATGCCACAGTGGTATCCCCAGTGGGCACGCACCAAGACATCACTGTGATGTTTCTCAAAGTCACCGCGTGGTCCCACAGTGCCACCACTGTGAAGCCACCTGGCTATTGGGGACGCTAAAAATGAATGCGGTACCTGGCGGCAAAGCGTGTACTAAAAAATATGGCCGACATTAGCGTTTTGGATTGGTGCGAACTTTAAAAGTATTAACTTCCCCCAAAAGTTTTTCTAAGATGAATTCGCATAAAAAGATTAAGAGGAAAATAATTCGCAGAAAATGCTGCGTTCGAGAATGTCCGAGTGAATCTATGAATGACTCAAGTTTCAGTTTTCATCGTATTCCATCACAGGACCGACTAATGTCAGTCATTTGAAATAATATGCGATTCCCAGTCAGAATTTACCAGCGCCCTATTCCTATGATCAACAAGAACACAAATTAACGGAATATCCTTCTCAGCAAGGCAGTACATCACCACTCCGAAAACAGAACCTGCTAGAAACAAATATTAAAGTAACACACCCCACGAACTCCTGATTCCGTATCTCCTGGCAACAACGGAAGTACATCCAAGTTCACGGTAATAAAAAGATTTATGCCTTTCGTGTAAACACATAAGAGATAGTAATCAATGAGCTATTTATTTATTGATACTCGTATACGCTACTTCTGATTTTCTCTTCCAAATTCTTTTCGTTAATAAAAAAAATTGTTTTTAATTATTGTCATAGGTAATAAAATTTAAATGCGAATTTGTCTTTGGGTTAAAAAACAGTATTTTCTCGACATCAATACATTTCATATCTGAGGAGCAGACTTGCAAAATGCATTTTGCAAGTCTGTTCCTCATCTAATCTCTTAAACTAAAAATGAACTAAAACTATTTAAACTGATTTATTACTTGAAAATGTAAATATATCTATTTCATCCATAGGTGAATCAAGTGATTAAAGGAAGAGACGTAATTAAATGTGATCTCCGCACAATATTTGATGCTGTCGAAGACGTCAGTGTGGTGATCTAGATTGTCCTGAAATGCCATTATTCATCTCAATTCATGAAGATGATGCTTGTGTTGGTTCAGACCATCCAGAGCTGAAAGACGATGACATGCAGATGCAAGAAGCAATTACAGATGTAGTGGCCCACGCTGACGTCTGTGTTCAAGTGGATGCAAGAGATTTAACGACACATGCTGATATCGATGTACAAGTGGACATGAGAAATCAAATTTGTCACTTTGATGCCTCTGTTCAGTTAACAAGTGGAGACATTTATTCGCCATTTTGTGCAAGAATAACTACTGACCATCATCTGTCGGTTCTATGTGGAATCAGAAATCACAAAATCTTGAATCAATTAATATTAGAAATAGAAAAAACTTATCCCGAAAACAAGAAACATAAAATGTTGTTGCGAGAGCGTATTATAATGACTACGATGAAATTGAAGAATGACCTCAAATTTTCATTCCTAGCGATAATATTTAATTGTGTAGCCGAATCAACATGCCGAATGATCATTTTAGATATGTTATCAAAGTTAGCCCGAGTGTTGCAAGCTACTATTCGGTAGGTTTCGAGAGAAGAGATTCTTAGAAATATGCCTATATGCTTTCAAGGTTTTGAGAATACGGTGTGTGTTGTTGATTGCACTGAATTTAAAATTCAGCCTCCCAAATGTTTGGCATGTCGATTAAAAGTTTACTCTCAATACAAGTCCAATTTCACTGTCAAATACATGACTGCAGTCAGTCCAGGTGGACTTTTAATGTATGTGTCTGAAGGATTTGGAGGTCGTTTATCTGACAATGCAATTTTCGAACAGAGCAATATAGTAAGTCGATTACAGCCAGGTGATGCAGTTATGGCGGACAAAGGGTTTAAAATTGACGATCTGTGCCATAAGTATCAGATAGAACTGTACAGACCACCGTTTTTAGAGAAAAGAAAACAATTTTCTACCGAGGAGGAACTTTTTAACCGACGTATTGCTGCAGCACATGTTCACGTTGAGAGGATGAATCAAAGGATAGAAACGTTTGACATTTTAAAGAATAAAATTACTTGGAATTTGGTGAATTCTGTAAATGACGTTGTTACCGTATGTTGTGGTCTCGCCAACCTAGGCACGCCGATTCTTGCCGATGATAAATTTCTGTAAATTTGTTGAAACAGTCCAAACGTTCAGAAAATAAAATGTCATTGAATCAAATTATCGTTGTTTATTTTTTTTAATAGAAAAGTTTTTCTATAATGGAAACAGTGATGTAAATTTACTGAATGTAACATTGTATGTACATCATGGCATCGTACAGGAGTCCTGGAATTGTTTATTTTTGCAAATAACATGCAACATTCTTTCAAAATAAACTTTTTTAAGCGTAGAAAACAGATTATTTATGAATTTTTCATCGTAGTTAATTGGTAGAATAACAATGTCAATAGCCATAGACGAATAAGTTACAAAATCACAGCTGTTCAGATTCAAAAGAGCAAGACCGAATTGCACTTGAGCATAATATCTATGCTTTACTTTTAATTGAATCTTTCCATCTTTAAACGTTAAAAAATCACAATTTTCTGTAAAATTTTCTGGCAGGCAATCGGGTAAGTCATATGGACACTTAATTTCTATGAGTTTTACAGGCATTCCTTCATGCATCACAATTCCATCAGGAGAGTAGCCGAGAGCCAAGGGTTTTGTTCAGAAACTATAAATCCTGTACAAACTACATCCATAGAACAGTACTCCGAATAGAGCTGTCGTGCTCGAGGCTCCATTTCCAAACCATGTCTCACAAACTTATTAGAAAAACTTTTACTCCAGAAAAATAAGACGAAGCCTTTTGGTCCCAGTCCTTTTTCTTATTATGATTATGATTACTGTAAGTAAAAAGAGGATAGCATCGACTGCCAGTCACTCGGAATTGACGTTCTGTCTTCCATCTTATTTCATATGCAAAAGTGTTTTTAGCTATCATTAGTACATCACAACCCGAAATAATAGTCTCATACTGTCGCTGACAGCATTCTCTTAATTTAACAGGTACATTGTTCAAATCATGCATAACTTCAGAACGACCAGCATTCACCATTATTGCATGCAGTTTTGAAATATCTGGTGCTACAATGTTTGAAATAGGAGAATGTGATAAAGTAGGTGCATTCCTCACACGTGCTTTGTGTTTTGCGAGTGATGATTCAGTGTCACAGTTTACAAAGGAGTTATAAATACGTGTCTGTGTGTGAACATCTTCAGGCAGTTCAGAAATCGTTTTTTGTGAAAGACAACAGAAGGACGCGAGCAGAGCAGGTTTGTATTGGTCTAAGGCGGACCCTTTTAACTTTCCCCACGAGCACTTCTTGTTGGTACTTGACACAAGCTCTAGTCCGTTAATATCATTTCTATTGAAACATGACAAATAAATAAAAAGAAGGAAAATTAAAATAATGTGCAGAAATTAGAGTGAATTCTTACGATGTGCAATACAACAAGACAGCAACGATATGTTTACATGCTTGACCTAATCCAGCTTTGCACGAACAAAGCATTTGACGTATCGATGTTGATTGTGTGCGAGGATTGACACCGATGATACCGGTTATTTCGTGTGGCGATTCCGATAAACCACTCGTTTTCAGACAAAGCGAGTATAAATCGATTTTTTTAGGACTTTTTGACGTCACCCCACAAATAAATAAATTTTTCGAGGTTAGGACTTTTTGCCCCTCTTTGACGTTCCTCGATTTTTCATTTCTTTTTACAAATTAGAAAATTGTTTCCAACGTTAACGTGAGCATTTCGTCGTTGCCAAATTAAAACCTGATATGTGCAGAACCTGCTATACGCCGCTTGGCAGTTTTTAACTAGGAACAACTCTCTTTTGTTTATGTGACATTCGTTCAAAAGTAATCCTAAATGAGTTCATAATATTTATGAACTCATTTAGGATTACCTTTCAAGGAATGTCACATAAATCAAAGAGAGTTATTCTTAGTTAAAAACTGCCAAGCGGCATATAGCAGGTTCTGCACATAGCAGGTTTTAACTTGACAACAACGATTTTTAGAATATTTATTTTCACAAATAATGAAGAATTAACCCTTTGTACACACATATATTTTTTAACATGAAACACACTGGAGTGTCTTATACCCCAATATTTAATTACCAATTAAGGAACCCAAAAACTTAAGGATTTAAAATCGTGATATTTATTTCAATTAATTAATTTATCGCTTACAGAAACAACCTTATTGAAAGAAAATGCATGTTTAGATCGACAAAATTACAGATATAACACATATCATATATATTACAATACTTAACTGTTTTTTAAACAAAACTTAAAAAGGTACATAAAACACACTAGGGCGGATCAACTACTACTGGTTGCCGGAATTTGAACGGCGTGCTGTACGCCAGTGTCCGCCATGTTTCCGCAGCGCCGCGAGCGCCACCATCGGTAAATAGCGGTCCCAATCGGGGGAGCGTCTTGAAGATGCACGTGTACACCAACAGACGGTCAATTGCGACTATCAATGCGTACGCTTTAAGTGCAAGGAATGACGCTAGAGGGGGTTATCATTGCACGCGGCATTGTCCACTACTTTTCGGAATGCTCTTCTTCGGTAAATTAATATTACTTTCAAATTCTACTTTTCACCGCCTAAAGTTTGGGACATACATTACCGGGCCGTGCCAGGGCCGGGACACGGCCGTCATTCGGCCCTGGCACGGCACGTTAAAGGGTGAGACATACATTACCGGGCCGTGCCAGGGTCGAACACGGCCGAAGAGGAAGAAATGGTCAGAAAGCTTGCACGGCGCATGTATCTAGGAATAACACATGCCCGTCAGTCGTTAGTTGTCTTGGAAACTGCTACGTTGCTAGGCGCTAAAACACGTAAATTACGGAAACACGAGAAGCGCGGCCGGACCGTCACCGTGAAAAAGTAAAACTAAACTAACTGGCCCGGCCCGGTGACGGTCCGTTGGCGACGCCCGGTCACGGCCCGGTAAAGTGAGAACAAAAGCATTTGATTCTATTGGACAGATCGTCCGCCGGACGACGGACGATACTCGGCCGTGCTCCGGCCCTGGCACGGTCCGGTAATGTATGTCCCGACCTTTAATTTCTCAAATCAACCTATGTGCGACATGACATGCTTCGACGAAGTCTGAATCAACTTTAGCGGTATATTGGGGGCACTGCACTAATCCTGTGGCACATTTTTCTATCTGGGAAAGCATATTATTATGGTAGTACAGCTGTACAGCGTTCCGATAATATACCGTCTTCCTGTACTGACAGTATACATGCATTTTTTACCTCCAATATGCCGGAATTAAAAATCTCTAGAACTCTGGGGTACAATACCACTGTAGGAATATCAGGTTCTACCGACATGACATGCTTCGACAAGGTCTGTATCAACTTTAGCGATATATTGGGGGCACTGCACTAATCCTGTGGCACATTTTTCTATCTGGGAAAGCCATGGTAGAAAAATAGGAGATACGATAGAATTGGATTACAATAACGAAGTAATTATTTTATTATCTTTTCTTTATCGATATAGTCCCCCTTTCGTATTATCCCAAGTTCCGATTTAAACACCGACTTGTCAAACGTGAAGTGTACATGTATCTCACTTCTATTTCATCTCTTTTTCGTCTCCGATGTAACGACGGTCAATGAGGAATCACTGATGCCGATTAGACAGATAAGTGCTGAATAAGGCCGTAGAAGTCTCCATATTAAAATAAATACGGCTTTACATGGCCCTAATACAGATTTAAGACGGAAACAATACAATATGTATTCGAGCTGTACAGAACCGTATTTATTTTCAATACGGAAACTTATACGAACTTATCCGACTCTTATCTACCAATCTGACAATGCGCGACTCTTTACAAGGAATGAAGAAAATGCTAAAGTAAATTAAATTCAAGATGTGTTGAATCGTAATCGTATCGTATCTCCTATTCTTTTACCACGGCTTTCCCAGATAGAAAAATGTATCACAGGATTAGTGCAGTGCCCCCAATATACCGCAAAAGTTGATACAGACCTTGTCGAAGCATGTCATGTCGGTAGAACCCAATATTCCTAACGTGGCATTGTACCGCAGAGCTCTAGAGAATTCTTTTCTGCCTATAGGTTGATTTTTGACAGTCAAGAAAAATCAAATTTCCATCAATCCGTCCCGTTCTCGCATGACGCTGAAAACAAAAAATAAAATAACCACAAAGATATTTGTTCTTTATAAGTGATCAAAATGAGGTTAAGAGGGTCAGCTAGGAAGTAACTTATCTGATGGCACTTCTTCTGAGATACTGACGTCTCTTTTCCTGCTCTTTATGCACAAGCAACCAGAGAAAAATGGCACTGCTTCCGTTCACTATCTTGATTATTCGAAAAAAAATCCAAACGATTATCAAGCTATCTGTCAGAGCGTCTGTCATATTCACCACTATTGAGATGATCGATGTTTTTCGGACTGAAACGTCTACCGTATGTCCGTCTCTGTACTGGCCAGTTTGAAAGTTACCTTCGGATAGGCTTGGTCGGTAATCGAGACATTTATACCGCAATTATAATTATTTTCGTAATTTCCAGTATTCATAAATTCACAATTTCGAGGTTAGACGCTTCGATCTCCCGAATTGACATTAACTCTAACTGCCGACTCGACTTCTACCGTATTAAATGACTCGAGTACCGACCAAGCCTATCCGAAGGTAACTTTCAAACTGGCCAGTACAGAGACGGACATACGGTATTTGGTTCGTGTCCCGACTACCGTATGTCCCACTCTGTACGGGCCAGTTTGAAGTTACCTTCGGGGAGGCTTGGTCGGTAATCGAAACATTTAATACCGGTAGAAGTCGAGTCGGTAGTTAGAGTTGGTGTCAATTCGGGAGATCGAAGCGTCTAATATCGAAATTATGAATTTGTGAATAATGGTGAGTAATTTCCATTATTCACAAATTCATAATTTCAAAGTTAGACGCTTCGATCACCCGAATTGACACCAACTCTAACTACCGACCGAGTATTAAATGACTCAAGTACCGACCAAGCCTCCCCGAAGGTAACTTCAAACTGGCCCGTACAGAGTGGGACATACGGTATTTGGTTCGTGTCCGGGCTGTCGGTATTGTCACCGAATTTTAGGGAACCATCTTGGATCCGATAGCGCCAACCGATATGCAATGTGCTACGCTGACGTGTATAGCGGGGAACAATCTGTATACCTATATCCCCCCACAAAAACAGATTCTCTGTAAAAAAAGGCGGCATGTTCATTCAGTGCCAACAAAAATTGATACGTAAAATACTCTCCAAAAAAGATTTGAAATCAATTAAGATCGCCATGTTCAAGAGTTATATATAAAAAGTAAAAGGCATCATTTGAAAGGGAAATTATTGTAAATCAAGTGACTACAAAATTCGACTAAAAAAATTTATAAAAAAATTTTAATAAAAAAGAACTTGCCGCGTTTAAGTTTTCATATTTTGTCCACTATACCGAATAATTGGTAGTGCTTGGACGGTGTTAGAGTGATTCATAAATTGCACTGCCGAAGTCAAATTCAGAGAAATTCAGAAGGCCCCCGCCTGATCGGTTTCTCGTACGACATTCGGTATACTGGTGGTATCATATAAGTGTATGAATTTATTTAAAATCATAAGTGCATAAACATCGAGTATAATTCTGTGTCTGAATTTTTTATTTTGAAGGGAAAAAACGCGGCGTTCTTTTTTATTAAAATTTTTTAATAAATTTTTTTAGTCGAATTTTGTAGTCACTTGATTCACAATAATTTCCCTTTCAAATGATGCCTTTTACTTTTTATATATAACTCTTGAACATGGCGATCTTAATTGATTTCAAATCTTTTTTGGAGAGTATTTTACGTATCAATTTTTGTTGGCACTGAATGAACATGCCGCCTTTTTTTTACAGAGAATCTGTTTTTGTGGGGGGATTTCACTATCTTTTTGGAATTTATTCATGAGGAGAATACGTACATGTAGGAGAATAGCTTTTTATTACTAAGTGTATTATTGCAGAACGAGTAGGTTAGAAGATTTTCATGAAGACTCACGATTTTCTGACATGTCATCTCGTACAGGTGCAACCGAAGAGGATCTAGCTCATGTCCTGTCCGTAAAAAGATGACTCGATGGATCGGAGAATGTCAGGCTTATCACCGAGCGCCTTTCACCCATAGTACTTTCATTGCAATACGCGATTTTCGTTTAAACTATTCCTGCTCTAAGTAACTTTTACTTCTTTCAAAGCATTTACCTTGTACGAATTGTTGATCGTAGGGGGCAACGATCAATGATTGTGACTAATCGTAGACAAATTATTCCTGCGATGATGTTCCAGTTGCACACCAATTACCTTTTAGTTTTAAGAGACGAACTTGTCTACGACGAGTCTCTATTATCGATCGCTGCCTCCTACCACGAACAGTCCATAAAAGGTGATTACCTTGAAAGAAGTAAAAGTTATTTAACGCTGGAATAGTTGAATGAAACGAGAAGCGCGTACTGCAATTAATGTACCGTAGGTAATAGGCGCTCGGTGACAAGCCTGACATTCTCCGATGTCCATCGAGCCATCTTTTTACGGACAGGACACGATCTAGATCCTCTTCGGTTGCACCTGTACGAAATGATATATTAGAAAATCGTGAGTTCACGAAAATCTTTTAACCTACTCGTTCTCCAGTATAATACTTACAATTAATATACCTGGAAGTGAAAGCAACAGGATTGCCGTACCTTCGGTCCAATATTGAAAATAAATCTTCTCAAGGCTGAATACGACGGGCATGTTTCAGCGTACAATTAGCTAGATCCAGCTCGACGAATGAACTATTGTGACAGTGCTCGGTGAATGTGACAGACGCTCTGACAGCTAGCTATTATCAAATCGTTTGGATTTTTTTTAAATAATCAAGATAGTGCACGGAAGCAGTGTCATTTTTCTCTGGTTGCTGGTGCATGAAGAGCAGGAAAGGAGACATCTGTATCTCGAAAGAAGTGGCATCAGATAAGTTACTTCCTAACTGACTGTCTTAACCTCATTTTCATCCCTTATACAGAACAAATATCTTTGTGGTTATTCTATTTTTTTGTTTTCAGCGCCATACGAGAACGGGACGGATTGATGGAAATTTGATTTTTCTTCGCAGTCAAAAATCAACCTAGGTAGAAAAGAATTCTCTAGAATTGCGGTACAATGCCACGGTATGAATATCAGGTTCTACCGACATGACATGTTTCGACAAGGTCTGTATCAACTTTAGCGGTATATTGGGGGCACTGCACTAATCCTGTGGCACATTTTTCTATCTGGGAAAGCATATTATTATGGTAGTACAGCTGTGCAGCGTTTCGATAATATACCGTCTTCCCGTACTGACAGTATACATGCATTTTTTTACCTCTAATGTGCCGGAATTAAAAATCTCTAGAACTCTGCGGTACAATGCCACGGTAGGAATATCAAATTCTACCGACATGACATGCTTCGACAAGGTCTGTATCAACTTTAGCATTATATTGGGGGCACTGCACTAATCCTGTGGCACATTTTTCTATCTGGGAAAGCCGTGGTAGAAAAGTAGGAGATACGATAGAATTGGATTACAATAATGAAGTAATTATTTTATTATCTTTTCTTTATCGATATATTCCCCCTTTCGTATTATCAAAAGTTCCAATTGTATATTATCGGAACGCTGTACAGCTGTACTACCATAATAATATGCTTTCCCAGATAGAAAAATGTGCCACAGGATTAGTGCAGTGCCCCCAATATACCGCTAAAGTTGATACAGACCTTGTCGAAGCATGTCATGTCGGTAGAACCTGATATTCCTACCGTGACATTGTACCGCAGAGTTCTAAAGATTTTTAATTCCGGCATATTGGAGGTAAAAAATGCATGTATACTGTCAGTAGGGGAAGACGGTATATTATCGGAACGCTGTACAGCTGTACTACCATAATAATATGCTTTCCCAGATAGAAAAATGTGGCACAGGATTAGTGCAGTGCCTCCAATATACCGCTAAAGTTGATACAGACCTTGTCGAAGCATGTCATGTCGGTAGAACCTGATATTCATACCGTGGCATTGTACCGCAATTCTAGAGAATTCTTTTCTACCTAGGTTGATTTTTTACTGCGAAGAAAAATCAAATTTCCATCAATCCGTCCCGTTCTCGTATGGCGCTGAAAACAAAAAATAGAATAACCACAAAGATATTTGTTCTGTATAAGGGATGAAAATGAGGTTAAGACAGTCACTTAGGAAGTAACTTATCTAATGCCACTTCTTCCGAGATACAGATGTCTCCTTTCCTGCTCTTCATGCACCAGCAACTAGAGAAAAATGACACTGCTTCCGTGCACTATCTTGATTATTAAAAAAAAATCCAAACGATTTGATAATAGCTAGCTGTCAGAGCGTCTGTCACATTCACCACTATTGAGATTCACTACTCCGATTACACTGAATTTTTACTTTTTATTAACAAGCGCGTCCAAGGACCGAAAAAATGCGAGGGGAAACGTTTCGCGAATGGAAATATTTTATTAATTTTGAAAAACAACTAAACATTCAAGGAATATATTCTCTCACACACTCTCACATACATTTTTGATGGCGTATGCGTGTGGCCGCATCTGTGTACACATTTCCGACCATGGCCGAATACCGCCGAAGACTGGCGGAATTTTTGTGACATTTTGACATATATATATCGCCCGAGAAATCGGATTCTCGACTTTTGAGGGGCGAGGGGCGTGGCTTCGCGTTGCTAAGGAAAAATATCTGTTAATATGTAACTTACAACATTTAGGTACTCTGGTCTCTATCGATAGAGAATAGTCGATTTATATGGCGTAACTAAGCATAGTTTTGGTTATAACCGTATATTTATTGAGAAAATTCGATGTTAAAATTGAGGGGTGAAGGGGGCAGACATTTTTCCTGTAAAGATACACGGGTGCTCGCGGCGACAGCGCTGGCGGCGTCGTTCTGACGACTGGAATGAACATGCCGCGAGACACTACCGTGTCTCTTGATATTTCGTGGACATACGTGTGAGTGTGAGTGTGAGTGAGAGCACACGGTGATAGCATAAGAACCTCTTTGTTGTGCACAATGGAGAAATGACATGAATTTTGTTATGATGTTGTGTTGAAAGACAATAACATTAGAAATAAGGTGGTTTTTGAAAAATGAAATTAAGCGTAAAATAAACTCAAAAATCGGTTTTGAAATATCAGCTTAACTCCGCCCACAAGAAACGGCGCGGTGAATGCAGATAGCAGCTGTGACGTCACGGATCGTCCCCTAGTCGCCGGCCGGCTACAAGTTTACCGCTTGCAGTTGGCGCTGTGAGCATTCTTCGTTCAGATTTTCCTAGAGTTTGGTCAATTGCGAACTGTAGAATTTGTGCCACGTACCTACTTTAATATGACCGATAGTGTCGCAGAAAAAAACCGTCTCGAAGACATTATTATTATGTCGTACCAAAGTGCAGAAATACTTCGGTAACTGCACCTGATAAGTTGTACTTCGCAATTCCACGAAATAGACATTCAAAGAGAATCGAATAAGTTCGAATCGAGAGATTTGGTGTGATCTTATTACACTGAGAAAAAAAAAAGATTAAAAATTATTCCGTTAGAAGGATACTCTAAGTACGAAAGGTAAAATAGATCAAATTATCCTAAGGAAGGTTAAATTTTTAACTCTGGAAAGATAATTTTTGATCTATTTTACCTTTCGTACTCAGATTATCCTTCTAACAGAATAATTTTTAATCTCTTTTTTTCAGTGTAGAATATAAGAGTAATTTGTATCTACAAACTATATATGTATCAGCATAGATTTAAGATTGAATGATAATGATTATTTGGTCTGATTAAGGTTTTCTTTTGGGGTTTTTCCTTAATCCGTAGCAACAAATGTTGGACCATTGTTATGTTCCCCAAAAGCAAATTATAATAAATAAGACAACCTCTACATTAATTTAATCGATTACTTCTTGAATGAGAGTATTGAAATAAGCAAAAACTGCTCGATGTTAGATATTTATAATCCTAAGTTTAAGACTATGATTTATT